>CM019719.1:15689838-16889838 GCA_009760885.1 Achatina immaculata
CATGTAGGGATAAGAAACGTGGAGTAA
The DNA here is from genome assembly GCA_009760885.1 of Achatina immaculata. NCBI lineage: Eukaryota > Metazoa > Mollusca > Gastropoda > Stylommatophora > Achatinidae > Lissachatina > Lissachatina immaculata. The sequence continues at coordinate 15,689,866 of CM019719.1, forward strand.
ACGAAGAAAGAAAGATGCTTAACAATTGCAGGTCTGTGAGAACAAGATTCTAAATAAAGTCTGTGAGCCAGTAAAGGATACCACCAGTGGGGAATGAGGAGGTAGAAAGATCACTGAACTTAACAGCTTATTTAAGACACAGCGGATTACAAACGTCTTGAAACTGAGGAGATTACGCTGGTTGGGCCATGTAGAAAGAATGGAGGAAAACAGAGAAACGAAAATTATGTATGTACAGTACAGGAGATAAAGAGAACAAGACCGAGAGGTAGACCAAGACAGAGATATAAAGACAGCACGGAAGAGGATGTGCAGGAAATTGGTGTCCCCAACTGAAGAGAGAAGATTAGGAATAAGGAGGAATCTACAGCAATAGGCCCTAATGGCTCAGAAAGCGAAGAGCCAGAATGTGGCTAAGCAAAAGTTAGTACTAGAAATCGATGGGGAAAAACATACAAAAAAAAGAGGAAAATCCAACATACTTTGGAGTAACAATGGACAGACAACTCTTTCAAAAAACGCATTAAAAAATTAAAAGAAAAAGCCAGTAACACGTTACAACTTTTAGAAAGACTTGCTAGTACCTTGTGGTAAGCGGACAAAAACACACCAAGACAGCTCTATATAGGCTACGTGCTGTCAGTAATGGAATACAGTCAGGCGTTACAAGTAGCATGCAGCAAAACAACTCAAAACATACTGGATGAAGTACAAAAGCAAGCAGTACATCTTATCACGAGGGGGGGGGGGCCGCATGAGATCTACACACCCCCCCCCCCTTTCCCCTTTCCCCCCCTCAGTAGTGTGTGAAATTCGTACCAACACAGAACCTTTGAGATTAAGAATAGAAGCAAGCAGTAGTGGAAAGATAAATGAGATTAGACATAAAACAGTCTAGCAGAACCCTGGCGGAATAGTGGAGGCCCCGAAATAAACTGAAGTCTGAAATAGACTGTTAGATGTAGCAACAAAGCTCTACGAGAAATAGCAAATGCGAAAGAAAAGAGATGAAGTTCAAATAGTCCCAACAGAATAGCACCAAATCTGAGGCTGATGAACTCAGACATAAAAGCATCATTAATCCAAAAAGACAAGAAAAAAAAAGATGTAGACCCAGTAGAGCCAATGACCATAGTACAAAAAACCGTCGAGATGATTGGATGGATAGTGTGTGTGTGAGGGGGGGGGGGGAGGGAGTGAAGTCAATGTGTGCACTATCATATTATTGACAGCACCAGTATAATATTTTTCGATTGTGATTCCTATATTTCTTACTGAAGAAGATGTTCTTGATTAATACCGACTTTATCTTCTCACACATCCAGATTCCTGTTGTTTTAGATTAGGTTTCACAAACATTACATTTCACTAAATCAGAGGAAGTCTGATGAAATGTTATGTACAGAATTCATTTAATTCTGACAAATAAGGTATTCGACTTAGAATTCACAACATCACTTGTACTGAGATGCAGTATGACATAATCCTCGTTAGTTTCGTCGCTGAAGCACATCATTATCAAACTATCATATTCTACATTCAGCATTTCTCAATGTTCTCAACTTCACATTGTTCTAGACCTGATACGAGATCATTTCCTAACTCCGTATTATATCAGGTGTTCAACACGTGATCAACTAGTTCCTCATCTAAAAAGCACTGTACTCTAAGTTTCAAAGTAGCAGATATTCATATCACTTGAAACGCATCTTCAATCTGTCCTAGAACTACTTCTGCAAGACTGCTTTTCCTGATTATCTATTGCTCTAATTGTCCATCTATTCCAACTGTCTTTACCTACGTCTTCTTTCTCTCTCGTGTCTTCTCTGGTGTGTGTTCTCCTTCTGCTGTTCTTCTCTTATTGTCTATCCTTCTCTTCTTCTCTTGTTTAGACCGGTCTCAGTTCAATGACCGTCCTTGTTCCTCCATCTTCGGGGCTCCATCCTCTATCTCCTCTCTTCTACTTCTTCGTTCTTGGTTTCTCCTTGTCTCTCCGCTCACCTTTTTAATCTTCAAGTCCAGCTTGATGGATTAACCAGTAAATATTTTTAGCTACAACCTTCAGATGTCCACTGGTTCCCATGAGCGTTCTGATTGTCCGTCATTCAAACTGCCCCGTGACTTACCTCTCGTAAGTCAATTGTTCAATATGCCACGCCTCTAAATATTTAAATGATCAGCTAGTCGAGTTGGTCACTCCTTTATTTAAAAACCGTGTGCAGTAGCGCCATAAAAACTAATAGGTTTCAACGTGTCAACTCCGTCTATACAATTGTTATTTACCTAAGTCATTATCTTGCTATTTCATGTCGGATGTTTTATTGTGTCCTCGCTTTTCATTGTGTCTGCCTTTTCTATTCATCTTTTCTATTTGTTTACACGTGTCAACATCCAGTCACCGCTGTTATCACTGGACCATCCTACTTCTGGCGTCCTCCCTTTGTGCTACCTATATGTCAGCGTCACTGAGTCTCATCTTTATCTATCCACTGTTTACTTTTGTCTGCGTCCTGTCCTAGTGTCATGGAAGTTTTATACCTTTCTCTTCCTTTTTTTCAATATACTTTCCTCTGTCACTATTCGATGTTACTATTTTGTTTATAGTATATTTTCATAATCATATTCATTCATAATAATAACTATAATCATTACTTACAAGGCCGTGTTACACACACACACACACACACGCACGCACGCACGCACGCACGCACACACACACACACACATATATGTTGTGCAGGATATGGAATACGAATATAATATCCAGATGAAGAGTGTAAAGAACTACATGAGGCATGCGGTGACTGTCGTACAAACTATGAGGCAGAGGCCAATGCCACGGAGGCAGCTGCTGAACACCTGAACACTATTTTTATACAAAATCCTTTAAAAGGCAAGAATCTTCACCGGCGCTAAATAAGTATTGAAAGCATTAGATCACTCAAACTGGAAAGCAGGTAAAATAACCTCATAAACAGAAACACACAATATTAAAATAACATTACAGTGGATACCAGGACACATCAACATTCAAGAAAATGAGAGGGCAGATAGACTGGCACAAAAAACAAGAAAACAAAAAAAAAAAGAACAACAAGAAACCAGCCCAATAATCCAATCTCTTTTCAGACAGTAAAACAGATGATACAAATAACAAAAAAAAGGAAGAATTGCTGAATGACTGGGCATTGGGAAACGGGCAGAGAATTTTTTTTAGTACATGACCACCCCGAATGTGAAAGATGCCATAAACATACTAAATAGACGAGAGCAGACCATCAGTTTTTCAATTAAGAGCAAGGCTCATCACCCTGAACGCACACATACACCGGATAAATCCCAGGGAAATGCCCGTTGTGTGATACTCATAACAACAAATAAACAGTCGCACACTACCTGTGTTCATAGAAATGTCCAGCACTCGTAGATTTACGACAGGAAAACCCGCCTGAACATCCACACATTGAAAATACGTTAGATGGAAACTCAATACATTCAAGAAGACCTGCGGATACTAGACCGTGGCTTAGAGCTGTAGAGTACAGGCTCCCGTGGCTACTGGATCGGAGAGATGAAATGAAAATGAAAGTTGAAGAAAATGAAGAAATGTGTACACAAACTTTGAAACGAGTAGTTTTACATTAAATAGGTGCTGCGTGCTGTAAGTGGAATATGTGCAAGTTTACGGTAAGAAGTCTTACTCTTTCGTGGACCGATAGTCGGAAAGAGGGGGGGGGGATCATCGTTAAGACCGAGGAGGCGCGGACTGTCCGTCTGTGTGAGTGCAGAGGAAGTGGTTAAACGTGGAGTGAGTATGTGAGATCTTGGAGTTAAGTTTAAGCTTGGACCTGTTCTTCGATGTACAGGTAGTTTCTGAGTCGCGGTCAAAATCAGCCATGTATGCATAGTTTGTTATTGGTGTACATGTATTGTCACGTCCTTGTATCTGTGCTTCATTATTTGTATATCTGAGTGTTATATTGTGTATATATGGAGTTTATCTGTTATCATTTGTATGTGCCTGCATTATTGTTAGTGCATGTATTGTGTCATTTCTGCTATATGTGTTATGTGAGCATGTGTTTATTATCATGTTTTTGTACGTGTTTATATGAGCATGTGTTTGTACGTGTTTATGTGAGCATGTGTTTATCATTGTTTGTGTCTGTTTATCATCTTTTTGGATATCTTTCCAGCACATTGGAAGTCAGACCTGCAGTACCAAGAGGATGAGAAGTCTATGAGAAGGAACTCGGTGGAGTCGACAGAAGAAAGTGGAAACTTACCATCCACTGTAGTCGGTAGCTCAGACGTCCCCAGTCCAGGTAGGTCATGTTATAGGTTTGTAGCCAGTCACACACAAAAAATGACGGAAGAGGAAGTATGAATTAGGCTAGTCAAGAGCTGTCATTGAAATAACGGGAAAAGAAATGAAAGTACGATCCTTTCTTACAAGAAAATAAGCTGTGTGTGTGCGCGCGCTCGCACAGGCGCACGTTTATGTATTCTAAGAGGCCACTTATTTATCTGAACGCTAAGGGTGAAATGTTCAGCTTTTGAGATTGACTTTTCAACAGGTACTTTGAGAACTATGACGCCAGCACATTCGTGCTGAGAAAGTGAAAAATACATCAAAGGACATATCTTAACTGGGGGGGGGGGGGAGAGATACAAAACAGGTCAACAGAAAATGCCATGCCAGCAGAAAATCTTCCATTTAACACCCTGAATCTTTCTCTTTCTCAAGCAGACTTTTTTTAAAGGAAATTTTTGCTTCTCAATAGCTGTTATTACTGAGCATTTACCTTTTCATTACAAAACCTGCTGTGATGATTTCTTGTGCTGCCGTAAGTGTTCTTCGGGCGTTGTTTGCCATTTTACTGCAGGCATTAGACTAGAGGTTACGTGAAAAGAAGATTAATGTGAACATTTACAAATCAAAGACTTCTTTCCTCCGATCATTTCTCAACAGAACTGTACACAATATCAGGGACTTTTTTTCCTCTGTTAATCTCCCAGCAAACTCTACACAACACCAGGGACTTTTTTCCTCTGTTAATCTCCCAATAGAAATGTACACAACACCAGGGGCTTTTTTCCCCTCTGTTAATCTCCCAACAGAACTCTACACAACACCAGGGGAAAACCACAGATTTCTTTTGTTCCATATTAAATACCAAGGGGATTATTTGTTTTTCAGGACAACGATATTTCGTTTCAAAGTTTTCAAGTAATCATTCATTCTTCTGATGGAGACTTCTTCTTCTTCGTTCGCTCTGATGGAGACAGATGCCTCAAATTTTGTGTTAGTCTCCTTCTACTGTTTCTCTATCGAAGATGTTCGTGTGAGTCAGTGTTTTTCAGGGTGGGAGACTGATTGGGCCCTACCTGTGGAGGAGTTTAAAGTCTAGCGGAAGGGATTTTACCGCTGTAAACAACAACAAAAAAAAAAGGGGGGGGAGAGTGTATAGTGGTGAAAACCTCCGGAGAAAGCTTTAATTGTTTGGGGGGACAGTCCGGGTTGAAAAGGAAGGATTTAGATCTGGGATGCTGGGAAATACCAGGTGTCGATTGTATTGTTTACCGTTTCTCTTAGTGAACAGACACCCGGGGATACGGCGAGGACCATTTCTCAGCCGTCTAGATCTGTATACCAGCCTTGACCAGGCTTAAAATATTTAGGGTAAGGTCTTATAGATCTTTAGTTCCCTGTCTCGGATAACCGTTTCATCAGTCAAACACTATCATTTTTCCATCTTAGTTAAACGATGCCCCTGAGGATAGGGAGAGTACACTGTTATTTATCCTTCTTCGAGGTAAACAGTGCCCGTAAGAATAGAAAGTGAGTATTGTTATTTTTCCATCTTAGAAGTAAACGATGCCCTTGAGGATGGGAAAGGGAGCACTGTCATCTTCTCTCTTAATAATGCCTTTTAGGATGGGGAGAGAACTGTCATTTTCCATGTTACAGATAAGCTATGTATTTGAGGGTTTGGAGAGAGCACTGTCATTTTCCATGTTACAGATAAGCTATGCCCTTGAAGGGTTTAGAGAGAATACTGTCATTTTCCATCTTATCGATGCTGTTTAGGATGGGGAGAGAGTACTGTACCTGTAAAAGTTTGAGGGAAAATACCACCGAGAAAAAAAATGTGTGCTTTACATAAATTAGACTTTAGTTGTACTACTTTTGAGTTAAAAAAATCCTCCACAATTACATAATTCTTCATATGCACTTAACAAAGCAAGGCGGAAGCAGGCCACGAATCGCGAGAGATGATTTATTCTTGACAGCTCTGCATTAATTAGTAGGACAAGGCCAGCCTGTGGGGGAAAAAAAGACCGTGAAGCTTGACAGACCTGGATGAAATGCAAGAGGAAGCGAGCTGTGGGTGTGTGAAGTGAACATTCACGCGGGAAATCCCCCATATTAAGGCTGCAGCAGTCAGAAGTGAAGGGAGAAAGAGTCGGATCAGATTTGAGGGCTGGCAAAACATGGTTGGTCGCTACATGAAATCTCACAGGACGCCGTGGCAGACACACGCTGGAAAATTCAGGCACCTGGCATCTAGAAATCAGGAAGCCGCGGCCCCACCTCCCTCTCCCCCTTTGAGAATATGCCTGCATGCAGCGCGAGGTACATCAAGGCACATTGTATGCACTGCTACCATGGCATCAAGGGAAAACTCTGTACATGTATATATGATCGAGTTACTCCATTCGACTTACGACTAACTTCCCATAAGCTTCAATTTTTAAAAAAAAATGTTCAGGTTCTAAGGAGAGTTAATTTACTTGTTTATATTTGTATTCCGGCAATAAAGTTTACGTTTTGTTTGAAGTATTATCCGGGCTTTTGTTTTTTATCTAAACATAAAAGATAAACTGGAATGTCTGTATGCATTGTTGCATTCAGTACTGCATTATCTCTCTTTCTCTCTCTCTCTCTCTCTCACACACACACACACACATATATATATATATATATATCATTAGTATTATGGGTTTCAATTTACACCGCGCTCGTCTTAAAGTTTCTCGGTCGTATATACAAAGTCTGGTGAATGCAGGTCTACTGAAGCTTGCAGTGGGCGGACTTTAAAATATAAAGAGGAAAAAGGAAAAAAAAAAGGTTAAACAAATCAAAAGTTCGATGAGACTGATCATAATAGGAAACTACGACGATCCCTGAGACTGATCATAATAGGAAACTACGACGATCCCTGAGACTGATCATAATAGGAAACTACGACGATCCCTGAGACTGATCATAATAGGAAACTACAACGATCCCTGAGACTGATCATAATAGGAAACTACGACGATCCCTGAGACTGATCATAATAGGAAACTACGACGATCCCTGAGTAGGAGCCCTCGCTGTGAAAGCACTATCAAAGGTACTGCATGAATAGTTAGTGGGGTGAAAGCACTATCAAAGGTACTGCATGAATAGTTAGTGGGGTGAAAGCACTATCAAAGGTACTGCATGAATAGTTAGTGTGTAAATATATAAAAGCAGATATACAACTATACACGAAGCCACTGCAGTAAAGCTGCGATAACAAAATGTTAAAACTGTTTAAGAAAAGAAGTAGGAAGAAAAAGAAGCTAGCGTGGCAACCAAGTGATTCTCTAGTGTTAGATACCCCCCCCCCTCTTATAGTCTATAAGAACTCCGTATCAGTGAGGAAAAACTGGAAGAAGTGGAGAGTTTTGAATATCTTGGATCACTACTAACTAATAATGGAGATACAATGCGGGAAATTAAAAGGAGGACATCTATTGCTCTTCAGAAAGTAAAACAAATAAAGAATCTGTGGAGAGGAGCAGACAGAACCACAAAAATAAGATTTTTAAGGGCATGCATCTTTCCCATCGCAACATATGCCTGTGAGACCTGGACACTTAACAAAACAGCTGAGAAGCACATAAATGCCTTTGAATGTAAATGCTATAGAAGAGTTCTCCAAATATCGTGGACACAAAAAAGAACAAATATATCTATACTACAAGAGCTTAATATTGAAGAAGGTTGGCTAGTAAAGAGGATTAAAGAGAGAAAACTTAAATATTTTGGCCACATTAAACGTCATGATAATTTAGAGAAGACCTATTGGAAGGATACATAATGGGAAAAAGAAAAAGAGGAAGACCGAAACGAAGATGGCTGCAAGACATCGTTGATGATCTGGAAATGGATGCAGCAGCAGCAGGCCATCTTGCTCACAACCGAGAGGCCTACAGGAGTGCTGTTTGGGAGGCAAAGTTCCGCAAGGGACATGCAAAGGAATGAATGAATGAATGATTGTCCGTGGTTTTTATTTCTGTATTTTCATAATTGTGAAAGTTAATCAGCAGTTGTCATACTGGCGTGGGCGCACCTGTGTGTCCCGGCGGGTCCGTAGATGTGTCGCGGAAATTTCGAGTCAGTTCGGAAAGAGTTTGTGTCTGATAAAAATCTCCCCTTTATAGCGGAAGGTGTTTCTTGACAGTTGTATCACTTTGTCCAAGCGCGCCGCGACCGCTGGAGGAATTGGTCGCTGTTCTAAATCAGAGGTTTCTAACCTGCTATCTTCGAATGGTAGTGTAGGGGGATCAGTCTAGATTTTAAAGCTTTTTTTAAAATTTTTTGTACAGCACAAAGAGCCCAAGTCCATAAGTTCAGAAAATACGAAAGTTTTTTTTCTTTTATTTTATACCAGTTAAATGGGGGTGGTGGGTGGGGGTACGGGAAAATCTCAGTGGATTATCATCGATTTTAAATCATCTGCTACATGAAAGGTTGATTTCAGAGTGGTTCGCGACCTGAGAAGTTAACAGTAGAGGCACAAAAAACTTAAGACGCCTGTCATTTTTTTTCTGGAGATGGACTGATATATGTGTCACGAATTAAATGTATCCCACAGAGTGCTAAATGTAATTCATGCAGACCGCATATATCATGTAAATTATGATACATAAAGATAAGCAGGTGCCTGCAACTTCAAAATGGCATCCTTGTACCGAGTCGGTCGTAGATCATTTCAAGAGGCGGGAAGGAGAGCACGCTTTGCATCCGGACATTTTTCGTTAATGAGGTTTCATTTAATTTTCGCGCGAGGTGGAAGCTGGGATTGATGCTGTCATGGCGTCTGCCGCTAAGTGCCCGGATGTGCTTGTTGATTTAGCACGATAGAGTCCGGGGGGTCTTGAATTCAGAGTTTATTATTGGTTTTTCATGCTTTCATTTGGTTATCTGTCTGTCTGTATCTATGTGTTTGTATATTTGTGGTATGTACTTGCATTTGTGTGTGAATATGTGCATGCATATATGACAAGTGTATGTATGTGTGTGTGTGTGTGTGAGTGAGTGAGTGAGTGAGGGAGGGAGGGAGCGAGTGATGTATGGATGGATTAATTTATTGCCTGATTGTTGTATTTTTTATACTGCTTTTCTATAAATTTGTTGCTTGTGAATGAATGTAAGAATGTGAGTTTATTTCATGTAGTTACATAAATCGGAGACTGGAGTGTATGGACAAGGGATGGTGTATTATTTATTTATGTAATCATTTAATTATTTCTTTATTCTTATTATGCTCACTAACAAATGCCGGCTGACTGTGGCTGAGTGAAAGCTGTATGATGAAGGGCAGAATGTTAGACGGGCCTGCCCGCCCAATTCTTAACCCTTTGAAAATAAAGTATGTTCGCCCGTCCATCTGTGTATATGTCTCTCTCTCTCTGTCTCTGTGTTTTATCATGTTACCAGAGACATATTAAGTCTCAGTTTACAAACAGCCACACAAGAGATGTCATCATCAAGGACTCCAGATCATCAGCTACAAGGCTCGTTTAGTTCACTAAAGATTCATCTGTAAATAACACATGAAGTGAAGACAGTTTTTTTTTGTGTCTTGTCTTGTTAATCGTGTCCCACCTCTCAGCCTCTGCCGGGACGGGGAATATACCCCCTTTTTCTTACAGTTATTGTTATTGCATATTTTCGAACCAGTTCAAATATTGTGAACACATAATTATTGAAATAGAAAGGAGAGTCCCCATACCAATCACTATCCTTAAGGTAACTCGTAACCCACCAAACATGCATGACACAAACACGCTTTATTTTTTCCCTAATCTAAGACCACGGAAATGACGTCATGTCTATTTTTAGCATTTACATCAGCGTAAAAGTATATAGTTCCTCGCAGCGGAATAAATAAACCACATGACCACAGTTAGTAATTATTATTATTTTTTTGTTTTTCTAATTTTCGATATATTAAAATGACACATTGTAAGGTGATAGTTGAAGTTCAGTAAATGTCGTTTGCAAAACGACCCCCCCCCCCCCCAAAAAAAAAAAAATAAATAAAAAACATGAAATTCTGCGCTAGTGTGGTGATTAATTTTGCGTTTTGTCTTTTATACGCAGAGTCTGTTTGACCCATTCAGATATTGTTTCACTGGTTTTGTCTGACTGTCTCACCGAGATATTATTTCGCTAGTTTTGTCTGTGTCATCCGGGCATTGTTTCACTGGTTTTGTCTGACTGTCTCACCTAGATATTATTTCGCTAGTTTTGTCTGTGTCATCCGGGCATTGTTTCACTGGTTTTGTCTTTCTTGTTTAGACATTATTTCACTAGTTTTGTCTGTCCGTCTGTCTCCTTCAGATATTATTCACCAATTTTGTCTGTCTCAGTCCAAGCATTATTTCACTACTTTTGTCTGTCTCAGTCCAAGCATTATTTCACTACTTTTGTCTGTCTCAGTCCAAGCATTATTTCACTAGTTTTGTCTGTCTCAGTCCAAGCATTATTTCACTAGTTTTGTTTGTCTCAGTCCAAGCATTATTTCACTACTTTTGTCTGTCTCAGTCCAAGCATTATTTCACTACTTTTGTCTGTCTCAGACCGAGCATTATTTCACTAGTTTTGTTTGTCTCGGTCCAAGCATTGTTTTCACTAGTTTTAACTGTCTGTCTGTCTCAGTCCAAACAGTATTTCGTTAGTTTTGTCTGTCTCATCCAGACATTATTTCATTATTTTTGTCTGTCTCATCCAGACATTATTTCATTAGTTTTGTCTGTCTCATCCAGACATTATTTCATTAGTTTTGTCTGTCTCATCCAGACATTATTTCATTAGTTTTGTCTGTCTCATCCAGACATTATTTCATTAGTTTTGTCTGTCTATCCGTCCAGGCATTGTTTTCGCTAGTTTTGTCTCTCTATCCCGTCATTACATTGCTGTCACTAGTTTTGTCTGTCTGTCCCGTCATTACATTGCTGTCACTAGTTTTGTCTGTCTGTCCCGTCATTACATTGCTGTCACTAGTTTTGTCTGTCTCAGCCAGGCACTGTTTTACTAAGTTTGTCTGCCTGTCTCATCTAGACATTATTTAATTATATTTATCTGTCTGCTTCATCCAGGCAGTTTTATTAGTCCTGTCTCTCCGTCCTGTTCAAGATTTGTTTCACTAATTTCGTCTGTCTATTCCTGCAGGAATGCTGAAGAGTATGTCTCATTTAAATGTGCCAGAAGAATGGCACCAGGGAATGCAAGATGTGACATTTCGAATCGATACTGGCATTCCATTAACCCCGGAGCTTCATTTTACCAGAGTTGGGAATGTAAATAATCGATTATATTGTTATGCGGTTTCGTGACATTATCTTTGATTTGCTCCGTGTAATTAATTTGTGTCACGGCAGGGTGTTCCGTATACTTTTTTGTTGTTGTTTGTTTGTTAATGTGAGGTATGCGTGATTGATTGCGTGCGGGTGCGCGGCTGGTGTGAGAGCGGTATGAAGTGAGGAGGGCGTGGTGATGTTGTGTGAGCGTGAGTTAAGTTGTTCCTGCTTTTGAAGATCAAAAGAAAAAAAAACAAACAAACAAACCCCGGGAAAAATGGGCGAAGAGGGAGAACTATTGATGTGTTTTAATAGCTCCAGTGCTAGGCTGTTTCTCAGCATTGGCAATGATTCGGAAGCGGAGATAATTATTTCTTTCAAAACAATCATTTTAGCAACTTGCAAGATTTCTGTTTGGCCATTTAAAAGAAGGGGGGAAAAAAGGCAATGCAAATTAAGTGGAACAACAATGAAGCATTTTAAGTGTAAAAAAAAATTTAAAAAAATTAGTCTTTAAACGTGTTTGGGTTTTATGTGGATAATAACTATCTTTGGAATGATTTCACCTTGGTTGCTATTTGATCATCATCATGTGGCATTTTCCCTAGTGGAGTTGGTTATACTTGTCCAACCCGCTTGTACTGATCCCTGTTGTTTTTTTCCTCACAGCGTGACTGGCCAATCTGTCCAGTTAAGTTTCTGTATGCTGTCCACTCATCTATAACGACGACGTCCTCTTTCTTTTTTTTTCCCCATAGGTTTTTCCCTCGTGTCTGGTTCTTATGCTTCTGCTTTTTTCTCTTTTCAGTTTCAGTTCTCTTAGTAGTTCATGCCTTGTTTTCTTTTCTGTCCATGATATTCATCCTATCAGTACGACATAATTTAGGCAGTGATTTTTTTTCCCATCATGATGTAACGGATTACAACTAGTTATCAGTTACTTTTAAGTAAGACTGCAGAAAAGGAGAGGAGTCCATGGAAAAGTAGAACTAGATAAGTTAATGTAAAGTATTGCAGCCAGCGAAAAGACGACTGCTCCATATGAGAAATGCAGGTTTTTGGGGACTCGAAGCCAAAGGTACCCACGGCCCTGTTCCACCTCTTTCTGTGATGATTGTAATAAAAGACATGCATTTCTTCTTTCTGGATAACGGCGTGGGGCTTGACCAGGTACCCACGAATCTAATAAAAGACTTTCTGTTTTGGGTCCATGCCAGGTCTTTACTGACACCTCAGTCTAATTCTTCTTCTTCTTCTCCTCCTCCTCCTCTCTCTCTCTCTCTCTCTTTCTTTCTTTCTCTCTCTCTCTCTTTCTTTCTTTCTCTCTCTCTCTCTCTCTCTCTCTCTCCCCTCCCCTCAAACTCGATACCTCTGATTCAACATCAAGGCATGTCCGCCTGGAAAGAAGAAAAAAAAAACGTCCCAGTTACATGAAGATTAAAGACGAAGAGAAGTAGATTAAGACGATAGAATAAACCCAGCTCTCTTCATCTCATTCCAACAATGTTTATCATTTTCCTGGAATACTTGTGCAAATATAATTTTCTCAGTATTGCGGTAGTTTCATTCTCTTCCGTGTAAACTGCACGTTTTCGCCCACGTAAGTTAGGTTTTTTTTATGTGTCTGTATGTCGTTATAGTCATACTTTCCAGTGCCGAGGTCGCGAAATGTAGTAGAACAACACTGATATAAAGCAGTCCAGTGTTTCTCAAACTTTGTGCATCCTTTGACCATCTTTTTCTTTATCCAAAATATCGATAACAGACCCAGTATTTGTAGGCATGCACGGACAGATTACATAGACAGTAACATGGGGGTGATTGGAACGTTTCAGCCAGGTAACTGCTTAAATACCATGTTATATATGTTAAAACACACACACACACACACACACACACAAAGAAACATAATAAATACGATGTTGCGATTTAAACTGAAATTTGCTGATCAGACAAGGGCAAATTGCCTGAAACGTTCACTTGGACATCAATTCCATGTGCTGACATGAATTGTACTCAGCAGATGATTCATGAGCACAGACAAAGTAGTCAAAACAGCATTTTTGACAATAACTCATGACAGGTTCACGAGAATCCCGTGAAACTTACTGGCCATGTTATTGAATGCCTATAAAAGATTGACGCTCCACGAATAAGTTCATTTAAAAATTCAGTGCACAAGTATCTCTCATCTCACTACAGAACAACGATTCATCATCATTGAACGTTTACAGACTGGACAGTTACAAAATGTAGTGGCCAGAAGCACCATTAGTCGCCTTTGGAGACGATGTGAAGAAACTGGCTCAGTTGCAGACCGGCTGCGCAGTGGAAGACCCATAGTCACAACTCCTGCCGAGACCGCTTCGTACGGCTGCGTCACCTCAGGAATTAATTTGAATCTGCGTCCTCAACAGTCCAGTCAATGACAGCAGCTCGTCGAATTTCAGATCAAATGATCAGGAACCGGCTGCACGACACTGGTCTTTTGGGCTAGAAGACCCTATAGAGGTTCTGTTCTTACGGACCGGCATCGCCAGAATCGACTGCAGTGTGCGAACCAGCATCGTCAGTGGACCGTTGCAAATGATTGAAGAAGGGTTTGGTTTAGTGATGAATCATTCTTTCTGCTCCAATAGACACGATAGACGGAGAAGAGTTTACCACAGAGTCCATAAGCGCTATGCCCAGAACTGCGTGGATGAGGCTCCTCCACATGGTGGTGAAGGTGCACTGGTGTGGGGGACGATCAACTTCGTGGTAAGAAGTGATCTGGTGTAAATTGAAAGACGCCTAAATGCCCGTCGATACGTCGCTGAAATTCTTCGCCCTCGCGTCGTTCCACTTCTGGCTGCATCAGGGTCAATTTTTCAGCAGGATAATTCTCAACTCACCACCCAGTTCCTCGCTGACAACAGCGTCCAAACCATTCCGTGGCCATCCATGTCATCAGGCATGAACCCAGTAGAATACTCATAAGATGAACTCACAGACAACTCCGCCAGCGAGACGTAGCGCCAACCAATCTCCGACAGTTGTATCTTGCACTGCGGGAAGAGTAGACAGCCATCCCACAACAGATCCAACGGCTAATCAGATCAATGTCAAGGAGATGTCGTTCTCTGATACAGGCCAGAAGAGGCCATACACCTTACTGAAACTGAGGCCTTAGTCGCAAAGAATAAAAGTACAAACCAAATTTAATGAACATCATTTCATTGTTAGTCTTAAAAGTTTCTTCACGCCACGATTGAAACATTCATTCTGTAAAGTAAAATTGTGATACAAGTTTGAAATTTGGTGTCCATTACGACTACAGTAGTGTTGCGTTTCGTATTTTGAATATATATTTTTTTTTCATAGAAAGTGTACTGAGACTTTAAAAATACCATATATATATATATATATATATATATATATACACACACATGGTGTTTTTAAAGTCTCACAACACTCTCGGTGCTCACAACCGAGAGGCCTACAGGAGTGCTGTTTGGGAGGCAAAGTTCCGCAAGGGACATGCAAATGAATGAATTATATATATTTATATATATACACATACATACATACATACACACACACAGTGTGTTTTTAAAGTCTCACTACACTTTCTATGAAAAGCAAATTGAGAAATGAAGTAAATGACGTCATCACAAAATGTGCGTTAAAAAGTCATTTAAATAGTTACAATAGTGACTTCAATGATACAACGCAGTTTTGGGTTAGCTGGAATGTACCACTGAAATATTCATTATAATAGATGTGGAAATGTCCACCACGGCCTTCAAGACATGACTGTACACGTTTCTTCATATTGTCAAATACTTTGTGCAATGTGTCCATTGTTATTTCTTGAATGGTAATTTTGATTGATTATTTCAGGTCCTCAATTGTTTGTACATTATTTTTGGAAATATTTCCTTTGAACAAACCTCATAGATAATAATCTAATGGATTTAGATCTGGAGAACAAGCATGCCAAATTCCATGAGATATGCGATTTGCGAAAATTTCTTCCAAAAAACTGTGTGTTACTCTAGCTGTGTGTCCAGTTGCACCATCTTGCTGGAACCACGCTTCTTCAATTTCACGTTCATTCAGCTGTTCTAAAAAAAGGTTCCAGAGTGTCAGTACGGTACCGATCGGCATTTATAGTGTTGCTGAAGAAAATTGGTACAATTAAATGTTTTCTGCTTACGGCACACCATACCCCAATTTTCGCATCGTGTAGAGGCGCTTCATGAAATGCATTGGGATTAACACTGCTCCAAATACGATTATTTTGACTATTAACGTATCCAGATAGATGAAACCATGCCTCATCAGAGAAGAATGTTAAATCGAGAACTGACTCGTCTTCTTCAGCTACAAATGCTTGAAACCACGTGGAGTTTCGAAACACTTGTTCAACCAAAAAATAAAAAATTCTTTATTCCGTTGATAACACCATTCTGTTTTGAGTGCAAAAAATTGCTCCAGCAAATGGCAACCACTCACTGCATTTTTCTTCACGATTGATTGTGCAGCACATTTTTATGACGTCATTTTTTCATTTTACATAGAAAGTGTAGTGAGACTTTAAAAACACCATATATATATATATATTGTTTGTACTTGTACAAACTCCCTGTAACTGCGAACTGTTTCTCTCTGCAGCCGACGCTGTAGAGGTGTTGAGGCACAGCATCGTATCGGTGTGGGACCGGGTTATGGCGGCTACTTTTTCAGTTCCGGAGTACAGCTAAAAAGCAGGGGGTATACAATGCTTCTTTAGCAGACTCCACCACCATGGGGACTATGGCTGTCCCTGCCCCATTAGCCAGGCTAGGCCTGTTACTGGGGGTACCACGGAGAGGTGGGACAGGGTCTTGGTCAGCTATGGGTGGCTGACTGCCATATCAGACAGCTCCTTCTAGTTCTATCGGGTTTAAAGGAGAGTTAGATGGATGTGGATAGAGCAGTTCTGTATTTTAAAAAAACTTAGAGGAAAAAAAAAACATTGAGAGAGATAAAGAGCTAGAAGAGAACTGTACGTGAGGCGGGCAAACATCATCACTAGATGGACACGAAGAAACTGGCTCTGTGTATTTTACATTATTTCTTTTTTTATTTTACATCAGTGCTTATGGAATGGTCATACCTTATGATCCGTGTTGCGATAAAATATGGAGTGATTTAACTGGCTATCTGGCTGGGGGGGGGGGGGGGGAGGTGTTTTTTAAGTACTTGTTACTTTCACATAGAAACATTTGTGGCTTATTATTTGGCTGTCCGGTAGCGGACTGGACTAGAGTTGTGACAGTCATTATTATTATTATTCACTCTCGTTTGCCACATAAAACTCTCTTTCTTCCTCCATCCCTCTCTTCCCCACACCCTCTCCCTCTCTCTCCGTCCCTCCTTTACAGCTCCCCCCCCCCCCTTTTTACGATTTCAAATCCAGTAGTAAACTCAAACCTTTTCAATATTTACTTGCTTGTAAAACTATATGCCTCCATAGAATAAGTAATAATCTCTCAATGAATAACTCGCCAGCCATCAAGTTCTAAGAGGATATAGTACTAAACGTAACTTGTTAGATCTTGTTAGAAATTATTTTAACAAACGTTAAAGAATGTAGTGTTATAAGTACTACACTATTTGTGTGTGTGTGTGTATATGCCTATGTGTGCGCGCTCGCCAGGTTGTTAGATTAATTACGTCTCATGTAGTTCATTCTCTTATATTTATAAATGTAATAGTTTCGTTTTGCACATTTTCTATGTCCCCCTCCCCCTCATGTAATTTGTATACTTTTATTAAAATCGAGTGTGTGGGAAGAATGAAAGATTGAGTGATGAAGGGCAGAATGTAAGACGGGCCTGCGCGCCTAATTCTTTACCCGTTGAAAATAAAGATCATTCATTCATTTGTTCCCCCCCCCTTCTCTCTCTCTCTCTTTCTTGCCCCATCAGTGCCCGAGACACATGGAGCTGCTGGTAGCAAGAGAATTCTTCTTCTGTCAGCCCTTTGCTGTGTTCTTGGCTCTCTCCTATGTCAGTCCCCTATTTACCAGCATTCTCTTTTGCACGTCTCCATGTCTGTTTGGGTCATCTCGTGCTTCTTCTGTACTGTGGAGTCACATCAAAGCTGTTACATGAGAACGTTTCGTCTTCTCATAATGTAACCAGTCCTTTCTAACCTTTCTTCAGTCACTGTCCACAGCTGTGTCATGTCGACACAGTTGACAGTTTAGAGATTTGATATCTAGAATTAGATAATTTAGATATTTTATATCTAGATGTGGATAATTTATTTTATTTTACAACCACATCTCCGCTGCTGGCGAGATTCTTCAGCTGCCGTGCGTGGAGTGGGACCCTCCCGGCCATTGAAGAAAGGTGCAAATGGGATTATCATGCGGCACCACGGTGGAAAAGTTGAAAGAAAAGAGTAAGCGAAGTAAACAGTAGTCAAATCACGGCACCTCTGGTCCTAAGTGCATTCATATCGGGCGAAATGCCTGAACCGTCTTAATCCAGAGGTTTAGACACTGCTGGCGAGATTCTCCGGATGCCGCGCGTGGAGTGAAGCTCCTCCCGGCCAAGGAAGAAAATGCGGAAAAGCAGTCAAGGTTGCTGTGTGGCGCCGATGCAAAAAGGTGATGGAAAGGATAAAGTGAAGCTTAATCGGTATGTCCAGTAGTATCGCGGCGAGAGCTACCCATACCACGGCGCCTCTGCTCTAGAGGTCGGCCACGTCCGAAATACACCCATACTGGCGAAATATGCCTAAACCGGCTTACACCAGGGGTGAAACTTGATGTCTACGCATGTCACGGTACCTTTGCTCTAGAGGTGGGTCATGTCCTAAACACGCCCACACTGGGATAATATGCCTAAACCGGCTCAACCCAGGAGTAGAAGTCACTAGTGGCGAGGATTCATCCTCCTGGACAAAACTCCGTCCTGGTCACAACTAGGAAAGGTAGCCGCCACGACCACAAAATGCTGAAGTGGGAGACACTGGACCAGGGCAGTCTAGATAGGCAACCACCTCTCACCCGGCGGGGATGTATGCGTATCTTAATCACGCTGAGGTTTTCCGGTGAGAAAGTCCAACGCCAGAATGGAGGGGCAACCACCTCTCACCCGGCGGTGATACACGGGTATCTCAAAACACGTCGAGGTTTTCCGGTGAGAGTCCAGCTCTAGCCCAATGGGCTACCGCCTCTCACCCAGCGGGGATATACTCATATCCAAAACACGCCGAGGTTTTCCGGTGAGAAAGTCCAAGTCTAGATCAAACTGGTGCAACGAAAACCACGGTGTCACGCAATCCCGCTTCTGAGACCCACCAAGAATACAGGCTCAAGCCGTGCGATACTCTGAACATATTGCGGTCCTCTAGGAGACTCGTGTGGTCCTTTAGGGACCACGGGACCTATAGAGGACCACAGGAGTAAATTCAGTAGGATCACAGTGCGGTCTTGGTGGTAGAAGCGAACGAAGAAGAAGAAGACAATCACATCTGGATCATTTTGGTCCTGCCTAAATAATTAAAAGTCGTGTAGGTGTTATCTATAAATCTGGATATTTTTCAGTTAAATCTAGATAATTTCAGATAATTTTTTTTTAAAAAGCACATTAAAAAAAATTACAAAAGCAGCCCTTTCTCAGTGTAAAAAATCCATGTTTCAGTGTTTAAAGTTTTGCAAATTGGCAACACTTGTTTGTAATAGTGGAAGTTTACTGTCTTAAATAAAATAACAGGTTAAAACTAATTAAGTCACTACATGGAGTCGCTTGTTAATTGCCTAGCTCTAGAATGACAGCCAAAATCTCCACTCATGGAGAGGTGTTATTATATAATTAAGGGGGACGAAGGACCACAAATTACGGGTCAGAAGGTTAAGGGAGGAATGTCACCTCTGCTAGTGAGTGCAGCTTTGTTTTAATGTATAATTAAATCACCAGACCTTCAGGAGACATTCAGTTTTAGTTGGGCCCATTCTCACTCACCGCGGCGGCGGCGACGGGGGCGGTCGGACTGTGGTTCGTAGAAACCTCCCGGGGTTCACCCAGTCTCAAGAAAATAATGGGTGTCAGGGTTAACGCCGCTAGCTACGGAGTTGGTGCTGATGGCTACACTAGTTGGCAGTTTCTGATCAGCAGGCTTATGGTTTGACCGTGTGCGATGGCACTGATTCACAACTCATTTACCTTTACCTTTGGGCCCATTCTATTAAATGTACACCAGTCTTAGTCTTTCCATTGTCTAGTTACTATTCTGGAGAATTTAGAAAAGAATGGTTAAAAATGAATTGTTTTGCAATAAAAAAAATGGAAATTGATAGTTGCTGGGGATGATACCAAAGCTCTTTGTACATTTTGCAAGTGTGCCAGTAAAGCAAAATGCCAAGATCTGAAAATGCATGGGAAGTATAAGAAACATACAAGTGTCTTTTAAAATACAATCTCCTTTGACTTTTATGCGTGCTTATACTGAACCCTCTAGTCTTGCGTGATCAGTTACCATGATTATTAGTTGTCATTGTGCTATTTTAAACTGTGACCATCGTGTTGAGTCTGCAAGGTTGATATTCACTCACAGCAGAACTGCAATAAAATGGAGCTGGAACTCCTTCATGCTGTTTTAATGGTCAGATTCAGCTCATCAGGACATTATTTTGACACTTATCAACTTCCTCCTGAAGTTTAAAAAGCCATAGAAACAACTTAACAGTGGCAACATATCCAAAAAATTCTACAAGAAATGAAGCTTATATGTCGTCTTGCCAAGCGGGTCCTTCAAATGCTGAAGCTGATGATGACAGTAATGATGATCTTTTTTTGTGACAGCGTCAAGATATTTATTAACATTAATGACACATTAGCATTAATAGCATATTACCATTACTTTCAATAAAAGGTAAATTTCCGTTTCCATGCCATTAAGGCATATTGGGGGAATATATAGTGTTAGGCCCGTATTTTCCATGACCTTTCGGCACATGAAAGTGTGACAGTCAGTATCACGCCTGGCCGCTTTACCTTCCCAGATTTCTCTTGTATACATTTTTTTGTTGTTAGGCTGGGTCAACCCAGGGGACCACCGGATTAGTAAACCGAGCGCCTACCCACTCATCTAACCAGCCCGCCATTACTTTCAATAACATTTCACATATTAATTTCCACTTTTACATTATTTTTAAAAGACAGAGTATTTCCTAGATTTTTTTTTTTGTGTTGAAAAATGCTTTTTTAAAAATCAAGATAATTCTAGATGTATTCTGATGCAATTCTAGATATTTTTGTGGGGGAGGGGGGGGGAGTTGACATGTCCACGTGCAAGGAGGCTAGCAGAGGCTGAGCTCTTGACTCCTCGGACTTGGTGCAGGCCACGTAACCCCAAGGGAAACTAACCAGCACTTGTCATTGAAAAGGTCGACTACCCAGTCAGATCCAGGTAGCCAGGAGGGAGAAGTTTAAAGGATCGAAACGCTTGCCTGGGGGGGGGGAGGGGGTACTTCTCTGAGGAGCTGTGTTGTTGTTTTGCTCTCTACACCAGTTTCCTGCCGTCTGGAATACAACAGGACGTAATGAGGTAGTCCCTGTCAGTGATAGATCTGTAGATGAGACTGAGACCAAACGACGATAATTTCCGGGATCCGCCCCACATTCCATCTTGCCCGTCCCATCACGAGAACTGGGACAGTATTGCCATGTGCATATGTGTCAAAGATAAGAGTGTGTGGCACGTCTGGGTACATTTGTCTCCAAAAGTGAATAGGATTTTTGTGTTGTGCAAAAATACGGAGTATTAGAATGTCAGTATCTCACGTTACACTGTATGGGATCCAGTCAGCCTATTATACAAAGAAAAACACAGCATCCGTGTTTAACTGTTTCTTCTCAGATATTTTCGTTTAAGTTATGACATAAATTATGATATAAGGAAAATTCTCAGCCAGAATTTTAGTTTAAGAAAAAAAGATATCACCAGTTTATTTCATGCGATGACATGCTTCTCGTGTACGGTAGGTAGAGTGGAGGGTCTTCCCAAGATTTTTCACTTTTCCGTCTCAAAGTCTTCGAACTGCTGCACTCACACCTGCCAGGCTACGCTTCCGCTCTGCACTTCTCACGTCCACAGATCAAAGGACGTGTCTCAATTACGAGTGCCTCAAGTCCCAACTTCTCTCTCCTGGAAGCTTTTTTTTTTCCCTTCTTTCCCTCGTTCGTCAGCATGAATGAATGCCTCTCGTTTGTGCACCATGTGAAGATTTTTCTACAGTGCCTACTAGAGACGTGTTGGCTGTTGAGTAAGTTGCAATGGTTATCTTGAAGTCCCGGGACCGAGCCAAGAGAAGCAGCCTTTTCCACAGCCGCCAACAACAAACGGACTTGCTGAACCGCAACCTATTCCAGTAATTACACCGTCTCTTGGCGTGATGACTCACCAATCTGAGTCACTCATCTAGTGATGCTGTTCGTCCGCCAGTATTTTTTTTAAGTACCATTTTTCCTATCGTGATTGCAGTATTTAGTTTTTGTTTGTTTGTTTGTTTGTTTGTGATGTTGTAAACATATACAGTGTTTCATTATATTCAGTCTCAGTTGTCCCAGCATATCTTTAGTTCCCTGCTTTTACAATCATGAGATGCGCCCAGGTTTGTTTGTTTGTTTTTTTTTTTCAGTAGTCTCTCTCCTTTCTTTTCAGTTTTCTCTTCTTAACGTGCACATTTCTTATTCATAGAGCAATGTTTAATGCAGCCAACATATAGAACTCGGCATGATATACAACATGC
This sequence comes from Achatina immaculata, assembly GCA_009760885.1. Classification (NCBI taxonomy): domain Eukaryota; kingdom Metazoa; phylum Mollusca; class Gastropoda; order Stylommatophora; family Achatinidae; genus Lissachatina; species Lissachatina immaculata. The sequence continues at coordinate 15,712,274 of CM019719.1, forward strand.
CAATATATAAACCATGACATGATATACAACATGCCAATATATAAACCATGACATGATATACAACGTGCCAGTATATAAACCATGACATGATATACAACGTGTCAATATATAAACCATGACATGATATACAACATGCCAATATATAAACCATGACATGATGTACAACATGCCAATATATAAACCATGACATGATATACAACGTGCCAATATATAAACCATGACATGATATACAACATGTCAATATATAAACCATGACATGATATACAACGTGCCAATATACAGAACATGGAATTTAAACTGCACATAACTTTAAAAGCATCTTTTATTTGTTGTTATTCTTTTAAACACAATTTTAGCATATGTATTGTTGTGCCTACGAGGGTCATTATTTTTGTCATTTTTCTTTTCATATTTTGCTGAAAAAAAAGACGCATTGAAAGTAATTTTTCAAAGCCAGGTAGACATCGTAAGAAATAAAAGCTATCGTGTAAGAAAACATTAGAAAAGGAACCGTGGTTGGCAGTCGACGACCCATAGACGGCTTCCTAGCATCAGGGTTGGCGAACCGTAGCTCACCCTGTCCCATCTCTTCGTTATTACCTCATGATGGTGGAGGCTGCTAAAGAACCATTGTACAGCCCTTGCTTCCTAGCTCCACTGGGGGGGGGGGGGAGCTAAAAAAAGAAAATAACGCCAGTGACCCTCTCCTACTCCGACACGATAGTGTGTCTCAGCATAATCACAGCATCGGCTGCAAAGAACGCGCGCTCGCTATTCCAGGGAGGCAGGAGACACGTCAGGACATCTCTTTATAGTAATATTTACCCTACGTCGACGAAGTCGTGCATGTAGCAGCTGACTCCAGAGCGCCACGGTGCCATCTTCATCTGCCTTATTTTGAACTTGTTATCTTAACTTCATTCGTGTTTTGTTGGAAACAAGTGTTCTGGCTAAACGCTTTAACATGTTTGAAGAGAGTACTTGAAAGAAAATATTGTCTGGCTCAGCGGTTCTTAATCTGAGCTCCTTAGACCCCTAGATGGTCCGCGAAAGGATTTTTGGAGGTCCACAGAGTAACAAATGGACTGGTTCGATTTTATAAAATCGTAGCATCATCTGGGTTCTATTTATTGGTTTATTTATAATGAAAGGTCCACATCTGTTTACAGTCTGAAAAAAAGGGAGTGCCCACGAGCACAGAAAGTGTTAAGACCATCTATCTAGATTATATAGCATCTACTTTCGTATGTAATATTTCCTGTAGTATTTGCCATCTTGAGAATGTGAAAGTATTTGATGCTTTGTTTCAGTGTGTATGTGTGGTTGGGGTGGGTGGTGGCGTTAAAATAACTTGAAGATTAATGAAAATTATTCATTCATTTATTTGTATGTCCCTTGCGGAACTTTGCCTCCCTAACAGCTCTCCTGTAGGCGTCCCGGTTGTGAGCTAGATGACCTGCTGCTCTCTGAAAACTAGCCAGCCTTCTTCAATATTAAGTTCTTGTAGTATGGATATATTTGTTCTTTTTTGTGTCCGTGATATTTGAAGAACTTTTCAGTAGCATTTACATTCATAGGCATTTATGTAATGAAAATTAACTACCAGTTAATTACCAATAAATCTTCTCCACATCCGTGCCAGATTAATGATTTTACCCATAAATCGAGGTAACGTAATAGTAAAATCAGAAACGGACTTGAATATTTACAAAGTATGTAATTGCATAACTTAAGAACAGTACTATCTGAAATACCACCAATTAATGCAATGTAAATAATGAAGGAAAAAAAGTCGAACTTTTATTAAAGCTGGTCACGTGACAACGTACTTATGCCCGAAGCAGTTTAGTGACTGTCTGATAAACTACGTGCTGCAAAATCGTCCGAATTAAAGAGGTACTGGGCTATCGGTTTTCGGGGGGAAAAAAGCATCAAATTATCTGCCTTTCTAGGCAATTTACCTCAACATTGGTAACCATCACTTTGCTTGAGTTTCCCCCCTCTCTCTTCACACAGTATAGTGTACGGATTTTCAATGACAGAGATCTTAACATGATGTTAAAAGTTAGAGACTACGCCACTTTGAGTGTTCAAAAGATAGAAGTTGCTTAATCATGGATGTTAAAAAATAGAGGTTACTTCATCATAATGTTCAAAACTAGAGGCTATGTCACCTTGGACGTTCAAACACTGAGGTCAGATGATCATGGAAGTTCAAAGTTAGAAGTTGCTTCATCCATAGATGATCTTCTATTGGTTGTCGTTCGCTCGAATATCGACGTCAATCTCTCGCATCAGTTCGTCTCTGGTTTTCTGCATCGCTGTGAGGTTCTCCTGTAGGGAGCTGAGCTCTGGCCAGGTCCTTTCTTACAGAGTGGACTGTGTAGTTGGCATCTCTGGGCGATGTGGTGCGCTGTGTCTCTTTGTCTGAGACAGATCGGTGTGTTGAACTGGTTTTCATTTTCAGGCAAAGGTAATGTCTCAGCTGGAGGCTACTTCACCTTCCACTGTCTGCAAAAGAAGGATGTCGTCCTCGTAACAGAGCTACAGCTGCTTTGATTGTGACACACACACGCACGCACCGACAGCTCAAGATATCGTAACAGAGCAACAGCTGCTGTGATTGTGACACACACACGCACGCACCGACAGCTCAAGATATCGTAACAGAGCAACAGCTGCTGTGATTGTGACACACACACGCACGCACCGACAGCTCAAGATATCGTAACAGAGCAACAGCTGCTGTGATTGTGACACACACACGCACGCACCGACAGCTCAAGATATCGTAACAGAGCAACAGCTGCTGTGATTGTGACACACACACCCACGCACCGACAGCTCAAGATATCGTAACAGAGCAACAGCTGCTGTGATTGTGACACACACACCCACGCACCGACAGGTCAAGATATCGTAACAGAGCTACAGCTGCTTTGATTGTCACACACACACGCACCCACCGACAGCTCAAGATATCGTAACAGAGCAACAGCTGCTGTGATTGTCATACACACGCACCGACAGCTCAAGATATCGTAACAAAGCAACAGCTGCATTGATTGTAACACACACATACGCACCGACAGCTCAAGATGTCGTAACAGAGCAACAGCTGGTGTGATTGTCATACACACGCACCGACAGCTCAAGATGTCGTAACAGAGCAACAGCTGCTGTGATTGTCATACACACGCACCGACAGCTCAAGATAAACCTTACCGCGTCCTTCACCAGAAAAATGGAAATACAAGTAGGAAAAAAAAATGTGTCATGAGAGAAAGAGGAGAAAAAATATGCTGATTACGGCATCTCTCTCTCCCCCTCTGTGTGTGTGTGTGTGTGTGTGTGTGGGCCCAGTAATACTCCGAACAGATCGATGAGCAGAGCAGGTTCGCGGTGCTGAATGGACTTGGCAATGTCGAAATGTTCTTGAGCGTGGAAGCATGTTAGAGGCCGCTATCCACAGTGCTAAAGCAATATCAACCCGGAGGGTGGCGGGAGGGAATAAAGATCACATTCAGCGAGATCAATTTCTGGCTGTTTTTTTTTTCCCCAGATTCTTAAACTCGCATCCTGGTCATCTTAAAGCAGTTTGGTCTTGCTGCGCTTAAGATTTGAATCCTATTGGGTGCGTATGACCTTTCCAAATCCGGGTTTTTCAGTCTTACGAGTGTGTGGTGTTTTCTGGTTCACACTTAAATGCCCTTTGTTTGACTGTGTTCAACAGAATGATACTCTCTTTTGAAATAGCTTTAGAAGTGCAGTGCCATCAATAAAGATAAGATTACATGGCGACTGCAGTAAAACTGGTTCTAGTAATAAAGGTAGACAAAGGTGGATGTGTTCAGTTTTACAAAAAGATAGAAAGAGTAGGACAGGAACGAGAGTGACAGAGAATAATAATAATAATAGTAATAACCTTCTGCCACGCTAGTTCTTGCCCACTTTCTTAGCCTTTCTATCTGTTTTTTGTAAACTGAGCCGCCCACCTCTGTACTTGTATCCACAGTAAACTGCGATCTTCAAGTACAGCCGATCGACATTCTAACATGTTTTAGTTATGTTTTATATAGATGCATACAGAAACTTAGGCGCCCTCATTTTAGTCATGTTATTGAACAGATCTTGATTCTTTCTAATATTCTTAAACAGATCTTGATTTTTTCCTGATGTTCTTAAACAGATCTTGATGCTTTTTTATATTCGTAAGCAGATCTTGATGCTTTTTTATATTCGTAAACAGATCTTGATTCTTTGTTTTGTTTTTCTGATGTTCTTAAACATATCTTGATAATATTCTTAAACACGTTTTGATATTTTCAGATATTCTTAAACAGATCTTGATATTTTGTGATATTCTTAAACAGATCATTATTATTGTATCATATTCTTTATTAATCACACTTTAGTATGAGGAGTTATATATTTTGAGAGAGAGAGAACAAATTTTATTTTCAAAGTGTTAAGAATTGGCAATAAGGCCCGTCTGGCATTCTGTCCATCATCATACATCTTTCACTTTGTCACAGACATCCGGCATTAGTTTTTGAACTTAATAAACATTTTAAAAATCATCTCTTGTCCATACGCTCCACGATCTCACTAATGTAAATACACGCGATAAACTTATATTACATTCTCACATTAATTATAATCCAGTCATTTTGTAGTAAGGCAGTATTTTTTTTAATGCCACAAATAAGCCACTCTTTAGATTAAACTAATTTATACTTTAACTCGACACATACCAGTGTTATATGCAGGGTGTTCCCTAAGTAACTGTGCACTAACCCAGTATCGATTCCGGTATCGTAGTGATATCATAATGTCTGCAGTATCTAGCCACATCTACCTGGCGTGGCTGGAGTCGCCGATTAAGCGTGCTGATTAAAAAAAATGTTACATATTATAAGCTAATCAGACACGCACCTTATAACAAATGTTGAAAGTGACGTCCTTGTGTGTTTGTGCAAGCTTGAACACGTTTACTTTTATTCGCAAACCCTTTTCTTAGTTCTGCTGGTGACATTTGTATTATGTGTGGGCGATTTCGATATATTTCAGATCGTGTATTTTGTGTAACATAACTCGAGAGGTGAAATCAGGCCTCTTTGGTAAAAAGCGTGACATCTGTAATATCAGCAGTTTTAGTTTGAATGACATTTGTAAACTATTCACAGTAACAGGGCCGTTTTTCATGATCCGCCGGCAGCAATTGTTGGACCACAGTTACTTTATATGGGAAGAGTTTCAGATTTTCTCTGACCGGTCTATGCTCCGCTGCAAGCCGAATACCTTCCTGCTGTGCCAACTCACGCAAAGCCTTTGATGGGCTCCGAAAGCATAGAGTCAGAAATGCCCGATAACTTCTCCTCGTTAAGTTGAGATGGTCTCCCACTACGGTGGGCGTCTAACACTGATCCTGTTTCAGGAGATTTCTCAGAAAGTTTACAAACTGCATTGCCATGAGGTAGGGGTGTTCCTGCTTCGCACTAAATCAGTGTATGTGCTGCCTTCTCGAAATACTTGCTCAACAAGAAGAATACGCTCTTCTAGTGAAAGAACTATAGTGAATAAACAGATTCTCCCTTCGTGTGCTTCCACAGCTGCTTAACAACTTGAGTACACAAATACAGACTGAATACAGTGAATGTTACTCAACATCAGGCTTCAACACACTAAAGAGCACAGGTAGATGTGACTAGATACCGCAGTCATTAAGATATCACTACGATACCGGAATCTATACTGCTTTAGAGCAGTTATTTTCAGAACGCACTGATATATATATATATATATATATATATATATATATATATATATATATATATATCTTATATCTTCTTATATCTTATATCCTTCCCGTGCCGTTAGACGTCACATAGGGCTCGCAAAGTAGTTCGCCAATTTTTCCTGTCTTCGGCGAGTCTTTCAACCTCATCAAAGGATTTTATGCCTGTTAACTTGGCCTCTCTTAATAATGTCCTCTTTAGAGTTTCACGCGGTCTGCCCCTTTTTCTTCGGCCTGTTGTGTTCCACTTGATAGCTTGTTTTGGGATTCTCTGATCATTTCTTCTCATCAAGTGACCAACATATGTCCATCTCCTTTTCCTGATCACCTGTGAGACTGGTTGTTGTTCAGTCATCTGTCTTATCTCTGCATTGTTCTTGAATTCATTCCACTTGATGCCGAGTATTTTCCTTAGGCATTTGTTTTCAAAAGAGTCTAATTTCTTGTCTATTTCTTTAGTTGTTTTCCAGCTTTCGCATGCATAAATGAGGGTGGATATTACATTTGAATTGAATAGTCTTAACTTGGTTTTTGTGCTTATAACTTTTGAATTCCATATGTTCTCAAGATTCTTGAAGATTGATGCTGCTTTTGCAATTCTGATCCTAACTTCCTTTCTAGTGTCACCATCCTTGTCTATGTAGCTGCCAAGGTATGCAAATTGATTGACTTCTTCAATATCTGTCCCTTCTATGTGTATTTTTCCATTTTGATTGATGGGAATTTTCATTATCTTTGTTTTGTCCTTGTTAATTTCAAGTCCTATTTTGCTAGCCAGTGAAGATAGGCTATCTGTTTTTTCTTGCATGGAATTCACATTATTACTGATAAGAGTTATGTCATCAGCAAAATCAAGATCTTATATATATATATATATATATATATATATATATACTGTTAAAAAAAGAAACGCAACAAATACGATGTTGTGATTTAAACTGTAGTTTACTGATCAGACAAGGGCAAATTACCTGAAACGTTCACTTGGACATCAGCTTCACGTCCTGGCATGAATTGTACTCAGTAGATGATTCATGAGCACAGAAAAGCGACACTACTCAAAACAGCATTTTGGACATTAACTCATGACAGGTTCACGAGAATCCCGTGAAACTTACTGAACACAACACTCACCAACCATGTTATTGACTGCCTATAAAAGATTGACACTCCTCGAATCAATTCATTTGAAAATTCAGTGCGCACGTATGGCTTATCTCACTACATAACAACAACATTGGACGTTTACAGACTGGACAGTTACAAAGTGTAGTGGCCAGATAATTTAATGTGGTTAGAAGCACTAATAGTTGCCTTTGGAGACGATTTCAAGAAACTGGCTCAGTTGCAGACCGGCCGCGCAGTGGAAGACCCATAGTCACAACTCTTGCCGAAGACCGCTTCGTACGGCTGCGTCACCTCAGGAATCGATTTACATCTGCGTCCTCAACAGTCCAGTCAATGACAGCAGCTCGTCGAATTTCATATCAAACGGTCAAGAAACGGCTGCACGACGCTGGCCTTTGGACTAGAAGACCCTACAGAGGTCTTGTTCTAGCGGACCGACATTGCCAGAATCGACTGCAGTGGGCGAACCAGCATCGTGAATAGACCGTTGCGAATGATTGGAGAAGGGTTTGGTTTATTAGTGATGAATCATTCTTTCTGCTGTGACACGATAGACGGAGAAGAGTTTACTGCAGAGTCCATGAGCGCTATGCCCAGAACTGCGGGGATGAGGCTCCTCCACATGATTGTGGGGGTGTTCTGGTGTGGGGAATGATCAGCTACACGGGAAGAAGTGATATGATTCAAACTGAAGGACACCTGAATGACCAACGAAACATCGATGAAATTCTTCATCCACACGTCCTTCGAATTCTGGCTGCATCAGGGTCGATTTTTCATCAGGTAACACTCGACCTCATGTGGCACAACTCAGCACCCATTTCCTCGCTGACAACAACGTCCAGACCATTCCGTGGCCATCCATGTCATCAGACATGAACCCAATAGAACACTTATAGGATGAACTCAAGAGACAAGTCTGCCAGCGAGACGTGGCGTCAACCAATCTCCGACAGTTGTCTCTTACACTGCGGGAAGAGTGGGCAGCCATCCCACAACAACAGATCCAACGGCTAATCGGATCCATGTCAAGATGTCGTTCTCTGATACAGGCAAGAGGAGACCATACACCTTACCGAAACGGAGGCCTCAGTAACAAAGAATAAAAGTCCAAACCAAATTTAATGAATATCATTTAATTGTTAAAGTCTTAAAGTTTCTTCTTGCCAAGATTGAAACATTAATTCCCTAAAAATTGTGATACAAGTTTAAAATTTGGTGCCATTGAGGCATGCTGGGGATGCAGTATTAGGCCCCATTTTCCACGACCTTCGGCACATGAAAGTGTGATGTGGGTCAGTATCACGCCTGGCCGCATTTACTTTCCCAGATTTCTCTGGTACCCATTTTTAGAGGCTGGGTGGATTCCGGGGCCGTTCTAGTGTGTACCAGAAAAAAAAAAAATCCATCTGCTGGAACTTGCACCCGGTACCACTGGATTACTTATCAGAGCGCCTAACCACTCAGCTAACCAGGCCACACACACACATACTGTATATATATATATATATATATATATATATATATATATATATATATATATATATATATATATATTTCATGTGTGTATATGCATATATACATACATATACAAAACCCGATACTTAAGTAATGAGACTGATTTTATTATGGCCAAGACAAAAATGCTATCTCTGAAGCAAATCATGTAATCAAAAGATGCAACCTTCATCTATGATCTGGCAACATGTCATCGCCGCCCGATAAGCAGACAACAAACAACCCGCCATTTTGTTGACCTAGTTAGAGGTGCTTTATTACGTAATCAGCATGGAGCAAAAAGCTAACATTAAATTCTGTTTAAAACTCGAACAAAGTGCCATTGAGACAGCTGAATTGATGTGACAGGTTTATGAGGATAATTGTTTATCTCTTGCACAGATATTCTGGCGGTATTCACGATTCAAAAGTGGTGTGGAAACGATTACAAATGCAACTAGATATGGACGCCCAATTTTTTTTAAGACGACGAAAACAACAGGCCGTGACCCAGTGGTACTGCAAACCGGGTCCACCCGTAACGAGTCGTAGTCCATACCCTCCCCCCTCCCCCGGCATTCAATGTGCAGGACCGGCTCATGCATCTCGTTTAGTTCCAAAATAACGACGCTTTTGTTTAACCAAAGGGCATGCTGATCAGTGTACCTGCCAAGAGGACACTTTCACCTCAACCACTTTCAGGACAAATTATTCCTTTGATGTAAACTGGACTCCACTATCTTCACGTCTCTTGCGGCCTCTCTTTCTCACCCCCCCCCATCCCTCCCTTTTCTTCTCTCTCCTTTCTCTCTCAACCCCACCCCTCCCTTTTCTTCTTTTTTCTCTCAACCGCCAAAAGGCCGATTCTCTTCGTAATGAGGAACTCATTGCAAAAGTCAGAGAACGGATACAAGAAGATCGGTATTTGACTGTGAGGATGATGGCAGATGAATTTGGTGTTAACCGAGAGACCATTCGTAAAATTTTAGTAGAAGATTTGGGTACGAAAAAAAATTGCTTCCCGGTTTCTATCACATTCGTTGTCTGATGACCAAAAACATCAGCGTGTTGAGTACACAAAGGACATCATCAAAACATGTCGCAGAAATAAACATTTCTTAAATTTGATTGTTGCAGAGGATGACACATGGATTTTCCGATGTGATCCCACATCTAAATGCCAAAGTGCTCAGTGGAAGTCATCATCATCACCAAAAGGAAAAAAATCGTCTTCAAAAGTCGAAAGTGAAGACAATGTTGGTGTGCTTCTACGACAGCAAAGGAGCTATTTACAAAGAATTTTCTAGAGGGACAGACTGTCATTGTCAAAGTTTATTTAAATATTTTGAAACGCCTATTGAAAAGGATTCTCTGAATCCGACCCGAGTATTCAACACCTGCCAGTTTTTTCCTTCCTCATGATAATGCACCGTCTCACCGGGCGGTAGTTGTACAGGAATTTTTGGCCCCAAAACAAGTGTGTGTTCTCAACCATCCACCCTATTTCCCAGATTTGTCTCACTGCGATTATGTTCTATTCCCAAAATTAAAGTTACCATTGAAAAGACATTTCTTTGACGATACTGATGACATCCAAAGGGCCGTAACATCGAGTTTAAGGGCCATACCAACAGAAGAACTACAGATGTCGTTCCAGTGTTTGTTAGATCGTGCCACTCGCTGTATCAATGCACAAGGGGCATACTTTGAATAAAATACAGGTTATATAAAATACAGGTTATATCTTCTATTTTATTTTGTATGGAATTAGTCTCATTACTTAATTGTCGGACCTTGTACACACAGAAAGAGGGAGGGAGAGAGATAACAAACAGTGCGTGCCTTTTTTACTTCCCAGTCACAATCCGTAAGTGTAATCCTAGTTCGGTGGATGCAATCAAGTTGCATTCATTATCTCTTTTTTTCTCTCACTCTCTCTCTTTCCCTCCCTCCCTCCTCCTCCCCCACCACTTCTGTGTAATGAAAGAAATGCTCGACGTTGATTGGTCGATCGGGGCAGAAACTGAAACGTGTGCTTATGTTTTCACTCAGTGCTGTACTTTAACTGCGGTGTGTGCTTTGTTGTTGTTGTTGTTGTTGTAAATTGTGTCTATATCATCAGTGCTGCCATATGTAACATGAACTTAGAATGTATTCTCTCATTAATTTTCTGAAATGTATAAACTAGGGAAAAAGTAGGAACGGTTTTATTACTTAACGAGTACACAGTTTAAATTTTCTCGTAGATCTGTTTCATTTGCAGTTTTTTTTTTTTTCTCATAAATCTATAAAGTGAAATGAGTTTGTTTTGCTTTGAAACCAGTACTGGGAATTGTAATTGCAAAACGCATTCAAAACATCTCCATTTGTCGAAAGATTGATCGTTAAAGGTGGGGTATTTTCACAATAACTGGTAAAATGATGAGCGTGTGTAAATTTGAACTACGGGTTTTAACGCTGCACAAGTTTGCGCAATGCCGTGCCCGCCTTTACACTGAAACTGTGCTGCAGTGTACACGGACAGAACTGTGCGTTTCTGATAGCTGGTGTCCTGTATTTGGAGCTGTCCCAGTAACCTAGTTTCGTCTCGAAATAAATTATTCCCCTGATGTAAACTGGACTCCACTATCTTCACGTCTCTCGCTGCCTCTATTTCTCTCCCCTCCCCCTTTTTTCTTCTCTCTCCTTTCTCTCTCACCCCCATCCCTCCCTTTTCTTCCCTTTCTCTCGCTCTCTTCCTTGCCCACTCCACTTCTTTTGTGCCACGGCCGACCCTGTTCCTCACTTTTCTCCATATATTTCTATAAATCTCGCCATGTCTCGTCGTATTTGTACGAGAGAACCCGAGACTGGCAAAACATGGTCGGCTAAGACCCTGCCTGGCTTTATGTTCCTGGCTGTGACACAGCTGCCGGAGAAATGCGGTTGCGAAGCTCGACGAGAGGGCAGGTTTTTGCAGTTAAATGCTATGGGATCGACCCACATTCCCGTGTATGCCCTGGAAAACTACGAAATCCATGTCAGTCTACTTTCATTATTGGGATCAAGGATGACTGCCGGAGTGACGGCGCAGTTATCAGAGCTGGGGAGACAGACCAGATCATCGCTTCGTTTCATGTGCGATAGAACAGCAGCTGCCACTATCGCATGTGATAAAGAGCAGCCATGAAATCACCGGAGAGAATAGCGTAGTCACTGGCTTTATAGTACTGGCCACCAAAACTGTTGTGCTAGAATTGTGCTAGTTTATTTGTAAAGAAATAGCTACAGCCAGAAAATTCCATCTTGTACCAGAAGGGGAAGTCAGGAGAGCGAAGTTAATGGAAAGCTATAAGAAAATATACTTGCCCTTTCTTTAAAGATTAACGGACACATATATGTCTGTCAGCAAGGTAGGCAAGGAATGTGAAGCTTACATTGAATCAGGTAGTTTACCGAATCCCGGCATGCGCTGGTTTGAAAGGAAAGGGAGGGATGTATGAGAGAGGAGAACTGACTTTTTTCCCCTTTTCCTTTTCTTCATTTCCCAGCGCGCACACACACACACACACATTTTCAGGCAGATGTATCTAGGCCATAATGCACTGCACTTCCTGCATTACACTGCACCGCCTACTTCTGTTGATGACCTGTTTTTTTTCCCTCCTCCTCTTTGCTGCGCATGCCTAGCGTAGAGTATTTCCGGCGCAGTCGGGCGGGAATGCTTGGGTAAGACTGAGATGTACTTTCCAGTGGTCTTCCTCCTTCCATACCCACCTCCTGGTTTTCAGCACCCATGACAAAAATCGTTTCCATGCCCGGTTGGCATTTCTGATAAAAAGACTGCCTAACAGAACATGTTTCTAGGATGGTCGGTCCATTGTTTCTCATGCCAGTGATCCGGCTTTAAGTCTATTTTTTTAACTCTTGAAAAATCGTTACATCTCTTGTTATTTGGTGCGGGGTTTTTTTATGTAAAAAAAAATACTGCTTGTTTTCCACGTTTGCGATGTTATGGCGGAAACGTCTTTAATTTTCTGAATGTTGAGTATAATAAGTGTTGTTAAAATAACGTCTTAACACTTTCACCTTAGGTTATGGCAGCCGTAGTCGTCGTGCCAGAAAATACACGATACAGCCATTTCTCAAGTGTTAACAAAACTGGGAGAGATTGGAATACTTAAGACTCCACAGGCCAGGCTGTTGTTGCACTGTTACTGTTAAAACACTGCAGAAAATTTGATGGGGTCTTGGCCAGTTGAAGTTGACCGGACCTGACGACGTGGCGGACAGTCTGCTCCTTATTAATATATTTGGTTAAATTCATAAATGTTACACTAGCTTCAAAACGTGGATGTATTTTTTATCCAGTGTTAAAATAACCATTGATGTACGTCTAACTACGTTACCGCCCTAAACAATCGCGTTTGAAGGAGAGCTGAACCGTGCCATTTCCATAAGCTTGAACGTGCTTTAATGTTGGCTTGACAGATTGATGGGTCGGGAGGGAAGAAGTGGTTGTAGGGGAGAGGGCGGTGACCTCTGTCTAATGTGCTATTTCTGCGCTAGTAGGGGAGGGGTGGGGCGCTGCTCTGTTTTGCTAGCTTGCTGGCTAATGGAGAGGAAATGGGTCAGTCGGTACTACCGCGGTTATAGGCTCCGCCCAGCTTTCGTGTCAGATGAGGTCCTAGCTTTTCATCCGAGGCAGTTCATTCCTAGCACAAGGATTTGTGAACTAAATAATATAAGCTAAAAATAGCTTGGAAGAAAAGTGCATACTCTCTGGTGCGCCTTTGTGTTACTGCAAGCACACTTTGCAGAGATACTGAGTAGTGTTGTCAACTCTAGCGGGAAACAGGCTTCTGTCTTCTTGTAGTCCCAATGTACTTATTCTTTTCGTCATAAAATATGGTTTTGGTAAGGTGACCATAAGTCCTGCTTTTTAGACTGGTGTCCCGCCTTCACCGAAAGTCTTGGCGGGACGCACAAGTGTCCCGCTTTGAGCATGCAAAGTTTAAAGTTTAGTAAAATCTGTTTTTAAAAATCCATTAATTTTGAAATGACGGCGCTGACCTAACAGAACAGAACAAGTATTTATTCTATTTTTAACTTGATAGAAATCTATGGTACGCATTAATTGGTTGCATCAGGAAATAATCTTCACTTATTCTAGAAACGTTGAACCAATCAGAGTATAGTTATTTTCCTCGCGACTAAATTAACCAATCGCACTTAGTGGAAAAGTTTGAAGGCGCTAAATGTTTAAGTCAGCGTCAGTTTTATATCGACAGAGCGACTGAGAGTGTATTGTGGATTTTTTGTCACGTTAATTAGTAGTACTGTACTTGTTTAGTTATTAAATAAGCCGTGTTTCATGTGCGTTATTGTGTGTTTTGTTTTTATTTTACTGACTTACCAACTGAACATTAACTACCGGGCTAATGAAAATTTAGCCTCCACTCCGACGATGTCTAAACGAGCGTGTAAACTGAATCAACAATTAGAGAGTGAGTTTCCCTTCATAAAGAAAGCAAGAGACGACAATGATTCCCATGTTAGATGTGACACTTGCAAACCTGAATTTTCAGTTTCGCACGGTGGCAGATCGGATATCACAAAACATCTGAAGAGTGATCGACGTATGCTAGCTGTGTCAGGAGCACTATCCGCCCGTCCCATGACAAACTATTTCCAACCATCAACGTTTGGGAACATGGAAGCCAAGTTAGCAGTTGCAGAAGGCACATTTGCGTATCACACCTTATGTCACAATCACAGTTTTCTCTCAATTGATTCAACATTTGTTAGAGCTGAAGTTTATGTGTGGGCGCACAAAACGCGAGGCCATAATAACTAACGTCCATTTGCCATTGACCAACTTCAAGAAAAATTGAAGAATGCAAAATTTGTGACAATAATGACAGATACATCAAATCACAAAGATATAGAGGTGTTCCCGCTGCTTGTGAGATATTTTGTGCCGTCACTTGGTGTCGAAGTTAAGTTATTAGATCTGCAGTCAGCGTCTGGCTAAACATCAGACATAATTTGTGAGTTTCTACTTAACGTGTTGAAACAAAATGATCTCACTACAAAATGTGGGTTTCTGTGCTGACAATGTCAACACAAACTTCGGTGGTGTTCAGAGAAAAGGACAAAACAATGTATTTGCGAAATTAAAATCTTCGACTGGAGACAAGCTTGTGGGGATTGGCTGCGCAGCTCACATTGTCCACAACGCAATGCAAACGGCAGCTGATTGCCTTCCTGTTGATGTTGAAACTGTTGTTGTGAAAATATATTCCTGCTTTTATATTTACACTATTCGTGTGGAATAACTCAAGGAATTATGCGACTTTGCAATGGTTGAGTACCAACGGATTCTAGGATACGGAAAAACCTGATGGCTTTCACTAATGCCAGCAGGGGAGAGATTAAGCTCTTTCCGACGTTAAAATCTTTTTTTTTTTTTTTTTGTCTCAGCGAATGTGAACTACAGTAATGTGAACTTTCTTCGAAGTTCCGTGTGCTGAGTTGTGGCTCTTCTTTGTTCACAATATTTCTGCCATTTTTCATGCTGCTGTCCTAAAAATTAAGGAACAAACAATTTCAGCACTGGAACTGTCGTCTGCCGTTATCTCCTGCAAAAATGCAGGGACAGGAGTAGAACCAACTTTGTTCCAAACGGGGTGAAAATCCAGACTCGCTGTCTAGAAGACGAGGGTCTCGTCAGAAAAAAAAAACAGATGTGATGAATACTATCATCAATTTATATGACAATTGTGTTGAATATCTACAGGAAAGAGCGAACCAATTTCAATATTTGAGTGGCTTCAGTTGGGTGGCTTTCAGACATTCACTTTCTTGGAAAATGTTCAAACGGGACTAAACCTCTTTAGTTCAGAATTTCCAGATCTTGAAATCAACGACAACGAACTGTTTGATGAAATCAACAATGTTTGTAGATTTACTTCAGCAGAAAAAAAAAAATTCAGACTAGAATTCCAACAAAAAAAAAATCAGACTGGAACTCCAAACAAGCAAAAACTGATAGCCGGTGGGTGGAAGTATTTTCCCATTTCCCGGCTAACTCTGTTGCGTGTGTTGAATTACACAAAAAATTATCGAATTTATTCTCTGCCTGTCTGGGACTAATGCACCCACTGAAAGAATCTTCTCATACGTGAATAGGACATGGACAGACTAGAAGACACAACTTAGCGTTCAAACATTGAAAGCGATGCTTATGCTTAAATGCAACTCTGATGGCGCAGGAAACCCAGGCCAGAAACTCCAGGACACGCTCATGCATCGCCCAGATCTACTAAAAAAAAATACACTCCTAACAGAAGCATTGCTCCACAACTTCAGAGGAGACAATACCAAGTACATCATCTCCTGCAGAGCGGCTGTGGTGACTACTAATTAATGTTGGTGTGGTAATAAGGTACGACTCCTTTATACTGAACTTTAAACATTTTTTAATGTGAACTTTAAAACAAAACACCAGCTATGGATGTAAGAATTACTGAAGTGAGCATACAATTTTTAAAGAGTTTTTGCAGTTTGAGTTTGACCCATATAGACAGTAAAGGTTAAAGAGCAAATTTCGTTCCGCTTTGGTTTGCGAAAAATATGGTCACTTTAGTTTAGGTCAACCTATCAGAAGCAGTTTAAAAGGCTTTAAAAAGTAACTACATTCACATGGTTATCCAACATAGGCATTCACCTGGTTGTATTCCACGATCGAGATTTTGTAACTTTATCATAAATGCTGAAAATAGATATCACATCATTTACCGTTAAAACTTCAGAATCGAGATGTTTTATTAAAGAAAAAGTGGATAATGGGTATTGTTTTGTTAGGTTAAAAAAAAACAATGAAGGTGCAGTGTTAAACACCGTTATGAAAAGCTTGAACACAGCGAGACTTGCCATCAGTAAAGAGTAAGTGTATGTGATTGGGCTCGAAAAGTAGCAAAGACTTTAGACGCAAGAAGATGGAAAATAGGAGCCACCAATTTCGCTATACTGGCAACAAACAAAAAACAACAACTCTATGTTGTATTAGTCGAGCAGAGACGGTGAACAAAATAATTGAACATAGTTATAGTTTTTGATATTGGTGAGACTGTTGATGCGTGCCTTCTCAAGTTAACAGCATAGCTTCAGAGCGACAGGAAGTTTCGGCATAGGGACAGGAAGTTGCGCATCGATCTCATGCGCAGACGCCGCCTATTATTCGTCTAAATGTTCAGAGCAGTGCCCGTGATTTGCCAGACTGGCCATGTTCTTGTTTTTGTTTTCACTGCCTACAGCAGAACACGTCTTAAATTAGGACGAAATAAATTGTTCTGATGTCATTATTCCGCTGTACAGTGTGATATCGGTTATCCTGACCCATATAAAACGGGACCAATGTATATTGCCAGCTTTTAAAATTTGATAGCTTTTTTGTAAATAAGAGCAGTCTGACGATAAGAGTGACAGAATCTACATAATGACGCGGTCTTGCGGTTCTGTCCGTTGCTGCCGTCGCATTTGAGTTAACTCAGCTTCAGAAACGCTTGCTGGATACACCGTGATGTAGAGGGGATGGGACTGTTGTGAGATACAGTAACTTAGATACTTCGCAAAAACATATTTATGGTCTGAACCGTCATAGATTCTCAAAACTGGCATGAGAAAGACAAGAGTATCTAGAACAATGGTTGCCGATTTTCTTCCGCTTGTGTACCCCTTGCCAGCGTATTTCCATAAATTGTACCTTTTCATATTAGAAAAATCGTTTGTTTCTATTGTAGTTGATATTACGCTATTATAGTTTCCGCCACTATCCAACTTCTCGTGTGCCCCTAAACGTACGCATACCCCAGGGTGGGAACCACTGACCTAAAGCACTCCGTGAAACAACGTATTTATTTTCAAGGGACCAATCACACAGAATCCTTTCATCTTTCACCAAACGTTAAGCTGGTTCTTCTTTGAGCGCCTGTTGAATTCGGCAGCTATCAGAGCCAGTGAGGCTCAGTTCTGCAGTCAAGACACGTCCGCTATCTGTTCTTGATCTTTGCTTGCCAGCTGTCGATTTCTCTATTTCCAGCAGTTGTCAGCGTGAATGCTTTCAGTGGTATACTGGTTGGTGTTAGTCATGTAACTTGGCCAAATCATTTGACTTGCTTGTTTTCCGGATGTAACGTGATAGTAATGTTGCCTCAACCCTTGTCCTGATGATGATTTGTTTTCCGGATGTAATGTGATACTAATGTTGCCCCAACTCTTGTCCTAATAGTGATTTGTTTTCCGGATGTAATGTGATACTAATGTTGCCCCAACCCTTGTCCTGATGTTATCTTTAGCTGTTATTTGACACTGAGCACAAAGTTGGAAGGAAGATTGTGTGGGTGTGGAGTGTGATGTCCTGCAGTAAAGAGAAGCCAAGAGAAAATATAAATGCCAGCGGACTAAGTGGCGCCCCCCCCCCCCCCCAAGATCTCCAAGCGTGATCGTCAAAGCTATCCGTCACGGCACATAGAGAATGAATGACATGTTTCAGCTCCAGCAGTTGAATCTTAATTTTTATGAATGACCTAATTAACCTGGGTGCATCAGCAGCGGGCCATTTTACTTACAACCGAGAGGCCTACAGGAAGAGAGGCAAAGTTGCGCAAGGGACATGCAAATGAATGACCTAATTACTTGTGAACGCTTGTATCACAAGACTGAGCGCGCCGCAAGCAAACTTCCAAGGTAATACTTAATGTCTTATATCTCGACCCTTACCGAGTTTACGCTGTATGTGTCTTACAAGTTCTTAACCGCATTTTTCACTCCAAGCCTGAAGTAGTATTGCCAACTCCCCGATATCAGAGCGGCTTAGAAGTTGTCGCAACGAAATGGGTTTTTAAACAAAATTGTGCTGAGATCCTCCTTCGAGGAGACCGGAACAGTTATGGGCTGGTCCGACTTGCAGTGATGATAACCATTCGGCATTATAACATCCTAAGCGAAAGTGTCCGTTATTTTTCTTTATATCTTATTCGTGAACGATGAGAATACCATAGGCAGCCAAGATAACGAAAGAAGAGTTCTAATTGAGGCTGGACAAAAGAGAGAGATTATGGCAAAATTGTTCGAAATAGGGCTTTACACAGTAGGGGTTAAGCACGATCTTTCGAACTAGAGCTTTACGCAGTTGCGGAGCTGGCGGTGCAGGAGTTTTAGTACCAGTAGCTGTTGGCATAACATCGTCAACAAAACTTGTGATTTGGAAAAAGAAGAATGAAAACCTCTCACAGCCTGATCGTCAGCTTTGCATGGTCACGCTGTGTTCATTTACACTGTGCTGTTGCTGGTACAAGGTCGGACAATTAAGTAACGAGACTAATTCCATACAAAATAAAATAAACAACAGGCGAAGATATAACCTGTATTTTATTCAAAGTATGCCCCTTGTGCATTGATACAGCGAGTGGCACAATCAAACAAACACTAGAACGACCTCTGCTGTTCTTCTGTTGGTATGGCCCTTAAACTCGATGTTACGGCCCTTTGGATGTCATCAGTATCGTCAAAGAAATGTCCTTTCAATGGTAACCTTAATTTTGGGAATAGAAAATAATCGCAGGGAGACAGATCTGGGAAATAGGGTGGATAGTTGAGAACACACACTTGTTTTTGGGGCCAAAAATTCCTGTACAACTAACGCCCTGTGAGCCAGTGCATTATCGTGAGGAAGGAAAAAACTGGCAGGTGTTGAATACTCGGGTCGGACTTGGAGAATCCTTTTTAATAGGCGTTTCAAAATATTTAAATAAACTTTGACAATGACAGTCTGTCCCTCTAGAAAATTCTTTGTAAATAGCTCCTTTGCTGTCGTAGAAGCACACCAACATTGTCCATGTCTAATTGCATTTGTAATCGTTTCCACACCACTTTTGAATCGTGAATACCATCTGAATATCTATGCACGAGATAAACAATTATCCTAATAAACTTATCGCATTAATTCATCTGTCTCAGTGGCACTTTTTCCGAGTTTTAAACAGAATTTAATGTTAGCTTTTTGCTCCATGCTGATTACGTAACAATGCACCTCTAACTAGGTCATCAAAATGGCGGCTTGTTTGTAGTCTGCTTATCGGGTGGGGATGAAAAGTTGCTTCTATGACGGTTGCATGTTTTGATTCCATGATTTGCTCCAGAGATGGCATTTTTGTCTTGGCTATAATAAAATCAGTCTCATTACTTAATTGTCGGACCTTGTATTTACAGTCATCCTTTACAAGTTGGTGAATATCCTTCTGTCTGTGGTGTCCATTTGAGCTGAATATTAAACAAATGCTTATTATTTGCAAGCACAGCACGTGGCTTTACCAGTTGTCTCTAATACCGGAAAGTGACAGACGGGAGAGAGGTGGGGAGTGTGTGTTATGTGTGTTTATATTATAACAACGTCAGTCTTGAAATAAAGTAAACTTATGTAAATACGAACAGTAACTTCTGCTGTGGAAGTTTCACAATGAAAAATAATTACAACCTCTGAAATATCATATCCCTCCCCTCTCCTCTCCATCATCCCAACCCTTAAGACACACTGTTGCAGCTACAATCTGTCTCCACTCATTTCTGTCGCTTGCACCAGGTTTACTTTAGGCCTTATTCCATTGCCTTTTTCCCACACTGCAGGTCTTCTTCAAGGCGCACAGCCACAGATACAGTCTGTCTTCATTTACTTTTGTTCTTGGCTTTCTCCGTGCAGTTGTTTATTCTTAAGTGTTTTTTTTTCCTTTGGTAAATTCCTTCTTCGCCTTGGCTGCCTGTCATCCTTGTTGCTTCCATCTCTTTGAGTGTATGAAAGTTTGGTCTGTCGGACAAGTCTCTTCCTGCGTGACTCAGTCACTGTGGTATGTTAGCTTTTATAGTGGCGGTGGTGGTGGTCTGTTAGCTTTTATCGTGGAGGTGGTGGTCTATTAGCTTTTATAGTGGAGGTGGTGGTGGTCTGTTAGCTTTTATACTGGAGGTGGTGGTCTGTTATCTTTTACAATGGATGTGGTGGTCTTTTAGCTTTTATTGTGGAGGTAGTGGTCTGTTAGCTTTTATAGTAGAGGTGGTGGTCTGTTAGCTTGTACAGTGGAGGTAATTAGTTTGTTGTTGTTTTTTTTAATAAGATGTATGAAAACCTCGTTGTCCGTTTTTTTTTAAATTCTAGTTTGTGCCTTTCCTAGAAGAAAAATCACTAATATAGATTTAATGTGAGCAAAATATAACAATGGGCATCTTTAACGAAGTATAACGTGCGCTGCGTATATTAATCCACTTTCAATTCACAAAAAGAATTTTGACTGCTGTGCAGAAACTGGATGTCCTACTTCTTACGCTTGTTTCTGCCATGTTACTTGGATTTGTTCATTTTATTTTTTTTCCGACTACTGTCTGTATTTTCATAGTTTCTTAAATTAACGCCATTATCAGACATTCTTAACCGTTTTACATTTGCAGGGTCCCGTTCCCCCCCCCCCCCCCCGGACTGCCAAATCTCTCCCATCCACCACATTGTCAAAGTCGTCGTCTCATTATTCGCCAGTGCCACTTATATTAAGTACATCTCCTCCAGGTAGCCTGAAAGACCTAATTTTAGTTTACATATGGGATAGCTGGGAACAGAACAATTGGAAGAAATTTCTAATCTAAAGACTTTTTTTAAGGTTCTCATACCTTCAGGGGGTATGGACACCCCCAGGGTAAGAATCCTTGTGTGTATTAGAAGTTTAGTTATTTATTTAATTTGAATGGAAATTCTGGAAACTAATTAGAATTAACGGAAGAGGATAGGGCAAACGATAACAATCAATAATAATAATTGTAATAATTTGGTACGGTAAAATCCCGGTTTCCTTGTCAGTAAGGCGTATTGAGGATACTATTTCCAAGACCATCGGTGCATGAAAGTTTGATATGGTCATTGTCACGCCTGGCCACATTTACTTTCCCATATTTCCCATAAGAGGTTCAGTGTCCCTTTTTCTATCAGGAAAAAGAAAAAAATCTCCATTGCTGGGACTTGAACCCCGATACTACTAGATAAGTAAGTAAACCAAGAGGTCTAACCATTCCGCCAACCATGCCCTAATAATAATTCTTAGAACACCAAATCCTCATAGATTTGTTCATTATATAAAGGGCTCTCCAATCTCTCCCCTCTCTCTCTCTCTCTCTCTCTCTAACTCTCACTCTCCAAAAAAAAGTCATTCCAAAAATAACTATTCTTTAACTGGCTACCAAAACCCTTATCTTTCTTCTATAATGAAGTGACTCTCTTTCATGATTAACGTATTCCCCCAAATTGGCAATAGTGACACGACCTCGCCGCGCTTTTGGGAGCGAACGCTTTTGGCGCATTTAGATTTCCCTCGTAAACTGTGTCTGGAATGTGGGGCTGGAGACAAAGACAAAAACTTTTTTTTTGGTTTTTGTACACCAGCCTGGGCCACGTTTGGAAACGGTTAGGTCGTGTTTACGTAAGATTTGCCGGGTATCGAGCTCAGTTGGCCGGAGCTCTAACAGTTCCTGCTTTGTAGTGGGGAATTTTAACCCTTTTGTCGAGTTATAAACCGTTAAATTGTACCTTTGTCCCAGTTGTTATTGTTATTCAATGTTCTAAGAGCACACCCTCTTTCCCGCACTCCACGTGATTTCTTAAATCTTCAAGGCTCACTGCTGCAGTCTGTCCCCGTTCATCTTTGTTCCTGGCTGAGTCTCTCTCTCTCCCTCTCCCTCTCTCTCTCCCCCTCTGTCCTTTTCCGTCGAATTGAGTCTGACGACTTTCTTCCTCTCTTTCTCCACAGACTGGTCGTCCGTAATCTGTTACTTTTCATAGTGGACAATACGGAATTCTTTAATGTATCAGGAACAGCAAATCTTTAAAGCCATTCAACGAAATAAATCCAAGTCCCTGTTCAGTGTTTCGCAACCTTTTTTTTTTTTTCCAAGATCCGTAAATCCATTAATAACTCACCAGTTCTCTTTCTGTTCTACCACCCAACCCAATCCCGCCACTCTGCTTATTCGCCATTAACATTGGAAACAAAAATGTAAGATCCTAGTTTGAGAATTCATACAAAAATTGTTTCTCCATTATGTGGACTTGTCACAAGGGACCCTAAGAACGATGCTATTTACCAGTGATGTCAAAACTTGCTCGGGTCGCGGACCTCAGACACCGGAGATAATTCACCCTACCCCAGCAAGACTTCAGTGGACGGTGAGACAAGGATAATGCGGGACGATGAAGCAAGGAGACTTCAGTGGACGGTGAGACAAGGATAATGCGGGACGATGAAGCAAGGAGACTTCAGTGGACGGTGAGACAAGGATAATGCGGGACGATGAAGCAAAAAGACTTCAGTGGACGGTGAGACAAGGATAATGCGGGACGATGAAGCAAAAAGACTTCAGTGGACGGTGAGACAAGGATAATGCGGGACGATGAAGCAAAAAGACTTCAGTGGACGTTGAGACAAGGATAATGCGGGACGATGAAGCAAAAAGACTTCAGTGGACGGTGAGACAAGGATAATGCTGGACGATGAAGCAAAAAGACTTCAGTGGACGGTGAGACAAGGATAATGCGGGACGATGAAGCAAAAAGACTTCAGTGGACGATGGGACAAGGATAATGCTGGACGATGAAGCAAGGAGACTTCAGTGGACGGTGAGACAAGGATAATGCTGGACGATGAAGCAAGGAGACTTCAGTGGACGGCGAGACAAGGATAATGCGGGACGATGAACCAAGGAGACTTCAGCGGAGATAGGGCAGAAGAAATGCTCAGCAATAGGACTACCTCGGAGGTGGGAATAACAGGAATGTGCAGCGGACAATTCGTTATCATCTTCTTGGAAACTACGAACTCGTTGTTGTTTGCAGCCGATGCTGTGATGATGTTGAAGCGCAGCACTATTCGCGATAGGTGATTGGTGATATGCTTGATGAACGCAAGAAGCAAGCTTCCTGACAAACAAACACCAGCCATTGGGGGGGGGGGGGGGAGGAGAGAGAGAGAGAGAAATCGTACCGAGTCTAAATACCACACAAAGAATCGTTCTGTTACACGTGGTTTGTTTCATGCTACTCGAAATATTGTTTTATTACGCGTGATTTGTTTTCATTCTACTCTGAATATTGTTTTATTACGCGTGATTTGTTTTCATTCTACTCTGAATATTGTTTTATTACGCGTGATTTGTTTTCATTCTACTCTGAATATTGTTTTATTACGCGTGATTTGTTTTCATTCTACTCTGAATATCATTCTGTTACGCGTGATTTGTTTTCATTCTACTCTGAATATCATTCTGTTACGCGTGATGTGTTTTCATTCTACTCTGAATATCATTCTGCTACGCGTGATTTGTTTTCATTCTACTCTGAATATTGTTTTATTACGCGTGATTTGTTTTCATTCTACTCTGAATATCATTCTGTTACGCGTGATTTGTTTTCATTCTACTCTGAATATCATTCTGTTACGCGTGATTTGTTTTCATTCTACTCTGAATATTGTTTTATTACGCGTGATGTGTTTTCATTCTACTCTGAATATTGTTTTATTACGCGTGATGTGTTTTCATTCTACTCTGAATATTGTTTTATTACGCGTGATTTGTTTTCATTCTACTCTGAATATTGTTTTGTTGCACGTGATTTGTTTCAGTCTACCCCAAATATCGTTATGTGGTAGGTGGAATATAAATGAATGTGGTTGGGGTAGAGGATTTGTAATCTAGTGCGTTGAGGGGGTTCTGGAATATAAGTTACAGGTAAGGAAAGAGTAGAACTTTGTACAGATGTAATTTGATTGTGGAGAAAGGGAAAGTGTAGCTGAATTTCTAGTTCAAACCATGTGTTTCCAGCGTCCCATGTTCCAGAATGTGGCAGTTCTCAAGCGCCAGGCGAATTCTGTCATCGGAGTGACAGCTCTGTTATGCATACTTTGTTCGATAGTATAGTATAGTATTTCACACGACTGAGAATAATATTTTGTTACATTTTGTATACTACTCGGAGCAGTGTTTTCTTATGTGTGATTTGGTCGATACTTCATAGAGAATCGGTCCGCTACGCGTAAATGTATTCGATACTGCACACAGAATCATTTTCTTCCCCTTCATTTGCTTCATACTGCTCAGAGTATCTCTTTGATACGCTAGATGCTACTTGAAGCATCGTTTTGTTTTTGCACGATTTATTCGATATTGGCCAAGAGTATCGTTTTACCGTGCGTGAACTGATCAATAACAAGGTGCGAGAACAACAAAAAGAGTTTCTAAAATGGGCTGATTTTTTTTTTCCATTGAAAAGGATCATCCGGCTTTGGTGTAAATACTCGAGCCTGGATTGTGGCTGTTCCATTATTTTGTGTGAGGATACGTGCGGGTATGTGGGCGTGTGAAAGGGGGGTTAAGAGGATGCAAAAAAAAGAGATTACGTCCCTTGGAGAATACCAGAGATATAAAATATCTGGGGTACAGGAAGCGGAGAGGATTATACGTAATAGTCTTGTGTTTGAGAATTAATAGTCTAGTTTCATGATGATGATTGGAGACTACTGCGTTAATTGATAGCACGGTTATGTATTGGGGAGGTCTTAGGCCTGCCTTTTTTTATAGTCGCCTTTCTTTTGCTCCCTGTACTCGCCTTTTCTTCTTTTTTCAGTTGCTATAGTCGCCTTTTTCCTATCCCTGTGTTTGCCTTTATTTTCAGTTGCTATCGTCGCCTTTTTCCTATCCCTATACTTGCCTTTATTTTCAGTTGCTATAGTCGCCTTTTTCCTATCCCTATACTTGCCTTTATTTTTCAGTTGGTGTACTCGCCTTTTTTCTATCCCTATACTTGCCTTTTTTTCAGTTGCTATACTCGCCTTTTTTCTATCCGTATACTTGCCTTTATTTTCAGTTGCTATACTCGCCTTTTTCCTATCCCTATACTTGGCTTTATTTTCATTCGCTATACTCGCCTTTTTTCTATCCGTATACTTGCCTTTATTTTCAGTTGCTATACTCGCCTTTTTCCTATCCCTATACTTGCCTTTATTTTCAGTTGCTATACTCGCCTTTTTCCTATCCCTATACTTGGCTTTATTTTCAATCGCTGTACTCGCCTTTTTTCCGTTCCTGTACTCGACTTTTTCTTTTCCATACCTGTACTCACCTTCTTTCAGTACCTGTACTCTCTCTTTCTTTCTGTCCTATACTCAGGTTTTTTGTTTGTTTTTTTTTTTTGGGGGGGGGGTCCCAAAACTTCACCTTTTTTCCAAGCACCACACACACATTTTCCCTTATGTTCCATATACCCTCGTTTTTCCCTATTCCAGCCCTTACTTATTATTATTATTATTATTATTTCTTATAATTTTTCCCCTATGTCCACATTAAAAAAAAATTTTTCCCCGTCCTATACATACCTTTTTTTTTTAAATTTGTAGCCCAATCTTTTTTTAGTTCCTATACTCGGCTTAACTTTTATTTTTTATTTATTTGTTTAGTTTTTGATTCCTATACCCTCTATATTATTTATTTATTTGGTTACTGTACTACTGCTTTTATATTTTTATTTTTACTTTCTTTTTGTTTATTTCTTATACTTGTCTTTTGTTTTTTATTATTATTTGCATTCTGCCTGAAGCAACGTGTCGCTATTCCAAGGAAATTAGAAGAATTGCAGCAGCTTGATGATGATGATGATGATGGAAGTTACGTTATCTGATGCTGTTTTCCATTGTTTGTGTAGCTTCTTCTTTATTTGTAACGATAGAAATCTTTATTTATCTTTTTGCCTGGCCCCATGTCAGTTCATATACACGTGCTGGGCGGCCATCTTTTGTATGGACGCTAGTGCATTCTTATCTCATTGCTAGACAGTTGCTCATTCTGCAGACATGTACGAATTGATTATAAATGATGCCCCCAAATGACCAAAACCTCAAGCATACACAATGTAATATACAAACGTTTGAAAATAGAATCCTGTGAAGAATTTATGGAGACCCTATAAAACAGTGGGAGATATGAAGTAACAAAGAAATCTACTCTCTCCACTTATAGCAACCATTATGACAAACAACAACAACAACAAACTGAGGTGGCTCGGGCATTTAGAGAGAATGGAGGAGAACAGTCAAATAAAGCTGGTCTGTACAGAAGTGACGACATTGGTAGACCTAGACAACTATGGCGGTACACCCTAGAAGAAGATATTCGCGCTCTTGTAATCGACATCAGGGCCAGGAAATATCAAGACGAGAGGAATGGAGACGTGGTTGTTTGCAGCAGCGAGACACAGTGGTTCGGAAAACTGCTTAATTCAGCGATGGAAACAACCACAAAACTCCTGAAATTGTCGGGAAAAGTTTTCCCCGCTCCACTCACTGTGGACCCATCGGACTCTCTGAGTAGGGTTCAAAATGAAAGAATACCGCGAACGTGCTTTGGCCTTTACCACTTTTCTCTGAAACAAAATGGCCAGAAAATGTAAAGGTATACCCCTGTCGACAAGCAAGCGACCGCAGTCGAACGGAAGGTCACGATCAAACTATTTGTCCATTCCGGCCCTTCGTCTTGATCAAAATGGCAAAGAGTTATTATGTCTGTTTAACAGCGCCATCGATTTTAAGCGTCCACACCGGCTGGGACCTGGCACACAACGACACGTTCTGTAGTTCACAGGGCATAGATAAAAGACAAACAGGGACTTGGTATAGGTCATAGCGTGGAGGTGGGGGGGGGGGGGAACGCGCAGCGAATACCAGGTCTCGAGGTCGTGCATGTGCCAAGACTAGGTCTCTCGCATTGCGCAATTGCTGGGAGGTGTTTGCCTGCCGCAAATAGTATATAACAACTACAATTTGTCGCATTGTTTGTCGTGAAAGCCGCGGTAACAATCAGAGCATAATAAATACAATATTAAAGTTATCAGCATTACATTGTAGTCATAACACACATAAAATGTGTTTGTCAGTAGATGTACATTATGATTAGTGAAAATGCGTAGTTTATTTGTTATGGTTACATATTTGCACTTAAGTGCATGTAACAGCAACTTTCTTTAGAGACCGACCTCTGTGAATTGCGGCCTGTTGCATAATGTGGTGCACTGATTATAAACGTGAAGATCCTTTTTATCGTAATGTACTGAAAACTGTGTACACCAGTTGTCTTCTGCTGAGTCTGGGATTTCAGACATATCACACATTCTGACCGTGTATCCAAGTTTTATCATTCAGGGAGGCTAGGGAAGGCATATGATTGGCAGAGTGAAGATGGTCTTAATGCAACATTTGCAAAGTGCTTACTCCGCACCAGTTGATAAGAGAAACAAGAACATTTTATGGAGCGAAGATGTTGAATCGTTGTCTCATTTCGCAGATATCTTTACTTTCTTCTCATGCTACATACATTTGTACAAATGTGGATGGGGTGGGCGGGGGGAGAGGAGCCGCAGACTGATTTGTATGCAAGAGACATTCTGAGCTGGAAGATCTGATCAGTGTGTGTAAGAATTGGAGCTCAAGGAGATCTCAGAACCAGATGGCCGATAGAAAGGGGGTGGCTTGAGAGGCAGTGGGAGTAGCCCAAACCGTTTTCAGGGTATCCCCATGTTTGCTCCGCTTTCCATTTCAGCGACTGCTAAAGAGTAACTTTGCTAACTGTCCCAGTCAGAAGTTGATTATACGATTTCGCAGTCATTCTGCGAGTGGACACATGCTTCTCTGTGCTTTCATCACTGCCAGCTCATTCATTCGCTTTCTGTCCATAGTTGATTGGTTTAATCTCAGGAGGTGGGTGACACAGTGCGGTCAGAACATTCCGTTATCAGCTCCACCCCATCGTTCCAGTGACCTGTCAGTATGTGTGCTAGTTTCCCCTGTCACGTTCTGGTTGTGGGTTCGTTGTTTCCACCTGCTGAGGGAGCTTATCCTTCCTTCATCCCCACTCCCTGCATTCTGCCTCATTTGCATGTTTTTCTGCCACTCCAGCCTATCATCTCCAGATTCGTTCATAACAGCCTTTAATATGTCCGTCTCGTCCAGTCTTAGTACATCTTCTGCATGGAATCCTTTCCAGCCAGTCGGTCCGCTCGTTATCATGAGCTCCTGCATCCCCATAACAGTTGGATCCATGTGAAGGTATTCAGCCTGAGAGTTTGAGAGTAGGTTGATCCACTCCCTGCGAACTTTCCTTCTGTTGAACGTACGGAGTCGTGGTTAGAGAGCCCGCCGCTACGACTGCGCGGCCTTATCCCATTTAACTCTTTCAATCCAACGCAACACTGGCAATGTAGATCTTCTACAGCAGTGTCAATCAATGCTCCGAGCGATATTTAGGCGAAGCCAAAATAAATCAAAAGTAGCATTTCTAACCCAACTCACGTTTTTTAAATTATAAAGGTAGATAGAGGTGTATGGTGCAGTTTTACAAAATACGTTCTATTCGTTTTTTCTCACTTTACTACTCACTTCCTCCCTCACTTTGTAAAACTGCACCATACACCTATCTACCTTTATTATTTAAACCAGTTTTACTACAGTCACCATCCCTTTTTTTTTTTATTATAAAGCTACTTTCTTCCAGTTTCTTTCTACCAAAATTTCGCATCAAGATTTATTTTGACAGAGCACGGAAATGAATTCAGAAGTTAAAAGAGTTAACAGCAGATCACCTTGATAATAATCTGCACTGTTAGCACGCTATATTTAATCTTTATAACACATCTCGCCTGATGTGACCCTATTTTTACTTTGAATCATATTTTATTTAAAAAAAGAAAGAATAATTCACAGTGCAAGTTTTTTTTTGTTCTTGTTTTTGTTTTGTTGTTATAATCGACGAGAAGGGAGAGAATTCTAAGAGAATGTTTGTGACAATAATATAACTCTGCTTGATTTTTATTTCTTCCTACGAATATTTAGTGCTAAAAAAAAAGTATGTAAGCCTGTTTGGGTAAATTTGGGAAATTCCAGCTGACATTTGTGT
Source organism: Achatina immaculata (assembly GCA_009760885.1). Lineage (NCBI taxonomy): Eukaryota > Metazoa > Mollusca > Gastropoda > Stylommatophora > Achatinidae > Lissachatina > Lissachatina immaculata. The sequence continues at coordinate 15,741,708 of CM019719.1, forward strand.
CGCGGATATAAAATTACAGGATATTTTTTATCTGCTGTGATTTTTTAAAAAATTGTGAATATCACGGAACCTTATACCGTGTTTTTAGCTGTAAAAGTTTTCTGTATTGTAATCCTGTCTGTTCTCTAAATCTGTATTCTCAGCTGTAACGGTTTTCTGTATTGTAATCCTGTCTGTTCTCTAAATCTGTATTGTCAGCTGTAAAAGTTGTCAAAGAAATAGGGAATTTCGTACCAAAGGATTAAATATACAGTATTTCCCCTCCTACTGTTACTGAAACTCGCAACATGGCATACGCAGAGATTCATTGTGGAGAATTTTAAGAATATATGAAATACCATCTAAAATTGTCAACATCATTAGGGACCTCTACAATGGATGTTTGTGCAGTCAACACAGAAGAAGGGATGAGCGAATGGTTCCATACTGAAACAGACGTGAAACAAGGATGTACACTATCTCCCTTGCTTTTTTTGGAATTGCCAGACTTCATAATGAAAAAATGGTGCATATGTAAAACGGGCATTGATTGGGCACATGGGGCCCAACTCTTGATTTTGCTGATGACATAACTCTTATCAGTGACAGTGTGAAATCAATGCAAGTGAAAACAGATACCATGTCTTCAATGGTTGGTAAAATAGGACTTGAAATTGACAAGGTTAAAACAAAAATAATGAAACTTCTCATTAACGACGAAGGACAAATATACGTAGAAGGGACAGCTGTTGAAGAAGTGAACCAATTTGCATACCTCAGCAGCTACACAGACCAGGACGGTGACACCAGGAAGGAAGTTAGAATTAGAATTGCAAAAGCAGCATTGACCTTCAAGAATCTTGAGAACATATGGCATTTAAAAGTTATAAGCACAAAAACCAGTTTAAGACTGTTCAGTTCAAATGTAATATCCACCCTCACTTATGCATGTGAAAGCTGGAAAACAACTAACAAAATTACAAGAAATTAGACTCTTTCGAAAACAAATGCCTAAGGAAAATACTTGGTATAAAGTGGAACGAATTAAAGAACAACGCAGAGATAAGACAGATGAGCAAACAGCAACCTGTCTCATGGGTGATCAAAATAAGATGGACATATGTAGGGAATGTGATGAGAAGAAACAATCAGAGAATCCCCAAAACAAGCTATCAAGTGGAACACAGCAGGCCGAAGAAAAAAGAGATGGACAACGTTAAACTCTAAAGAGTACGTTGTTAAGACAGGCCAGTTCAGTGGCCATAACATTCCTTGATGAGATTAAAAAACTCGCCAAAGACAGGAAATCTTGGCGAACTAGCGTGCGGCCCCTATGTGAGGTTTAGCGGCACGGGAAGTACGTAAGATGTAATATTTCCCCCCGTAACCGCTATGCCACCAGCAGCAGTTTGAAAATATGAAATAGATATTACATTTAAAATACTACTTTTGTTAAAAATCAAACAGAAAGTCATAAACTCATTACAGCACTGTTTTCTTCTAACTATTCTGTTTTATTGGTAATTATTTTTGTTGGTGATTTCATGTTTTATAAGTTATAAATCATGCTGTATCACATGTATGTATGCATGTTTTAAAAAAAAGTATATTGTATAGGATTCAGTATTTTCCGCTGTTTCAAGCATCCACGGTGTGGGTTGAAACAAACCTCTCGCGGATACCGAGGCGGGGGAAATACTGTATTTTTTGTTCCCCCTTGTTTGTATGTAACACGTGACTCGAAGACGCGGCACAGTCTTCATCGGCGTATACCAGTTCTGTCAGCGTGATCAAAGCGGGGGGTAAACATCGGCGAAGAAGGAAAGATTCTTATAATGTAGTATTGTATCTCTTCTATTTCCCGCCTGCTGCTTCCCGCTTTATCTTTTATTTCTTTTTTACCGGATGGAGTATTGGCTTTTGGGTAGATCACTTCTAATTACGGGCTTGTTGTTGTTGTTGTTGTTGTTGTTGACTAAGATTGATGAGCTATCTGTCTTTTACAGCCAGTGCCACGTAAGTAAGATGCATTCCCATAGATTTAATGTTTATATACAAAGTGTCATAAACGAGGTTTCTTACCTTGGCGGTTCGCGGAACCTTGAGGGGTTTTGGAGAGAAATGAGAGGATCTATGAATAAATTTTAGGGAGGTCAGCATGAAGTTCAGTTCCCCCCGCAACTTCTAACTGAAAATACTGCTCTGTTAATTCATAACTGAATGTAAGCAGATGTAATACACAGTTTTTGTTTCCACTAGTATTTGTAAACTTTCACAAATCTCTCTCTAGATTTAGAGTTGAATGAAGGAACCGAGTAAGAATGAAACCCGAAGGCATGTGTGGTTGTGTGGGGAAGCTTACTATTTTTTAATGAGATTCTGTGATCCGACTTGCCTCATGTTGCTCCTGTCACAAAGAAAAATGATTAAGAACATTAATTCTCTTTCAGGGGTCCGTGGGCCCCTTGGTAATTGCAGTGGGTTATGCGAAGGTCTGCCATTGAAAATGTACATTTTGTGAAATACTAGAAATTTTGAAGATTTTTAATTTAAAACCAAGTGTCGGAAATAGGTGCGCCGTGGCAAAATTTTAGATCCAAGGGTCCACGACCCGAGAAAGGTTGGGAAGCACTGATTTTAGAGTGTCTTTTCTATTGTTCGGAATCTGCAAAGTTACTTCACTCTTTCTTTCTCTCTGGCTTAAAGTCCGGAGTCCTAAAGCGTGTTCGACTGACTTCATACACATACCAGGCAGACACACAGGGAAAGAGAGAGAGAAAAATACATTTGTGTCTTTTGTTATGAAGAGGACACTGACACGTTACTCCAGACATTCCGAAAACCATCAATCATCTGTCTCATAAATCAAGATAACGTGGTAAAGATAATGAAAGATGGGCGTCGCCTGAGATTGGAAGTGGGTTAGGTGGCTTTATTTTGTTTTCATTGGATCACATATAGTACTAAAGAAGTTGACTTCTTGTCAAGCTCCACTATCATTGAGAATGCATCAGTCAGTTCCTCGTTGGTCGGACCTAAATAGCGCCCATATTCCACGTACACTCGAGAAACAGATCTATGTATTCCTTGGCCCCTTTGTATGTAGCTATATGTAGAAACTCTGAATACCCAAGCCGAAACAGAAATGACTTTGAATACTCCTTCCTTTGAATAAGTGAATACTCAGGCTAAACTGTTAAGAAATTACCAAGTGATAATCTTCCAACTGAAAGCTGGATATTGCAGAATGAGACATCGTCTGTACCAGAAGCTGACAATTAGCCCAGCAGACATATGTGTCTGCCGCAAAGAGCAACAGACGCCATACCACATCCTCCAGAGTTACCAGCTACACAACCCACATGGCAAAGGACCTGGCCGGACCCCAGGCCCCTACAAGAGAAGTTCTATGGTGATGCTGAAAACCTGAGACGAACATTTGTGAGATTAGTGTCTGTGTCTGAGCGAAGACTAGGAAGAATAATACTTTAGTCAAAAACAGAAAATAGCAGAAAGCTCAAGATGTATATAGAAATAGCAGAAAACTCAGGATCCACAGTGTATACGAGGGGTAATTTGATAAGTTCTCGGTATAAGGTACAACGGATTATTTGTGGACAACTTTTTTGGGGTTATTTCTCAGCATAGTCCACTTGCAAGTTTATGCACGTAGTCCAGCGATCCTGGAGCATACGGATCCCTTCTTTGTAAAACTCAGCATCTTGTGCCAGTAGAAATTGGTCTACAGCATGAATGATGTCATCATCTGAAGCAAATTTGTGACCACTGAGCTCCTTTTTGAGTTTGGTAAACAGGTAATAGTTCGAAGGAGCCAAATCTGGGGAATAAGGAGGATGTTCAAGAAGCTGGAAGCCGCATTCATGAATGGCAGCCATTGCCACCGCCGACTTGTGAACTGGAGCATTGTCTTGATGAAAGATGACTCCTCTCGTCAATTTCCCTCAACGCTTTTCCTTCAATTTGACCCGGAATTGCTTCACAAGATTAGCGTAATATGCCCCAGTGACCGTTCTGCTCTTTTGAAGATAGTCTACCAGCTATCACTTTGCCTGCAGACAGAACCACCCTTGCTTTCTTTGGAGGTGGGGATCAATGATGTTTCCACTGCTTTGACTGTTGTTTTGTTTTGTTTCTGGTTGAAAGTGATGAACCCAAGTCTCATCCATAGTCACAAATTGCTGAAGAAACTTTTCAGGATCTGCAGAAAAATGGCCAAGATTGTCTCTTGACATGTCGAGACGCTGTCGTTTGTGATCAGCTCCAAGAAGTTTCGGGAATCATCGAGTAGAGACCTTTGTCAGTTGAAGATCATTGTGAATAATGGCATGAACACGTTCCTGGGAGATTCCCAACTCAGTAGCATGTACCGCTCAGTTAGTCGTCGATCCTCCATTATCATGTCATGGATTCTGCTGGTGGTTCCATCGGTAGTTACTGTTCTTGGTCTTCCTGAACGGGGATCATCTTCCAGACTCTCCCTTCCATGTTTGAATTGAGCTGCCCATTTTTTCACTGTTCTGTAAGAAGGGGCATAGAATCTCCACCATATCCTCATGGATCTCCTTCGATGATAAGCCCTTGATGCAGAGATAGCGAATGACTGCTCAGTGAGAAATTTTATCAATTTTCTCAGTTTCTTCCACCCCTTACTACTTCAGTAGCCTGTAAAAAAAAAAATGGTTGCAGTTAATTTCTTCAGACATGGTGTTTAATCTTCCATTAACCTGATCTACAAATGTACTTAATATGAATTATTTGTACCTTAGGCCGCGAACTTGTCAGTCACCCCTTGTAGAAATAGTAGAAAGCTTAGGATGTATATAGAAATAATAGCTCAAGATGTATGTAAAAATAGCAGAAAGCTCAAGATGTATGTAAAAATAGCAGAAAGCTCAAGATGTATGTAAAAATAGCAGAAAGCTCAAGATGTATGTAAAAATAGCAGAAAGCTCGGGATGCATATAGAAATAGTAGAAAGCTCAGGATGTATATAGAAATAGCAGAAAGCTCGGAATGTATATAGAAATAGTAGAAAGCTCGGGATGTATATAGAAATAGCAGAAAGCTCGGGATGTATATAGAAATAGTAGAAAGCTCAGGATGCATATAGAAATAGTAGAAAGCTCGGGATGTATATAGAAATAGCAGAAAGCTCGGGATGTATATAGAAATAGTAGAAAGCTCGGGATGTATATAGAAATAGCAGAAAGCTCGGGATGTATATAGAAATAGCAGAAAGCTCGGGATGTCTATAGCAAAGTAGAATGTTCAAGATGTATATAGAAATAGCAGAAAGCTCGGGATGTCTATAGCAAAGTAGAATGTTCAAGATGTATATAGAAATAGCAGAAAGCTCGGGATGTCTATAGCAAAGTAGAATGTTCAAGATGTATATAGAAATAGCAGAAAGCTCGGGATGTATATATAAATAGCAGAAAGCTCGGGATGTCTATAGCAAAGTAGAATGTTCAAGATGTATATAGAAATAGCAGAAAGCTCGGGATGTATATATAAATAGCAGAAAGCTCGGGATGTCTATAGAAAAGTAGAATGTTCAAGATGTATATAGAAATAGTAGAAAGTTCAAGGTGTATAAAGAACTGACTTTGAATGTCAAAGTTGTTTTTTGAACTTTTTAATTTTTATTTAGTAAATAGAAATGTTTGAATACCCACTCCGTAAATCAAAATCACTCTGAATACCCAAGCCCTATAAAGAAATGGCGGAATACCCAAGCTGTAAATAGAAACGATTTTTAATACCCAAACAGTAAATACAAATTACTTTGAACAACAGCTGTAAACAAAAGTGTTCTGCATGCAGTTTCGTGTACTTAAACAATTCTTGACAAAGAGATAGATCGTTTCCTAGAGCCCCTTTGTGAGCATCGGAACTGTACAGTTATAGATAAATAAAATAAATATTGACAATTTTCAGAATACAAATTCTGACACAGCGCAGTCAAAGTACACTTGGAAACAGTCCTTTGTGGCGAGATCATTATTTTTGTAGATTATTCTTTTGCTATGTCTAAGGACTGGTCAAAAAAGTAGTTCCTTAAATGGGCGTTGGAAAGACCCAAGGGCTTGGCAAGGAGATCTCAGAACCAAATGAGCGAAATAAAATTTGTTGGGGTCGCTGGGCAATGTAGCATGAAAGGCAGCGGGGGAAGAGCCCGGGGAAAAAATGTGAGAACCTCTGATCTAGAGACTTTCAGTGAATGACTCAGTGACCACGTCATAACTGTTTCGTGTTTTTAATATACACGCAGGTCAAAGCCGGCAGGCACGAAGGCAAGCAAGTGGTAAGACTGAACGAAATGAGAACCACTGAGCGATGTCATTGTATTGGAATGTAAATCTGGTGAAGAGCTCGGTTAGGGAAGTTGACAGCGTCCGTCCATGACCTCGGCTGCTGGCAGAAGTGCAAATGTTTTATTGCGATGTAAAGGGGATAATGGTTTGTTCTGTCTGTGGCATCTCTGCAAGAGCGTTTTAAAGACGGGAGAGTGCATTTTTTTTTTTTGAAGGGGAGGCTTGGGTGAGAGAGTATGTAGGAGGCGAAGTGCAGTTGATAAGGAACTATATTTCATGCGAATACAGTGGGTTGTAGACCCGCTGCTGTCGTCATGGCTGTAAAGATGAGTATCTGACACTAAATAAAACTGACCTTCAAAATAAAGCATAGCGAGGCATACGGTAGTGCACTGTTTACAGTGCATCAAACAAAGGTAAGTTATTCGCGTAAAAATTAATCCCAGAAATATGTGGTTTAGAACAGGTAAGTAGTTCAGAAAAGTCCGGGGGGGGGGGGGTACTCTTATAATGAAGAGAAATGGAAGCCTGTTTCAGGGTTTGAGTTATGGGTCTACATAAATTTTCCTCTTATGGGTGTCTTTGTCTCATTTATTTCCAACTTGGGCAGGGGATGATGTCTGGCTTCTCTCTCCAATCATTTAATTCCGCTATTGAGGCGTTGTTGTGTTAGCATTCTCAGTCTCTGGAGTATTCTAACGCGTTATGGCTGCGTGTGATGTTCATGATAGTGCACAGTACAAACCAGCCGACCAATGAAATACCAAGAATTAAAGCACGTGATTCATGGCCTCCGCGCGTCTTATGTAAACAGCTCACTGTTGTGTTTCGTTTAGAGTTCACATGAACTTCTTTCTCTCCTTTCTTTCAAGTCTCGGAAGAAAAGGCACTGCCAAAGTTTCTTGCTAAAAGAAACGAACTTGAATACCTATTTTTATTCATATTTTTTTCCTTTTTTTTTTCGACAGGTTACAAGTTCCACTGTTCCCTCTAAGCTGCGCGGCCGCGCACAGAAAAAAAAAATCATACCTCGCACAAATTTTTTTGGATCCGCGCAAAAAAGAAAAATGAAACTGCTACTTTTATTTTCCAGTTTCCAGATGTTACTCCGTGCTATAATTGCGATCAAGTAAAATACAAAGATGGTGGATGTTTTTCCTTTTACTGTTTCTTTCTTATTGAGAGGTGACTTTAGGATCGGATGTTTCAACTGCTGTTTTATCGCGTAGTTTCGCTAGTCCTGTAGCAGAATCACTGAATAAGTAGACAAAGAAATCATCATTGCAGTTAACTAAATACCAGTAACTGAAAATTACAGCGGTTTATCCTGTTATTAAAATGCTCATATATATGTATATATTATATAAGTGAATAACTTTACATTGTGGTCTCATTTACCATGTAGACTTTAAAATCACGTGAAGCGGAGAGAGAGAGAGAGAGAGATTAATTGAACTTTATTTTCAAAGGATGAAGAATTGGACACACATTCCCGCCTCCTGACTTTGTACGTTTTATGATGCATATCTCTCTCTCTCTATCTCTCTCTCATACAGTCTCTCTCTCTCTCTCCTGTTCCACGCATTAGATGGTACAAATATGAGAGAGATCCAGTCTAGCAGTGTGGTATATTCCGCCCAAATGTTTTCTCCAACCATTGATCTTGAGTTCCCGGCCTTGTGTGCCAATGACGTCATAAGTTCATGTGTGTGAGTGTGCTGTTAGGTCTAGAAAAAGGAGGTCACGCTGAACTACGACCACTGCTTGCGTCGACTGCGACTCCCGATTCAACAATTCCTGGCACGCCTCTTTGGCCAGTTTTGATCGTAAACAATTACCACTTCGTCGCTATCGATTGGTTGTGATCTACCTTCCAAGAAATCTATACCCAGTATTGCTTTCAGTCAATACCCTAATATAAAACATCATCATCAGGTGCCATGCCGACTGGCGTTAGCTATTATGCTTCTCCGGAGTACACGATCCTTCTTGCAGGCCATCAGCTCAGTTGGTGATCTCCTCTCACACCATCCCGTCAGATTGTCCAGTATCATTTCTCTTGGTCTTCCTCTTGATCTTCTTCCTTCTATTTTTTCCTGTTGTTATAATATTTTCAATGCCCCCACTTCTCATTGCATGCCCTATGAAAGTACATTGTCTCTCTCTTATCTTTTTGACAAGGTTTTTTGTCTCTCCAGCTCTTCTCATTCTTCATTTGTTATTTTTATATAAAACAGTTTAGATATAAAACTCATTGTTCTGTAGGCACCAGTGAGGTCTCTCTCTCTCTCTCTCTCTCTCTCTCTCTCTCTCTCTGTCTCTGTCTCTGAACCTTAAGTGCCCAGGGGACATGGGGCTTCCCCAAGGGTTTTCCACACCTTTTCCTTTTTTTAAGCTCTTGCCCCGGTGAGCCCCAGTGAGGTATAGCAGCTGTAAAATCAATGGTTCTCAGCGTTTGTTCCCCCGTGCACACTTTTGACTATATATCAAAATTTATATATATATATATATATATATATATGAAAATATAGTATATTCGTTTGTTCTCTCCCCCTCCCCAGCTCTTCTTTTCTCCTCCCCCCTCCAATCTTTTTCTTTGTTTGATCTCAAGGCTCAGAAGGTGCCTTCCAAATAATATGCATGTATCCAAATAATATACATATAATGTTCTAACACAGTCTGTCTGCCCAAAAGAATTACCATTCCCTGAGAGTCCCACTGGTTGAGAGCCCCTGTGGTAAATGCTGGTGCTTTAACTCATAACCTGCCATGAGTTGATTAATGGCTCTATTTAAAAAAGCAGCAGTCGTACAGTTTTGTTCCATAGTTGGATAAGTTTGTAATTTTATACTTCTGTAAATGCTAAAGTGCATGGCGTCATTTCCCAGTAAATAACGACGCGCGCCATCTTATGACTATGGGGAGAAAATGATATCCATGTGTCGTGGATGTTGCTAGATTTAGCACTGTGATATGTCGTTTCCAGAACGTTATCCCTCGCACTGCCTCCTCGAACACAACGCGGTCTTGTGTCTCGCAGTGACATATTCAGACTTTCCGTGATGCCAACAGTCCACCTGCTGCGAGGTCGCTCCTTTTCTCTTTTGCCGGGCACTGTGCCTTGATAGGTAAAGAGTTAAATTGCTGTTTGAGTATATGAATGTTGCGTAAGTGTGGTCACGTCGTTCTCTGGCTATTTCAGTAGAAAAGTTTGGAATTATAGCACGTAAAGAGAGAAACTAAACTAACACAGGAACGCGTACTATAGTAGCAACGTTTGGAAATATGTAAAGAGGGAAACTAAACTAACACAGGAACGTGTACTATAGTAGAAAAGTTTGGAATTATAGCACGTAAAGAGGGAAACTAAACTAACACAGGAACATGTACTATAGTAGCAAAGTTTGGAATTATAGCACGTAAAGAGGGAAACTAAACTAACACAGGAACGTGTACTATAGTAGCAAAGTTTGGAATTATACCACGTAAAGAGGGAAACTAAACTAACACAGGAACGCGTTCTATAGTAGCAACGTTTGGAAATATATCATGTAAAGAGGGAAACTAAACTAACACAGGAACGTGTACTATAGTAGCAAAGTTTGGAAATATATCATGTAAAGATTGAAACTAGACTAAACACAAGAACGTGTCGGCTGAGCTGTCGTGCCAGCTGGTATGGCTGTGTGCAATTTGTTTCCACAGCTCGCTCATTCTTTCTTTCCCACTCCCCCCTCCCCCCTCCCTCTCTGCTCTTCCTCACCTCCCTTTTCTGTTTTAGAATGCACATTGGTCCAGACTACCAACACGCGACGATATGGATGCAACAAAAGGCGCGAACTGCAACATGATTTGCTTGGAAATAAGGACACAGAGTTCTCAGTTTCATCATCTCGTGCTGTCACTCTCCCTCTCTCCCCAACCTTTTTACAAAGGCCCCCCCCCCACACACACACACAGAAGGTTGGCTGAATTGATTCTCCAGCCTCCAGTGTTTGTTGCCCTGGTAGTCCACTCGGACAGGCCGGTTCTTGTCCATCTCTTGATGTTGTCCAACTCATCTGTATGGTTGCCGACCTCTTCTTCTCTTCCCTTCGATCTTGCCCTCAAGAAGGACCTTCAGCATAGAATGCCTAATCTGTTAAAAATGTAACTGCACAAGTAAATACGAATCGAATAAACGAGTCGGTAAAAGAAAGCTGTTGAGTTCATTTATGACCACAAGCATGGGACGGTATACATGAAACAAATATATTGTTGCGTCACAGATATGTTTGTGTATGTGCGCGCGCTTCTATCCGATAACTGATTAGACGGTAAATAATAGATTGGCTACAGAAAGGGGGGCGGGGCGAGTTTTACTGTTTAAAGGTCACCTGCACCAACATAACCTCGCCTTGTGAACTCGATCAAAAGCAAAAACAGCATTCACGAAGTGCATGCCATGGCTGAAGAAAAGTAGTACGGGAAGAAATGTTCAAAGGGAGGGGGGAGGAAGGGGGGGGGGGGCGGGGAATGAACGCCGAACTAAATGTAATATAATTAAACTACGAACTCGGTCGACCCGATCGGAAACTTACGGACAAATGAGCTTGTGTTGAAAATAAACGCAAGTTTAATGACGTTCTGCGGTCATTCGGTGTTTCGTTTGCCTGACTACATGAGAGAGTGATGGACAGATTTGAGGAAGATGTATAAGAAGACTTCTTCTTGTTGGTGGTGGGATGGAATTTGCAAATAATAAGTGAAACCACGAGGTCTAGAGGTTCTCAGGTTTGCTACGTGAATCGCCCGGCAGCTCTTTGCGCGAGATGAGACGACTGGTGTAAGTAGGTCAGAGTTCTGGAATACAGCTCGGTCGCTGCGTTCGATACCAAACATAGGAAAGTGCACGAAGGGAATAATTTGCGTTTTATGCTCTGCTGCATGCACATGCAAATTGCTTTCTTTTCCTCCTCCTCTCTCCCACTCTCTCTCATTTCCCAGTGTTTGCTGAACTGTGAACAAAAACTGTACGTGTAGCAGTAATTAATGTTTCCGACTTAATGTTACGTTGTATGAAATACATTGCAGTTTTCTTTTAAGGGGGGGGGGGTGCCCCTTAGAGTATTGTGGATAAGCGTGAACATACCTGGTTAATGTTGGTTCTGTGCAGTTGTATCAGATGTGTGTCATCACTCCCTTCATAAGAACTTACACTTAGTGTGGGGCGAGAAGCTTCTCTGGAGTAAGCTCTGTGTGTCGTGAAGACTTGAAAAGTTCCCGAATGAACTTGCCCAGTTCGTTTAGCCGAGGGAAGATTTTACGACGGTTATCAAATTTTTGTGAGAGCTCTTTTCTTCAGATGTGACACTAGAGATGTTGAGTACCTCATCTTACGCCTTATAGCATAAACGCAGTCGATCTTCGGTAATCGCTGGTTCCGTATCCACGAATTGAAAATATATAAATGATAAATATGAGTGATGAAATGCGTGTAAGACAAATGACAATTTCCCCTCTCTTTTCCATTGTCTCGACACAGAACTGATATTATATGTTGATCCATTATTTACATGTAACGTCCAGTGAAAGAAGTTAATCTAGAAGAAGTAATTTAAGAGAAAAAAATTACGGGCTGACAACTCTCTCTCTCTCTCTTTTCTCTCTCTCTCTCTCTCTCTCTCTCTCTCTCTCTCTCTCTGAATCTTAAGTGCCCAGGACACATGGGGCTTCCACAAGGGTTTTCCACACATGCATGTCCTTTGCCTTTGTTCCCGCACTTGCCCAGGTGAGCCCTCTTGTTCAGCATTCTCTATGTTGTTATTCTCCATGTCTCTACCCTTACTTCTTTTCCCCTGTGATGTCCATCTTGTGACAGTTTTATGAGGGGACATTAATATGTACATCAAAACTAACAAGTAAAGTGAGCATTAAATATGGGCAGGAACCAAATCAGGAACCGGTTTTTTTCCCCCTGGTTCTTCTGGTCAAAGCAGTTACCAGTTTCCTACAAACCAGTACCGGGTACCTAGTAGTACCAACTTGGAGCCGCCTTAGAAAATAGAAAACCAAACCACTTCCAAATAAGAACAGAACCGTTTGCTGACCGGCATAAGTGCAGACTGAAAGTAGTGGCATCAAAACAATACCGTCAGCGCGTCGGGTCACTTCGCTGCTGTCCCTTCCTCATGCTGTCCCTTCATCATGATGTCCTTCCTTTTACAATAGACATTTAATCTCTTTTCTTTTTTTTTCTCCACTCATTGTTAATTGCTGACCACTTTAACAACCACAGCAGCCATATCAATATGCCTAAACATGCTTAACCCAGGGGTGAAACTCGATGGGTATCCATGTCACGGCACTTCTGCTCTGGAGGCCGGCCACGTCCTAAGTACACCCGAACTGGGAAAATCAAACCGGTTGGTTGTTAAAGTGGTCAGCAATCAACATTGTGTGAAAAAAAAAAGAAATGAGATTAAATGGCTATTGTAAAAGAAAGGACAGCATGAGGAAGGGACAGCAGCGAAGTGACCCGACGCGCTGACGGTATTGTCCTGATGCCACTACTTTCAGTCTGCACTTATGCCGGTCAGCAAACGGTTCTGTTCTTATTTGGAAGTGGTTTGGTTTTCTGTTTTCTAAGGCGGCTTCAGGTTGGTACTACTAGGTACCCGGTACTGGTTTGTAGGAACCTGGTAAACGCTTTGACCAGAAGAATTGGTGGGGGGGGGGGGGGGAACACCGCCGGTTCCTGTTTTTGGTTCCTGGTCAGTTCTACTGAGACTACGCTGAATCCTGCAATTTCACAGATGGCTAGGGATTAGTTTGTAGTGTGTTCGTGTAGTGTAGTGTAGTGTAGTGTGTTCGTGTAGTGTAATGTAGTGTAGTGTGTTCGTGTAGTGTAATGTAGTGTAGTGTAGTGTGTTCGTGTAGTGTAATGTAGTGTAGTGTGTTCGTGTAGTGTAATGTAGTGTAGTGAAGTGTAGCTTTTACTCGTGGCCAGGTCCAGCCGGGGCCTTGTTCCGAGGCCCAGACAACTTCCTCCGGTTTAAAGCAGGGCCCGGAAGGGCTTCCTGTTGTAAGCTGAGCCCTTAGAGAATGGAAACAGAATGGATAATTAGTAGGGTAACCGGGGTGGGGGGAGGGGGCGCGCGCGATATTTTACACTAGCTTTCTCGGAGGCCCGAGATGTGCCTACGCACCCCGGATCCCAGTGGTGCAATCCCGGCCTCCAAATCATGCACATTTATACAACAAATCACGTAGATTTACATTAAGAAATCACAGATTTATACTGGCAAATTACGTGGATTCATGCTGACAATTCACATATATCTATCCCAACTTACCACACAGATTCGCAACGACCACCCATATAGATTTATACGGGCAAATCAGATAGATCACAAAGATTTAAAAGAATCAACCTACGCTCGAGCAGGCCGAAGCAAACGCCGAACCGCGAGACACCAAGTCAACCGTTACAGTCAGTCAGTCATCTGCATGTCCCTTGCGGAACTTTGCCTCCCTAACAGCTCTCCTGTATGCCACTCGGTTGTAAGCAAGATGCCCTGCTGATGGTGAATCCATTTGCAGATTATCAACGATGCCTTGCAGCCATCTTCGCCGTGGTTTTCCTCTTTCTTTTTCCCATTATGTATCCTTCAAAGACGGTCTTCTCTAAATTCTCATGACGTTTAATGTCCAAATAAGTTTCCTCCATTTAATCTTCCTTACTAGACAACCTTCAGTATTAAGTTCTTATAGTGTGTATGTTATATATATATATAGTTTGTGTCCATGATATTTGAAGAACTCTTCTCTAACATCATGTATATTAAAGGATATTTATGTGTTTCTCAGCTGTTTTGTTACGAGGGGTGATTGATAAATTCTCGGCATAAGGTACAAATACTTGAAACACACAGCTGATATTAGATGCATTTGTAGATCAGGATAAGATTAAACACCAAGTTTCAAGAAATTAACTGCAACCAGTTTTTTTTTTACAGGCTACTGAAGTGGTAAGGGGTGGAAGAAAATTGATAAAATTTCTCATCGAGCAGTTATTCACTACCTCGCCTGTGTCAAAGGCTTATCATCGAAGGAGATCCACGAGGATGTGGTGGAGACTTCTTACAGAACAGTGAAGATATGGATAGCTCATTTCAAACATGGAAGGGAGAGTCTGGAAGATGATCCCCATCCAGGAAGACCAAGAAGGTAACCATCGATGGAAACCACCGGCAGAATCCATGACATGATAATGGAGGATCGACGACTAACTGAGCGATGCATTGCTACTGAGTTATGCATCTCCCAGGAACGTGTTCATGCCATTATTGACAATGATCTTCAAATGACAAAGTTCTCTGCTCGATGGGTCCCGAAATTTCTTGGAGCTGATCACAATCGACAGCGTCTCAACGTGTCAAGAGACACTGTTAGCCATTTTTCTGCAAATCCTGAAAAGTTTCTTCAGCAGTTTGTGACTGTGGATGAGATTTGAGTTCATCGTTTTCAGCCAGAACCAAAGAACGGTGGAAACATCATTGATCCCCACCTCCAAAGAAAACAAGGGTAGTTCTGTCTGCAGTCAAAATGATGGGTTCCATCTTTTGGGATTCAGAAGGTGTGCTATTGGTAGACTATCTTCAAACGGGCAGAACGGTCACCGGAGCCTATTGCGCTAATCTTGTGAAGCAATTCCGGATCAAATTGAAGGAAAAGCATGGAGGGAAATTGACGAGAGGAGTCATCTTTCATCAATACAATGCTCCAGTTCACAAGTCGGCAGTGCCAATGACTGCCATTCATGAATGCGGCTTCCAGCTTCTTGAACATCCTCCCTATTCCCCAGATTTGGCCCCTTCGGACTATTACCTGTTTACCAAACTCAAAAAGGAGCTCAGTGGTCACAAATTTGTTTCAGATGATGACATCATTCATACTGTAGACTACTTTCTACTGGCACAAGATGCTGAGTTTTACAAAGAAGGGATCCATATGCTCCAGGATCGCTGGACTAAGTGCATAAACTTGCAAAGGGGACTATGTTGAGAAATAAGCCCACAAAGTTGCTCACAGATAATCCGTTGTACCTTATACCCAGAACTTATCCAGGTTTCACTGTCGTAGAGCAATACTAAATGTCAAAAAAGGGGGAGGGTGGTGGTGATGGTAGTGGAGCTAATAAATTCTGACCCAAATACGGAAAGAAATTCAGGTTACTAAAATTGTGTCATTTATGGTTGAAAACCGGAGCACCGGAAGTTCGCCCCCAGAGATTATCGGAAATGCTGACGCCAAAAGAAACCATCCTTGTGGGCGGGGGGGAATGGAAATAGGAATGTTGATGAAAAGTGGAACACCTATTACGACATTGAAGGAAAAAAAAAAGGGGGGGGGGGATATTATGTTTAGTTCAGATGCACTTTTCCAGCAGATCACAGCGTCAAATGTGTGAGCACTCGTTGAAGAAGCGCCAGCTTTTGGATATTCTCAGTTTGGTAATATCTTTCAAATTCTTCAGCACAGTATGCAGTGTTTGTCATATACCAGTTAATATCGGTGCGTAATTAAAGAATGGTACATGATACAAGATAACAACAACAACAACAAAAATAATAATAATAACTCTTTTCGTCGTGGAAGGTAGCTTTGAGAGAGGTAAATGTTGACTTTTTAAAGTGAAAACTTGTGTGCGAGAGCGCCAGAGTGTGCGTAGAGATAAGGGCGCGCATATTTCACGCGGAGGTCGATGGTTTAAGTCAGGGCCGCTGACACCCCCCCCCCCCCCACCAACCAGTTATCGAAATAGGTCCCTGGCGTTTTGTGGAGCTAAGAAAGGAGGCCAGACGTGATGCTGACCACATCAGACTTTTGTGTGCTGGGAGGTCATACCCATCAGATACCTCTATAGTCTGTGCATGATAGGAGTACCTTCTAGCTATGATGATGATGATGATGATGATTCACTGTGTAAGACAGCTTTGAAGGAGATAGATGTTGACTATTTCAACAAATTGCTGAACAACCTTTCGCGTGAGCTTTTGCTTTCGGAGCTCATTCTGCTGTATTAATATTTGATTGGAGCGGTCGCCCGCAGTGACAACACATCTTGTTTGTCATGCAACGCCCAGTCTGTTAGCTGCTGCGTATTCCGTCGGCATATATACGACAGAGGGCGTGGTTTACTGTACGATTGCAGCTACATTGAATACGGAGAAATCTTGTGCAGTGTATTTCTGTAACTGAGCACCGGAAAAGGAGATGTAAAATGCTTCGTTGAGCCTGTTCTGCTGTGTGAAAGTGGGTCATGGACAATAACAGATCAGTGCAAAGATCACAGAGGCAAAAGAAATGTGGTTTCTTAGAAGAATGTTAAAGAGTGCCATGGACAGCTAAGATGACAATGTTAAAGAGTGACATGGACAGCTAAGATGACAATGTTAAAGAGTGACATGGACAGCTAAGATGACAATGTTAAAGAGTGACATGGACAGCTAAGATGACAATGTTAAAGAGTGACATGGACAGCTAAGATGACAATGTTAAAGAGTGACATGGACAGGTATGATGACAATGTTAAAGAGTGACATGGACAGCTAAGATGACAATGTTAAAGAGTGACATGGACAGGTATGATGACAATGTTAAAGAGTGCCATGGACAGCTATGATGACAAACAGGAAATGTCTGACGAAAGCAGATATAGAAAAGAACCTAATTAAATCCATAAGAAAACAACAGTGGTCATTCATTGGACATATGAGCGGGGGGGGGGGGGGTTGAAAACAGCATAGCAACAGGAAAGATAAATGAGAAGAGAGGCAGTGGAAGATCAAGAGGGGAAAAAATATGGACATTTTAACACAATGACACACACACACAAAGTCACAAAGTGAGCTGATGGAAAATGTCAGGGACCGAGATCTGTGGAGAAACGTGACCGCCGGCGCCAGTCAGCATCATGATGATGATGAATACTGTGCCGTAATGTTACCGTACAACTGACTGTGTCTTTGCCATACGTCATAATGTCTGTTGTGCGAGTCGGCTGTAAGCTCTTATGTCCTAGAAGCTACATCTTGTCTGAGTTAAATGAAGGGTTCGAAATGGACGGCGATAGACTAATAATGTCATCATCAGTCCTCGAGCAGGCTTATCTTCTCCATCAGACTGTTTTAATCGTGTTTCTTGGATAACCATTTTTTTTAAAAATTGTTCTTTGTTTCGCTGGGGGAAATTACAGTCTAGAACGCGCTTATAACACCGTGAACTTCACTGTTATCGCGTGTGTTTATAAGAGTATATAACTTCCTTGAGGAAAAAAAGTAATTGATATGAATGTGAATGTCATTATTATGACCAAAAAAGTAAATAGATAAATAAAATGATTGGCACGGCACTGCATACATTTATAAATGCCATGTCAAACTGGCGAAGTGATTTTTTTAAAGTTTCCTCTCTCTCTCCCTTCTCTTTCTCCCCCCCCCCTCTCTCTCTCTCTCTCTTCTCTTTCTCCTTCCCTCTCTCACTCTCTCTCTTCTCTTTCTCCCTCCCTCTCTCACTCTCTCTCTCCCTCCCTCTCTCTCTCTGCCACAGTTAGCTGATATTGTTTCCCGTCTTTCATATTGTAACTATTTTCCATTTTGCAACAGCTCTCTCTTTCCTCCTCCTCTCTCCTATTCCCCTCCCCCAAGATTTCCAGATTCGTTCTCCGCAACCCACTTCCTCGTGGAGAAAATCTTACGACTTCTCTATAAAATCACAAGAGCCTGATAATAAGTATGGTGTATTGGCTCCGAAGTTTGAGAAGAGCCAAAAATCTTCGCGCTGGATGAAAACGAAAGCTGAAGAGACCAGTCTAATGGCGGTCAGACAATTCAGACTTCCCGCGTACTGGTCTGTTAGAACTGTCGGCCAGACGGTAAATGGCGCCAAAATCTGTCACCTACATAAAAGTTCGCGGCAATTCGCACAAAGCCGGACTGCTCAGTCTATCATCTCTAATTAAGACCCTTGTCTGAAAGATAATGTAACAAAGGAGTGTATTTTTCAAATGGTGTGATGTTTTGCTAAGGTTCTTTGTATTTTTTTTAAATATAGAAGCAGTGGAGGTGTCGTAACACAAAGAGGAAGAAAAGTAATGAAAATGTAACACAGACTGAACATCTGTTGTCCCAGATCCTCCGTTTCTGAACCTTGTCGGATCATGCACAAGTAAAATGGAAAAAAATGGACATATAAACTTTTTAATACGAGTGTTATTTAAAACAAATGTTAGGTATTCATTTTGAGCAGGGACTGGTTTGTAAACCACGCTCCCATTTGCATGAGAGATTACTTCTCTAACCGGTGCGCAACTCCCGTTCTCAGGATAGTAGCAGATGATTGTGAAAAATGTCTCTGCTTGTTCTGAGACGGTTCTGAAGTTTGGTTGTGGGCTACAGTTAAAGGTTGTTTGTCTGGTTATAGGCTAATGATAAAGATTGTTCGTCTAGTTCTTGGCTACAGTTAAAGTTTGTTTGTCTGGTTCTAAGCTAAAAATAAAGATTGTTCGTCTAGTTCTTGGCTGCAGTTAAAGTTTGTCTGGTTATAGGCTAAAGATAACGATTGTTTGTCTAGTTCTGAGCTACAGTTAAAGGTTGTTTGTCTGGTTATAGGCTAAAGATAAAGATTGTTTGTCTAGTTCTGGGTTAAAGATAAAGATTGTTTGTCTGGTTCAGAAATAGATTTAAAGATGGTCTAGTTCTAGGCTAAAGATAAAGGCCGTTTGCTTGGTTCTGGACTGAAGACGAAAGTTATTTGTCTGGTTCTAGGCTGAAGCTAAAGATTGTCTGCCTGGTTGTAGGCTAGAGATAAAGGTTCTGCAAATCTGGGCGGAGATTGCTTAGACGGTCACCGACAAAAGACATGGATGGATGGACGGACGGACGGACCTGGTTTTAGACTCAGACAAACGTTGTTTGCCTTGCCCCTGGTTTGAAGTAAAGGTTGCTTACCTCATTCTGGATTAACGACAAAGTGCTGTTTGCCCGATTTCTGGTTAGTTAAATGGTTGCTTGTCTGGCTTTGGGCTCTTACTTTAATGTTCTTGCAAGTGTTGGTTTTAGGAGAGACCGTTGTACAGAGAGCATACCAGCGTATTCGAATCATTCCAAGAGTCAAGATCTCCGACGTGCTCAAATCGAACAAAAGAGCTACACTATGATGACTTGGGCAAGGTTCAGACCATAAAGCCTCGCCTTTTTTAAAAAAGGAAGTTTTCAATACAAATCTCTGAAGACACCGTAAAGTGTCGTGAATGATCAGATTATGCGAAGTTGGTTGCCAACACGCTCGTGAAGGTGTCCCCTGTACTCTTTGAAGTTCTTGGGCAAGCTTTTTGTTTGTTAAGTGGTCAGTAGGTTTCTCCATTATGTGACACATGGTCTGTAGATTTTTGCATTATGTGACACGTGGTATGTAGATTTCTCCAGCAAGTGACACGTGTTCTGTAGGTCTGCCCACTTATTAGATCTCTCCATTCTGTAACACATTTTTTGTAGGTTTCTCCATTATGTGACAGGTGTTCTGGTGGTGTCTTATTTTAATCTAATTACTGAGATATACGTATAAGCTTTTCTAAAGAGTGGTATTGCATTGGATTCCATCCCATTGCGGTATATCTGGTAACGAAACAGCTGACTTCCTATCAAACGAAGGTGGCATATTACCACAGACAGATACAAGCATGACGTACGTGAAAGCTAAATCTGTGATAAAAAATAGCATTTAAGAACAAGTGGGCGAAAGAACGGCCTGGCTATCAGAAAAAAAATGATGCCTACTTACCAGTTCAGCAGATGAGAGCCAGTGATCATGTTTCAACTCCGCACCGGTCACAACAGACCGAGGCACTTACCTTTTCAACAAGCTCAAGATCGATCCAGCCAACATGTGACACTAGTCTTCTTCTTCTTCTTCTTCTTCTTCTTCTTCTTCTTCTTCGTTCGATGTTGTTGGTCACATCAGATCTTGATCCCTGACGACGTGGCAAAGCCCGCAGTCCTCTCCAGATCCTGATAGGAGCCCCGAAGCTTGTGTCCTCTGGCCATGTCTCATGCCTCAGGTCTGCATGGTTTGGGCACTCTTGAAGGATTGCGGCACTGGTAAGATGACAGGAGAACATTCAGTAGAAGTGCCCAACATATGAGGTGCAGAGAAAGCAGATCCGGCCAACTCATATATCAGTACAAGAGAAGCCTTATGTAGATATCAGTACAAGAGAAGCCTTATGTAGATATCAGTACAAGAGAAGCCTTATGTAAATATCAGTACAAGAGATGCCTTATGTAGATATCAGTACAAGAGAAGCCTTATGTAGATATCAGTACAAGAGAAGCCTTATGTAGATATCAGTACAAGAGAAGCCTTATGTAGATGAACACCAACTACAGCTGACTACCGATTACTTCAGAAGTATGCAAATCCATGTCTGAGAATGATCGAAGAGGAAGAAGAAGAAGAGAAAGAAAAAGAAGAATAATCTAAATACTGTTAGCATTCGTTTAGTTTATCGTTTCCTTTGCCAGTGTTTGTCTTTGTACTTTCTCTTGTTCTTTGTCGTGTTTGTAACTTTTTCATCTTTGTACTTTCTCTTGTTCTATGTCGTGTTTGTAACTTTTTCATCTTTGTACTTTCTCTTGTTCTTTGTCGTGTTTGTAACTTTTTCATCTTTGTACTTTCTCTTGTTCTTTGTCGTGTTTGTAACTTTTTCATCTTTGTACTTTCTCTTGTTCTTTGTCGTGTTTGTAACTTGTTCATCTTTGTACTTTCTCTTGTTCTTTGTCGTGTTTGTAACTTGTTCATCTTTGTACTTTCTCTTGTTCTATATCGTGTTTGTAACTTTTTCATCTTTGTACTTTCTCTTGTTCTATGTCGTGTTTGTAACTTTTTCATCTGTGTACTTTCTCTTGTTCTTTGTCGTGTTTGTAACTTGTTCATCTTTCTACTTTCTCTTGTTCTTTGTCGTGTTTGTAACTTTTCCCCCAGTCTCATCTTTGTCACTTTTCCATGTTATTTTTCCACACTTTTTTCTCACCTTTGTCATTTTTTCCCGTCTAATTTTTGTCACCTTCTCATTTTTGTAATATGTGTCACTTTTTCCTCCTCCTCCTCCTCTCTCTCTCTCTCTCTCCCCCCCCTACTCTTTTTAATGAACCTCTATGTCACTTTACTCTTACTCTTGAGTCCATATTTGTCTTATTATGTTACACTTTTTGTGTGGATTTTTCGTGAGTGAATAAATATGGAGATTAAATTCCAGATGGCGTATAATTAGTGCACACATGTTCTTATCAATATCCTTTTTCTTGTTGGCTGGGGGGGGGGGGGGAGAGGATATAAATGCTCTTTGCATTATGTACCCTTTGTAGATATCTGCCGTGGCGGACAGATGTACTGGCCAGTCCGCTGTATCTCCCAAATTGGCACCTAACTCTGTTTTTCGCTCACCGCATATGACCTGCGTCTTGATATCGCGCTGTTCCAAAAATAAGGTCGTTGTGACCGGGTCATTGGGTGAAGAGCCCTTGTCGTTGAATGTATAGAGTGTGTGCTCGTTTACACCAGTTTTTCCCGTGCACGTGTGTGTGCGCGCGCGCGTGCGTGCGTATGAGCTTTCACTCTTATCTGTGACACACCCTAGCGTGAGTAATGCGCATTCGAATCCTCCTAGGACGTTTTTTTTAAAGCATGGCGTGCTTGCTGATATTATCTTCTCCCCCTTTCCCTGAAGGTTGTTTCTTTTTTGTCCAGATATGATGCGGGTTGCCTGGAAATAGCAGGGGAGGTAAGTACGAACAGAGGCGGATAAGATGGAATCGTTTGTGTCCATGCAGGACTCAAATATTGAGGACTATGGAGATCCGGTGATCGCCCAAACTTAGTGGCGCCAAATATTGGCACGTGGACGGCATGAGGATTTCTTCTTCTGATGTGCGGGCCCTTCTCAGTCTATTTCTTAATAACTGTCTTATATACCTCTCAAAATAACACTATAAAAGTGTTTTATGGGCATCGTTTTGTTTTGTTTTTGTAATTTCATTTAATCCCATTTTTTCGCCCCCCACAGTATTTGGTAGTTCGAGTCACGTATGTGACTTGTTAGTCATACCGTTTTATGGAATGTGACTTGTTAATCATACCGTCCTATGGAATGTGACTTGTCAGTCAATACCGTCTTATGGAAGGCGACTTGCATGGCCTGTGCCACCAGTTTCGGGGTTGAATATATAACAAAGATATTGAGGTAACTGAACTTAAAGAAAATGTTAGCCAGATAAGGGTGTCTGAGTGGCGAAGTGGTGAGTGCACTGGTCTCTCATGACGACGGTCGGGGGTTCGAATCCGGCCGGAGGCACCCCCCAGTCACCCCGCTGTAGAAATGGGTACCCGATTTCTTCTGGAGTTGGGGAAAGAAAGGCAGCCAGGTGTGATCCTGACCATATCACCCTCTAGTGTGCTGACAGGTCAAGGGAAATATGGGCACTAACACCATATCCCTATGTGCCTCTAAGGGATGACAGGATTACCTTTTTTAAACCAGATAAACATTTTATCTGCGTAACAACAACGATAATAATGCATATATATATATATATATATATATATATATATATATATATATATATATAGCGCTGACATGCTAGTGTTAGGGTTGGCGAACCAAAGCTGACCAAGACCCTGTCCCACCTCTCCGGTGGTACCCACAGTAACAGGCCTAGCCTGCCTTATGGGGCACTGGAGCCTGCTAAAGAAATATTGCATACGCCCTGCTTTTTTTTTTTAGCTTCACTCGAGGACTGAAAAGAAAAATAGCCGCGATAACCCCATTCCCAAACCGACATGATGCTGTGCTGCATCGGCCGCACAGAGCACAGCTTGCAGTTCAAGGGAGACTGAGGCAGGCGGATGTTAACTGTGGGATTTTTTTCTGAGCATTATTTTACTGAACAGATCCTGTCATGGCTGATTCTACCCAGTGTTGTCATGGCTGATTCTGCCCAGTGCTGTCATGGCTGATTCTGCCCAGTGTTGTCATGGCTGATTCTGCCCAGTGCTGTCATGGCTGATTCTGCCCAGTGCTGTCATGGCTGATTCTGCCCAGTGCTGTCATGGCTGATTCTGCCCAGTGCTGTCATGGCTGATTCTGCCCAGTGTTGTCATGGCTGATTCTACCCAGTGCTGTCATGGCTGATTCTGCCCAGTGCTGTCATGGCTGATTCTACCCAGTGCTGTCATGGCTGATTCTGCCCAGTGCTGTCATGGCTGATTCTGCCCAGTGTTGTCATGGCTGATTCTGCCCAGTGTTGTATCAGCATATTCGGCCACAGTGTTTTGTATTGAGAGGATTAGTCCTCTTAACCTTCCTTCTTTCGTCTTCAGATTTGGCCTTTGTTTCTTTCTCAAATAAATGCTAGTCTCTCCTGTATGTGACTCATATTTTGTCCGTTATTCTCATTGTTCTGTTATGAATGAGTTAACAAATACGAGGACCTAGTCAGAAACTGCATGAGGAGATTCATCGTTCATCCTCAAGGTGGATTTTTTTTTCCTTCGACTTTACATTGTCGTGGGGGAGATGGAGTGTCTGTAGTGTGTTAATCGCGGCAGTTGTTTCCTTTAACTCCTGGAGCGCGTGAACTCCTTAAATTAATCCTAATAAAGTGCTACTTCATGGACCACGTTAAAAGTTGCGTGTGTGTTTGGTGGGTGCGTGTGTGTTTGGTGGGTGCGTGCGAGCGAGAGAGTGAACGGACTTTTTTTTTCAGATTGAAGAATTGGGTACGTAGGCCCTTTCATCTCTGTGCTTTCATGGCAAGTGCATTGATTCAGTATAGTACCAGTATTACAACAGGATGAAATGAACAACTTTTATGTATAGCTGACTGTGTAGCAGGTTATATGTGGCCAACAGCGACCACATACACAGCACACACCACATACGCAACACACACGTTCTCTCTGTTGATGCTCATCGATTTCCCAGCAATGTATCTCACGTGCTGAACATTTCGTTTGTTCTAGAGCTTTCTTTGATATTATGTAAGTTAAGTTACAGCTGGTGCGTTCCGTCGATTGAGTTTATGTAATGTAGCAACTAATTACAATGTGCTTTCTTTTCAATTGATTCTGGCAAAGCTTGAGAAAAATATTACATTACATTTTTTTTTCTTCTTTAACCAAGCAAAAGATGCTTAAACCTTCTTTATCACTAGGCACAGTTTGTACAAGTTTATGTCAAAATCAGCTGCTATGTTTATGCTGCTATATGTGTTGAAGAGAGCGAAACAACCACATAACTCTAGATACCAGAGGTGGTACTTCTACTCCCAAGGTAAACTTCTGGCACTTAAAGGAAGGGGGGAGGGGTGTGGACCCCCTGTGGTTCGTGACACCCTGGAGATCTGTTTTCTCCGGTCTTGGAGCTACTGGCCATATTATTAATTTGTTGTTAGACTTTCACAAGGTACAGTTTGGGTTATTTCTCATCAAAAAAGCTAGCAGAAACAAAATAGATTTGGGGGGTGGTGGACTCGATGCCGTAGATAAGAGATCAGCACTTGTAAGATTTCACTATATATATATGTTACCTTCAACAGGGATCTCCCAGCAGAAACTGACCAGCCAAACCAATCTCAAGTGTCTCGTGTGCGGAGACAAGTCGTCTGGAGTACATTATGGTGTCCTAGCTTGTGAAGGCTGCAAGGTAAGGAACTGATAAATAATCAGTTTAATAATTAATTTTAGGTTCATTCTACGAATTATATACTGATGACCCTTGATTTGGCTGACTATTATACGAATTTTATACTGATGAACCTCCATAATTATATACTGTTAACCATCCATTTGACGGACTGTTATAATATGAACCTCGATTTTACGGACTGTCAGGAAGGGAAGAAATGGAAGAATTGTTTCAAAAATCCAAAGTTCTAGTTTTATAAATGAGAAGTTAGTGAAAGCATTTAACCAACAGTAAACATGATCAACATAAAAGGTAGTGTGGCACACAGTTCTCATACGCTACGCTGTTAGCAATATAAGAAGTGCACAGCATGTAAAAATAAATGCGCTAGAATAAATACGCGTAAAGTGACTGATGCCCTGGGATTTGCCGCTGGGGTCCCGCTGTGCAGTTGAATAAGTAGGAGAAAATAAACGACGGCTATCAGACAGGATAATGGAGTATGGCTGTCATATTATTGGGGCCAGTACCAAGACCTTATCCCATCACTTCATGATGTTTCTAAAAATAGGCTGTCACACACCTTCACCCAAGCTATTGGGGTAGTTATATTTTCTAAGCCACCGAAATCCACACCAGAGCTGACGAAGATCTTATCCCTTCACTTCGCGATGTTTCTAAAACTAGGCTGTTGCGCACCCTGGGATATAGCAACTAGAGCATCATATTATCTGGGCCGGCAAATAAAGAGCTGGCCAAGATCTTATCCCGTCAGTTCATGATGTTTCTAGAAACAGGCAGGTACACTCCTTCAGTCCGGCTGTTGGAGTACGGCTACAGGCTGTTAACACTCCTTCAGCCTGGCTGTTGGAGTACGGCGAAATTCAGAGCTGACGAAGATCTTTGCCCACATTTTAGTGATGTTTCTAGAAACAGCCTGTCACATTCCTTCAGCCTGGGCAAATGGAGTAAAACTTCACGTGCTCTCCCAGCCACTGAAGTGTACCGATGAGCTTGCCATGTGGATATATTTCCAGTACTTGTACAAACTCCCTGTAACTGCGGGCTGTTCTTTGCAGCCGATGCACAGCATCGTATCGGCGTGGGAGCAGGTTATGGCAGCTATTTTTGTCAGTCCCGGAGTACAGCTAAAAAGCAGGGGGTGTGCAATGATTCTTTAGCAGACTCCGCCACCATGGGGACCATGGCGATCCCTGCCCCGTTCCTAGGGGTACCAACAGAGAGGTGGGACAGGGTCTTGGTCATCTATGGTTCCCTAACCGTGACGCTAGCATATCAGTTATGGGTCTCTGATTGCCTCATTGGACAGCATCTTCACTCTTCCCCCCCCCCCCCCATGCAATATCATTTTTCGTATCTGGTCTATCGTCGTTTGCAGTTTATTATAAAAGTATTCTTCCTCTTCTTCTGCTGCTGGTGTAGGTGCATATATCTGGATAATTGTTACACTTCTGGGGTGCCTTTAAGTCTGATAACTTGGTTGTAACCTAGTAATGGTTTTGATGTTAATATGTCCAAGTAAAAAGCCACTCCATTCTTTCGCTGATTGCCTCATCGGACAAGCGTCTGCACCCCCATATATTTCCAGTATAACCCACTCTCCATCCAGCTCTAATGTCCCTATTTTAAGACCATCGTGAGGTCAGCTGCAAAGAACACAAGTTTGCATTTAAATGGAAAGCCTGTAACAACATGCAGGAATGGATTTTCGTGATCACAAAAGCGTCTTAATGTGTCTTAGCCGACTTAGTTTAAATGGCAGAGTATTATCTCCCTTTGTCGTAATACAATCTACATCTTGAAATAAGTAGAAAATACATTTATCCATCTTACAAATAAAGGAAACTACAGAAAGTCCTTGATTTTATTTAAGTGCATCGTTTCGCAACCCCGTAAGTCGATTTTTACGCTAATAAGAGCCATGTTTGGTTATAGGTTATTATTTCACGCGAAAGACTCATTCACAGGGTGTGCATGAGATCCTGGAACACTTTATAAAATTTATTACTGGCGTAATATAACATCTGTCGTAATAATTCATATCTCATTATGAATGAAAAGCCTGAAAGTCTTTTTTTTCTGAGTTTACATGGACTTGATATCAGCCGCACGTTTGACGTGGCCAATGTTCTCGACGTTCCATCTCCAGCCACACTCGGGGCAACATGTCTGGCGTGATGGAAGTGGCTGCGGCGTTTCGGGTCTTCAGCATCGATTGGTAATGCCGGCACAAAGAGGATCCCGAAAGAAAGAAATCACAAAATGTCCAGTCAGGAGATTTTGCAGGCCGCTTCATGAGAGCATGATCATTGTCTGATGCTCTTTCACGTCTCCCAGCGCAGCCATATTCGAATCAGTTTTGGATTTTAAAAAAAGTGTTCAGAGGCTTTGTGTACACCCTGTACATACGGGACTCCAGCTTACCAATACAATACTAATGTCCCAACAAAATCAGTATTTTACGTTACCGGTTTGTACCTTACATTTATTCATCTGCCGACGTCTGAAATTTTTGCTGCGCAAGACCGGATCTGTAGCCACGCAAATCGGGCTCCATTTGTATACATAAATGAGGTTAGACGTAAAATATTATGTAATCTATTGAAATACTGTACAAAAAAAAATCACCAGCATTTGTTGTCTGTTTCAGGGATTTTTCCGCAGAGCGCTGCAAAATGTCGGAGATCCAGCACGTAAGAAGTGCTTCTATACCAAGAACTGCGATATCAACATGCAGACACGTAACAGATGCCAGTACTGTCGCCTTCAGAAGTGTCTGGCTCTAGGCATGTCCCGAGCTGGTAAGAGAGGGGGGGGGGAACCAACTATGGGGACATGGGAGATTATTATTATTAGCTCTTTCTCTCTCTCTCCCTCCCCCCCCCCCCCCCCCCAAATTTGATACACTAAAGTTAGGGTCGGCGAAAGTACAGCTGACAAAGACTCCGCCCATCCTCCCCTGTTGGTACCATCAGTAACAGGCCTAGCCTAGCTAAGGGGGCAGGGGTCGCCATGGTTACTGTGGTGATGGATTGCTGAAGAAGCATTACAGACCCCACGCTTTTTCTCTGCACCCAGGGGTTGAGCTGCAAAGAGCGCCATCTCACAGTTTCAGGCAGATACAAGACAACAGACAGCATCCATGGATGTTGGATGAAGTGAGCTCCATTTCATTGCCCTGTTTGGCAGATGGTCAGCTTTCTCATTGCCCCCCCTTCCCCCCAAAAAAAAAAACTTATGGAATCTTATCTTAAAAGTGGAAACATGTTTCTGTAAAATTTTGGTTGTCAGCAACCTTATAATTATAATGTAGAACAGTGGCTCTTGAGCCTTTTATGTGGCTACCATCCCAGGTCATATTCCTAGCACCCCCAGCTATTTCACCCAGGTGGTTCTGATGTCACTTACAGTACCATGTCCCCTTCACCCAGGTGGTTCTGATGTCTATTATAGTACCATGTCCCCTTCACCCAGGTGGTTCTGATGTCTATTATAGTACCATGTCCCCTTCACCCAGGTGGTTCTGATGTCTATTATAGTACCATGTCCCCTTCACCCAGGTGGTTCTGATGTCACTTACAGTACCATGTCCCCTTCACCCAGGTGGTTCTGATGTCACTTACAGTACCATGTCCCCTTCACCCAGGTGGTTCTGATGTCACTTACAGTACCATGTCCCCTTCACCCAGGTGGCTCTGATGTCACTTACAGTACCATGTCCCCTTCATTCAGGTGGTTCTGATGTCACTTACAGTACCTTGTCCCCTTCACCCAGGTGGTTCTGATGTCACAGTACCTTGTCCCCTTCACCCAGGTGGTTCTAGTGTCACAGTACCTTGTCCCCTTCACCCAGGTGGTTCTGATGTCACAGTACCTTGTCCCCTTCACCCAGGTGGTTCTGATATCACCTACAGTACCTTGTCCCCTTCACCCAGGTGGTTCTGATATCACTTACAGTACCATGCCCCTTTCACCCAGGTGGTTTTGATGTCACTTACAGTACCATGTCCCCTTCACCCAAGTGGTTCTGATGTCACAGTACCTTGTCCCCTTCACCCAGGTGGTTCTAATGTCACCTACAGTACCATGTCCACTTGATCTTCCCAACGTGCCCAAGATGATGGCACCACCCACTTTGTAAACAACTGATGTAGATGGTAAACAAGTGGCTTATTAATTTCTTTCTTAGCTGCCAAACTTGGGCGCAGGTCAAGAAAGATGAGGGAAATGATCAGAAACATAGAGGACACCCAGACAGAGCAGGCGCTGCATGGCCTCCTGAGCTTGAACACAGAGAACAACATTGCTGTTACTTTATCCAGTTCTGAAGGGAATCCTTCTGTAAGTTTTCTTTACTGAGAATTTGTCAGTGTTATTAATGCTTCCATTAGTATTTTTCTGCTGCTGAGTAAAAATAAAGGAGATGAAAATACTGCCTTATTTGGCAGTAGCAAACCCGTAACTGGCATCTGGGTTGCCAAACTGTAGCTAAAGAAAGCCTCGTTCCACCTCTCTGTTAGTACACATGCAGGCACGTGCCAAGCCTGTTCTGGCTAATGGGTCCGGAATCACCATAGTACCCTTCCCATAGTGGTGGAGTGTTGGAAAAAAAAAACTACAGTGCAAACCCCCCCCCCCTTTTTTTTTAAATCTACACTCAGGATTTTTTAAAAATAGCCACCATAACTCACTTCCATGATACTGCTTCTCTGTATCTTCACCTCATCAGCTGCAGAGAACATTCTGCTGACACTTCCAGGAAGAAGGAGAAGATGAAGAAGAAGAAGATAGCCCTATCATAGAGTCACCTCAGAGATATGGTGGTAGTGCCCATATTTTCCTTGCCTTATGAACACACTAGAGGGTCATGTGATCAGCATCACACTTGTCTGGCTTGGCACTAAAATGTACTTGAATTGAAAATAGGACAGCACATGAAGGCTCCCACCCACAGATAACGGATTCCCCCTTGTCCACAGTGGATGAACATAACGGATTCCTCCTTGTCCACAGTGGATGAACATAACAGATTCCCCCTTGTCCACAGTGGATGAACATAACAGATTCCCCCTTGTCCACAGTGGATGAACATAACAGATTCCTCCTTGTCCACAGTGGATGAACATAACAGATTCCCCCTTGTCCACAGTGGATGAACATAACAGATTCCTCCTTGTCCACAGTGGATGAACATAACAGATTCCCCCTTGTCCACAGTGGATGAACATAACAGATTCCCCCTTGTCCACAGTGGATGAACATAACGAATTCCTCCTTGTCCACAGTGGATGAACATAACGAATTCCTCCTTTTCCACAGTGGATGAACATAACGAATTCCTCCTTTTCCACAGTGGATGAACATAACGAATTCCTCCTTTTCCACAGTGGATGAACATAACAGATTCCTCCTTTTCCACAGTGGATGAACATAACGAATTCCTCCTTTTCCACAGTGGATGAACATAACGAATTCCTCCTTTTCCACAGTGGATGAACATAACGAATTCCTCCTTTTCCACAGTGGATGAACATAACGAATTCCTCCTTTTCCACAGTGGATGAACATAACGAATTCCTCCTTTTCCACAGTGGATGAACATAACAGATTCCTCCTTGTCCACAGTGGATGAACATAACGGATTCCTCCTTGTCCACAGTGGATGAACATAACAGATTCCTCCTTGTCCACAGTGGATGAACATAACGAATTCCTCCTTTTCCACAGTGGATGAACATAATGGATTCCTCTTTGTCCACAGTGGATGAACATAATTGATTCCTCTTTGTCCACGGTGGATGAACATAACAAGTGAAAATAGAAAGGCTGAACAGGACATTTTTATGTACTGAAATAATGGTAACATCTGTGACAGTAGCAAAGACACTCTCATAACAACAACAATGGGGATTTAAAAATTAATCATTTAATCCTCTAATATTCCTTTTAGACTTCTTTGCTCTCTTTTGTGAACTAAGGCACAATCCCATCTGTAAATAGATTTCTGTGTGATTATCTCATTTTCTGTTGATGTACTGACATTTGTCTGAAATGTATTATGAGTGCTAGCTAGGAGGGTAAGAATTTTGTATTGTGACTAGGGATATGAACCTCATTATCCAGGATATTTGAGGAAGTTATGATATTCATGAGAAAACATTCCACCGTCTGGCACAAAGGAGGAAGAGTGGAAACTCATAAGCCCGGGGGACTGGGGAAGTCAAAGTCATTCACGAGAATATGTCACAGAGGCACTTTGGACATACAGTGTCAGTGCACTAGAAGAAGATGTGGCAAACACCGTGCCAGGCTGCCTTTCCTTCCCAGCACCAGAAAGAGCCAGGTACACATTTCTACGGCTGGGTGACTGGAGGCAGCTCTGGTTAGGTTTGAACCACCAACTGTTTGCCATGAAAATGAGTATACTATCAGAACCATGAGCTTATGACGATATCCAGACCATCAGTGGAATTTGAACTCAGGGTCGTGATGAAATACAAGTGCAGTAAACTCTGCCTAAGAAGGGTTAGGACAGAAGAAATCAGGGAAAATAAATAGTCAAAGTCAAGAATAGTATGAGAAGCTGAAGCATTTCTTTGATTCCTGGACCACACTGTGCTTGGCCAGATTCCACATACCTCTCTACTTCATAGTGTTTCCTGATATGACATCCGGTCTCATCACAGGCTGTCATGACACCAGGTCTCATCACTGGCTGTCATGACACCAGGTCTCATCACTGGCTGTCATGACACCAGGTCTCATCACAGGCTGTCATGACACCAAGTTGCATCACAGGCTGTCATGACACCAAGTCTCATCACAGGCTGTCATGACACCAAGTCTCATCACAGGCTGTCATGACACCAAGTTGCATCACAGGCTGTCATGACCACCAAGCCTTGTCAGTAGCTTGGCAAACAAGTGAGGAAATGCCATTATCTCAGTCATGATGGAATCTGCTGTAAAACTTGGTACTGCAGTTCACTGAGAGGAAATCATCTTGTACACATCCCTGGGATATGAAAAAAAGCCATGATGATCAGCTGTCATCATTGAGTAGAATGGCAGAGAACATAGTCCAGTAACATTCAGAGCAAAGAGATTGTATATATCTTTTTATAATGATTGCTTAAAGTTACTTTAACCTTGGGAATTTAATTGATGTCATACTTTCTTTGTATTTCTTTTAACAGAATCTTGGTAGTGGTGATGTTGAAGAGCAAGCCGAAGTCTCACCAAATTCAGATCCAAACACCCAGATGTCCATGGCTGCATTGTCTGTGCTTCTAAAGCAGAGATCAACTCCTGGTCAGCTTATTGGTCAGCCTATGGTAGCAAACCATCATGCTCTGATGCTGTCCAAGCCAGAAATTGACCTTCAAGCTGTGGCTCAAAGTCAGCTAGGAATCTCTGACCCAGATATGAAAAACAGGATTATAACCCTGATGCAGCAAGCAGCGGATGAATCAGTTAGTGGTAATATTTCTGGTGGGCCAGAAGATGAGCAGCCACTCATGCTGAAGGTGCAGAGAGGTTCTCCAACATCTCTGAGTGTTGCATCTTCATCAGATCTAAGATCATCACCTTTGTTAGCATCTGTTCCATCATCAACTGCTACAGTGGTTCAGCATCATAGGCCTGTTCCGGATCAGAGTCCACACAGCCCTGATGCACATGTGGATCTGGGTGAACCGAACATTTCTAGAACAATCCAACCAGTGCACACAAGACCATACACTAATGAACCAGTTGCATCAACATTTGTTGATAGTTTCATAAGGTCTCAGCAGATCTACTCAGTGCCGAGTTCATCTGGTCAAGTTTACATTAAAATGGAGGATGGTCATATAGAGCCAATTGGTCACTTTGAGGCAGTGAAAAACTCAGTGATTGTTCCTAAAGTCATCCCCGCATTGCTTCCATCAGTTGTTTCTTCTTCATCACCACCAATGCCCCATCCACTGTCGCTGACAGCGTCTTTGTCTTCCAGCACCTTTCCTAATCCTGGTGTGCCCCAGAACCTGGTAGTTGCTGAGATCAACTCAACTGTGTCAGAGGACGTGCCCCAG
This sequence comes from Achatina immaculata, assembly GCA_009760885.1. Taxonomy (NCBI): domain Eukaryota; kingdom Metazoa; phylum Mollusca; class Gastropoda; order Stylommatophora; family Achatinidae; genus Lissachatina; species Lissachatina immaculata. Next base: position 15,774,839 of record CM019719.1, read on the forward strand.
CTTTCTGGCAGCTACCAGTCTGTGATAGTCTCAAATGATTCCAGTCTTGATCTGCGCAAGAAGATGTCAGCAGTGGAGCAGTTTATCCGCAGCCCCATCAAAAAGAGGCCCTACATCCCTAACACGGGTTCAGATGACCCAGGTCAGCAACCACCTTCCTCAGGGTCATTATCATCTCCATCTTCATCATCGGTGACTACGTCTAGCAACAAACGGGGATCATCTGAATCAAAATCAAAACGACGACGCAATATGAATAGTAGCAACAACAGTAATACATCTGAGCCTGCAGCTCCATCGACTACTGCTAGACAAGCTCCAGCCACCAGCAGCCAGGTCAGCAGCAAGAACTAGCATTGCGAGGTTTCCACAACAACAACAGCTTACAAGTACAGTCAGCCATGATGGCAAGGGGAGATAATTTTGGAAAGCTGGGGCGACCCTTGGACAAGGAGGAAATTAAACTCACTGTTCCATACATGGTGTTGCGTCTGAATGACTCCTACCAAACAACGTTCACTTTCCTCAAAACTAAGCTGTCAGAGATGAGACAGAAGCTGACGGAGTACAGAAGTACAATGACTATGGATAGTGTCATAGGAAAGATCATATCACAGCATCTGAAAGCTGGAAGTCAGGTAACACCAAAAATGTATTCTCTCACTTCATCTTTCCAAGCCCATAAGGCTCATTGAAACATATATGATCTGCCTCCGTTCATGCTTGTTCTTATCTTTGTAGTTGTTTACTCTCCTGCTTCTTTCAGATGATCTTCTGCTTTGTCACGCCATTTTTTTTTTGCCTTGGTCGTGTCCCTTTCATCATCTGTATGTTATGCCAAGTTGGTCTGATGAAGCCTGTGTATTAGAACCTTTATTTTGACATGTCTAAAGAGAGAACTAGCCAAACTTGCTGGTAGTATTTGTACAGGAGATATCTGTTTTTTTTTTTTTGGCAACTGAAATATGCTTATACTTGATAAAGACGCATATTAAAAATACATACAATATATTGGATCAGGTTGTGTTTTACCAGATTCTGACAGAATTAGAATATCTATCTGAACATGAAAAAATGTTTCAAATATGGAACATTAGAACACTCACATTTCATTTTTTTAAATATTTCATTTTTGAAACTTGAGTTTTTAAAATGTGTGAATTTTAATTGGTTTTTAAAAAAAAACTCATTATTTATTATTAGTATCCGTACTGTATTAGAAGACTTCTACATCAGCCCAAATCTATGTTTAAATTTGTGTGTGTGTGTGTTAATTGTCATGTTTTGTCACATTCGTTGTATTAATTATGTTAGTTTTATGTACACTTGTACACACTTTTATTGATTTGTCCTTTTGCCATGGTATTATTTTTTTGTATTTGAATTCTGTTTTAGCCAGTCACAAGACCTAGTATTCATATTTGTCCGAATGCAGTTTCTTTGTTTTTGTTTTTTTTTTGCCTGCTCAGGCTGCAAATTGGTTGAAGTCTTAATTGTATACAATATTTTATTTTGTCCTTCATCCTCTGACAGCCATGTGTGCAGTGTAATCCAAAGATACTTGACATGTAGGCCTCTTTGGAGGCACATTATTGTCAACACCATGTTCTTAGCATCATTCGTACACCCTGGCCAACTAGAGAGTGATGGTTCAGAGTCAAACTCACACCGTTTGTCAAAGATTGACCCTGCAGACTACAAGTCCATCTACACCAACCAACTGAAGGTTGCTCAGACTCCAGTCTGCACATGCCAGTATGTCTCCAGATCCCAGAACACATCTTATAAATCTGCACTTTCTATAGAGAGCTAAGAGCCCAAATCTAGCCCCCAAAGGGAAAAAAAAAATATATGGTTAAAAAACTGTTGAGCACACATGAAGAACTCCTACAGATGGTAGAGGAAACCAGTCTTCTTGTCCAGGAATAACCAAGAGCCATTGTCACTCAATAAGTCCTACCAGTACTGAAATACTGGAAACTTGGTATTTGCTACGTGTCTAATATATGTTAACATTTTATAAAAACTATGGTCTCACAGAGGAAGACATCTTAAAGTTCAAGTAAGATGAAGGTGAAGCCTATACATGTACTCATAGTTGAGTACTGATTGTGATGTCTTCATTTCTCTGAGTGATCTCTTGTCCCATCACAGTGTTTCTTTAATGAAAGGCCATTCTTTTATCTCACATATCCATTCATCTATGTCATTGGTTGATATCAACTAAGTAATCACCCTCTAGTATGCTTTGTGACATCATAGAGTCTCTCCGCTTCTCGTGGTCTGCAGCATGCCTTTGGATGGTGCACCAGCTGTCTGCGTGCTGTTCATCTCTGCTTCTGCAGTTCTTCTCCAGATTATCTTTGGCTGGCCTCTCATCTTCTTTCTTTCAGGTGTCCAGCGCATAGCTATATTAGCTGTGTCACAGGGATTCCTTTATAGTACATCATGACCAGTCCATTTACAGCCTTTTTTTTTCTTTCTTTTCTTTTTTTTTTTTTGGCTATAATTATATACATGTTTTCTTTTTCACATCCAGAAAGTATCTTATTATTTAATGTCTGTGGCCAGCAAATATTCAAAATTTTTCTGGCACAATAAGGATATAATTACACACAAACTATGTCTTTATTTCATATGTCTAGGATCTGTCCAATGTTTTACCCTGCTCTAAAATAGTTTTTTTTTATTTTTTTATTTTCTTGCATTCACCCGCTGTGGACTCGGGCCAAGTCCCAGATCTGCGGTTTGAACTTTGTGTGATATCCTTATTTTCCCTCTTTATTCATTGACAGCCTTTTTGTGATCTGGTGTGGCTCAGTTATTCTTCATCCTCAGGATGACTGTTTTCCCCATCACTGGTGTGTCAGGCAACCATTTTGACAGCTGGGTTGACTGAACAATCCTGAATTCATGACCTAGTTAGATATAGGGTAGGTCACACACAAAAAAACTAAGAACTACTACTTTATTTGCCTATACATTTTTGTTATACTGCAGATAAAACAATACATTGGTTACTGTCCTCTCTCTCTCTCTCTCCCCCCCCCCCCCATATATATGTATATATATATATACTTCTTACATCTTACATCCTTCCTGTGCCATTAAATGTCACATAGGGCTTGCATGGTAGTTCACCAAGACTTCTTGTTTTCAGTTGAGTTTTTCATCCTCATCAAAGGATTTTATGCTTACTAATTTGGTATTTCTTAACAATGTCCTCTTTAGAGTTTCATGTGGTCAACCTCTTTTTCTTCGGCCTATTGTATTTCACTTGATAACTTGTTTTGGGATCCTCTGACTGTTTATTCTCTTCACGTGACTGATATATGTCCATCTCCTTTTTCTGATCATCTATGAGACAGGTTACTGTTCACACAACTGCGTTGTTCTTGAATTCATATTTTCCTTAGGCATTTGTTTTCAAAAGAGTCTAATTTCTTGTCTATTTCTTTAGTTGTTTTCCAGCTTTCGCATGCATAAATGAGGGCAGATATTACATTTGAATGTTCTTGTTCTTCTCTCATTGCAGCTACCACTAAATCTTTAAGTCTATTCAGAATGACTTTGCAAAATATTTTGACACAACTGATATTAAGGTTACTCCTCTCCAATTATTGCAATCACTAAGGTTGCCTTTTTTGGGTATTTTAACAATGATTCATTTTTTCCATTTAGAAGGGACTTTTTTCTTCTTTCCAAACTTCATTAAACATTTTCTGTAGTTGGCTCATGTTGTCGCTGTTAACATTTCAGCTGTTATTTCATCTTCACCTGCAGCTTTGTTGTTGCCACTAGATTCACAACTGTTTCAATTTCTTGTCTTGTCTTGTCCCCTTCCTCTTATACCTTTTGGTGTTGAGGGGACGAATAGACATCATGATAGGGCTCGACAATTTGCTTCACATAATGGGATATTTAATGCTGCTGTAATTTTTTCTCTCCATCTCCTGCATGGGCGGCCTCTTCCTCTGTTACCTACAAATCTTAGTGTGAATATTGTCTGGTAGTAACCGTGTAACATGGCCAAACCATTTGACTTGCTGTTTCTGGATATAGTGTAATACTGGTGTCACTCCAACCTTTCCCCTGATAGTATCATTTCTTATTTGGTCTCTTCATGTCAAATTCAGTATTCTCCTTAAACATCTCATTGTTTCAATGTAGACAACCATGACTGGCCCAGCAAGCCAGCGTTGGATCTCTTTACTGCTCATAGAAAACACAGGAAGAATAGATGGTTTCAGTTTTGTTCAATGTAATTTCATCTAGGTTGACATTTTGTTATGGGATTGGTAATTCGGTTTCAAGATCTATCAATTCTTTTGTGTGTGGTCGATTAAGTATTTCTTGGAAGTGTTTGGACCATCTTTGTTTATGGTCTTTACTTGATGTTAATAGGATGTCAGTTTTGCTAAGAATTGGTCTTTCTTTGGATGTAATAGTATCCATTAGTCTCTTTTGCATGTTATATAAATTTTTGCTGTCTCCTGTTTTTTATGCTTTCTCTGCCTCTTTCGCCATATTGTCAATGTATTCTCTCTTATCTCTTCTAGCTGAACTTTTTGCTTTATTGTCTAGTTCTTTGTATACTGCTTTTGCCAAATCTTTTCCAAGGTCAGTCTTTACATTCAACATGGCTAATTTGGCTGCTTGTCTTTCATGTATGTATTTCCATGTGTTTTCCAATATCCATGGTTTTGTATTTGTTTTTTGCAGTCCAGCACTTGCTTTTGCTGCTGTGATTATGCATGGCTGTGCTGTATGAATTTCATAATTCATCTATATCTATATCCTCTACCTTACTGAGTGCTGCGAAATGATTGGTAAGTTCCAGATTGAGATTCCTGTTAGTATTTTCTTCCTGTAGGCTGTGGCTGTTTATCTTTCTGGGTATTATTTCTTGTGTTGGCTTTTCAGTTTTAGTCTTATTTTTACTATACACAGGTTGTGGTCACCATTGACATATGTACCTCTATATGCTCTTACATCTGTCAGAGAAGTTCTGAATTGCTTTCTAATACAAAAATGATCTATCTGGTTTCTGGTTCTATCATATGGGGATATCCATGTTGTTTTATATATATATATATATATATATATATATATATAATATATATATATATATACATATCTATTCTTTATGTCCACCAGGGGACTAGCTCTGGAGAGATGTGCTGGCACCATTTTCAGATGAGACTAAACAGAACCATAGAAGATGTGGTGTGCTTTGCCAAAAAAATCCCAGGATTTGCTGAGCTGGACCAAGATGATCAGATTAGTTTGATCAAGGGTGGCTGTTTTGAGGTAGTCATTGCAACTAAACCATGTGAACAAAAAGTTAAAGCGTTGGTCATCTTCCTCTTATTTAGTAAGGTGTATGAGGGTAGTGGCAAAAGGGCAATATTGATATAGGGACTTGTACTTGTACGAACTCCCTGTAACTGCGAGCTGTTGTTCTTTGCATCTGATGCTGTAGAAGTGTTGAGGCACAGCATCATATCAGTGTGGGAGCAGGTTATGGCAGCTACTTTTTTCAGTCCTGGAGTACAGCTAAAAAGCAGGGGGTGTGCAATGCTTCTTTAGCAGACTCCACCACCATGGGGACTATGGCGATCCCTGCCCCGTTAGCCAGGCTAGGCCTATTACTGGGGGTACCATGGAGAGGTGGGACAGGGTCTTGATCATCTATGGTTTCTAACCTGACACTGGCATATCAGCCATGGGTCGCTGGTTGCTTCATCGGACAAGCGTCTTCATCCCCATTGATATAAGGAAGAACAGTGTCAAAAGATGATCAGAAATCAGCTAGGCCGGGTTCATTGTGGTAGCAAGCGACGGAACAAGTTAGCCAACCATCCATGTAGAGATAGCACAAGATATGTGACAGAAAGATAGCCAAGTGTGGGAGCAGCTAACTCAGTCAGTAAGAGCTATATTCTCATGAAAATTATGTTCAAGATCCAACTCCCAACTAACTCTAGGAATCTTGTCAAAAAAAAATGATGCCTGACATTTCTGTTAGGGAACAAAGATGACACATTAGAGAGTAAGGTGCTTCATATCTGAAAACTGAACCTTCAAAAGGCAAACATTTCAACATTTTGCAAACATTAGGGGTTAAATGTGGCAAGTAAGCCACTTTGATTTTTTTTTTTTTTTTAACATTAAATGATCAGGAATTTTGGTTTCACACCCTAACTGATTCTGCACAAGGGAAAAAAGTATTAGCAGGTCATTTTTATGTTATTGTAGTGCTTCTGATGAATGACTTAAGTAACACAACATTTTACCAACAGTTAGCTAATATTCCATGATTACACAAGTGTCTCGAGTTTATTCAGTTAAGAAATTGCAGAAATATTTGCAAATAGATGTATTTTGGAGCTGGTGTATGCTTCTTCTTCTTTCTTCCATGTTGTGGGTGTAGTGACATCGTTGACAAGGCAACTTGAGGATGACAGTAAAGAGGTTAATGGAAATACTTAGTGAATGGCTCTGACATCTAAGAAAGGAAGATGATTTTAAGGAACCAGTATTGTAGATGGCTGGGTTGTTGTAGTCAGGATGCAGACAAGACTAACAGGAGACCACAAGTCTTGTGTACTTGTACTAGAACCCTGAGTATAGAGTCATAAGGAGTGACTAGTAAGAACAGCCTAATCAAGCAATTAATGTAGGGAGTAGGTTTTTGATCATCCGGGCTATGTAGCTTACATCCGTAACCTCATATTAAATAACAGGCAATATTTGTCACAGAAATTCTAAGCATTGAGACTAATTGTGCAGAAACTGTTGTCACAGAAATTCTAAGCATTGAGACTAATTGTGCAGAAACTGTTGTCACAGAAATTCTAAGCATTGAGACTAATTGTGCAGAAACTGTTGTTACAGAAATTCTAAGCATTGAGACTGTGCAGAAACTGTTGTCACAGAAATTCTAAGCATTGAGACTAATTGTGCAGAAACTGTTGTTACAGAAATTCTAAGCATTGAGACTAATTGTGTGCAAATTGTTGTTGCAGAAATTATAGGCATTGAGATTAATTGTGCAGAAACTGTTGTTACAGAAATTCTAAGCATTGAGACTAATTATATGGAAGTTGATATAGAAATTCTTAACTTTAAAACTAATTCCATGAACAGTGTATTTTAACACTTGTTGAAATGACATCTTGACAATAAAAATTTTAGGGAAGTTTAGCTAACAGTATAATTTGTAACATTTTCTTCCTCAGGTTGCATGTGTCGTGTGTGCCCCATTTATCGATGCAGAAACCAACACCATATTCTTGCTGGGAAACAGCTCTATCGCAATGAGAGATGAGATGAAGCATGGGTTTCCTTTAGGAGAGCACTTCGTTGAGCTTCTTTTCAATCTGTCCAACCGTCTTAATGCATTTAGTCTGAGAGACTCTGAAAAAGCTTTATTCAGTGCCCTGGTTCTGATATCTCCTGGTTTGTAGCATTTTATTTATATGGTTTTATGTTTTTAAAAAAATTTTATGTGACAGGTGTTTGTCTTTAGTGATTAGGTACCCTTTATTATTATTTAAATGATACTCTTCCATTATAGTTATGTGGTTTGTTTTTTAATGTGATTTAAATGTTCCATGCAGTATGTTTTTTTTTCTTTCATGATTATATCTTGTTTTATTATGATTTAAAATGATATGTATAGAGTGTCAACCATCATAAGTATGTGTTTTTTTTTCATTATATGGTAAAATCTTTCTTTTTTTTACCGTGGATCCCCTTTCTGGGCTAAGAACATCTATGGACACCCTTTCTGAGCTAAGAATATCTGTGGACACCCTTTCTGAGCTAAGAATATCTATGGACACCCTTTCTGAGCTAAGAATATCTATGGACACCCTTTCTGAGCTAAGAACATCTATGGTCACCCTTTCTGAGCTAAGAATATCTATGGACACCCTTTCTGAGCTAAGAACATCTGTGGACACCCTTTCTGAGCTAATAACATCTGTGGATACCCTTTCTATGCTAAGAACATCTGCAGATCTCATTTCTGACCTAAGAATGTCTGTGGACATCCTTTCTGGGCTAAGGACATCTGTGGACCCCCTTGATGGGTTAAAAACATCTGTGGGCACCCTTTTAGGGCTAAGAATACCTTTGGACCCCCTTTCCAGCTGAGAATGGCTATAGACCACTAATTAAAAAGAAGGCAATAAATGAAACCAAGATAACACTAAGATTTTGTTCTTAATCAGGTCAGTCGATTTTCTGGTCCATGGACCCCCCAGAAATTCTTATATGGACCACCAGGTTAAGAGCCACCATCTTAAAATGTATGGTTACATATATTTCTTTGATTCTGTCTAAAGTTTGGCCAGACTTTTATCTTTGCAGTGTGTGGCTTAAAAAAAAAAAAAGTTATATTTTATCTGTTTATAAAAGATCTTAATTTTTATTTATTTATTTTGTGTGCAACTGAGTGTATTGTCTTATTTTCATGTCTTTGTTCCTGCATGTTTAATTTTATGTGAACTGAGCGCTAGAAAGTGTGTTAATTTATTTTTATTGTCTTTTGTAAATATTCTAACCCCCCCCCCCCCCCCCAAACAAATATGGTTTTCGTTACATACATTTTCTTCCCAGCAATATACTTTTCTTTGTTTTATTTTGCCTTTAAATATGTCCATATGTTGTATTCATTTATTCATTTGCATGTCCCTTGCAGAACTTTGCCTCCCTAACACCACTCCTGTAGGCCTCTCGGTTGTGAGCAAGATGCCCTGCTGCTGGTGCATCCATTTGCAGATCATCAACGATTTCTTGCAACCATCTTCGCCTTGGTCTTCTTCTTTTTCTTTTTCCCATTATGTACCCTTCCAAGACGGTCTTCTCTAGATTATCATGACATTTAATGTGTCCAAAATATTTAATTTTTCTCTCTTTGATCCTCTTTACTAGCCAGCCTTCTTCAGTATTAAGTTCTTGTTATAGTTGTTTTCTGATATTTTCCATTATGTTCATTTTCTGTTTATGATGTTGTTTTATTATGATATAAATGCAGAATGATTTTATAAAGCAGTTTTCCATTGAAATATTTGGTCTTGTTTTGTCTTGTCTCCTTCCTCATATACCTGTCAGTACTGAGGAGACAAATAGATGTCTTGGGCTCAGTGGTGTGCCTCATTAAATGGGATATTTAATACTTCTGTAATTCTGCCCTCCGTCTCTTGCATGGGCGGCCCTTTCCTCTGTTACCTACGAATCTTAGTGTGAATGTATTTTGTGGTATACTGTCTAGTGGTGATTATGTAACTTGGCCAAACCATTTGACTTATTGTTTCTACCCAAATATTTGGTTTGAAATCTGTATTTATAAATGGAAAAAACATTGCATTCTTTCATCACAAGAAATCATCCACTGTTTATTATTGTAACCTGTCTCCCCTTTATTTTATAGATCGACCTGGTTTGAAGAATCGTGAGAAAGTCAGTAAACTTCAGGAACTTCTTATCCAAGCCTTGCAGTCGGAGATCAGCCTGTCGCACAAAGATGAGGGGGGTTTGTTTCCTCGCCTACTCATGTCTATATCTAGCCTACGAGAGCTAGGAGTGGAGCACAGGCGTATGCTGGAATCTCTGAAAGGGCAGATGAGTTTTCCTCATGACCTCTATGCTGAAACCTTTGACCTACTTCCATGAATGTGAAATGTAAATTAACACTTGGAAAGCTAGCACCATGAAGTGCTGTGTAGGGGCAAATTAAACTCCTCTACATGAGTTAATGTCTCATCAAGTCCATGAGTTAATGTCTCATCAAGGAGAATGGAGGTAGTCTTCAGCAGTAGCAACACCTGAAATGTTATTTTCCTCTTATTTTAAAGCTTTTCTTTCTGATGCAAGCTGATGAATCTATAACTAAACATCCTTCATGTTGTCATTTTTTTTAATGCCGGTGAAACTGGGAAGCAGATTTTTTGTTGTCATCAACCAATTGTGGTGTGAAATTCAATATTGTTGAGATCAAGAGCCAGCAGTAGTCCATTTATGGAGATAATTTCCTGATTAAGTATATCAGATGGAAATAACAGTCGAGAAATGTTTAGCTCTCTGCCGTAAATCTCAGTAAATGTTAATTCATGCATTGAATGCACTGTGTATATCTCAAAATCAGATATATCAAACTTAAAGATCAGTGAGAAAAATTTCGGTTCATGTATGATGTTTTGAAATGTTCTTCAGAAGATTTAACTTAGAGATACATTGAAACTGTACTCACAAATAGAAATATAAAAATAATGAGAAGCAAGAAATCTGAAAACATTTACTAAATAAATGAGCTGTGAAACAAGTGAAAAATGAATATGCTGCTTTCCATAAAAATATTTGTCAAGCCTCGTTTTAAACACTCATAGTCTTTTTGTAGCCAAAATAAATTTTCCGCTCCGTATTCGCTACATACTAAAAGATATTAATGCAACTTTACTGCGTTCTGTATTTCCCATTGATTTGAAAAACGTTAGATGAACCACGCCCTTTGAGGCCTAGTCTCGTGCCGATGCTTGCCTTGCTTTGTCCATTCTAAAGATAATATCTGCGTGTTTATTCTTATCAGGCTCCACTGACATATCATTTTTCCTTAAGGGCATGACAGACTTTTACGACATATTAATTATTAGAGAGTGAAGTACAGTAAAGGGAAAACACTGCTTTGATGCATAAATCATAAATGGCAGCCACTTAAGAGAAACTTAACTTGTAGTCTTATAGTAATGTAATGGCATGGCAGAAAAGTATGACCTGGATGACAGGTTTTTCGTCGGGTTTTTTTGTTGTTTTTGTTTTGTTTTCATTTTTTAAAATTTTCTATTTTGTAATTGGTTGCACCTTTCAGAAATGTTAGGGGTCACCTACTGTGGAATGGTAAAAATTGTTTGTGACCACATTAGAAGAAACTCGCATTGTTCGAAAACATATATACTCTTATATCGAGGTTTACCTGAATTTGTTTTGATGTATAAGTGTCATAATCCTCACCCGGTGACTCGTATTAAACAATTAAAGATACAGACAACCATGATCATCTATGATAATCTGTTTTCTTGTTAATCAAGAAAAGATAAAACAGAAGACAGGTGACAAATCCATTCATGGACAAATTATAAACACTGATTTACACAAATATAGAAATGTCCTTCATTAAGCAGATGTGGAGCAAGGATTTGTAACTCCTTAGTCTGCTTGAGAAGGAAGTGGAATTTTCCCAGTTTTGCATTGATTATGATGATGCAGTTTGGTCATGCACCATTTACCATGTTCATTGGATATCTGAGGGAGCAGCAAACTTTCATTAGACTTAACAAGATTTCAATGTTGATCTCAGCACAGAGAAAAGTGTGCCATCCTGCATTGTACGGTGACAGCATCTGTGATATATAAATACATTTGTATGTTCATATTTCCAGTTATGTTGTAACAAATTTTGTTACATTTGTAAAAAAAAAAAAAAAAGAAAACTTTTGATTATGTTAACAGTTACTGTTGGATTCTTTCACAGTGTATGATTTTAATTGATTTTGCGTATAGTTTTTTTTTATATACTTTGTTTCCTAATTGTAATTTGTTTCTTAATTGTTTTTGAACTATTGGGTTACGTTGCTGAAATTTAGTGTTTCATGTTTTGGTTTGTTTTATTTTTGCTTTTTTTTTTTTAAAATAACACTGGGATTGGAAGAAAAAAAAAAGATTAAATGTGTGCATAGTTCTTAATAGCATACAAAGCCAGTGACAGCAATCCAATATTTTATCTTGTTATCAGCACTGCTAGTGCCAGCTGGTACCAAAGCAGAGGCATTCTAGCTCACCGTGTGACAGCTTTAATGATAATTTTCTTACTGTAATAGTATTTATTTAATTTTTTTTTTTTGTCATTAGTGTTTTTGGCGACGAAACATTAGATCATGCTACATCTCGAACCCAAATGTTAGGATGAAAACTAGAGTTTTGTCCAGGTTTCTGTGGTAGTTTTGGTTGCTGCAACTCCAGGCCTGCTTCCACCATCCAGTTCTGGTGGCATAAATCTGAGTCCGGTTAGTGTTTTGCATTAGGAAATTAATAAATGGTAGCACGGTAATTGTGGACAATGGACATGTCGTGCAGAGAAGATACGTGAAGCACTGTAAGTGCAGTTTGTTACCTGTTTGTGTCACTGAATGCAAAATGGGGGGGGGGGGTGTTGTAAAGAAATTTTAAACTTTAAAAATTTGAGTCCCTCAGGTGATTTTGATTAAGTATGATCGGTACAACCAGTTGTAGCAGATGAGAGTGCTGGATTTGATTCTCTGCCTTGATGGAAGCAGTCTCTTGCAAGATGAGGCACACATGCAGTGCATTAAAGACAAAATGGGATATTCAGAAGAAAATTAGTTTATAAGAGCGACACTGTAGCTGAAAATTGGGAAATAACAAAATAAAATTTTAAATATACAGAAAAAAATAGCAAGAAAAATACATGAATGATTATTGCTGAACTGGCAGATTTTCTGTAATCTCATCTTGATCAAGTTTTAGTAAATATCATCCAGTATAAAGGCTTTCTTAAATCTTACGGCAAGATGGTTTCTGAGGATTTTGTGGAAATGTACGGTACTGGTTGCAGTAATTAATACTGAAGTGAAAGCATGCTTATCAAAGAAGCATAACTCCACACTAGCCACTTAACTACACACATTGAAGTATCTTACATCCTTCCCACGCTATTAAATGTCACATGGGGATCACATGACCGTTCACCCATTTGAAGTATAGGTAATCTGAAAATAGTCTTTCTTCAAAATTTTAGAATATGTTTAAACATCCTCACTTGTAACTGCAGTTTTTGAGAATTGAGAGTTACATGAAGTTTGTTTTTTTTTTTTTTCAAATTTAAATGTTGCCAAGTGAAAAGATAATGAAGCTAACCAGCTGCAGTTAAAGGTTCCGCTGAATTGTAGCTCCTTCTTCTCTGTCCTCTTATGCCATTAGCATCATAAGAAGTTTCAGACATCAGTCCTTAACAGGCTGAAAGGTCTGGGTAGCTGTCATGTTATACTTCCTCAGTGTGTCACTGTTTTAACAAACTGAAAAATTTGACATGTATAGGGAGAAGTTTTGAAGTGTATAATGTTGAAACTGTATAATAAATGATCATTGTTTAACAAGTGCATGATTGCTGCATTTTTAATTCACTCAATTTATGTAAGCAGATACAAGCCAAGCATACGTACACAATTTTTACTGAGGCAGAATAAAACTTTTAAGCATTAGTTTATGAACTGCCTCTTTGTTCTCGGTGATTTATATGTGTTCATTTTAAAAATATTTTTATTCTATATTCTTTGGCACAGTTTTTTTCTATTTTGTATTTATGTAGTTACAGCTCATCAAATCCTTGCTGACGTAGCACTGTATGCTGTTTGAATATCAGTATGAAAGATACAAAGATCAGTATAATGTACATTTCTATAACTAAATGAGCTCCATAATTATCCATACAAAAACCTTATAATACCATCATCATCATGTATTGTACCGGTAAGTGTTGGCAGTTATTTCTTTCCAATCTGTATGGTCCTTGGTGTTTCTAACTAGATCTCATCTCATATCTTTCTTTTCCCGTGCCTCATTGTCAGTAAGTCCAGTGTTTTTCCTCTTAGTTTCCTTCACTTTACTTTTATCACATGAATTTTCTGGTTATTGTCCAGTATACCAAATACTGTCTCCTCGGGAGAAAATTTTGTCTTATTAGTTTTGCTATGTTCAGAAACTTCTTTCAGATTTTTTTTTTCCCTGGCAGTCGGTGGGGTATGAGAGTCATCTTTTACAAAACCGCAACTCTTTTGTTGCCAGTTTATGGTTTCAACTAAAACATTTGTAGAAATAGAATTAATTTTGTTGACTTCGGTAAGTGAGGCGTTGTAACAATATTTTTCACAGGCAACATTTCTCCTATAATTTTTCTGTATTTAAAATGAATTACAGCCATTATTTTTCGGGCTTTATGTTTCACAGTTTTTCATAATCAAATAAAAAAAACTTTTCACATTGATCCTTCTCCAAATCTTTTTTCCTGATTTATGTAAGCTGATTTATTTATATAATTCAACATTGTTTTGATAAATCTATGAGTTTTATGTTTTCTGGCTGAATAGAGGAAACTTTCCACTCGTGAAAGATCGTTCTTTTTCCTGCATTTTTTAAACAAATCTTTCTGTGGAAAACACTGATCATTATAACTTGTTACCAGGTGTCTCGGTTTGAGTAGTTGTGTCACAGCCAACTTCAGTTTTGTCCTAGTTCTGTTTCAGAACAAGTAACCAACCATGCTTATAAATCTACTAAATTTTGCTAAATTTACTCAATTAAAATTTTTACCGTATCTTTGGATGCATTTTTCTGACTGCTTATCTGAGCCTTCCCTGTCATCACCGCCGCTCATCAGGTCTCACGTCCTGGTTTTGCCAAAAGACAATCTGATAAACGTAGTTGTAACTAAGCTATATGTGTGAAAATAGTGTAGAAAATTTTCAAGAAATTCCTGCTTCAAAATCTATTTTTTATCGTGAGTAAGCAATCTGTAGTTAACATGTCAGAATTTTGGTGTCCTTATACACGTTCATATATGTTTCCTATCAGAATAAAAGTATTCTGTATTTTTTTGTGAATGCTGCCAACAAATAGATCATTTTATGATGAAAACACCTGCACATAAAGACACATAAACTATATACGTATATATGTTTACTTATGTGAAATTTATTATATCCCAGTGATTTTTTCTAAAACCGTTTCATCGTGTTTGTATTTTCTATTTTTTGATAGCCATTTTCACATTTCAGTCATAATTTTTTTTGTAAGAAAGCAAAGGTATGATGTTGTTAAACTCCGGTGGATTATATGCATAGTTCGTATATGGTTTTATAAAAGCTGACACTCGAGTTAATTTAGCTTTATTCTCGAAGCTGATGGATAAAAATGTCTTTAAGTGTTGTTTTCTCTATTGCAGTAATTTTATGTATTGGAATTGTATTCAATTTATTCATTGTGTGCAACATCTACAGTGAGAGAAAGATGGCTACTGTTGTATTTAAATGCTGTATACCCTTGTACATTAATGTCATTTGTAAATTTACTCATGCAGTGTGGGCGTAACATTTTCGTTAACTTTTTATGAAAACAGTTTTGATTTGTGGATGACATTTTCCAGGTATTTTTTATCATTGTATTTTGAGGCATTACAGGTCGAGCATAATTTTTTTCTTGGAATACAACAGAAAACTTTGAGAGCAGCCCCGACAGAAACTGAATATCTTTCGTTTTGATAATATATATCATCTTTTAATCCTTAGATTAAAAAAAAAAAAAAACATTAGTTTGGGCATGATTATCAAAGGAGTGACATGAATACCGTTTTGAAGGAGTGGCATAAGGGGAGAGTAATAGTTAGAGGTATGTTTATTAAAACATATTTCCGTGTGAAAAATCAAATTAGTTGTTCTGACCCTTGGTCTGTGTAGTGGTCTTATTTTATCAACTCCTTTTTCATCGATATCCTACCCCCAAACCATAATATGTTTATTAAACTGTTTATGGCGACTAGTACCAGATATTTCATGTGATGAAGTATTTTAAACAAATTGTTTGTAATCATCTAAACCGTAGATAGCACAAAGTAAGTCACTCTTTCATTATGACAGTGTTTGTTTCACTCCATTGAAATTCAGCTCCGATTTTTTTTTTTTCCACTCCTGCGTTATGTCACTTCTTTGACCCACTCCTGGTGCATTATGCGTATTTAAGGTTTGAAACTTCAGCGTGATGTATGAGAGATATGATGCCACAAAATCTGGCAGATTTTGGCCTCCTGAGGCACTGCGCCACATAAAGTTATCCTGATAGTGTTCTAACAAAACTGCACGGCCACTGGGGTCCTGAGGAAAGTAACACAAACTGTAAAAAATGACTGGAACAGCTGTACAGTTGTAACAACACAACAAAAACCTGCATGAAAAGTTTGATGACGGTACTGTACACAGACTGAACCAAGATTACATTATGCCAAGTTTGAGACATTCTGTCATTTAAGTTTTGTATTTATTTTTCATTTACATTTTAAATGTTAATACCTTTTTTGGTTTGTTTTGGCTACTGATAATTGATTTCCTTCTTTCTCTTTGTCTCTGTATTGTCTGAGAGGTGCAAACCTAAATATCACATTCTTATCATTCTCATATTTTGAAACTTGTACACATTCATTCACATTCCTTGCAGTGATTCAACACATGTTTTTTGAAAGTCCAACATTTGTAGAAAAGTTGCATATGTTTGTCTCATAACTCAGAATTTGAGAAAGTTGAAAGTGAGGTTAAACTATACAAGGTTTTTTTTTTTTTTAACCCTTTAAGAGTCATTTATGAGCAAATCAGGGTTGTATAAACTTTTTCATTTATAAAAGATCATTTCTGGTTTCCCTGTTGTGGAAAGTTAATAACTCTTTGCAACTTACACATAGTGAAAAACTTTGGCATCATGCACAACTTTAGACTCTGAATGCGAGACTTATAATACAAGGGTGAGTCTAAAAGTAACAATAGTTTTGCTCTAAAATTTCTAAATTGGCTAGTAGGCAGTTGTAGTAAAGATATGTTCCACTCTCCCTCTTTAGATACATGTGTACAAAGACAAGTCAGCAGATTAGATCAAGGAGTAGTAACATTTATCCTTGCTGAAGCCGTTGAATCTGTGTACAACTCTGTCAGAATGCCTAGAAAATTGAGACTCACATTCTTCTGGAACTGTAAAGACCCAATCAAGGAATATCATATGCCAGAGGAACTGTTGTCAGCATTGAAGTATACTGTGATTGAGAACTACTTGAAACTTTCAGGTCAAAAGCATCATGGATTGCTCAGGTACAGTGTGTTGTTACAGCCTGAAGTTGTGAGGTCTCACAGCTTGTGCAGTAGCTGAACAAATTACGGGTCTGTGTGGTTTGAGTTTCCATTCACCCAACCTCACACCATGTGATTATCATGTGTTTTAGACCACTCAAGTAGGTGCTTTTTTTGGGAAGAAGTTAGTGAGGATGACAAGATAAAAAGAGGCAGTGCATAGTTGGCTACACAGTCTATCAGAAGATTTTTTGTCCTCTTGGGTAATTCAGGCATTAGTGAAGCGATGGCAGAGCTTCGTTGAGTGTGGTAGGAACAATGATGAAAAGTGATAAGGAGATTTTAGTCATATTTGTACATGATATGTTGATAAAAAAAATATTGTTACTTGTTTTAATGTTATTTTTTAATAGCAGAAGAATCTCTGAGACAACATTTTCACATAATTAGTCGTAACCACATGAAGTTCTCAGCTCAAAGCCCTGACATCAAACAGATTTTGTGGCATCATGTCAGATGTTTCTGTAAATTTGGTAACATCACATTTACCAGAAGTTTTCACTGACTTGACCCAGTGCACCATCAAATTGAAAAAGATCACTCATCCTAATCTCTCCCATTAAGATTGTTTATTTTTTTTTTTTTGGTTTGGTTGCTTGCTGGAGTTGTTTGTCAGTGGTTACCAGCCTGCAGGAGCTAGTGATTAGCTAAAATCTGAGAAAGCGCACACATACAGCTTCACTGCTGTGTTATAACCCAGTAATTCCTTACAAATCATTCATTAGGTGTCATCTAAGTAGGCACTGGTTATCATTCGTCACGTTTTGTTGTGATATTTGGTACTTTTAATCAGTTTAGTTTTTCTTTTCCCCATTCCACAAGGATATATATATTTTTAGTTTTTTCTTCCTCTTTTTCCTTTATGCTTTTCAGTGATTGTTGTATTCCCTGCCCTCTTAACAATGTCCTTTAGAGTTTCATGTGGTCAGCCTCTTTTTCTTTGGCCTGTTGTATTCCACTTGATAGCTTGTTTTGGGATTCTCTGACTATTTATCATCATCACGTGACCAATATATGTCCATCTCCTTTTTCTGATCACCCACGAGACAGATCGTTTTTCGCTCAGCTGCCTTAGCTCTGCATTGTTCTTGAATTCATTCCACTTGATGCAGAGTATTTTCCTTAGGCATTTGTTTTCAGAAGAGTCTATTGTGTTGCCTATTTCTTTAGTTGTTTTCCGGCTTTCGCGTGCATAAATGAGGGTGGATATTACATTTGAATTTAATAATCTTGGCTTGGTTTTTGTGCTTATAACTTTTTAGTGACATGTTTTCAAGATTCTTGAAGTCAGTGCTGCTTTTGCAATTCCAACTTCCTTTCTGGTGTCGTCATCCTGGTCTCTGTAGCTGCTAAGGTATGCAAATTGGTGTACTTCTTCATTATATTTTTCCTTCTTGATTAATTGGAAGTTCTGTTATTTTTGTTTTTTTTCCTTGTTAATTTCAAGTTGTATTTTGCTAGCCATTGAAGACAGGGTGTCTGTATTTATTGTCCAGATAAATTGTTCAGTCTTTTAGTGGTCCTGCTTTTCACCCCCAAAATGTAGCTCCCTGTGACCAGAGCTGGGTTCCGGCTTCTTGGCAGAGGAAATAGAGCTGCAGGATGTGTCTGGATGCCTGCTTTGCATAGGCTGAGGTGTGTCCAGTAGCACTGTGTTCCCTAGGTCCCAAGGTTTGTTGATTTCACTGGGGTGGACCTCTTTGAGACTAGGGACCTGGTCCCATCCCTTCCTGATCTTTGGTCCACAGGATCAAAACCATTTCAGTATGTCTATCTGAGGCATGATCCATCTTTGACTTCTTAGGAAACCATTTCCTTCTGGCAAGAAGTGTTGATTTCACCTTCACCTCTTTTTGCTGTCCCTACTGGCTGCCAGCTGGGTTTGTGGCCCAGCGTGGGCAGATTACTGGGTATAACAGGGTTCACCAACTGGTAGAAGACCTCGTGAGTCTTGTAATCTCCTCACTGCCCCATTAGAACTCCAAAATCTACAGTTAAAACTGAGCTACATGTGGAGACTGTTTTCAGCATTTTCACTTAAATACAAAAGAGCTTAAACAGGTTCTGAGTTGTCAGAGGTGAAGTTTTGTCACGACTGGCTGGTGTTTTATGTTGCAGTCATTTTAGCATTTAAAGAAAGGTCCAGCTAGAGAAGTTACTAAACATTAATCCAGTGAATTGCTGATTGCAAAGAAATGGAGGGAATTTAAACATGATTAAATGCTGAAATAATGAGTTTTTCTTGTATTTTCTGTTCAAAGTTATCCAGAATCCACAGGCTGGGAACCACTTCACACCAGTTTTTGAATGAACCAATTTTATATTTGCATAAACATATTCCATATTTTTAAATGGCAATTACTGCATGCTGAATTTATGCAAAATTGATATATTTTTTATTTGCTGTTAAAAATTAGAATGTTGAGTCATTCAGACATACTGACAGAAATAAGGCAAATTGTGTCTTAAAATGGCATGAGATGCAACAAAATGGCAAGGATCTGAAGAGGACTGTTCCGCTGATGACTGCCTCACTTATTCATGCAAATACAGTCCATTTGTTCTATTTTAATCCCGGTGAAATGTCAAATTTTATGTAGTCACTCATGTATATTTTAACTTCGTCATGGCTTACTGTGTCTGTGTGAAAGAGTTCTGAATGGGAGAAGTTTTTTTCATATATGAGAATCCGATTGGACGCATTTGATGATATTATAACTCCTGCTATTGTTAACCTACATTTGATTGTTCTGGCTTTCAGTTTTTTTTCTTTCTTTTCCCTTTGTTTTAGAATCTTTATTAAAACCCATGAGTGATAAACTGCCTTTTCTTTTTTTTTTTCTTTGTTTAAGCTTTTGTTTATTGGCATCAGTAACGTACATAAATGATTACTTTGAGGATTATCTGCCCCTGATATGAGCATATTTGGGTTATGAAGAAGAGGCAGTGATTTATGGGGGTTTTATGAGCACTTCCTGTGACCTATATTGTGGTTAGGCATTGTAGTTTGAGATGGTACATAGTGTCCTTGTTCTTTTTTTTCTTTCAGTTAATTGCTTTGACTATCAATCATAATTTAAATAAAATTATACCTCATTGACTATATTATTCTTGAGTTGAACTTTCTTTTTTTTTTAACTGACCAATAGTTTCATAGGAAAAAAAATTTTTTTTTTTCCATTTACAAAATTAGTCCATATATGTACATTGTAGTGAGACAGAGTTTATAAAATTAGTTCTTATATGTTAATATATGTACATCTTAGTGAGGGAAGTTTGCTTTAGATTTTCTTCTGTTAGATGGAATTTACTATTTCCATTTACTAGCCAACACCAATTATTCTTATTTGTCTGCCTTTGTTAGCCCAGTGATGCTACTATTTTTAAACCCATTTCAACATAAGTGACAGCTTGTCAGATTTTCTTGCAGTACAAACCTAGAAGAAAAGCCATGTAGGTTTTTTTGGTGCTATAATTTATTCATGTTGTTCACTAAAAGGATGGCGATGGCATCTTTACTGTTTAGCAGGCATCAGTTTTCAGAATGGCAAACACATTTTATAGTTTTTTTTTTTAAAATGTCTTTTCAAGCATGAGACTTTAAAGTATTTTCACAGCAAACTTTCCCAACCTGGCAAACGTGTTCAAGTTCGTTTACATCGTGTATCATAGATATAAACAGTATTTGTCTCCCTTTCTAACAGTTTTTTTTTCTTTGTGTTCATTTAGTGAGCCCTCCTTAACATAGGACTTGTTTTACTTGAGCGTATGTTTAAACATTAAATCACTGATAGTTGTATGTACATTGTGCACTGGTGTGCCTTGTCCTTTAGACAATAAGCCAGTTTTTCCCAACACAGAAATATTCTCCCTCTCATTCCTGAATTCATTTCCATGCTTTGCCAGGATAAATTTGGTAGAAAGAAACTGGTGGGAAGTTACTCAATCATTTAAAAAAAAATATGGGCTGGGATGTGCTATTTTTTGTTTTATTTACACTTTGCCTAAATATCACATTGATTGACATAGGTGTCAAAGATCTACCAGCACTGCCAGTGTTGTCTTGGGGTGAAAGAGTTGAGCGACCATTTCTGCAGCACAGGGTATCTTGTTACTAACTCACTGACTTTGCATGAGAAGCATCCATACTACTCCCAAGTTGCTGGCATTGATAAATTTGGAGAATCCACCAAAGGAAATTAAATAAATTGCACAATCCAGTTCATTCTTGAATATTGCTTTCTTAAAACTCTCACTGAGTGACTCATACTGCAGGAAACAATAAGACCAGGAGTGGGTGAATGTTACTGGACAAGGAAGATGCTTGTGCTTCTGGTGGTTTTTTTAACGTGCCGTTAACAGAGTAGAAAAAGCCTGAAGGTCTATTTCAAACATAAATTAGGCTAGAAATGACATGGAAAATAAGTTTTTTTTTTTCTTAAAAGTCTTAACTAGAGTCTTAAATTGGACAATTTTTTTTTTGTGGCCCCTGTCTGCTTTCAGTTCAGGCATAGTTGTTCTGTATAAAAATGACTGATTTTTAAGTTAGTATCCTTTTTTTCCCATGATGCCCAGATGACTTTGTGTGTGGTAAAGTGCCTCACCTTGAAGATTTGACAATCTGTGTCTAAGTTTTTAGAGGCTGTTCCTGTAATACGAATGTTAGGTACCCATTTAATATACTGCCACTATCTTGACAAACCAGTTCTGTTTCGGCTGCATTAATCTTACTTTTGAAAGAGCTCCACAAACAAAAGTCGAGGGAAAGAATGGAAACTACTTAGCAGTCTTCTTGAGGACATCAGAAAAAAATGTGCTTGTGTCGGAGCAGTGTTTTATTTCTGAACAAACATCCCATCCTCTTTTAACACAGCGTCTGTTGTTGCGTCATCAATGGAAACAGAAAAGCCTGCATTATAACTATAAGCAGCTGTGCTTAAGCAACTCCTTGTAACTCTAGATATCGAATTTACACCATCATTTTGATCATATTCAACATGTTTGTTCATTTTATGAGTGTCGTTTTCCCAGAATTTTACGTGACCTTTGTGAATAAAGGTCGAGTGAAGGTCACCTGCCTCTGTGATTGTCGCTTGGAAGCATTTGTCAAATCAAGTAACTGTTTTGAATGTAGCTGCTATTACAAAATTGTTACTTAAAATAGATTCAGTATTCACGGATGTTTTGTTTTGTCCTTTACAGACTTTTGTCATCTTTTTTATTTGCAATGAAGCTCTTTTGTGAGTGAAAAAAAAAATTAATCCTAAACTTTTATTAACCCAACAGTTCTGTGTTTTCTTTTCTACAAGTTTTTGTGTATAAGTTTATTTTGTCTTTGCCACGTGTTTAATTTCTCTCTAATTCCTTAGCCCCGATTTAATTTCTTTTTATCATGTCCCTGTCTCTAACCTGATTTCTGTTTTCCATCTCCTTGTGTCTAACCTGATTTCTGTTTTCCATCTCCTTGTGTCTGACCTGATTTCTGTTTTCCATCTCCTTGTGTCTAACCTGATTTATGTTTTCCATCTCCTTGTGTCTGACCTGATTTCTGTTTTCCATCTCCTTGTGTCTGACTTGATTTCTGTTTTCTGTGTCCTTGTGTCTAATCTGATTTCTCTTTTCCATGTCTTTGTATCTGACTTGATTATTTCTCCGTATCATGTCCTTGTGTCTGACTTAATTATTTCTCTTTTCTGTGTCCTTGTATCTGACTTGATTATTTATCTTTTCTGTGTCCTTGTGTCTGACTTGATTATTTATCGTTTCCATGTCCTTGTGTCTGACTTGATTATTTATCTTTTCCATGTCCTTGTGTCTGACTTAATTATTTCTCTTCCATGTCCTTGTGTCTGACTTGATTATTTCTCTTTTCCATGTCCTTGTGTCTGACTTGACTATTTCTCTTTTCCATGTCCTTGTGTCTGACTTGACTATTTCTCTTTTCCATGTCCTTGTGTCTGACTTGACTATTTCTCTTTTCCATGTCCTTGTGTCTGACTTGACTATTTCTCTTTTCCATGTCCTTGTGTCTGACTTGACTATTTCTCTTTTCCATGTCCTTGTGTCTGACTTGATTATTTCTCTTTTCCATGTCCTTGTGTCTGACTTGACTATTTCTCTTTTCCATGTCCTTGTGTCTGACTTGACTATTTCTCTTTTCCATGTCCTTGTGTCTGACTTGATTATTTCTCTTTTCCATGTCCTTGTGTCTGACTTGATTATTTCTCTGTATTATGTGCTTTTATACCCCTCTTCTGGTTTTATTATCAGAGGTTTTTCTCCTTAAACTGTCACCAAGTGATAATTCTGTGTTTCCTTCTTGTGTATCCTTTCTATCTTTTATCATTTTTTTAGGTTTGTTTCTGCCCTTGATATCTGCCAAATGTATCATTTTGCATCTTTATTCTCAACAAGAACAATCACAGCATTATCAGGGCTTTTATGGGAAATTGTGAAATACATTTACAAAAAAATTCAAATCAGTTTTGTCGGCATGCAGATGATGTGTTGCAAATTGTAGATATTCCGTGTTAAGGATACAGGTATATGTTGCAACTCACAACAAGCAGTATGAACCCTCAAGTTGTGACAATTTTTTGTTGTATAGAAAACAGCATTAATCTTGCAAGATCTGGCAGTTTTCCTCAGTATAAGCTGAAGAGATCTTGTAGATTATAGACATGTGAAAATGGTTGTTCAAGTACATTAGGGAAAACTGTCATCGTGGAAAGTAAAATTAAAATTAGACTTCATATAGTATTTGCGAGAACAGTTCTTCTTCTTGAGGCAGACACATAGAAAGTTGATTGGAAAGTGGAGAGCATGAGGAAAGGTTTGATGGCTAAACATGAAAAAAAAACAAAAAACTGGAAAGACAAACTGCATAAATAGGTTCCTGGCTGCTTCTGGAGTTAGGAAAAGACAGGCAGCCAGGTAGGATTTCACCACATCATCTTCTAGAATGGACAGGTCAAGAAAAATCTAGGTGCTAACACCATATGACCTCACTGTGTATCAGTGGCAGGACAGCTTTACCTTTGTTGAGAAGATAAAAGTACTGGATACTGATATCGAAGAGATAAATTTCTGATGTACCAAGAAAGATGAGATGGAAAATAGAAGTAAAGGTCCCTTTCGAAGGTAGATGGAGGGTTTTTGTCTGCTTATTTCACCCAACGGATGCTGACAGAGTGGGAATGACCAAACCAATATTGTCGGTTTCTCAGACTGGGACAGCGGATTCTATTCTCACTCTCTCACCTAGAAAAGGATTCTCACTTGTGCCATGGAGTATTGAGATGCTCCTTCCAAGGAAGAGATTGGAGTGCCCATGGGCACATCTGGAGTGCACTGATGACGGGTCCTAAAACATTTCAACTTTCTATACATTAATTTGATTTTAATTAGTCTGCCTTCAGGACATCACAGAAAGTCTGAATATGTCATTGTGAGATGCTGGTCATCTTGTGCAAGACTGCACTGCATTCAGGCAGGCAGAGAAAGGGACAATACTGGAAAGGAAATGTCACACGAAGAGGCCTTCATAGTTCAGACAAGAGAGGATCATTAACTCTGAACCTGCTTTGATCACACGAAGAGGCCTTCGTAGTTCAGACAAGAGAGGATCATTAACTCTGAACTTGCTTTGATCACATGAAGAAGCCTTCATAGTTCAGACAAGAGAGGATCATTAACTCTGAACCTGCTTTGATCACATGAAGAAGCCTTCATAGTTCAGACAAGAGAGGATCATTAACTCTGAACTTGCTTTGATCACATGAAGAAGCCTTCATAGTTCAGACAAGAGAGGATCATTAACTCTGAACCTGCTTTGAGCCATTCAGACATTTTTTTTTCTTCTTTTTATATTAAAAATAAATGAACTATAGACGATGGTTTTGTTCTGGAGTCATTTCGTAATTTTAAACTGTTTAAAATATGTATATATCAAGGCATTTCTCAGTAGAACATCACAGCAGTGATTTTTTTTTTAATTACAAAAGAATGTTTGTGTGTCATGGGTGTTGTTTGGTTAAGAATTAAATCCACATTTCTTGAAAACAGGAACACAAAATTCCATCTCTGTTTCCTCATAAAATCTTGTTAGACTCTCGCTTATAACCTAGTTAACTGTTAACAGCTTCAGCTTGAGCAATTTCTCATAGTAAAAGTACTCATAGCAAGTTAAGTTTGCCAGTTAATTCTTAGTAACAACTGAATGCAAGTCTTTTTTTTTTTTAATTTGACTATGTCACCAGTCTAGAAAAATAGCACATGTTAAAGAAAACAATAGTGATCAGTGAAAGTTTACTGTTTAGAGCCAGCTACATCTGTTATCTATGAATTATTACAAACAGTAATGTTAACCATTTTTTGTTTTGCTTCTTTGTAGTTTGATTTGCTTTGTTTTAAAATGTCATCTGTGGCAGTTGTTTGGATTGTAATATAGAGGCAGCATGCATCATTTTATTACTTTCCCCATCAATCCCAAGTTTTTTTTTTTGGTTCCACATTTTTGCTGTTGGCAAGTGACTATTGTTTCCAGGTATCCATCATTTGTATTTATAGCTAGTATGTTTTCTAGATTTTTTTCCCCAAGAACTAGAAATTTATAAATATTTAATGTCTTGCAATGCAGTTCGAGTCTGTTTTGTCTTTTAAGTGAAAGGTGTTTTCTTTCGTTTAGCCTGAAATGGAAAATGAAGAGGACGATTTCTTTTTTTTTTTTTTTTGAAAGACAGGACTTACATTGTAGCGTCAGTTCAGATTTTACTCTTTTGTACATTACAAATGTTGCTCTTTCAAGTATGTCAGTTGAATTTGTCATGAAGTAATATAAGAAGTAAAGTTAACATCCGTGTTTCCACACCACGAAGGCATAATGGGGGATATGGTGTTAGGCCCTTCAGCACATGACAAGTGCAGTGTGGTCAGTGTCATGACTGGCCACGTTTACCTTCCCAAATTTCTCTGGTACCCACTTTTAGGCCCTGGGTGGACCCTGGGGCTATTTGATGTGGTGGAACCAGAACAAAAATCCCCACCACTGGGACTTGGAACCCAGTACCACTGGGTTAGTAGACCGAGTACCTAATCACTCAGTCATCCAGACCAATACTGAATGTAAATACAGTGTGGCCAGCTGAGGTATAAACTGAGTTTTCAGTATATGGTAATGGATTCAGTCCTTTCTGATTTTGCACTTCAGTCAGTTCAGCTGTAAACATAAGTACTCCACACAGTGTGTTGGGGAAACATTGCAGCTGAAGTAAAAGAATGGCCAGCCTGGATGGCTCCAGAATACAAATGCACATTGATCAGCGCAGGAAGGATCTACTAGCTCCATGCATCTGGGACTAAAAATAACATAAATTGAAGCTAGGTGAATTAAAAATCAAAAAGCAGAAAAGGCCAAAATTTCGGGGGGGGGGGGGGGGGAGGCTTAAAATGCAGATAAGATTTTAAAAAGAGAAGAAAAAAAAAGGAAGCAGAAACGCTTATAATTTCCAAACTCCATGTCACAGTAGGTCATGTGGGAGTCAAATTTTTGCATCATTATTTCTATTTTTGTCCATTTCACTTTAATGCCAAATGATGGTGAATTATCGTTGGCTTCGTAGGTTCATAACCTGAAAAATATTGGGAAATACTGTTTTAACTAGCTTTGAATTGACCTTTATCTGATAAAGCAGTTAAGTCTTAAGAGCAAGGAAAAAGAAAATCTACTGAAGCTTCATCCAGTCTTCTCTAGTACTGATATGACTGGCTAATAAGTGAATAGTTGGTGAAGTGCAATAGCTTGACTTGCAAACTTAAGCTGTGATGCTACAAATTGGCCATTTAGGATGAGGGAATCTGTTTGTTCTCCATTGTGCCAGGACATGCAGAGAAACCTGCATCTTAGATCTGTTGTAGTGGAGCCAACTTCCCAACCATTTTGATTCAGAGATTTTCACCTTGGCTTCCCTATTGGAACCAGAATGTGCAACGGCTACAGCCTTGAACATTTGCCATCATAGATGCGTCAGAATTTATTCATTCATGAAGTTTTCAGGAAATGTTATAACTTCATTTAAATGTAGCTGAAGTTTTCATTATTTTCTGAAGTTCATCAGCAGTTTTTTTTTTCCTTACAGCTTATATTATCCTCACATAAGTTCTGTATAAAGTAGGTAGGGTTTTTTTTTTCCAGAAAAAAGTTTTAGCTTCTGGTTAGGTATTTGTGCATGACTTTTGTGTGAAAATAAATATAATTTGCATTTATTCACAGTATTTGTTCGTTTAAGTTAGCAACAAGGATCTAGCAGAAAATTTCATGTGAAGTTTAGATGTTGTTCCTTTGAGTTATCCCAAATGCAGCTTAAGTATGTATACTAAAGAGCTGGAGCCAAGTTCCATCTCAGATTGACGGCAACATTTTGTTTTAAGACATTGTTAAAATCCTTTCTTTTTTTTTTTTTTTTAAAGATCTAAGTTCTTGGAAAGTTGGGGGTGTGTTGTAGGCTTAAAAAACACTTGTTGGTAACGAAGTGTTTGAAACAGATTTGTGAGTTCATTTCATTATTGCAAGAAGGTCTCTGAATAAATGTTGACTTTGTGAAACTTTCTGTTCTGAGTAGTTTAATTTTGCTTTCTTTTTTTCATTCATATGCTCTCTCTTGAGCCATGTTTATACGTGGATGACAAGCTTCTAGCAGCTGTTTATGTGAAGCCTATGGCCCTGATAGTGTGGTAAAGATCAGGGCAATGCTTTTCAAATGGAGAATTAGTTAAGGCATTCCTGTAGCAAGAGCAAATATTTCTTGAATTTACAGCCCCTAGACCAGTGCTTCTTAACCCTCTCAGGGTCCCTGGATTGGTTCAGTTTTAAAAAAAAAACCTTAGCTTTGTTTCGGTTCTGTTTATTGCTTTATTTTTAATGAGGGGACTCAAGGACAGGAAAAGGTTAAGAACTGTTACACTAAAATGAGCATTGCAACGCAAATATGGTTATTGTGGTCGATTTTGCCAAATGTTGATGGAATTAGCCATGATAGGTGCTGCTATGGAAAACAAGTACTCAACACAATGTGTTAGGAAAAACCCTGAAATAAAATAATGTCTACCTAGAAAGTGAAAGTCACCAGAATATACATTACATGCCACAACTAGTGCATAAGAGATGCGTCAGATCCATGCCAGGATCTAAACCACATTCTGAGATGAAAAGAGCTGTTAGTATTATTATGAGAAGTGATAAAATATTTATACCTTACATCTTACATCCTTCCTGTGCAGCTGAATGTCACATAGTGCTCACTTAGTTGTTTACCAAATTTTCCTGTTCTCAGTGAGTCTTTCAACTTCATCAAGGGATGTTATGCCCACTAAACTGTCTTCTCTTAACAATGTCCTCTTTAGAGTTTCATGTGGTCGACCTCTTTTTCTTTGGCCTGTTGTGCTCCACTCGATAGCTTGTTTTGGTATTCTCTGATTGTTTCTTCTCATCACATGGCCTACATAATGTCCATCTTCTTTTTTCTGATCGCCCATGAGACAGGTTGTTGTTTGCTCATCTGTCTTATCTCTGCGTTGTTCTTGAATTCATTCCACTTTATATCAAGTATTTTCCTTAGACATTTGTTTTCAGAAGAGTCTAATTTCTTGTCTGTTTCTTTAGTTGATTTCCAGATTTCGCATGCATAAATGAGGGTGGATATCACATTTAAATGAATAATCTTAACTTGGTTTTTGTGCTTATAACTTTTGAATTCCATATGTTCTCAAGATTTTTGAAGGACAATGCTACTTTTGCAATTCTAATTCTAACTTCCTTCCTGGTGTCACTATCCTGGTCTATGTAGCTGCCAAGGTATGCAAATTGGTTTACTTTGTCAATAACTGTTCCTTCTACATATATTTTTTCTTCTTGATTAATGAGGTTTCATTTTTTTTTGTTTTGTCTTTGTTAATTTCAAGACCTATTTTGCTAGCCAAGGAAGATAGGGAATCTGTTTTTTCCTGCATTGATTTCACATTGTCACTGATAAGAGCTATGTCATCAGCAAAATCAAGATCTTCTATCTGGGTCTCATGTACCCAGTCAATGCCAGTTTTACCTGTACAGCATCTTTTCATTATAAAGTCTATGGCAATTCCAAAAAGCAAGGGAGATAATATACATCCTTGTTTCACGCCTGTTTCAATCTGAAACCATTTGCTCATTCCTCCTTCTGTCTTAACTGCACAAATATATCCGTTGTAGAGATCTCTAATGTTGTTGACAGTTTTAGATGGTATTCCATATAGTCTTAAAATTCTCCACAATGAATCTCTGTGTATGCTATCAAATGCTTTTTTTAAAGTCTATAAAGTTCAGAATTAATGGTTTCTGTTTTTCAGTATCTTCTTCAAGTATTATTCTTAGAGTAAAGATCTGGTTGAGATTTATACTTGCATCAGTTTTCTTTTTCTTTTAAATGAAGCCTATTTTAAGGCAGCATGGTTTACTGATGTCCATTATCTCCCTTGCTTTTTGGAATTGCCATAGACTTCATAATGAAAAAATATTGCATAGGTAAAACAAGCATTGATTTGATATGTGGGACTCAACTAGAAGATCTTGGTTTTGCAGATAACTTATCAGTGACAATGTAAATTCAGTGCAAGAAAAAAAACAGATACCCTGTCTTCACTGGCTAGCAAAACAGGACTTGAAATTAACAAGGAAAACGACAAAAATAATGAATTTTCTCATTAATCAAGAGGGAACAGCTGTTGAAGTAAACCAATTTACATACCTTGGCAGCTACATAGACCAGGATAGTGACACCAGAAAGGAAATTTGAATTGCCACAGCAGCATTGACCTTCAAGAATCTTGAGAACATATAGCACTCAAAAACCAAGATAAGATTATTCAATTCAAATGTAATATCCACCCTCATTTATGCATGTGAAAGCTGGAAAACAACTAACGACTTTTGACTTTTCCCGATGCCTGGGTTTACAAGTTTTCACTTTTTCCCTTGTGCCAGATAATGAAACGTGCAGGTCCTCTCTGGCTGTTCTACATCTCCATACAGAATGTTGGTGATTGGGTAGTTTGGTGGTATCAGGTTCTTCTGAAGATCCTTCATTGCACTGCAGTCCAGCAGATGGTGTTTAACAGTTTCATCGTCTTGTCTGTTGCAGTGCATGCAGTATGGTGTGTGGTCAGCGGTCACTCTGTGTAAGTGCTTATTGGGGGTGATGTGTCCTGTTCTCAACCTGAAAATTGTGCATTGATCTCTACAACATAAGCTGTTGGTGTGGTCTCCGGTGTTAGGCTTTGGCAGGTGTGTATATAGGGATCTTCCAGTTGGATTACTGGCCCAACTGTCCCTCCACTGCTGCTTGCAGTTGTTGTGTATAATGTGTTTAGCTGTTCTCATGTTGGTGGAGATGTGGGGCTGTGACATGGTGGCTCCACTCTTTGCCAGTCTGTCAGCATGTTCATTTCCTCGGAAAACAACTAAAGAAATAGACAACAAATTAGACTCTTTTGAAAACAAATACCTAAGGAAAATTCTCAGTATAAAGTGGAATAAATTCAAGAACAATGCAGAGATCAGACAAATGAGCAAACAACCTGTCTCATGGTTGATCCGAAAACGAAGATGGATGTTTGTTGGTCATGTGATGAGAAGAAACAATCAGAGAATCTGAAAACAAGCTATCAAATGGAACACAACAGGCCGAAAAAAAAGAGGTCGACCACGTGAAACTCTAAAGAGGACATTGCTAAGAGAGGCCATATTAGATGAAATTGAAAAACTTGCCGAAAACAGGAAAAACTTTGTGAACTACCATGCGGGCCCTATGTGATGTTTAATGGCATGGGAAGGATTTACGCTTTAAGCCATATGTATAGAAGAACTATGTTTCAGCTGACGGTAAAGGAATTTTTTAGCGGAATTTAAAGGAATGCTTAGGGGAAATGTTTTTTTGGAAGTATGAAGCCTTCTTTAGGTATATTTATTTGATTGCTACACTTGGGTGCAAAGACAAGCACTTTCATTAGAACTGACACAGCAGAACTCATACTTCATTCCCAATGATGCACATAAAGTGTTGTGCTACTTTATCCTGGATAAACTGAGCAAACTTCATCGGTAGTCCTCAAAACCGGTAGAAACTGTAATGCATTTTCAAGGGAGTTGGAGAACTATTGCAATACTCCATGCATCTTGAACTGTCTTTGTTCCAGATCTGAAGAACAACAAAAAATGGCAAAGTTCTTCATGCTTGAGAAGAGCATTGACCTTATTTCTCTTTCGTCTTCTTCAGTCTCCCTGCAACTGTGAGGTAGATGTTCTTTGCAGCCAGTGTGGTTGAGGCACAGCATCATAGACTGGGAGCGTGATTATGGCAGATACTTTTTAAGTCCCAAGTGTAGCTAAGAAGCAGAGAGTGTGCAGTACTTCTTCAGCAGACTCCACCACCATGAGGACTATGGCAGTCCCTCTCCCTTTAGCCAGGCTAGGCCTGTTACTGGGGAGAGGTACCAGTGAAGAAGTGGGACAGGGTCTTGATCAGCTGTGGTTCACCAACCCTGGTGCTGCCATGCCAACTATGGGTTGCTGATGGCCAAATGGACAGAGTCATCACCCCAAACCTCATTTTTACCAAGAGACCTTTCGCTCGCAGCATCGTCACAGACCAGAGTTTCTAAGAATATGCAGATGACGGAAATGGCATTGTGAGATAATTAACTAATGGATTCAGAAATTCTGTGCAAAAAAAAAAAGAATCCTTGGTTAACAGTTTAGAAATATAAAGTTTCAACATCAGCTTTCATCAAAATTAGAATTAAATTTACTACCTCATATAATCATAGAAGGTGCGCAGCTTAGCATCTTTAAAATAATTAAGAATCAAATTCTGAAATGTCTTGACAATACTGAATCTCATATAGGATCTTAAATGTCTTAGAAATAATGGTAAATCAGAGTTAGGTATAGCATTCTTGAAACTATTGAAACAGAATATAATATGTTTATAATGATTTTCTTTCATTAGATTTTTAAAAAAAATATTTCAGCCATATTTTGTTAATTTCAGAAGTATATGTTGTCATATTGCTTTCTTGGTTAATTTCAGAAGCATAAATTGTCATATTGCTTTCTTGGTTCATTTCAAAAGCATAAATTGTCATATTGCTTTCTTGGTTCATTTCAGAAACATAAATTGTCATACTGCTTTCTTGGTTAATTTCAGAAACATAAATTGTCATATTGCTTTCTTGGTTCATTTCAAAAGCATAAATTGTCATATTGCTTTCTTGGTTAATTTCAGAAACATAAATTGTCATATTGCTTTCTTGGTTAATTTCAGAAACATAAATTGTCATACTGCTTTCGTTTCTTTGGTTCCTCTCTCAATGGTGTATAGACAAAAAATGGTTTTCATTGCACTGAAGACTACAATAATGAATTGAACAGACTGAGATATAAACTTTATTGCTTTCATACCAAACATTTTACACTAAAAAGTCACAAAAATGAGAAAAAAGGTTATAATTTAATTGTGACTGCAATCTTGTATAATGACCACAAATAACTTTCACGGAAATAACACTGGAATAATGGGCAATATAAACTTTTACCATTGCTTACAGTACGCATGCATATAATGAATGGGCTCAGTAAATTCCTGTTAATGATTGTAAAGAACAGCCAGCACAACAAATTTAAGTATGTCTTTATGATATTGTCATTTTGAATACACACCATTAGGGCAAACCAAATGAATCCATGCAGACGTCAAAAACAATGGACCAGAAGAACACACTTATATCATGTCTTAAAGATCCACAACAAGGAGGAGTATGTTGGCAAGAGGTTTACAATAGCAGCAATAATAATAATAATGGCTCTTATTTCATCTTATAAGATGATTCTGAAGGAAACAAAAGGTAGTTGTTTTTCTGGAAGTGCTGAGCCACTTTTTTCTAATGGCTGATTTTACCAGTATAAGATTGGCATACTCTGCCATGGTAACAGCACACATCTTTGTGTTGGAACTCTCAGCAGCTCCGTGCTTGCATCTTCTGTCTTCAGTCTGAGCCTCATTTTCTCCTGAAACGAAACAGCAGTCCACACAGATTTGCTGTCCTTGTGGCTCGATCTTTTGCTATTAGTCCTCATTGTTTGACAAGACTAACTGACAACATTCTGAGATATCAATGTATATGGTCACAATTCACCCTGATGGTTCCAAAACTCACATTCTGAAGAGGACCTTTTTTTCTAAATAAAGATAACAGAGGACACTTGGTGATGCACTATGAGCCATCATAATGGCGGCATCAGAAGAACAAAAAACTGTACATATATCCCAATCATCCAAATATTCTGTCTCACCACACAATGCAGCTAATATGTGCACATAATTACATTCAAGATTCTAAGCAATTCTATCAAAGACAAAAATAGGATAGTCAGACTGTTCAAAAGTTAGCAATGATATTGTTGGAGTATCTCCATATTTTTTTTTTGTCTGTTTATAAAATGATTGATAGTGTTAACATTCAGTGACAATTTGAAACAATGAAAACTCTAAAGCGCTGAATGGTTGTCAGACCGCAGAGTCAGACAAATGGTACTGAAGCAAAATGAATCTAGGCATAGACTTTGTTACAGTTCATCTCTGTCTTTCTCTGCTATCTCTTCAGTTTCTTCCTCTCTTTCTTCATCTTCTTCTTTTTCTGCTTCCTCATTTGGTTCTTTCTCTTCAGTTTGTACAACTTTTTCCTCCTTTGTTTCTGGTTCTTTACCCTTTTCCTCTTTGTCCTCCTTCCTCTTCTGTTGAAAATAACAAGGGAGGAACATTAACAGCCAGAAGAGAGAGGATGGGTGTGACTTCTTAACAGCTAAACAAAATATTGGAGTGATTCAGTTAACAGTTGAATGAGACAAGGGAGTAATTCATTTAACTATTGAAAGAGATATAGGAGTAATTCAGTTAATAGTCTGAGAGATATAGGTTGGTGTGTGAGTCTGTTAACAATCATATGAAATATATGATAGTGTGTATTAACAGTTAAATGAGATATGATTGTGTGTGACTTGTTAACAGTCGAATGAGATGTATGATGGCTCAACAAAGGTAGTGGTAGAGAACCAGCAGGACTGAATACATAAAAAGAGATGAAGGAAATTTATTTTCTTTTGCAGCTGATGTGTGAAGGGACGTGTGAATGGATGTGCGAAAAAACATGTGAATGGATGTGTGAAGGGACATGTGAATGGATGTGCGAAGGGACATGTGAATGGATGTACGAATGGAAAAATGTGAATGGATGTGCGAAGAGACATGTGAATGGATGTGTGAAGGGATTCATCCTGTAATTTGCTTTCATGATACACCTAACAAGTTCTTTTCCTATGCCTTTCTTGATGGTGTCCATACATCTGTACTGCTGCTGCTGCTGCTGTTCATTTTGACTCTTTGCCATCAACAGTCTCTCAACAAAGGTGTTCAGTTTTGTTATTGATGCAACCAAAATATTTTAACCCTCTCATCCTTGTGCTTTTCTTTTTTTTCCTTTCGGTTGTTTCTGGTTTTTTTTTTCTAGCATCAACATTTACAAAAGCCACATTTAGCTGTCTGCGTCCCTTCCTTACCTCTTCTTCAGGAACCACTTCTTTGCCGTCGCTGTCCAAAAACTTCTTCAACGCTTCCAAAGTTTTTTTCCCATTGTAATCAATGACCTGCAAGAACAAGATGAGAACTGTAAACTTTTGTAAGAGTGCAGTGCCTCTATAGCAGGGGAGTGGGGAGGGGGAGGAATGCTCTTGGGGGCATGAGAACCAATGAAATAGTGTATGGGACTTGACCCATGAGTAACAGCCGGAGGAAAAATTGTTGTTAGAATAGAATTTTCTTTCAGCCCTTCTCTTCCTAGCTTTACATATGTAAAGTAATATCAAGCTGTTGACATTTTTTAAAGTCAAACTAATTGGACTAGTGGTGATGATGATGATGATGATGATTTTGACAGTCTGGTCAAAAGTGATATGAGTACATTTTGGACACCATCGGGTGTCTATAATTGTAAAAAGGTTAGGAAGTCTTGTTCTACAGTGACAGATGGTTGACTTTTCATCCTGTGCATCACAAGCATAACGATAACACAAGCCCATCAGAACACAGAAAATGCTATCGTAAGACACAGTGGAGATCTAAGTTGACCACAGTAAGACATAGTGGAGATTTAAGTTGACCATAGTAAGATGCAGTGGAGATCTAAGCTGACCACAGTAAGACACAGTGGAGATTTAAGTTGACCATAGTAAGACACAGTGGGGATCTAAGGTGACTACATGATTACTGAAAGACAACTAGGTTTTAAAAGTATAAGACTTGGAGTCAGGGCAAAAGTGATAGCTGTAGAAGTGGGAGCGAGAGGATTCGTAGCAACATCAGAATACGACCTATGTAAGCAAATGGGCATAAAGGGACAAGCAAGAGCAAGGGCATTGAAAAGCCTTTCAGAAACAGCAGAAAAGGCTTCATGCTGGCTGTGGAGTATGCAAAACAACCATTGAGAACATAAATAATTTCGCTTGTCGCTGCCAGTACCAGTCCTTCATGGCTAAATCGCTAAAGACGCACTTCAAAAGTGCAGTGCCAACTCAATCCCGGGACAAAAAAAGCAACAACTCGCAAGACCTCTGGGAGTCATGACCCAGAGGGGCCCACCCTCCTTAGAGTGTCAGGAGTTTAATAGGGCTGAAACACTTGTCTGAGGGGGGATACTTCCTCTGATGATCTGAAGGAGTTGTGTTGTTCCGCTCTCTATAGTAGAGAGTTTCCTGCATACAATGTCTGGAAAGGGGTCCAAAATGTTCTGTCTGGAAAGTAGGTCCAAAATGTTCTGTCTGGGAAGGGGGTCCAAAATGTTCTGTCTGGAAAGGGGGTCCAAAATGTTCAGTCTGGAAAGGGGGTTAAAAATGTTCAGTCTGGAAAGGGGATCCAAAGTGTTCTCTGCCTGGAAAGGAGGTCCAAAGTGTTCAGTCTGGAAAGGAGGTCCAAAGTGTTCTCTGTCTGGAAAGGAGGTCCAAAGTGTTCTCTGTCTGGAAAGGGGACCCAGGACCAAAAAAATGGGTAAGAACCACTGGTTAAGATTTTTATAGCTATTATTTAAACAAAACAATAAGAAAGCAGACACATTGAACATTTCCTGAAAACATGGGAAACAGGGGCTTTTAAAACATTATCATAATTAGAAGATGAATAGCAAAAGGACATAGAAAAGTTGAGGTAGATGGTAATGGACATGGTGGCATGGGTGAAAGCTTGGAACAGGGTAAAAAAACAAACTAATGTGAAGTACTAAAGTGAAAGATTATTCACATTCATACTCTTCACATAGAACAAGATAACAATGATAAAGTAATTATGAGAACTGATTTGTACAAAGGTGCACAGTGGTGTAGTAGTTAGTGCACTGGCTTGTTGATCACAAGGTCCCCAGTTCAATTTCGCACTTTGGTAGAATTCTTTCAGACCGACGGGCAATGGTGCTAACCCAGCCTCAAAAAAATGGGTACCTGGGAGTTCCTTAAGAAGACAGGGGCAGCGAGGAACTGTACTGGCATGCTTACCTCAAATACTGTAGTGGCCTAAAAAATGTGAAGGCAATAACACTTCACACCCCTATGACATGCAACTTCTACAAGACAGACAGAGATTTGCACAAATCTATAAATATCACCAAGTTACTGATACTTGTACTCTGATTTATAGAAAACATACACTTTTTTTTTTGTCAAAATATAAAATAAGGGGCTTAGCTTTAGATTTCTCAGATGTTTTATATTGAAACAGTACTTTTGCATGGTGCAGCAGAGAAAATCTATTGTGACAGACCTGATCATTTCCACGTGGAAAATATATAAGAGTGGGAAATCCTTCCAGTGATATGTTCTCTATTTCATTGGCAGTTGCATCAATTTTGGCTATAACAATTTGATCATTATCCTTGTAAGCATCAGCCAGCTTCTCCCAAGTTGGTGCCAGCTGTTTGCTATATTCACACCAAGGAGCATCTGTAGGCAGGAATGAAATAATATTAAATTAATAACAGCAAAAAATGACTAAACTAAAGAAATGGCATGAAAATAATTCCATATTATATGATTCCAAACTTCATCAGGGGCTGATCCCATGTCTGTGCTGAGAAAAATATGAAGGATCTGATTGGATTTTGCATCTCTCAAAGTTGTGTATTAACCCATGAGCCATTCAGATGCAACCTTGTCTACTTAAAATGGACTGTGTCAGCTGTAGGGTGGTCCATGGTAAACCCTGGACTTACTAAATGTCAGGTAATGGTCACCTGACAATTGAAATCAACATTATGGCACAATTCTCACCAGCTTCTCAAAGGAGAAGTAAGATGCCTCCTTACATCCATTAGTCTACGGGACACCCTTGGGGAAGGTGCAGTACCCATATAGCCCCACCGATCAGGAAGCCATGGTGGATGGAATGGTGGAGCAGCTGACAAATAATGTTGCTTATGGTCACCATTCTATGATGGTAGGCAGATGATCTCAATGTAGGGACAATGGCTATGATCACTGACCAGTACAGTCACTGCCTGGAAGGAAAGCAATGGTAAACTATCTTCTGGAAATATACCAAGAAACCCAAACATCAACACCGAAGGTTAGATAGGAAAAAGATCTGATGATGAGTCCCCCAGGCCAGACAGATCTAATTTTAACACTTGGAAGAGTGTCAGACAGAGGTCAGCACTAGTAATTGTTATGACAGACAAAAACCTGATGGCATTACCAAGGAAAACTCCTGCATCAAAACTAAAAAAGAAAAAAAGGGTAGGAACATGGAATGTGAGAAATATATATGAGGGAAAGTATCAAATAATAAGTGATGAGATGGAAAGAACAAGAATACACATTTTGGGAATCTGCAAACATTGATGAAAAGGATCAGGACATTTCAAGAGTGAAAATGATGCTAGCTTTAATAACAGCAGCTAAAGACATGGTTCCAGTAAATACAACACAAAAGAATGGATGGATTACAGCAGGCACATTAGAACTAATAAAACAATGTAGAGAAATGAAGATGAAATGTAAAGTGACAAATAACAGGGAGGGATACAAATCTTTAACAAAAGAAATAAAAAGAAACATAAGAAAAGACAAAAAACAATACATACAAGATTGTTGTGAAAGAATAGGAGGACATCAGAAGTCTGGAAGAGATAGTGAAATGTTTAAAGAAATGAAGACATTGACGAGAAATGTCACACCTAAGCTAAATGTAATTTGTGATGAGATGGGAAAGACCTTGACAGAAACAGAGGAAATTCTAGAAAGATGGAAGGAATATTGAAGAGGAATGTATGAAACAAGTGACTGTGAAAGCAGAAATCAACAGTGTGAATTATTATTGGAGGAGAAAGAACCTGAACCAATAATTGAAGAAATTTTATGGCAAGGAATCTGAAAAATGGTAAATCACCAGGATGTGATGAGATAACAGCTGAACTTATTAAAGCAGGAGGAAAGGAATGTGCAACAATCTATCATGCACTATGTAAAAAGATATGGCATTCATGTATTTGGCCAAAAGAATGGAAAAGAACTGTATTCATACCATTGCCGAAAAAGAGTAACTTGAAATTATGCACAAACTACAGAACTGTTGCCTTGATTAGTCATGCCAGTAAAATTTTATAAAAAATCATAATGGGTAGACTTCATAAGAAAATATGAGAAATCAATATGGTCCAAGATGGTCTTAGACAAAGAAGAGGAAAAAGAGATCATATTTTCAACACAAGATTAATAATAGAGAAATGCAGAGAATTTAATGTGAATCTATAATTATCTTTTATAGACTATTCAAAAGCATTTGATTGTGTACAACACCAGAAACTTTGGGAACTAATGGAAAAAATTTGATTTCCTACACATGTGGTATAATTAATATCATCGCTGTATCTAGACCAACAGGCAACAATGAGGAGAAATGGTGAAACAACTTTGTTTGGCATAAAACAAGGGGTTCATCAGGGATGCATATTGTCACCTTACTTATTTAACTTGTATACTGAAAATATAAAGAGGAATGTTAGAGAAGATGTAGACAAAGAATATTATGATGCCATAATAATTGGAGGTTATGAAAACCAGAGATTAGATATGCTGATGACACAGTATTACTGTCCACAACACAAAAAGGAATGGAAAAACTTAGTCCGTAAGAATAGTGAAGAGCAAAACCTTTATCTTAATGCAAAGAAAACTAAATTGATGACAGCTGACAAAACAAATAAGGCAGCTGATATATGTATCAATGAGGAAAAATTTGAAGAGGTGGGGAGTTTTGAATATCTTGGATCACTACTAACTAATAATGGAGATACAATGAGGGAAATTAAAAGGAGGACATCTACTGCTCTTCAAAAAAATGAAATAACTTAAAAAGCTGTGGAGAGGACCAGACAGAACTACAAAATAAGATTTTTAAAGGCATGCATCTTTCCCATCACAACATATGCCTGTGAGACCTGGATACTTAACAAAACAGCTGAGAAACACATAAATGCCTTTGAATGTAAATGCTACAGAAGAGTCTTTCAAATGTCATGGACACAAAAAGAACAAATATATTTTCTACTACAGGAACTTAATATTGAAGAAGTTTGGCTAGTAAGGAAGATTAAACAGAGAAAACTTAAATATTTTTGGACTCATTAAACGTCATGATAATTTAGAGAAGACAGTCTTGGAAGGTTACATAATGGGAAAAAGAAAGAGAGCAAGACCAAGGCAAAGATGGCTGCAAGACATCGTTGATGATCTGTGAATGGACACATCAGCAGCAGGACATCTTGCTTACAACCGAGAGTCCTACAGGAGAATTGTCAGGGAGGCAAAGTTCCACAAGAGACATGTAAATGACTGACTTCTCAAAGGAACCCATCCAGACAACCAGTACTTCTGCTAATCAACTGATCAGATAATGACACAGCAATGCAACTGATGCAGACCTATGCAGTAAAAGATGGCTGAAGGATCTGTAGAAGTCAGAGGGCAGGAGACTGCCTCAAGACACTGATGACTGTCTTTCCATGAATGCTGGATGTCATGTATTCTTTGTAGGTGGGTGGGCGGGTGGGCGGGCGAGCGAGCGAGCGAGTGAGCGAGTGAGTGAGGTTTTTTTTTGTTTTCATTTGTATACTATGTAATATGTAAATCACAAAATATGTCATTAATGACTGTTGGATAACATTATCCCTCTGACTTTACTCTTCTGTGTTTGAATATAATGTTCTTTTGTTTTAGTGTTCAGCCTCTCAAACTCAGTCTGCTTCTGTATCCGAGTTCTGTATCTGCTTTATGATCTCTCCAATGTTCCTGTCCATCTAGGATCTGTTTATATACTTTAGAACAAACGCTGTCGTTATAGTAAATGTTACCTAATGGCTGACAAAAGAGGAAGTTTAAAGAATTCTTGCCCATGGCATTTGAATCTGATGACAATGTAAACAAACATAGAATGAGTAAAATATTTTATAGATTTATGAACGAACTACTGGAGATCTCATTTTATTATAGTATATACTAAAAAAAAAATAAGAATATATTTAAAAAAACAGCTGCTCTGCTACTGATATACCGTCAAATGATTGACTCAGAAAACAGAAAAACTAAAACGACATCAGTTCCAAAGTACATTTAATTGCCAAATGTCAGTGAAGATGCAGGGCCTTCATTATTCAAGAGCTCAATTTCTTGAGGAAATCAACCTTGTTGTTTTTTCTTCCTTTAAAAAAAAAGTGCCAGGTACTCATTTTCATTTGGCCGATGGTAACATGCTATGTATATAGTTGCAGTGGATTTAGTGCCATAAAAAGTTACTTCTCTATTTGATGAACAAAGAAGAAAAAAATATATCAAACATTCTTGTACTCTCCGTGCATACAAACTTACAAAATTTAACAAACACTGCATTGTCTTTATTGAAAGCAACTTCTTTGAAGTTCTTGCCAACCAGAACCTTGACAGGCTTGCTGTCCCAGTCTTCAGGGATTTCCTCCGACATAAGCTGGGGCTTAAAATAAAAAGAGAAGAAGCCATTAAACTCCACTATAAATTACATTGATTACATTTGTGCACGACTGGAGTTTTTTATCACTCATCTTGAGGATGCACTGAAATGTGTAAGCAGTTCAGCTGAAAGTGATCTGACATCTGATTTGGAGGATGATGGGTTTGCAACCTGCAAGCAGACTCCTCTAAGCAACATTGCTGTAGAACTGAAAGCAGCCTTCAAAGAAAGAGTCTCTAGAATGACTGCACTCACTGCAAACGAAGGCAGTTTTGAATATAAGTTTCATGACTTTTGAAATTAAATAAATCTGATTATTTAATGATGGTGGCTTATAGATGAGTATAAGCAGATGCCATGAAATTACAAAGTGTTAATATGACATAAAAGAACTTTCAGTTACCTCTGATCAAAATAAAGCAAAAAACAGGAAAATAATTCAAGATAATCTGGTAAATGTTACACTGATTTGAAGACATGTACTTAAAAAATTATATTGCAAGAAAAGATCTAGATACTGAGCAGGCTCAAGAAGAAGATTCTGATGATCATAATTCATGTAATTTGTCACTGCATTCTTCCAGAGAAAGAAAATACTATGTTCTGGTGAAAAAGTGAAGTAACATTTCCAAATGATCGTTACTTTCAAATGTATTTTTTTATATTCAGGTACAAAGAGTTTAGAAAGTTGGTTGATTTAATTTTATGAGTATTATTTGTAGCATTAAATCTTATATTTAAGAAAGGGAGTTTAGAGACATCCTATCTTTCATTCTCCAAGTGTTTACAGTTTGAAAGACCTTGAGAGATGATACTTTCAATAAAGTAAAGCAGTTTGTGCATTTATTGTCCTAACTCACTCACTCTTTCTCTCTCTCTCTCTCTCTGAGACTTTTTAAAATTTCAATGTTAACAGTTCATATATTTTATTTCTTTATTCATACTAACAAACCACAGACTGATTCTTCTTGTTACGAACAATTTTACATGTTACTTACTGACAAGTCTCCTGCCTGGAAATCTTGTATGAATTTTCTGATAGCATTCACGTCTGCTCCTTCAGATTTTGGCCAGTATTTACTGGTACTGCCATCAACAAGGCTGATCAAGCGAACAGTGGGGACAATTTCTTCTTTTACACCAAAGTACTCAAGAAGGCGTGAGTTGTCCTCATTTTTTGTGTCCACATACATGAACAAGAACTGAAAAAAAAGTGATTATTATGTACACATCACCACAATTCAGAATGAGGTCACGCAGATACTCTTATGTGTACGTTCTATCACATAATGCCTGGATTTAGGTTCTGATAAAAAACTAAAGTTTCCAGTTCTGCTATATGATTATAATTATCATCATCATGATCACCACTCCTTCAACTGACCATATATGCATTAACACAAAATGTTAAAAAAAAAAACTTCTCCATCTGACCCAGCTTTAAGCCTTTCTTGTATTTTTCATCTTGTTTCTGTAACTCAGAATGTCTGTGAAATTGTACAGAATGGGTCTACCCTGTGATATTTCTCTATGTAGAATACAGCCTACTGCACATCTTTGTTATCTGTCTTTTTTTCAAGTACAGTGCATGATCAACTCATCTCCACCCTCTTTATTTTAGGTCATAATATAAGACTGCCATGCAAGTTTCTTTCCATATTAGATCGTGCTGAGGATCCTACACTATATCTTTAAACTATGAAGGATCAGTAAAAATTCAGACCTAAATGGGACTCACCATCATGTGCCATCTTCAGTACAATGGTTGGCAGCAATGAATCTTAAGTTTCCTTGCTCTATCACCTTGATGGCACACTTAGCCAGTCTGTATCCTGTCCGCTCTTGTATGTTACCTTCCCATCCACATCTCTGTCTATCTGTTGCTCTCTTTTTTTTTTCCTCCATCTTTCTTTCTAGTACGGTCTTCAGTATGTTTGTTATGTCTTGTGATATGACTAAGGCATTTTTGTTTTCTTGATCCCTATTCTTTGAGAAGTTCACATTGCACTTGTAGTTGTTCTAATTGTTCTAATATTTGTGCATTTGTTGTTTTTATTCTCCATCACATATGGCCTAATTTTCTATAGAACCACATTTCTGCTGCGTTTATCTTTCCTCCAACTTTTTTACTTAGAATCCAGGTTTCTGCTCCATACAGTGATACAGAATAGATACAGCATTTTACAAATTTCATGTTTGTTTTTATGGACAGACTCCTGGATTACAGAATTGTCTTTATGGTGCTGAACACGTGTTTTGCTATTCCCATTCTTTTCTGTATCTCCATCTCATATCTCCCGGTCTTGGTTAGTATATGTACTAGGTAGCTGTAGTTTGTCACTTGTTCCGGTTTCTCTTTGTTTATGGTTATATTTACCTGTGGTTTTTTTGTCTTTCCTGCTGAACACCGTTACTTTGATCTTCTTGGTATTGATCTCTAGTCCCTGTTCTTGGCTTGTGTTGTTTATCTTACCTAGTAATTTCTGTAGATTCTGTGAATTCTCTGCTAGATGGACTGTATCATCTGCATACCCCTGATTGTTAATATTTCTTCCCCCTAGGAAAATATGGGCACTAACACCATATCCCTATGTGCCTCTTAGCCATGTTAGGATAACCTTACCTTAGAATCAGACCTGGTAATTCATCTGAGTATCTGAAGATGTTATCCATGTACAGGCTGAATAAACATGGAGACAGAACACATCCTTGCCTAACTCCCCTCCTAATGGGTACATTTGCTGATGTCACTGTGCTGTATCTTACCAATGCTTCTTGCTCCCAATAGAGATTTGTTATAATTCAAATGTCTTTCCCATCGAGATTGATTTCATCAAGACATTTTATTAGTTTATCATGCTTTACTTTGCCAAATGCTTTAATATAATCTATAAAATAGGTGTATATATCTTGCTGAACTTCCATGTACTTTTCAATTAACATTGTTTTACAAAAAAACATCTCTTTTGTTCTGCTATTCTGCCTGAAACCAAATTGTTCTTCACTGACTTCTTTATCAATTTTATTTTTTTATTCTTTCAAGGATGTCTTTGAGAAAAATTTTAGTAACATGACTCATCAGACATTTCTAAAATCTGAGCAGTCTGTGGTTTTTGCTTTCTTAGGTAGTGCTACAAACTCT
The DNA here is from genome assembly GCA_009760885.1 of Achatina immaculata. Taxonomy (NCBI): domain Eukaryota; kingdom Metazoa; phylum Mollusca; class Gastropoda; order Stylommatophora; family Achatinidae; genus Lissachatina; species Lissachatina immaculata. The sequence goes on from CM019719.1 coordinate 15,819,058, forward strand.
GAATGTTTCATTTTTTTTTAGGTATACATCCCACCTCATATTTGTTGCTGCATATTTCTGTTATCCCGTCAGCTTTGAACTCCTTCTGTCCTTATTTCTATGGTAATGCTATCTGGTCCTGCTGCTTTTTCTCCTTTCATCTTGTTTATGGATCTTTTAATTTCTTATTATTGGTGGGTCATTTTTCTTAGGACTGGCTTTTTCCTGTTTTCTTCAAATAAGTCTCTTTTATATTCTGCCCATCTTTTTGCTATTTCATCTTCTACTATTATCTGACCTTGTGTGTTCTTGATACCTGCTCCATTATTTGTCAAACATTTTCTTTCGGTAATAAGTGCTGTTTATTCCTGTATTGCGAATGTTATTCATTTCTTCTATGGCAATACATTTCTCCTTGAGCCATTTTTCTTTGCACATATGATTACTTCTTTGTTAATCTCTTTATAGTTTGGTGAATTTAGCTTCCTTCTTTCTCTCATGCAAGTTAATATATCATCTGTCATCCAGTTCTGCTTCATGGTGCTATTCTTTCATGGCAAGTATTTTTTTAAAGAGTGGTTCATCCAAATTAAATACTAGTTAATTACTTTTTAAAATGTATTCCTTTGTTTAAACCTCACACAGCAATCATATGTGGGAAGGATGAAACAAAATGACTGAACAAAAAGAAATATCCAAGAGAAGTAGATAAATCTAATTTTGCCACACTGTTTCACTTTTTGAAAATGAATTGGAAAGTGCTAAGAATTCTAATATCAATACAAACTTTCTGAGAGATATAACCTCATACTCTAGTCACCAGACAACACAAACTATCTGAGAGATATAACCTCATACTCTAGTCACCAGACAACACAAACTATCTGAGAGATATAACCTCATACTCTAGTCACCAGACAACACAAACTATCTGAGAGACGTAACCTCATTCTCTACTCGCCACCGTTTGAACAGACCTTCTTCTTGAAGTCCTGGGCAACATCATGAAATACTCTGATAATGTCATCACCACCTTGTTTTTTGAGGAAAAGGATAATGTGATTCTTTAGTTCACTGCTAAACACATAGGCAGAAGTCTGAAAAAAAAAAGAGACAGTATTCACAGGTCTTTTTAACGTGATTATAATCAAATATTTCTTTCTTTCTCTGAATATTGTGAAATGTGCAAATATTTTCTGCTGATCTGTCAAATTAATTGTCTACTTGTTTACTTTTTTTCATTTACTGTAAAGTTTTATCTCAGAAACTTGTGTTTATTTATTCTTATCTATATGATACTTCCAAAGGGAGCTGGAGCTGTCTCGAGCTTACGGTCACGATCCTGACATTTCCGGTTTCTTCGTTGCGGACGTATGATCAGGATCCCTGATATTTTTAATTCTTGAAATCACTCTAATCCACCTTTTACTTTGAATGTTAACTGCGCATGTCAGAAATAAGCTTCTTCCTTTTTATTCAGCGTGGGCACACGAAGCGGACATTTTGTGAACGTTTCTGTTCAATTATTTTGCAAATTTTCAAAGTATATCGAACTTTGGACACGCTCTTCGACATGGCAGATTTTACTGAATGTACCTCCCGTAGCTCTAGACCTGTTAGAGAAAGTACAATAGCTTGTAGAGAAATGTTTGTGACATTATTTGGTAGAAAACGTGTCAGTACTGACAAGAAATCGAAATCTGACCGGTGTGATTCTGACAATGTTAGTGATTTTGACAATGGTTCTCAGTATAACATTGCTTGTAGTGTCGTTGAAAGTGACAGTGACTGTCGTCCGTCGACAAGTACTGCTACATCTGCTCCTCCACCTGCCAAAAGGGTAAAGAGGAATGTTTCTGCAGCTCAAACAGCAGATGCAGAAGAATCGGATTCACCATGGAGATTAGCAGAGGTAGATGAAGTTGTAGGTACTGCTACTGAAGAATATGATGGCAGTGGTGTGTTGCTCACTCTTGGCAATGATAGGACACCTTTGACTTTTTTCCTGGCACTTTTCACGGTCGATGTTGTGGACAGTCTCATTAGCAGCATAAATGAATATGCTGTTATGAAACTTGCCCAACCTTCAAATGTAAAGAAGTGCAGTAGACTACAGCAGTGGGTACCTGTGGATCGCCCTGAAATGTATAAATTTCTGGCGACACTAGTAGCCATGAGTATTCAAACTAAACCCAAGATCGTTGACTACTGGAGCACCAAATCATACTTTCACACTGCATTTTTTGGACAGATGTTTGCTAGGGATCGGTTTCAGCTGATATACAACACCATGTTGCATGTAGGTGAAGCTGATAGTGAAGGCAAGTCCAAAATTGAGCCATTTCTCAATCAGGTATTGGAATCATTTCAGGCAGCCTATTACCCCTACAGTGATTTGAGCGTTGATGAGATGGTAATTGGCTACAAGGGACGCTGGCAGCACAAGCAATACAATAAAACCAAACCGTCTAAATATCATATCAAGATGTTTGGCCTGTGTGACTCCATCACAGGCTATGTTGTCAACCTGTTGATATATTTCGGCGGTAACACCTCTTACAGCTCTTCCAGTGCTGACAGCAAAGTAAATGCAGTGAAAGTTTTTGATACATTGATGCAGCCACTCACAGCTTTACATCACTTCTATGCGAACAGATTTTACACCAGTCTTCCACTGATCTCATTTCTGCAGGACAAAGGCCACAATTACACTGGCACCTTGAATGTCTGCCGTAAAGATTTTCCTCGGGAGCTAAAAACTCTCACAGTACCTGTAAAAAAGCCAATCTACTATGTGAGAGATGTTGAGCAGCAGATTCTTTGTGTCTCCTGGAAGGAAAATGAAAAAAAGAAACCTGTCCATGTTGTGACAACACACGGAAATGCAACGTCAATTCGTGTTGTCAATGAAGATCAACCAGAAAAAGAGGAATATGAAAAGCCTGCCGTCATTCACACATACAACCAGTGTATGAATGGCTGTGACAGGATTGATCAAATGGTCTCCTACTATGGCTTGCATGGAAGAAAGACTGTGAAGTGGTGGAAAAAGATCTTCACTTGGATTTTTGAAGTTGTACAGGTGAATGCACACATATTATATTTGTATTGTGAGAAGCCTGCCAGAGAACAGAGATCTCTGGTATTTTTCAAGCAACAACTCATTGAAAGCCTGAGATCCCTGGCAGCCACCAGCACCAGTCCTGGTGTTATTGTGTCATCTCGCATACCACCTGGAAGGAAAGCAAAGCCACCAGTACACACCAGGTACACAGGTAGTCACCTGGTGAAATTGGGTACCTCATACATTCGCTGTGCCCACTGCAGCAGAGCGGACAAGATAGTCCGGACAAAGTACTACTGCACAGGGTGCCAGGACAAACCTCATCTGTGTCCAGCAGAATGTTTTTTCAATTATCATCAGCCACAGTGAGCAAGATGCTACTGATTTCCTAACTTCATTTGCCTGTGCTTGTCTGCATTTTCTGTTTGGGCCATCTCTTTCTTTTCATTCGAACTTTGTTATCTTTATTTCCTACCCATTTCTTGGACTGGAGACAGCAGACGACAGTGTGTTGTAAAGTGTTCATGTGTTGTTCTGTAAATATTTTTTCCACATTTCTTGTAAATATATTCTGTACATAATGTTTTTTTTTTTTTGTACATATGAAATGTTTGTCCGCTCGCTGCCAACTGTAACATTGATAAAAAGTCCTGCACATAAATCTACAGCTCTGTTGGTAAGTAGATATCACTTTTATTTGTTCTTTGTAATTTTTTTTTTTTTTGGTAGTCTAAAAATGTTTTCTCATTTTCTCAGCATATTTTTTTCCTACATAAATATGCATTCATTTACTTTTTTCTAATTTCAGGGCCACCCAGTCAACAGCAGCCTTTTATCAGTCAGTAACAGGGCCACCCAGTCAACAGCAGCCTTTTATCAGTCAGTAACAGGGCCCACCCAGTCAAAAGCAGCTCTTTATCAGAAGACCATAAAGAAAGCTGCAGCTGCCAAATAATTCCTGACCAGGCCAGTCGTCACATTACTCTGCACCATAACCAGGTCCTTTTCAGGACCACCCCAATCTTCAAGAAGATTTTTCTCAAACTGAATATAACCATTGTTCTTCTTCTTTTATCTTTTCTTGCTAGTTTCAGTGTTCTGCTTCTGATTTTTTTTTTTTTTCAATTTGTGTAAAAAGTGATATTTCTTGGATGGAATTCATTTTATCTTCAAATTGTGTGTAACAAGTTAAATTCACTTTTTCAACTCTACCCGTCAATCTTCTAAACACCCCCGCATTTTGCTCCGCACCCTACAGTACGTCCGCGTTTTCCCGCCCGCTCGGGAAGAGTTAAGTTAAAAAAAAAAAGGTCCTAAATGGCAGGTGAAGTACATGTTTCATTTTTACAGTCTGATCAACAAAGTAGGATCAACATAAACTGCTACAGTGGTGAACCTTGTTGAGAAAACTTTTTTAGATCTGCTTAGTAGAGAACAATAATAGTTCACATTTCCCTCCCATTTGCTGAAGATGCAGCCCTTATGGCTCACAGCAGGGTGACTCTGTAGACTGATTAACAGAATGGTCCAAGCATGTGATTTGTTTTTAATTCAAGATAAATGTCAACGAAACAGTGGTAACTGGACAAGAGATAACCATACTGATCTGTCTAACATTGAATAGGAACTAGCTTGCATCAGTGTACAGGATAAGCTATCTACGGTTACTTCCATCTTTTCCCTGGACAGAGAAATCAATATAAAAATAGGAAAGGTAGTTTCAACTTTTGGCAAACTGAGGAAAAGAACATGGAAGAACAGAAGGTTAACACTGAACAATAGGTTATGATTTATCAGATGTGTGTGCTTAGTGATCTCCTATATGGGTCTGACACATGTACATCATATACAAGGCAAGAGAAAAAAACTGAATAGTTTCCATCTTTGCTGCTTTGCAGAATCATCATCATCATCAGTTCTCTGTACTTTGAATGTAAAGACAGATCTTGGAAAAGTTTTGGCAAAAGCAACATACAAAGAACTAGACAATAAGGTAAAAAGTTCAACTAGAAGAAACAAGAGAGAACACACAGACAATATGGTAAAAATAAGCAGAGAAAGCAGCAAAAACAGGAGACAGTGAAACTCTATACAACATACAAAAGAGGCTAACGGGTACTATTACATCCATAGAAAGATCAATCTTTAGCAAAACTGGCACCCTATTAACATCAAGTAAAGACCAAAAACAAAGATTAGCCGAATGCCTCCAAGAAATACTTAATCGACCATACCCAAAAGAATTGATAGTCCTTGAAACCGACTTATCAGTCCCACAACTAAATGTCAACCTTGATGAAATTACATTGAATGAAATTGAAACAGCAGTGAATCTAATGGATAACAACAAAGCTGCAGGTGAAGATGAAATAACAGCTGAAATGTTAAAAGCTATTAACAGTGACAACATGAGCCAACTACAGAGAATGTTTAATAAAGTTTGGAAAGAAGAAAAGGTCCCTTCTAAATGGAAAAAAGGAATCGCTGTTAAAATACCAAAAAAGGCAACCTTAGCAACTGCAATAATTGGAGAGAAGTAACCTTACTATCAGTTGTGTCAAAAGCATTTTGCAAAATCATTCTAAATGGAATTAAAGATATAGTGGTTACAGAAATGAGGAAGTACAAGCAGTATTTTGAAAAGGGAGAAACTGTCTCAACCAGATCTTTAAGAATAATACTTGAAGAACATACTGAAGAGCAAAAACCATTAATCCTGAACTTCATAGACTTTAAAAAGCCATTTGATGGCATATACAGAGATTCACTGTGGAGAATCTTAAGACAATATGGAATACCATCTACAACTGTCAACATCATTAAGGATCTCTACAACAGACATGTTTGTGCAGTCAACATAGAGGAAGAAATGAGCGAATGGTTCCAGATTGAAACAGGCGTGAAACAAGGATGTATACTATCTCCCTTGCTTTTTGGAATTGCTGTAGACTTCATAATGAAAAATTGTTGCACAGGTATACCAGGCATAGATTGGCTACACAGGACCTAACTAGAAGATCTTGATTTTGCAGATGACATAACTCTTATCAGTAACAATGTGAATTTGATGCAGGAAAAAATGGATATCCTGTCTTCGTAGGCTAGCAATATAGGACTGAAATTAACAAGAAAAAAATAAAAATAATGAAACTTCCATTAATCAAAAAGGAAAAATATACTGTACATAGAAGGAGCAGCTGTTGAAGAAATACACCAATCTGTCCTTCAAGATTGCCCAAACCATGCAGAACTGAGGCCAGAAGACAAGCTTGGGGTTAAAAGCTTTGGGGCTCCTATCAGGATATGGAGAGGACTGCGGGCTTTGCCATGTCGACAGGGATCAAGATCCGATGTGACCAACATCCTCGAATGCAGAAGAAGAAGAATACACCAATTTGCATACCTTGGCAGCTAAATAGCCCAGGATGGTGACACCAGAAAGGAAGTTTGAATTGAAAAGCAGCATTGACCTTTTGAAAACCTTCTACCTGACCTTCAAGAATCTTGAGAACATATGGCACTCAAAAGTTATAAGCACAAAAACCAAATTAAGATTTTTCAATTGATATGTAATATCCACCATTTATGCATGTGAAAGCTGGAAAACAACTAATAAACAACAAATTAGACTTTTTTAAAACAAATGCCTAAGGAAAATACTCTGTATAAAGTGGAATGAATTCAAGAATAATGCAGAGATAAAGCAGATGAGCGAACAACATCCTGTCTCATAAGTGATCAGAAAAAGGAGATGGGCATATATTAGTTGCATGATGAGAAGAAACAATCAGAGAATCCCAAAACAAGCTATCAAGTGGAACACAACAGGCTGAAGAAAAAATAGGTAGGCCATGTGAAACTCTAAAGAGGACATTGTTAAGAGAGGCCAAATTAGTAGGTAGAGGACATTGTTAAGAGAGGCCAAATTAGTAGGTAGAGGACATTGTTAAGAGAGGCCAAATTAGTAGATAGAGGACATTGTTAAGAGAGGCCAAATTATTAGATAGAGAACATTGTTAAGAAAGGCCAAAATTAGTAGGTAGAGGACATTGTTAAGAAAGGCCAAATTAGTAGGTATAGGACATTATTAAGAGAGGCCAAATTAGTAGGTATAAAATCCCTTGATGATATTGAAAAACTTGCCAAAAACAGGAAAACTTGGTGAACTACCATGTGAGTCCTATGTGACATTTAACGACATGGGAAGGATGTAAGATATGACAGACATAACTGTATGGTAGATATGGCAGACTGTGTGTTTTGTAGAAACTAAATGTGTTAATTTTTTTTATCTATCATTCAGAACTGTATTTCAGTTCAATCAAAATTTCTGCAGAGTTTCAACAGAAATAACTGCATAATTTTCAATCTTTCATGGTACCATTTTAATTTTGGAAACATAACATCTTTATCGGCAGCACTCAATGAGAAAATATACTCTATACTCATCAAAATACAAAAATGTGAATCAAATTCATGGTAAAATATGTAAAAAAGATAACGTACATCTTTGTCAAATTCAAAAACAAGTGGGAGTCGATTGCCAGCAATAAAACTTTCAATATTCTCTTCATTAAGTTCACCTTCGAAGTCATTTCGGCCCTCATCAAACTGAAAATAAAAATAATTAGCAGAATTCAAACGTATGCTAAATTTTCACATACAAAAAATATACTAGTGAATATAAACACTTTAACAGAAAAATAAATCAATCTTTACACTTACATAATTTTCATCTATTGAGCAATGACAATTTATCTACTCTTCTAGTGAATCTGTTCACTGTCCTTAAATAGTTGCAGCCTGGTTAGCTGAGTGGTTAGGCACTCAGTTTACTAATCTTGTAGTACCAGGTTCAAGTCCCAGCATTGGAATTTTTCCTGGCACACACCAAAAAAGGCCCCGGGGTTCACTATGGCCCTAAAAATGGGTACCTGAGAAATCTGGGAAAGTAAATGCGGCCAGGCGTGATACTAACCACATCACACTTTCAGTCGCTGATGATCTTGGAAAGACAGGCTTAAAACTGTATCCCCAGTATGCCTTAATGGTGTGTAAACGGGAATTTGACCTTCTACCTGTCCTTAAATAGCATGTTCATAATTGCTTCTTTAGTCAAAACTCAAAGAAGATTCAGCACCATTATTTTCTCATTGTCTCTCTTACTCTCTATTTCTGCTCATATTTATCTACATCCTCTGCTTTTCTATTTACAGTAATATAGAAATGAATTTAGTTAAATTCAGTAATTCACAGTCCATTCATTACAGCTGAAAACTCAACATCAGAAATTTCTGTTTTAAAATAAAGGTCATGAAAATATTCCAGCTAACGCTGATGAAAGTGTTTAATGGACACGCTAATTCTAACTGTAAATCCACTGAGTACTTGAAAAAGGAAGACTCCACAATTTTTCTAAACTAAGGCATTAAAACTTCTTCACAATTTTTTTCACACTGTTCTCTGAAAGAATGTTTTCTAATGTTGTATTCAAGTCCTTCACAGCAAGTTTCAAGTTGAGCTGCAAGTCATTACTCCCAAGTTGCGAGACAAGACCTAGCTGCTACTCTTCATCTCTCTAGTGGAGTTTGAATCTTCAAACTGACTCCAGTCTGTATTGAGTTCATGTCAGCTGACTCTCTATTACAAACTCTTAAATCATTATCTAAGGCTGGTCAGGTGTGTTCAGCATCTCACCTTCTTGAAAAGAACTATTCCATCTTTCTTAACTTTGTAATGAGCAAATACTTTCTTCTCTGACGTTATACCAAAGCGAAGGTCTTCTATAGCAAGTGCTACTTTCAGGTACTCCTTGGCTTCATCAGACTCTTGGTCCTGTCATTAGAAAATATCAAATATTTTGACATGAGGCAAAAAGAAAAAGACAAAACTATGAAATTTAAAAATTAATAAAGGTCTTTTGAGATGATGCCATTCTGAAGATCTTGCACCACAGAAAAGGAATAAAGCAAGCTTTGGTGGTTTTATCTCACAAAATGGACCTAAGATAATACGGCTTCTCAGAAGCTCCATTATCTTGAGGAACAAAGCTAAGCAAAGTGGAACAATCTGGAAGTAAAGTACCCCTAAAGCTCATAAATATGGCCACCATGAGATATATGGTGGTGATTTCGTGATTTAGTTCACATCTGTGTCACTCTACTGGACTAACTGAAATAAGGAAAGGTTTCCTGAAGTTTCTTGAATTGGTCACAGTTACAGGACAGACTTCAGCTAACAAAGATTATATTATAAAGAAAAGAGCTGTGAACGTCAGGATTGGGCACATAGGCCACATGAACTTTGGGATCAAGATCTCATCCAGTGTCACTGTAGTTCTTCAGTTATGGAAATATATACAGATAGCTCTGTGATTTGGAATAGCTAAAGTGGCTGGGATTTTGTTGCCTACCAAAATCAAAGGGTAGTGGCACCTACTTGAGAGTCTTTGAAGTCACTAGGTCAGGTATGGGAATGTAAATCGAGGCTGCATTGCAGCAATGGACTGGCTAGACATGATGTGGCTAATGGTGTCATTGTGATGAATCACAATGTATGCTTCGTAAAATTGAGAAGAAATTGCTTAAAAAAGAATGGATTACTCTGTTATATCATTCAGATGTGATGAGTCTAAAGTGGATTTACTATCCAGGTCATGTGGAAACACATGGAAATGAAATGGCAGAAGGACTTGTTGGACAGGCTAAAATTAAAAGGCAGGCTGAGAATGCTTAAGGATGACATTGCTAAAGCTGTTTTGAACAGACTGCAGGGAAAATGAAGAATGAAATGTAAGGACAATATAGTTATAAGAAGACTGCTGGAGCTAGGACAAATTAAGGGCCCTAGCAGAAAATACAAACTGTGAGGCAAAAAAAAACTGTAAACAACCAACACTTGATGGGAACTATTAGCAAAAAAACTCGTGGGTGGATGCTACAGCATGTGGAGGAGCATATATGGGATTATCCTGAAAGTGGTGACACCGGTATCTGAATTCTTAACCTTGAACCTTCCTGAAATGAACAAGCCAGGGATGTGGGATCAAAGCTGGGATCATTAGAATATTAGAAATATACAAATTGGAAAGAAGTCAATGGAGGGGGGGGGGGTGGAAATTGGAAGTGAATAGAATAATTGATTCATATATGAAAGAAATTGAATGTCAGACATTTGTCTGTTATCTATAAAATTCCACACTGTCATGGACATTCAACATCAATTTAGTAACAAACATGCATAATAAATTTAAAATGCTTTCATGTTTACTTAGTCAATATTTTTAACAGTTTCAATTTAGCACAGGAAGCAGAACTATTTTTTCACTCTCGTATAATAATTGTAGTCCACAGGTTGACTCTGTAGAGAGGGGGAGAGAGAGAGAGAGGTGAAAGTTTCCCAAATGTTTTCAGAAATGCCTAAAGTTTATAGTAAAGCATATTTGTTTCTATACATTCTTCAGATTGATGTTCTTCTTGTTCAGCTTCAAGTGCTCATCCATCTAGACCAAAAGACCGGTTGCTTCCATGACAGCCACCATCAACAGCAGTTTTTCATGCATGCCCCATAGTTTTTAATCTAGGCTCTTTTCCTGACTCATGTGTTTGGGCTCTGAAGTCACTGTAGAGATTGTAGATTTGTAAGATATATTTTGAAGTCAGGAAATCATTGTGCCATATGCATTCCTGCTGTCAGATTTTCAGAAACAAGATATTTCTTCAATCTATCCATTCCCATGCCGACAGGCGAAGTGGTCGTGCTTTTTAACAATTCTCTATTCCGGGTGTTAACTATGAGCTGGACTAGTGTTCTTTCTCCATGCTACCTCATCAGTCCATCTATCAACTTCTCACTTTGTTTGCCTCAGTCTCTTTTGCCCTCTGTCATCTCTGTTGTTGTCAGATATTCCAGTCCCACCATCTCCTATATATGTGGATTGTCTCCTCCTGAATTTTGTTGCTACTTGTCTCTCTTCTTCTACCTCTTTCAGGACTTCTTCACTTGATCACTTCACTGTCCACACTATCTTTAGCATCCTTCTAAGAAACCACATTTCCACAGCCTGCAGGTGGTGCTGTACTTCTTGGTGACTGTCCATGTTTCACATCAATAAAACAGGATTGGTTCAATATAAGACTAGATCACTCTTCTTCTCACTTTCAGTGGTAGTGATTTTAAATAATAACATTTTTTCATTCTTTAAAGTATTATTTTAGCCTATATTATTCTGTTCCTTATCTAGATATTTCTCATATTAAAAAAAAAATAGCATCTCTAAAACCAACAGCTGACTGGCACAATCGATGTTCATACTCTTCAGTGGTTACTGAAACAGAGCAGAGCATGTACTGATGTCCCCAGAGTGCGATGATGCTAATTCCTAGATTCAAGATTCAAGAAGTGTCTCTAAAACAAACACACAGTGTATTTACTTTGAAAAAGCCAATAACAATGACTTCATCAAGGTCCTTGAAAGCATCAGCCTCCTCTGTGCTCTTCAGATCCACAGCAGGAGGACCCGAATTCTTTTTCAGCCACCTCACTAAGTCATCAGAATGACGTCTGCCTAGAAAGTTCAGATGAGAACTGTTTAAATACACAGCATTTTTAAAATACTATGGTCTTGTATAAAGACAATGAAAAAACAATCTAACCAGAAGTAACCGAACATAAAAACAATTAAACAATGATGCAAGAACGGAGGGAGTGTTTTTTTTTCTCCATACAGGCAGGAACTGTCTTCTTCTTCAGTCTCCCTAGAACTGTGAACTGGTGTTCTTTGCAGCCAGCGCAGTGAAGATGTTGGCTCTGGGAGTGAGTTATGGCAGCTATTCTTTTGGTCTTGGTCAGCTATGGTTTGCATGTCAGCTGTGAGTTGTTGATTGCCAAAACAGACAGTGTCTTTGCTGCCGCCGCCGCCCCCCCCCCCCCCCCCCCCCCCAAACACCTTCCTGAACACAGTTAAATGAAAATAACACCTGAAATAAAAATAAAAACATTGAAAACAATTTTTTAAAAACTTGACCTGGCCAAGAAAACTAATGTACAACGCAGTCAATCAGAAAAGGGATTGTATAACAAAGAATAAAGGAATGCTGTCTTTGGCATGAACTAACCAGATCACGGCTGAAATGATTTGAGTTATGAGGCCAGTAAGCTTAAAAAAAGTTGGTTAAAATCCTAACCTACATTATATGATGCTCTTTGAATTAGGCTCATATGTTCCTAAAATTTGACCTATATGTTGACTAATATGTTCTCCAGTGAAGTTTAGTAAGAAACCTCCATAAAGTTAAGAACTAATTTCAATCTGACTTGCATGTTCTCAAGATCCTCATCAAGGCATCAGTTTTATATAATCAATTTCATAGGGGAGTTAAGCAACCAAGCAATATCAGTATGAAATCAAGGGCATTAACTAAACAATAATATTAAAGAATCAGACATGATTACTTAAACAATATCAATAAAGAATTAAAGGGTAAAAGACATGATTTTCTATTCAATAACAATAAAAAATAAAAAACACGATTAACTATGCATTAACAAAGGAATCAAAGGCTTGAAGAAAGTAGCAGGCGATTTTAGAGCTAGTATAGATTGATATAATTTTGAGTGATACCTGTATAGATGATAGGCTCTCCCTTTCTGAAAAACTTTATTGTGGGTAACAGCGTGATATCATACACTTTACCAAAGTCAGGCACCTCTGAAGCATCAAATTTAGCTAGCCTAATTGGACTGTCATCTTCCTTCAACTTTGCTGCAGCTTTGGCATATTCAGGGGCAAATAACCTGCATTGTGGACACCATGGAGCATCTGCGTTGAAGTAAAATTTTCTAAATCATGGATTAATACATGAATAATTCATCATAAGGGTTCTTAACATTTTTATGATTATAGACACCCAGCAGATTGCCCAGTATATCCCCTTAGCCAGACTGTAGAAACCATTATCATCACCAATCCTGCTAGTTGCTAGCATGACTTCAAATGATGACAATGATTTGATTTTACTTACAGGTAGGAAAAGAACAACTGAAAGAAAATATGAATCTAATAATTTTTCAGACATAGAAACTGTTCAGAGATAAAGTTCCATGACCTCATCATTTGGTTCCCACACACCCAAAAGACTGGGCATCCCTGGTTTAGAAACATTATCTCATTATCTATCATTTCATCCTTACTGCCAGGCCCTACAAGAAGGGGAGGGGACCCATTGGTGCATCATTCCAAGACCTGGAGAATTTCCTAGTTTTTAGAGTGCCCCTGTGATGAAAACAAGATAAGTGGGGATAGGGAGAGTTCTGTTGTTAAATTTGAAATAAAGTGTATGATTCTGAACATATTTTAGCAATTGAAATATTTGGATATTTTCAATGTAATTTCATCACAAACACAAAACAAAGCATGATATATATATATATATATAAATTAATCGCTAAACAGAGTATATGTCCAGCCTTCTCAGGGAAACAAAGTAATTACTTTCTGTAGTCATTTATGTATGTAAGTAGTTACTTTCTGTTTTCATTTATTTATGTATGTAGTTACTTTATGTATTGAGTGCATGGATAAGAGTAAAATATGAATGTTATACTTTAATTTTATTTTATGTCTCTCAGTTTTTCAGTGTTAGTTATGAATGATTATATGAGCAGAATATTTGTAGAATGTCTGGAACAGAGTGAAAGTTGTATGATAAAGGGCAGAATGTCAGCCAGGCCTGCGTGCCCAATTCTTAACCCTTTGGAAATAAAGATCAATCAATAAAGTTGGTTACTGACTCATAACCGACAGTCATGCTCAGCCTGAGTCAAGTTCCTAGCAGAGTCAGCTAGAGCCAGCTTAACTTGAAAAGGGTTGGGTCGCGGGAAATTTCTTCCATAATATGTCGCTGCTTCGAGGGTTATGATGCTGAGGCAGTAAGGTAGGTGATGGCGAATTACTATATGCTCAACAAAATACCACCATGTGACTGTGGTGGCTTCTAGTGTCTAAGCACTAGCCAAAGTCCATCTTTCTATAGCTTCATGCTTCCTTATACTCGTTACCGCATTCAACGCTGGGCGGAAGGACTTTAATAGCTGGGGGCACTTTGTTTGTCAGTTTGTTGTTTGTTTGTTTGTTTTTTAAGAATCTCGTAACATAAGGTGGAAATATTTTTTTAAAATCAGCAGTTACTGTATCATGCCTTGGGCGCGTAACTACTGTTTCTTTTGTGTTGTTAATGATAATAATAATAATAATAACAACAACAACAACAAAAATACTTTAAAAAGATGGCTCCAACAATATAAACTTCGGACTGATAGTTTAAGTTAAAAAAATCCCCCCAACCCCCAGATTCTTCGATAGCGTGAATCACCCGTAGCAGGGGGAAAAAAACAATGGAAAACATTTCTCGTCAATGTCTGCGACAAGGAGTAAGTTTATACATCATCACTGTGAACACGTATTTGTGAATTGTGTAACTTACTCTGAATATCTGAACAACAAGAATATGAAATATTTTCACGTTGAAACAATTATGTGAAATCCTGTCTTCAGATAGGCATGCACTTAACAAGATTTTTGCAAACGCTGATTTATTTGATTTTAGAGCGAAACGACTTTCAAATATTCGTAGTAATTACTTGTAAAGTTAGGATCAGAATTGCAAAAGCAGCATCAATCTTCAAGAATCTTGAGAACATATGGAATTCAAAAGTTATAAGCACAAAAACCAAGTTAAGACTATTCAATTCAAATGTAATACCCACCCTCATTTATGCATGTGAAAGCTGGAAAACAACCAAAGAAATAGAAAAGAAATTAGAATCTTTTGAAAACAAATGCCTAAGGAAAATATTCGGCATCAAGTGGAACGAATTCAAGAACAATGCAGAGATAAGACAGATGACTGAACAACAACCAGTCTCATGGGTGATCATGAAAAGGAGATGGACATATGTTGGTCACTTGATGAGAAGAAATGATCAGAGAATCCCAAAACAAGCTATCAAGTGGAACACAACAGGCAAAAGAAAAAGAGGCAGACCGCTTGAAACTCTGAAGAGGACATTGTTAAGAGAGGCCAAATTAACAGGCATAAAATCCTTTGATGAGATTGAAAGACTCCCCGAAGACAGGAACAATTGGCGAACTACTTTGCGAGCCCTGTGTGACGTTTAACGGCACGGGAAGGATATAAGATATAAGATAAGACTTGTAAAGTCTATCACCTTTATTTCACTTCTTTACCCAAAATTGGAAAACTTCGCTAGAACGAATAAAATAAAGATCTTGTTAAATTAATACCTTTAATGTCTATATATATATATATATATATATATATATATATATATATATATGGTATTTCATAACCTCCAATTGTTATGGTATATATATATATATATATATATATATATATATATATATATATCTGAACCTTAAGTGCCAAGGGCACATGGGGCTTCCGCAAGGGTTTTCCACAAATGCCTGTCCTTCGCCTTTTTTTCTGCTCTTGCCCAGGTGGGCCCTCTATTGCTTAACATCTTTCTGTTGTTCTTCTCCATGTCTCTTTTCATCTACCTTTATATATATATATATATATATATATATATATATATATATATATATATAGTCGAAGTATCCAGGGTATCACGAAAGATAATTTCTCTGAATTGAGTTACAAAGAGCTTTTAGACATTTCTAACCTATTTTGTTACGTATTCAGTCACAAATGGTGGTAATTTATTGTGAATAGATTAAGTTTTAAAATAAAGACAAAAGCAAAGCAACAACAAAGTTCATTCGACGAGTTACAAACCGCCCGGCCGCAAAAACTTTGCTCCCCATGCTGTGGCATACCTTTCCGCTTCATCCAATATTGACATAAAAACTTGATATTTTAAAATCGATTATGCTCAGTAAGCTTCATCATGACCAACCATTCATTCATTTGCATGTCCCTTGCGGAACTTTGCCTCCCTAACAACACTCCTGTAGGCCTCTCGGTTGTGAGCAAAATGGCCTGCCGCTGATGCATCCATTTGCAGATCATCAACGATGTCTTGCAGCCATCTTCGCCTTGGTCTTCCTCTCTTTCTTTTCCCATTATGTACCCTTCCAAGACAGTCTTCTCTAGATTATCATGACGTTTAATGTGTCCAAAATATTTAAGTTTTCTCTGTTTAATCCTCTTTACTAGCCAGCCTTCTTCAATATTAAGCTCTTGTATGTAAGTAGTAAAGTAAAGGTAACCCTGTCATGCCTTAGAGGCACATAGGGATATGGTGTTAGTGCCCATATTTTCCTTGACCTGTCAGCACACTAGAGGGTGATATGGTCAGTATCACGCCTGGCCGCCTTTCCTTCCCCAACTCCAGAAGAAATCGGGTACCCATTTCTACAGCTGGGTGACTGGGGTGCCGCCGGCCGGATTCGAACCCCCGACCTTCGCCATGATACCAGTGCACTAACCAATTCGCCACTCAGACACCCAAGCTCTTGTAGTATAGATATATTTGTTCTTTTTTGTGTCCACGATATTTGAAGAACTCTTCTGTAACATTTACATTCAAAGGCATTTATGTGTTTCTCAGCTGTTTTGTTAAGTGTCCAGGTCTCACAGGCATATGTTGCGATGGGAAAGATGCATGCCCTTAAAAATCTTATTTTTGTGGTACTGTCTGCTCCTCTCCACATGTTCTTTAGTTGTTTTACTTTCTGAAGAGCGATAGATGTCCTCCTTTTAATTTCCCTCATCGTATCTCCATTATTAGTTAGTAGTGATCCAAGATATTCAAAACTCTCCACTTCTTCCAGTTTTTCCTCAATGATATATATTTCAGCTGCCTTGTTTGTTTTGTCAGTTGTCATCAATTTAGTTTTCTTTGCATTAAGATAGAGGTTTTGCTCTTCGCTGTTTTTACGGACAGACATAATTAGTTTTTCCATTCCTTTTTGTGTTGTAGACAGTAATACTGTGTTATCAGCATATCTAATCTCTGGTATTTGATAACCTCCAATTGTTATGGCATCGTAATATTATTTGTCTACATCTTCTCTAACATTGTCTACATCTTCTATAACATTCCTCATGACCAAACGGTACATTTAAAAAGCAATTTATAAATGTGTTTATAAATCTAACAATTATAATTAAATAATAACTTATAAGTTAAAAAAACATAAGACTGAGAAGCAAAAGAAATGAACGTAGATGTATTACTTCCATCTTCCTATTGCTCATCACAATAAACAACAAACAATGACTTGTATACGATTTAGTTTTTAACATACAAGTTTTCGCGTCATATACAAGTCTGTTGTTTCCAACAACAACAAAAAAAACTATTGACTTTAAAAAAGAGTTTCCTTGCTTTCATATTCGCAAAATCAGAAAGAGGTTAGTACAGTTTAATTTTTGACGGATTTCAAGCTCAAATGAAATCATGTCAGGTCTTTCCAATCGAGTTTCTGTCATATTTAAGCCTAAATAAGTTAACTAGCCAAATTAATTTAATTTAAAACATGGTGCCATATAACAGACAACATAACATTTTCAAATCTCGGACTTTTAAGAGCAAATGTTTCATATATTGCCACTTTGTCCGCTGACTCATCATGAGCAATTTCTATCAAAACATAAAATTTGTCAATAGAATGTCTTTCAGGACGAATGGTTTGAGTTTAGATTCCCAGTGACGCTGTGAGAAAAACACTTACAGTTTCTGAATTGTTTTTAAAAAAAAACTTCTCTAGATGAGATTGCAGCATCTTCGATAACTAATCTGAGAGAATGAGAAGAAAGGAATTTTTAAAAAAACTTCTCTAGATGAGATTGCAGCATCTTCGATAACTAATCTGAGAGAATGAGAAGAAAGGAATTTAAAAAAACCTTGCGGGTTCAAGTCTTTAATGCAATGTTGAATTCCTGAATGTTTTCCCTTCATATGTGATCTATTGTCATACCATAGCCACGTATGCCTGCGATGGGAATATTTATATCTGACAATTTTCTAAGAATACATTCAGTTAACACTGAGCCTGTAGTGGCTTCTGTAGGAATGAACTCAAGAAAATGTTCATGAATATTGATATCACTTGGATCTGTATTAACAAATCTTCCTTACAAGAATAATAATAATAATAATTGTTCTAAATGACTTACGTCTGATGTGCAGTCTATAACTGTGCCCTATTATTTAGCTTTCTGTACCATAGAAACTATTTCATTTTTTATCTTATATCCTTCCCGTGCCGTTAAACGTCACATATGGCTGGCAAAGTAGTTCGCCAATTGTTCCTGTCTTCGGAGAGTCTTTCAACCTCATCAAAGGATTTTATGCCTGTTAATTTGGCCTCTCTTAAAAATGTCCTCTTCAGAGTTTCAAGCGGTCTGCCTCTTTTTCTTTTGCCTGTTGTGTTCCACTTGATAGCTTGTTTTGGAATTCTCTGATCATTTCTTCTCATCAAGTGACCAACATATGTCCATCTCCTTTTCCTGATCACCCCTGAGACTGGTTGTTGTTCAGTCATTTTTTTAACCCCAGAGAAAACAGAAATCAGTTAAATTGTAATCTTTTTTCCAAGATAATATCGGCGTCAATCCACGAGTAAGCGTGGTCAGTAATAAATGAAAATGTGTTAAATACTTTATGTAAATAACGTATTTTCATATTATTTAATTTTTTCCAGTTCATTCCAGTTTTCCCATTGTGTGTGTGTGTGTGTGTGTGCGCGCGCGCGCCTGCCTTTCCTAAAACTTAGCATCGGGTGCAAATGCATGGGCTGGCCCTGCATCCACTATATTATGGCACGAAATTATCAGTGAAGTATACAGATTGTTTCGTTTCTTTGTTAGTGCTAACAACTACTGATTATAGTGAGTGGAGATAAAAAATAAAAGCATAGGTAAGGATGTCGAAAACTGGTGGGATCCACAATATGCTTAGGGTAATGATAGATTACATAAACTAAACTTCAATTTGGAAAACTGATTTAAATTGGCAGCAACCTTTTGGAAGTGTTGACAAGCTGGTAACATTTTTCTGTTATCTAGGCAAATTAGATTAGTACCTCTGATGTCCGTGAGGTGATAGATTTGTAGCAGCAGTGAGCGCAGATGTTCTTTGTTTCGTTGACACGCCAAACACTGGAACTGAATTGCTGTGGCCCGTGTTAGTTACTGTTTGCTGACTTAACATTTTGGTTGCAAGAACATATTAAAGAGTGCACTATTACTGATTTACCTTTAATACCATAGTTTTCTTTGTATGTGCCTCTACGTTTATATTTAATACATATGCGCATCCATGTACATTCTGATGGCATTTGTTCATTCTTCTTCTTCTTCTTCTTCTTCTTCAGCTTTCCAACCCATTAAGGCTCATTGCTTCAGATAAAGTCCGCCTCCATTCCTCTCCAGGCGGTGACGTCAATATTTCCTTTATATCATTTTCTATGTTGTCTTTCTATCTCAGTCTTGGTCTACTCCTTGTTTAAATAGTCTCAAAATGTATTCTTCAATCATTGCTGTCTCTTATAAATGCTCATTACCACAGTTAATGTTGGGCCTATAGTTTTCTCTGGCTTCATCGGCACTATATATAACTCCAATTTTATACAGTGCAAATGATCAGGAAACGTTATATCGAATTTCTCATCACAAGTTCGGCATAAAAGACATGAAACAATTTATATCCGTGAACAATTAAGATATGCCCACATAGTAGCCCCGTAGTGCAACAGGGAATCAATCAAAATGATTTTCTTTGATTTCTTCGGAATTTAAAAATAAAATATCGATATTAATTCTAATAAATCCAAAAACTTGTTTTGCCCATTGCGACAGTTGCACCTCCATGTTACTGCCTCTAAAGAGGTTTTATTTATTTGTAATTGACAAGTCTGAGGGGGAAAAAAACAAGTCTGAGGGGAGAGACATTTAGTCAAATTGGAATTATTTTCCAAGTACAAAGTGAAACTTATACAAGTGTTAAAAATTCACATATGTGACAAAAAGTTAAGAAATAGTTTGTCATAAAAATTTCTCATAAACGTTTGTCAAAAAAAAAAAAAACGACTCCAGCCAGTCTACAGCATTATGAACATCTATGTTCATTCGCTACAAGCACTGCTTCTGCACGTGAAAATAGAAGAAGTAGTAGTGTAATAATAGTAATAGCAGTAGTAGTAGAAGTAGTAGTAGTTGTAATAGTAGTAGTAATAGTAGTAGTAGTGGTAATAATAGTAGCAGCAACAGCAATAGGAGCAATAGTAGTAGTAGCAATAGTAATAGTAGTAGCAGCAGCAGCTCTAACAGCAGCAGTGGAAATAGTAGTAGTAATAGTAGTGGTAGTGGTAATAATAGTAGCAGCAACAGCAGTAGTAGTAATAGTAGTAGCAGCAGCAGCTTAACAGCAGCAGGGGTGTGGTGGATGGGGAACCGGAGAAGGAAGAGAGAGTGATATAATGTTGACCTAGCCAGTAGAAGGTGAAATAGATGATTAGGGAAGAGGGGTTGCAAAGTGATGCTGTGAGGAGGTTTAACAAGTAAGAAGGGGTGGGGCTTAGTGGAGAGGTACTATAATGATTGAAGAGAATGTTAAGTGTAGCTGAACAGCGAGTTTAACCCGTGTGGCTCCAGCGTCCCATAATTTTGAATGCAGCGGTTCTCAAGCGACAGGCGGCTTGTGTCATCTGTGTGACATTGTTTGATGGTTGTTACAAGAAAATCAGATTTGCCTCTGTGGTTGGGGCCATTGAAATGATTTGGGACTGGTTTCGAAGCATGCTGAGTGATGTCATACAGATGTTTTTGCATACGGTGGTGGTGGTGGTGGTTTAATTAAAAATACATGACATCTCGCTAAATTCACTGTTTGTCCTTCAGTTGTTTTTATTTTGCTAGCACCAGTTTGGGAAAAAATGGCCAACAACGATGAAGGAATTTACTAAACACATGAATAAACGGATGAGCAAAGGACATTTGTTAAAGATCTATTAGAGATACTGTGGGGTGGGGGATCTATCTATAGGCGTGACTGATCGCGTGGTAAATGATGAAAATGACCAATGGAACGAATCTCAGTCTATGAGAAATATATCTCTCTCTCTGAACCTTAAGTGCCCAGGGCACATGGGGCTTCCGCAAGGGTTTTCCACAAATGCCTGTCCTTCGCCTTTTTTTCTGCTCTTGCCCAGGTGAGCCCTCTATTGCTCAACATCCTTTCTGTTGTTCTTTTCCATGTCTCTTTTGGTCTACCCTTACTTCTGTTCCCCTGTGGTGTCCACCTTAGTGCTGTTTTTGGTAGTGAGTTGTCTGTCATTCGGAGCACATGTCCCAACCATCGCCAGCGTCTTTCCTCAATAATTGTTGTCAGTGGTTTCATCTGCATTTCTGCTAATAAGATGTTATTTCTTATGGTGTTTGGCCAGAATATTTTTCTAATTCTTCGTAAACATTTAGTCTGGAAAGAATTCAACTTGTTTTCTATGGTTTTGGTGATTTTCCAGCATTCACTTCCATAGAGTAGTATACTTAGAACATTACTCTTAAATATCCTGATTTTCATATTTATGCTTAGTTTTTTTTTCCATATAGTCTGCAGCATTGCAAAAGCCTGGTTTGCTCTAGTAAGTCTGCTGTCGATGTCCTCTGTGCTGTCTCCATTTTCTACTACTCTGCTGCCAAGGTATACAAATTCGTTGACCTCCTCCACTAACTTGTTATCTACTCTGATTACATTTCTGTTGTTCACATTTTGCTTCATTAATTTTGTCTTTTCTACGTTGATCTTTAGTCCCATGTTGTTTGCATTCTGAGTTAGCTTGTTTATTTTATCTTGCATATCTTTGTGACTGCTTGATAATAGACAAATGTCGTCCGCAAAGTCAAGGTCCTCCAGCACTGTGTCAAGGGTCCATTGTAATCCTCTGCGTTTGTCTGATGTTGCCTGCTTCATTAACCAGTCTATTGCCAAGATAAATAATGTTGGTGATAGAATGCATCCCTGTTTCACTCCTGTTTGTACCCTAAAGCTGCTGGAGGTATGTTCTCCACAGATAACTTTGTACTGAAAACCCTTTGATTACATTTACTATCTTGTGGGGGAGGCCATGCCATCTTATGATTTTCCACAGTGCATCTCTGTTGAGACCGTCAAAGGCTTTCTCAAAATCTATAAATAATGCATATGTTGTGCTATGCCACTCATTTCCCTGTTCTAATATTTGTCTAAGTACAAATATGTAGTCTATGCATGATCTTCCTTTCATAAATCCTGCCTGCTCTTTCCGAAGTTTTTCCTCAAGTGTTGGTACAATTCTGTTGATGATTATTCTGCAAAATACTTTACTAGTGAGTGGCAGTAGGGTAATGCCTCTCCAGTTCCCGCAATCTCTGAGGTCACCCTTCTTTGATAGTTTTACTATAAGCCCAGTTTTCCACTCCTCTGGGGCTTTTTCTAGATCCCAAATTTGTTGTAATATCCGGCAAAGTTGTTTTGGTGTTTCTGTTTCTTCTGCTTTCAGCATCTCAGCAGTCACTTCATCTTCACCTGTTGCCCTGTCTGATTTTAGCTTCTTTATCGCCTCCTTTACTTCACTTATTGTTATTGGTCCTGTATTGATGTTTAGTTCCGTTTTTACTTCAGGTATGTCTATTGATTGTGCTGCTTGTGTTCTGTTTAGTAGGGTGTTAAAGTATTCCCTCCATCTTTCAATTTTTTCTTTCTCCACTGACCAGTTATCCATTTTGTGTCCTTACTGCACTTTCATATCTTATGTTGAAGTTACCTGTCATCTGCTTTGTGATTTTATATATGGTTTTCATGTCATTTGTATATGCTGCTTTCTCTGCTGTTTCTGCTAAGTTGTCATAGTATTGACGTTTATCTTGACGGCATGATTCCTTCACTTCTTTGTCATTTTGTGCATAATTACTTAAAACTTGTTCTTTAAGCCGTTGTGATTTGGTGTTCAGTAATTTTTTTCTTGAATTCTTTTCGTTGCTCTATCTTTTCCCATGTGGTCTTGCTTATCCATTCCTCTTTTCTCCGTTTCCGATATCCCAGGACTTCTTTTGCTGTTTCCTGTAGTGTTTTATTGAACTCTAATATGGACATTTCTGCTTCATCTTGTAGGACACTGAAGCGGTTCTTAAGTACTATTGAGAATTCATTTCTTGTTTGCTGGTCTTCCAGTTTTCTTGTATCAAAACGTATCTTTCTGTGTTCTCCGATTTTGGCTTTCCTTAATTTTAGTTTTATTTTTGCTACCAGAAGGTTGTGATCGCTTCCTACATCTGCTCCTTTCCTTGCTCGCACATCTTGTAGTGACCGTTTCCACTTGTTGTTTATTAGTATGTGATAGATTTGGTTTTCTGTGGTTTTATCTGGTGACCTCCAAGTCACCTTATGGATGTTTTTATGTTGGAAAATTGTCCCTCCGATGATCATCATGTTTTCTTCACAGAAACTGCACAGTCTTTCTCCATTTTCATTTATTTCTCCGATTCCTTCTCTTCCCATGATTCTTCTTCTATCTTCATTTCCTTCATCCACTTTTGCATTGAAGTCGCCCAAGATGAGTAGCATATCATGCTTGGGTATTGTTTCTACTGTTGCTTGGAGGCTGTTGTAAAAATCTTCTTTTAATTCCTCTTCAGCTGCTTCTGTTGGTGCATAACAAACTATAATAGACAGCTTCGTGAATCTTGAGTTGAACCGTGCATATAATAATCTCTCATTTATTGGGGTCCATTTCAGCAATGCTCTTGATGCTTCTTTTGTTATAATCAATGCTACTCCTCCTTCATGAAGATCTTCTTTACCTGACCATATTATTGTATCTTCTGTGTACTGTGTTGTTAATTTCCTTATGCCTTGTCATGTCCATCTTGCTTCTTGTATTCCTAGTATGTCTAGTTTGTATCTGTGCATTTCCTTGATGGTTTGTGCTAGTTTTCCAGTCTGGTTAAGTGTTCTTACATTCCAGCGCCTATTTGCATCTTTTGTTTAGGTTCCAGGAGGTCTGCAGTCGGGCTGGGGACTTCCAGTGACTGGCTTTCATCCACAACCTTCATGGGCTCAGATTCCTGATACGCATTTCTCCTTCCACC
Source organism: Achatina immaculata (assembly GCA_009760885.1). Classification (NCBI taxonomy): domain Eukaryota; kingdom Metazoa; phylum Mollusca; class Gastropoda; order Stylommatophora; family Achatinidae; genus Lissachatina; species Lissachatina immaculata. The sequence goes on from CM019719.1 coordinate 15,843,214, forward strand.
TGCATTTGTTTTTTCCCTTGCTTCCGTTTCTGTAACAGTCTTATAGGTTTTTTTTTACCAGATAGGGTTGCTGGCCCTATGCCGAACCCTCCTTAGTCGCCTTTTACGATCATGCGTGGTAGGGTACAGTGGTCCTATTCTTTGCAGATCCTGGGTACGACATGGGGTATGAGAAATATAAATACTTTTTTATCATGTAAGTGAACTGTTATGAATGTTTGAGAAAGCCTTTTGAAAAGATCTATTCTTTCCTGTTATCCGATGGCCTCAATTTCCGTTTTTTTTAAAAATTATTTTTGGTACCATGCCATAATCCAAGCGCCATTTTTTTAGACCAGATGACCCCAGTGCCAGCCGGTCCGAAAAAATTCTGCCAGAGCGCGAATTCGAACCAAGTACTTTCTAATCGGCAGGCGAGCGCACTTTGCGGAAGATGTAATTCATGTGTGAAAAAATTTTGTGAGAGAGAGAGAGAGAGAGAGAGAGAGAGAGAGAGAGAGAGAGAGAGAGAGAGAGAGAGAGAGAGAGAGAGAGAGAGAGCAAAATAACTTCCTTGTGACCATTCTGAAATGTTATTTCTAAAGCTAAAAAAAAAACCAAAAAAATCTATTTAATTCAATGATTAAAAGCAATGGCTAGAAACCAGCGTTCAGGTACGCTAAAATAGTAGTTCATTCTATGTGATTTACTGAATACTAACGTGCCAAAATGGCACTAGACAAGATGTATCTGTTGTGTTTAAAAGTCCAGGGGAACAACTATGAATAAAAGTTAGTTACTCTCTCTCTCTCTCAGGATCAGATTAGAAAGACTGATTTGAGAGACTACGATTTGTGTTCTGTGATACACTCAGGGAACAATATACCCAGGCACGCTCTTTCTTCCACTGGACAACAACAGAACATCTGGACTCCATAATTCAAACTTACAACGCAACAGTAACTCAAACGTAGGAACAGTCAAGAGTGTAGTTCAAATTCAAAAGACAACAAATTTATTGATGGATATGACGATGGTAGGAAAAACTGCTGTGACACAGCAATGACAAAATGTGAAACATGAAAAACTTCCGGGACATGCAGTCCGTGCCATAAGGAGGAAAAATTCTACCAGCAAGCAGTTAAAAAAAAAAACAGTACTTACTAATGTCTGGAATGAATAACAACTTCCAGAATAACACTTCATCTTCCAGAATAAGAAAACACAATCAGTAAGCTCTAGTCCTAGCAAGGACACTACAACATAATTCCTATCATATATTACAAAAAAAACCTTGTCATAAAAAGGATAACACAAGCGCTACTACACTCAACTAGGACATGACTGAATTCACTACAATACTACTACTGACTTGCCTCTATCACACGATCCTCATACTCCGAATACATACTCCGAATCATCATAAAATTCCTTAATAAGCTCCGAGTTCTTTTATATAACCCCATTTACTCTGCCATCCTTCCAGAACTTTCACTCCGTGCAATTCACATTCACACAAAAAGTAAACTGTTCTGAGCTTCACCAAAACACGAGATTCATAACTCATGCCCTGGACTTTCGTACCCTAAACTTTGGTTCCTAAAACAAACAATTAAAACTATAAAGTCAACACAGACATTCCAATCGTTGACACTTAAAAAACTTTCCATAAGAAAACTCATAATAATCACGAGAAATTCCGCTACCTGCTAAAAATTACTAGAGCCAAGAAAATTTTCTCTCGGAATCTCGTGCAAAATAACATTAAGTTATTACAATTTTGTCTGCCGTTACAGACACGGACAGGCTAAATCACGTGCTGAATTACATGAACTATACACGGGAAATAGTGCATTTAGTTCAGATCTAAGAGATTTAAACATACGTGACTCTACAATAATGTTTAATATTTCCCTTAGATCAGCAAAAACAAATCGATCTAAAGTGATATCATCTAACATGGTAAATACTGTTACAGTGCTTTATAACATTAACTATAAATGCAAAGGCCTAGTTCCCTCTTTCAGCTGTTTCCGACTATAAATATATGTCTCGTTGCATTTGCGTGCCGTAGGAGCGTGATGTGTTTGCTTTTACATTTTCAAGAAATACATTTCAACTACAAATGAGGATGTACATTTCCACTACAGCATTTTGAAATGGGGATGTACATTTGCACTACAGCATTTTGAAATGGGGATATACATTTCAGCTACAGCATTTTGAGATGGGGATGCCAGCACCTTGCTTCGGTGTCTTCGATTTCCTAGGGATACCCCGGGTACTCATTTCTGGAGGCTGGGTTCACCCCGGTGTCAACCTAGTCCGAAAAAAAAATTCCGCCCAAGTGTGAAATCGAACCAGGTACCTTCTGATCGACAGGCGAGTGTACTAGCCACTACACCACCGCTGCACCCTTTTCCGAACAAGGTCTATGCGTTTTTTTTAAAAGCAACATTAGTCTTTCCTCTTCGTTTGCCTGGCGTTCTGTACTTCCCTGTCGGAATGCATAAACACTCATAAGGTTGTCAGCACGGCCCTCCTATAAGACTATGTCAATGCCCTGTACCTTCATATCTTGATAAATGTTGAACAACATTTGAGTAAAAAGTTGTTTCAGTTTGCTAAGTTTATCAGTGTTTTGCGTGCACATTTAAATGATGGAATGAAATAGGAATTTTAAATATTTCAAAAGCTACAAAAGAAAAAGGGAAAAACTTACAGAACTCAACCGCAATGAATTCATGTTCTTTCACAGCGATTTCTAAGCTTGATTTGTTCAGAATTAAAAGGCCTTCTGTCTCCGTAATGTCGTCTGCAGATATTTTAGCAGTTAATGCCGCTAGTGTGAGAAATAAGACGCGAAACATGTTTTCCTAACAGCCTGTCGCGTGACAATGTGGACGGTAAGCGATTGCAGAAGAAGTAGGTTGGGGCTGTCTCAACGTGGCACCGATGAGGTTCCGTCGTGGCGTTTCAACGGATTAGTATGTAGTTCGAAGTTTCATTGGGCGGAAACGTGGCCACGTGACGTAACGCTTATGGAGCTAACACATTGTATCATATGCTACTTTATCTATTTATTCTAAACGGGGATTTTAATTTTGCAGAAGATGTAATTCACAATAAAACATATACACAGATACATTTGTGTAAGGTAGTATTAACTCTCCCTCAACTTCTTGCTCATTTAAAGAAGAAAAAAAAATCTCCACGTGCAGCTTTCACTTTTAATTGATTTTATTCCAATGGCTTCCACGATAGCGTTTACTGTGTGTTTACACGTGTCACTGATATTGATGTCATATTCTACGGTGTTTTGTAACATATGTTGGTTTCAAATTTGAATTCGTGAAAACTATGGCTGTTTGCTGTAAGTCTGAATACATTTAACTGTGGTTATGCGCCTGTTTATGAACGAATATGTGTATATTCTTGTCTGTTGTATATTTGAAAAGCAGGCAGACTTGATGGTCAGAATAAGAATGGTGCAGATACAAACGGGGGGGGGGGGGATTACTTATTAGGATCAACAGAATAATGCAGAGGGGCCCGGCGTGAATGAAAAGAAAAAAAAAACTGCGGACACAGATTGTTTCACGTGACAGTCATTTATAAATGTTATTACTGAACTGTTGCGTTATGTTGTCCAAAAGACAGTAATGTAGTAGTTGTGTTTGGTCTGTGTCATACAATTTCATATAGTAACAGTAGTTATCACCACTTGAGTGGAATCGGGCTTCGTATCAAGTGATGAACGTTACTGGTCGAGGGTGACTAGGGCCCTTACTAATTTTAGCCTTATGGCCTGGGTGGTGGCTTATTCGACGCTGAATACGAGGCAAGGTAAAATTAACCTTTCCAAGGCATCAAGGTGTATTGGGGACACAGTGTTAGGCCCGTATTTTCAAGACCTTCAATACTTGAAAGTATGATGTGGTCATGCCTGGCCACATTTACCTTCCAATATTTCTCTGGCACCCATTTTTAGAGGTTGGGTGGACCGCGGGACCTCTTTGGTGTGGTGGTACCAGAAGAAGTCCCCACTGCTGAGACTTTAACCCGATACCACCGGACTGGTAGACCGAGCACCTAACCACTCAGCCAGCCAGGCTGCCACAAGAGAACAGATTTTTTTAAAGTAATAAATCTTGAAGACAGATAAAGTCTACGTGAATTTACAGACTGTTTGGTCTTTCTCATGCCTGCAGCACTATGTGATGCACCTGGGAATCATCCATATAACTTAATATTGTAAGACAAACATAATTGAACATTAAGTGTTACCAGCATCGGAAAATAATTCACTCTTGCTGTTGTAACGATTTCAGGGGAGATAAGCTCGTATGTGAGCTCTTTGGCATTTTCTTCCCCTCGCAACACCTGAGCCTTCATATCCGAATTTAAAAGTGACCTTGAAATAAATATGCGATAAATTCTGGCAAGTTGGCGAACACGTATATAGACTTTAGTAACGATTCTTCCATTCTACCCCAACTCCATGAAACCCTACCTTATACAAAATCTTAATTCAGTCAGTCATTCGCATGTCCCTTGCGGAACTTTGCCTCCCTAACAGCTCTCCTGTAGACTTCTCGGTTGTAAACAAGATGCCCTGCTGCTGATGCATCCATTTGCAGATTATCAACGATGTCTTGCAGCCATCTTCGCCTTGGTCTTCCTCTCTTTTCCCCATTATGTACCCTTCCAAGAGGTCTTATCTAAATTCTCATGACGTTTAACGTGTCTAAAATATTTAAGTTTTCTCTCTTTAATCCTCTTTAATAGCCAGCTTTCTTCAATATCGAAGAGTATATGGATATATTTGTTCTTTTTTTGTGTCCATGATATTTGAAGAACTTTTCTGTAGCATTTACATTCAAAGACATTTATGTGTTTCTCAGCTGTTTTATTAAGTGTCCAGGCCTCACAGGCATATTTTGTGACGGGAAAGATGCATGCTCTTAAAATTTTTATTTTTGTAGTTCTGTTTGTTCCTCACCTTAGCTTCTTTAGTTATTTTACTTTTTGAAGATCCATAAATGTCCTCCTTTTGATTTCCCTCATTGTATCTCCATTATTAGTTAGTATTGATCCAAGATATTCAAAACTCTCCACCTCTTCCAGTTTTTCCTCATTGATATATATTTTAGCTGCCTTATTTGTTTTGTCAGTTGTCATCAATTTAGTTTTCTTCGCATAAAGGTAAAGGTTTTGGTATTCACTATTCTTACGGACTTACATAATTAGTTTTTTCCATTTCTTTTTGTGTTGTGGATAGTAATACTGTGAAATCAGCATATTTAATTTCTGGTATTTTATAACCTCCAATTTTTATAGCATCGTAAGTTCTTTTGGCGAAAAAGCGCTCTCGAGTTCCGTGCGTGGGGAGACAGGCTTTCGCTCCCTTCCCAGACGACGAGAGTTAAGGTGTTTCGATGCAGAAGCAAGTGGTTTGTCCGTCGAGCGAAGCATGTAAACGGGTTCGTGCTAACGATGTAGTACGGTTTTGTCGACCGATGGTCTCGAAATTGGCCCATCTCTCGCAAAGAGTATCGGGTCTGCAGTATGTAATGTGCGTATGTTGTGGGTGGCTGGGCTCTCTTCTCGTTCGCTAGAGCAGAGAGAGCCGCCGGCCGCGCCCGACAGTTAAAGGAAGTGAAACGCCGTCGGGGCCGAAAGGGTTCCGCTCTGAGCAGAGCGCTGTCTCCCTTACCCCACGTCGGTCTGTCGGTAGATATCCGACTACGATTCGGTGAAGAAAGCTATCTGGTTGATCCTGCCAGTAGTCATATGCTTGTCTCAAAGATTAAGCCATGCATGTCTAAGTTCACACTGTCTCACGGTGAAACCGTGAATGGCTCATTAAATCAGTCGAGGTTCCTTAGATGACACGATCCTACTTGGATAACTGTGTCAATTCTAGAGCTAATACATGCTTACCAAGCTCCGACCCTCGTGGAAAGAGCGCTTTTATTAGTTCAAAACTGCTGTTGGCGAGATTCTTCAGCTGCCGTCGTGGAGCAGTGCTCCTCCCGGCCAATGAAGAAAGGTGCAAATGGGGTTGCCGCGCAGCACCACTGCGGAAAAGGTGGTAGAAATGATAAAGCGAAGCAAACAGTCAAATCATGGCACCTCTGGTCTGGAGGTCGGCCACGTCCTGAGTGCAGTCATATCGGGTGAAATACATGAACCGGCTTAACCCAGAGGTTAAGACACTGCTGGCGAGACTCTTCGAATGCCGCGCGTGGAGTGAAGCTCCTCCCGGTCAAGGAAGAAAATGCGGAAAAGAAATAACGGTTGCTGTGCGGCGCCGACGTGAAAAGGTGGTGGAAAGGATAAAGTGAAATTTAATCGGTATGTCCAGTAGTATCGCTGCGAGAACTACACATACCACGGCACCTCTGCTCTAGAAGCCAGTCACGTCCGAAATACACCTACACTGGTGAAATTTGCCTAAACCGGCTCACACCAGGGGTGAATCTTGAAGGCTACACATGTCACAGTACCTCTGCTCTAGAGGTCGGTCACGTCCCAAACACGCCCATACTGGGTTAATATGCCTAAATCCGGCTCAACCCAGGGGTGGAAGTCACTAGTGGCGAGGATTCGTCCTCCTGGACAAAAGCTCCATCCTGGTCACAACTAGGAAGGGTAGCGGCCACGACCACAAAATGCTGAAGTCGGAGACACTGGACCAGGGCAGTCTAGATAGGCAACCACCTCTCACCCGGCGGGGATGTTTGCGTATCCTAATCACGCTGAGGTTTTCCAGTGAGAAAGTCCAACCCTGGACTGGATGGGCAACCACCTCTCACCCAGCGGTGATACACAGGTATCTGAAAACACGTCGAGGTTTTCCGGTGAGAAGGTCCAACTCTGGCCTAGGTGGGCTACCACCTCTCACCCAGCGGGGATGCACTGATATCCTAAACACGTCGAGGTCTTCCGGTGAGAACGTCCAACTCTAGACTAAACTGGTGCAACGAAAACCACGGTGTCACGCAATCCGCTTCAGAGACCCACCAAGAATACAGGCTAAAGCCCTGCGATACTCTGAACCCCCTGTGGTCCTCTCGGGGATCTCGTGTGGTCCTTTCGGGACCACGCAGGAGATCACGGGACCTAACGAGGACCACAAGCGTAAATTCAGTAGGATCACAGTGCGGTCTTGGTGGTAGAAGCGAACGAAGAAGAAGATAGCATCGTAATATTCTTTCTCTACATCTTCTCTAACGTTCCTCATTATTTTTTTTCAGTATACAAGTTAAATAAGTAAGGCGACAATATGCATCTATGACGGACCCCTTGTTTTATGTCAAACCAAGTTGTTGTTTCACAATTTATTCTTACTGCTGCCTGTTGGTCTAGATACAGCAGTGATATTGCATCACATGTTTTGGAAATCCATTTTTTTTTCATTATTTCCCAAAGTTTCTAGTGTTGTACACAATCAAGTAGTCTATAAAAGATAAATATAGATTCACATTAAATTCTCTGCATTTCTCTATTATTAATCTTATATTGAGTATATGATCTCTTGATCCTCTTCCTTCTCTGAAACCAGCTTGCATCATACTGATTTCTTCTTCTATTTTCTTACCAAGTCTATCCATTATGATTTTAAACAGAATTTTACTGGCATGACTAATCAGGGCAACGGTTCTATAGTTTGTGCATAATTTCAATTTACCCTTTTTTTTTGGCAGTGCTATGAATATAGTTCTTTTCCATTCTTTTGGCCAGATACCTGAATGCCATATCTTTTTACATAGTGCATGATAGACTTGCACATTCCTTTCCTCGATAGACTTGCACATTCCTTTCCTCCTGTTTTAATAAGTTCAGCTGTTTTAATAAGTTCGTCACACCCTGGTGATTTACCATTTTTCAGATTCGTTATTTCCCATAAAACTTCTTCAATTGTTGGTTCGTGTTCTTTCTCCTCCAATAATAGTTCACACTGTTGATTTCTGCTTTAACAGTTAGTTGTATCATACATTCTTCTGCGATAGTCCTTCCATCTTTCTAGAATTTCCTCTGTTTCTGTCAAGGTCTTTCCCATCTCGTCATAAATTAGATTTAGCTTAGGTGTGACATTTCTTGTCAATGTCTTAATTTCTTTAAAGATTTCATTATCTCTTCCACACTTCTGTCTTTCTATTCTTTCACAAGAATCCTGTATGTATTTTTTGTTTGTTTGTGTCTTTTCTTATGTTTCTTCGTACTTCTTTTGTTAAAGATTTGTATTCCTCTTTATTGTTATTTGTCACTTTCCATTTCGTCTTCATTTCTCTACGTCGTTTTATTAGTTCTAGTGTGCCTGTGGTAATCCATTCATTAGTTTGTGTTTTCTTTACTGGAACCATATCTTTAGCTGCCGTTATTAAGATATCTCTGGCCTGTAAGACATCTTACACCTAAAGAAAAGGGTAAGACTGCTATAAGTGTTAAACATTTCATCGTTTGATCTGTATTAGGATTTGAAACAATGAGTCACATAACGAAGATCTGTCTGTAAACAGGAATAGTTCTTCGTAGGCTGTGAAATGTATCATTCATTCATTCCTTTGCATGTCCCTTGCGGAACTTTGCCTCCCAAACAGCACTCCTGTAGGCCTCTCTGTTGTGAGCAAGATGGCCTGCTGCTGTTGCATCCATTTCCAGATCGTCAACAATGTCTTGCAGCCATCTTCGTCTTGGTCTTCCTCTTTTTCTTTTTCCCATTATGTATCCTTCCAATACGGTCTTCTCCAAATTATCACGACGTTTAATGTGTCCAAAATATTTAAGTTTTCTCTCTTTAATCCTCTTTACTAGCCAGCCTTCTTCAATATTAAGCTCTTGTAGTATAGATATATTTGTTCTTTTTTGTGTCCACGATATTTGGAGAACCCTTCTGTAGCATTTACATTCAAAGGCATTTATGTGTTTCTCAGCTGTTTTGTTAAGTGTCCAGGTCTTACAGGCATATGAAATGTATAGTTAAGTTAAATTAAAAATAAATGTAGCAATAGATTTTATAACTATGTATAAACCCAATATAATAGTGTTTATTCTTTTAAACGATTTTATGTCAGTTTATGATGATGGCATTTATCCGATGGTGTTGCTGCGCTGATTTTTTGTGTGTGGTGATTTATGTATTAGTCATTACATGATAATATAAAAACGTGTTATCGTAAAGGCATAATTACTTCGTGTTCAATATATCCACCATGACCTTAACTTTAACCCTTAACCTGTGGGAAGAAAAACACACACCGGAATAAGAGGCGGAAAAAAAATGCCAGGAAATTGCTCAAGTGGAAACATATGGTAAACTCGTACTTCCAAGTAGCGATTTCCCAAAGAGAGGTAAATTACAGTATACATTTTCATAACATAACGACGCGACACGATCGCCTGAATAGCGAAGTAATTAGTACACTCGTCTCTCATGGATGGCGTTGTCGATGTTCGAATTCGATCGGAGACGCCCCAGTCATCCGGCTATAGAAATGGGTAGCCCCCCCCCTCCCCTTTCTGAAGCTGAGGAAGAAAAGATGGCCAGTAGCGATGCTTACCAAATCACCCTCTTAACCTCCTAAGTACCGAGTAATCAAGGGAAATATGGGCGCTAATACCAGATCCTTTATATGCCTCAGTGGCACGTAATAGGACCGCCCTTGTAATAAAGGATGCGCTCTCGTGCGGCTCACGAGAAAACAATTCGTAGCAAGAACATGACTGGGCCTTCATGAAGAAACAAGAAGATAGGGGAAGTCTATATACAGGGTGTTTTTAAAGTCTCACTACACTTTCTATGTAACAATGAAGAAAATGGCGTCATAAAAAATGTGCTGCACAGTCAATCGTGAGGAAAAATGCAGTGAGTGGTTGCCATCTGCTGGAGTAATTTTTTTGCACTCAAAACAGATTCAACTGAATAAAGAATTTTTTTGGTTGAACAAGTGTTTCGAAATGGCAGTCGATACACACGGATGGTTGTTCAAAGATTTATAGCAAAATTTCCTGATAAACAACCTCCTCATCGCACTACGGTAAGAAATTTGTTGAATAAGTTTCGTGATACTGGAACTGTGGAAGATGCTCCGTGATCTGGTAGGCCTGCTGTGTCTGAAGAAAAATGTCTAGATATCCAAGACAGAATCCTGAAAAGTCCATGCAAGTCCTTAAGGAAATTGTCGCAAGAAGTGAATGTATCACTGAGCACAGTGTTCAGAATTCCTAAACATCTGTTAAATGTTCATCCATACAAGATTTTTGCTGTGTCTGAACTAAAAGAGTGTGACAATCAATCCAGAGTCAACTACTCCACGTGGTTTCAAGCATTTTAGCTGAAGAAGACGAGTCAGTTCTCGATTTAACATTCTTCTCTGATGAGGCATGGCTTCATCTACCTGGATACGTTAATAGCCAAAATAATCGTATTTGGAGCAGTGTTAATCCCAATGCATTTCATGAAGCGCCGCTACACAATGCGAAAATTGGGGTATGGTGTGCTGTCAGCAGAAAACGTTTAATTGGACTAATTTTCTTCATCAACACTATAAATGCCGATCGGTACCGTACTGACATTCTGGAACCTTTTTTAGAACAGCTGAATGAACGTGAAATTGAAGCGTAGTTCCAGCAAGATGGTGCAACTGCACGCACAGCTAGAGCAACACACGGTTTTTTGGAAGAAATGTTCGCAAATCGCATATCTCATGGAACTTGGCATGCTCGTTCTCCAGATCTAAATCCATTAGATTATTATCTATGGGGTTTGTTGAAAGGAAATGTTTACAAAAATAATGTACAAACAACTGTGGACCTGAAAGAAGCAATCAGAGTTACCATTCAAGAAATAACAACAGACACGTTGCACAAGGTATTTGACAATATGAAGAGACGTGTACAGTTATGTCTTGAAGCCCGTGGTGGACATTTCCACACCTGTTATAATGAATATTTCAGTGGTACATTCCGGCTAACCCAAAACAGCGTTGTATCCTTGCAGTCACTATGTAACTATTTAAATGACTTTTTGAGCACATTTTGTGATGACGTCATTTACTTTTTCAATTTTTTTTTTCATAGAAAGTGTAGGGAGACTTTAAAACCATCCGAAGCTGTAAACTTTTTGAAAGCCATATCAGTCTCTTAACTAGTTGAATCTCGACTGTTTTGCCAGCTCCTATCAGCGTTTCTCATACCTTTGTCTTATCTTTCTAGAATTACGAGTAGTTTTGTTTGCACCAAACTCTGTCATGGTTTTAAAGCAGAGTCGTGTTTGATACAGAACGGATTACGATGGCTTACTTGAAGGTCCGTAGAGGGCCAAAGAATGAAGCTTTTCGGCACCAATCTTGTTAGACAGTCTGAAAGAATACCGTGAGGAAATGTGGTTTGAGATATCAGTCATGGACAACTGTATCTCCAATTATATATAGAATGTTCACTGTATGTATAAGCCCTTAATTTAGACTCATCAGAATTTAGTAAAGTCGTGAGGCCTAATGAGACTTATAGCTCAGAATGAAATACCCAGGGTATATCTAATTTTTTATGTCAAAAAGTTGAAATAGTTTCAATTTCATTCCCAATGTTCCTCCACTTTTCTGTCGGGGAGAAGTATTACCCTCATATTTCTCTTTCAGGGACTTAAAGAGTTAATTTCCACCAGCATTTCAAAACAGTTCTGCTACACAGTTACCGTCGAAATAAAACTAGAAGGAACAAAATTACAGTGTCATTCACACTGAGGGTCTTGTTTTATACACCTGTTTGATTATCTATTTTTTATGTTACTGTGTGCAGGCAAAATGCATTAAAAATAGTTTTTCTTTATTTAGAATAAGCAAAATTCTCAATATTTTTTAAGAAGACCAGGATGCAGTTCTCTTCTTAGCTTAAATAATCTCTCAGACCAGATATACTAGAATGTGGCAGTTCTTCTTCTTCTTCTTATTACTATTATTATTATTATTAATTATTATTATTATTATTATTATTATTTATTACTGATAAAATTAAATTTAAATGTTAACCCAAATTTGTAACTTTACTTCAGTCCTACTTTTATTTCTCTACAGAGTGAATTTTCTTCAAAATAGCAACACTTCCACTAAAATAATTGTTAAAATTCTGGATATTTTCGAACATGCGGTGATCAAAGATGAGAATATGGGACACATGTTTTACAATGATTGACATTTAGGCGTCCAACAGAATTTATATCTTTCCCGAAACAAATCATCGAAATACGGCACTGTCTCGTATAATGTAGGGCGGTTGGTCACTTCAGTTATTTTATTCACAGTGTTTTGGGGTTTTTTTCCAGCCCTGGGTGACGGCAGAGTGGCTATTTCAAAATACGTTCTCTCTCTCTCCTCTCTCTCTCTCTCTCTCTCTCTCTCCCGACTATACAATTCCATGTTTCCACCCCTGCCTACACGGCAAGCTCAACAAATTATACCAACAATTAGTATAGCGAACAACATGGAGACTCCTGCACAATCGCCACTTAGGAATACCACAACAATTGTACAGGACACAAACGCAAGAATCCCGCATAATTATCCATGGAACTTTCAGCTACAATATCTAATACAGTTTTGTCTTGCAGCTCTGAGCCACGCATATATGATGTCCCTACTACACAATCAACACGCAGCCTCGTACAGACACCAGATAGTTTGAAACTTCCAGCATATTTAACTTCTGTAGATTTAAGTCTGATTATTGCACGAGTAAGTCCGTCTGACCAGTTATTTTATTTTTACTGAAATATAATATTTGTTACATTGTTATATAATGACCTAAAAAACGGAATGGCTGCGACATGATGGCCTGCGTGTTGGCCACTTAAATGTTTATCACTTGTTAGGAAAACTCCCTGAGGTTACACATATACTTCAACAACATTTTCATATTTTTGGCGTCTCTGAAAGCTGATTACATAAAAACATCACTGACAATGATATACCAATAGATGGTTTTAATTTGATCAGGCGCGACCCATTAGGATGCTAGAGACAGGTTTAGTTGTTTACATTTCTAACACAATTACATTTTGTAAATGAGAAGACCTAAAAACATCAGAGGTTGAATGTATCATGTTAGAAATTAAAATATCAAATCTTTGTCCAATTCTAATTAGTTTTATATACCGAAATCCGAATGCTTCAACCGAGTGGTATGATCACTTCACGACCATGATGGATGATGCTCTAACCTATAAATTCAAGGACATAATCATTCTAGGCGACTTCAATTTAGATCTCAGTCCTACATGGAAGAACATTTTAACATCCTACAACTTCTCCCAAATTGTTAACAAACCTACTAGGGTAAGTGAATCATCATCAACACTAATAGATCATATTTATGTAGCTCATCCAGGAAACATTACTGAATGTACTGTCCCTCATGTGTCGCTGAGTGATCACTACCCGATCTGCTGTACGTGGTCACATCAGTGGTATAAAATGCCTAAACACAAACATACCAGCAACAAATATAGGAACTTTAAAAACTTCAACTTGGAATTATTTTTAACTGATCTGAAAGCTTCGCCTTTTACGTACGTTTACCAGTTAACCAATCCAGATGAGGCTATCAAATACTGGATCGAGATATTTCGAAATATTTTTGACAACCATGTCCCCATCAAAGAAATGAGAGCAAAACACGTTAACAAAATCCCAGTGGATAACTCCTGATATCTTGCAAGTCATGAGGAAACGGGACGAAGCTCATAAAAGCAGAGACTTCAGTAGCTATCGTTCACTTAGGAATAAGGTGCAGTATTTAATTAGGCAGAAGAAGAAAAATTACTTCAGAAATTTAGTGAAAGACAAAACTGATAGTAAATCAATTTGGAAAGCGATTAATTCTCTTGTAAATAAGAGGAAGCATATCTGACTCACAAACACTTAATGGTGAACATACTTGCAATAACTTCAGTGAACATTTTAGGGAAGAAATTAGTATTCTAAAATCTTCATTACCGACCCTTAATTGCGGCCTGAGCGTTCTGAAAACTTACAGCGACAGTAAATATGTAAAGCTAAAATTAAATATTTCTTTCCTCACAGTAGGTGAGGTTTATAACTACATCCGGTCTTTAAAAAACACTAACACAGCAGGATGTGATGATATTAGTAACAAGATACTACGCTACGCTGCACCATTTATCACAAACACACTAACATAAATATACAATTTGTGCATTGACAAACACTATTTCCCTGACGCTTTTAAACTCGCCAAAGTGTTTCCTCTTTTTAAATCTGGACAGACTAGTGACTTCTTAAACTATAGGCCCATATCCATTCTGTCATCATTATCTAAACCTCTTGAAAAACATATACAGAAGTTAACACTACTAATAGACAGCCAATCAAGTTTTAGACCAAATCACTCCTGCCACACAATATTAACTAAAATGACAGAAAGCTGGCTGTCTAATATAAATGATGACAAATTATGTGGTGCTGTCTTTGTTGATTTCAAGAAAGCCTTCGATATGATTGATCATGAAATTCTTGCAAAAAAGCTGGAAGGTTATAGATTACACCTTGACCTAACAAAATTTATTACATCTTTTCTCTCAGGTAGACAACAAGTAATTTGCTTTAGAAACAAAATATCTGACTCTTCTGTGGTTGTTACTGGTATTCCTCAAGGTTCCATTCTTGGTCCTCTTCTCTTTGCTATCTACATTAACGACTTACCACTACATTTAAAGGACTCTTCGTGTGATCTTTTTGCTGATGTCTGTACTGTTTACAATAGTGACTGTGACATCAATAACGTACAGACAACGCTCCAAAATGATATAAACAGTTTGATTAAATGGAGTAATAAAAGTGGTATATTGATAAATACCAACAAAACAAAATCCTTGCTCATCATTACAAGACATAAACTGCAGAATGCAACAAAAACTTCATTACAGTTTTGTGCTGGGACTAAGGCAATATAAAATATTCATGAACATAAAACTCTAGGACTTATCATTGATCAGCATTTAACTTGGAATTCTCACGTACATAACCTAACAAACTTGATTGCACAGAAAGTTTACCAACTAGCCAAAATTAAACACTTTATCGACAAAGACACAAGAAAGATAAACTACATATCACACATACAAACACACTTAGATTACTGTTCCACAATCTGGGATGGATGCTCAGTCTCAAAAACAAAAAAAGGCTCCACTCACTTCACAAACGAGCATTAAATCTGATTTGTGACAAACACCCAATACAGACTGTAGATCAGCACAAACAACTCAAAATTCTACCCCTCAAACATAAAGTCATTTTTAACAAAGTTAAGTTTGTGATAAGTTTGTTCACAGAATGCTGTCGCACAATGCTCCGCCTTACTTGTGGTCACTATTTACATATAACACTAAACATAGCCAGTGTTTAAAAAAACTGTCTTCTTCGTAAACCCAGGATTGATCTGTACAAGAAAAGCCTGACTTCAATAAAAAAGAAGCTGCTGGAAGGAGCACCACAAACAGGTGGGTTAGGGTCTTGAACAGGCTTGCCGACCCAGGAAATACTATCTTAACCCTTGCATGGACATTTCTGCATCTACATTATGATTTGCCTTCTCCAGAAAGAAGGTTGGCAATAATGAATCTCCAGTCCCCCCCCCCCCATGATGGTGCACAAAACCAGGCCGTATCCTGTCCATTCTCGTTTGTTATCTTCCCACCTACATCTGTCTTCTTCTTGCTCTTTTTCCTTCCACTTTTCCTTCTAGCATGGTCTTCAGTATATTGGTGCGTCTTTTGATATGGTCAAAATATTTTGTTGTCTTCATCTTTATTTCGCTGAGAAGTTCACATTGAGCTTGGAGCTGTTCTAAAACTTGTGTATGTGTTTTGTTTTTTTTTCATTCTCCATGTTATATGACCAGTCCTCTGTAGAACCACATTTCTGCTGCAGAAATCTTTCTCTCCATCTTTTTGCCAATTAGTTTTCTTTTTGCCATTTTGCCCTCTGGACATTTAGTCCAGGTTTCTGCTCCATTCAGTAAAACAAAGTAGAAATAACATTTACAGAAGACATGAATGCTACAGTTTAAATATATTTCTTTCGGGGTACTTTGATGTTACATACGTGTACACCGTGGACTGAATGTAACAGTTCTTCCTGGAGTACACGTGTTCACAAGTAACGACGCGGTCAGTCAATGCCACGCAAGCCACCCACAAAAGTCCGAACATGAGCGTAGTATACTGAGCGCTTCGTAGCAAAAAATACCCAATATGTTGCCTGATTTGTGGCGCCATGTTGCAGTCATTTGAAGTTTTAAAATACCTTCCTCTCTTCGTGTGTTTTGAAAAGTATTGTAGGGGAGATTTTTATTTTCAAAACCACTTATGTTCTATTTTCCTCTCAATTTCTTATACATGCGTGTGTGTGAATACATAGATATATGAATAATTACACACACAAACAGGTAGACGGACGGACGGACGGACGGACGGATCGATCGATCGATAGATAGATTAGACAGACAGACAGACAGACAGACAGACAGACAGACAGACAGACAGACAGACAGACAGACAGACAGACAGACAGACAGACAGACAGACAGACAGACAGACAGACAGACAGACAGACAGACAGACAGACAGACAGACAGACAGACAGACAGACAGACAGACAGACAGACAGACAGACAGATAGATAGATAGATAGATAGATAGATAGATAGATAGATAGATAGATACATAGGCATCGGGTACCCTTGATACACATTGAAGAAAAGATAAACCATATTATGCGCTAAATATGCCAGGAACGTTACTGGTACAAAACGTTGCAATCTCTCAACACATTCCATTGGCGTAAAACACAATGTATAAACAAGAGACATTGCTTAATGCACACAAAGGAAGAGATAGAAGAAATACAGTGAAAATATGAACTATAAATTTTCATTGTAAAAGCGCGTAAACGTTCATATAATCATACTGAACTAAGTCATCATTCACCCTCTCTTTCTCTCTCTCTCTCTCTCTTTCTCAGGGGCAGAATATAAGACGGACCTGCGTGCCCAGTTCTTTACCCTTTAAAAAGATTGTCTTTATTCGTTCGCTCTCTGCACTATATTAGGATATGTGATAATGATATATATATATTATACAACCACTACTACTACTGCTGTTACAAGTACAGCTAAGTATTCTTTATGTAGAAAATTTAATCAGAAAGAAAAACAGACATCCACATCCAAAGAAATCCACAAATTCCCTCAGGCTAGGGGCGGACTTGATGTTTTGTTTCTGCCACAGCTGCTGTATCTTCAGGCTGTCGGTTTGTGTAGGTCCTCATTCTCCGATATTACAAGAACTTGAGTTCCTATGTAGTCATTTTTAGTTGATATAAGATACTAGATCTATACAGCAACAAGACAGAAACAACAGTAATATCGAAAAGAGTAAACATACCAAACTGCAAAAATCCTTTCACACGGGAAAACACTGGCACAAGTAGATAAATTCAGTCAAAAGATAAATTGTAAAAGATGATAAAGAAATTAGAAGCAATGATGATGATGTTTTTTTTTAACGAAAGATGCAACAAATACCTTGGACAAACAGAAGAACAGTCGAAGAGGTCCTCAAAGAATTTTCAGAACAATGAAGATAGTTAAAATGATAAGGAAAAAAAGACAGTGGGCATGTCATGAGAAGATATATATTGAGAAACTTTGCCATGAATGGAAAATTCAAGTGAAGAAAGGAAGAGAGGAAGGCCAAGAGAAAAATATCTCAGAGAACTGACCAAGTGGCATGGAAGAAGAAAAAGAGAAAAATATATTAGAGTACTGACCAAGTGGTATGGAAGAAGAAAAAGAGAAAAATAAATCAGAGAACTGACCATGTAAGAAGAAAAAGAGAAAAATAAATCAGAGAACTGACCATGGAAGAAGAAAAAGAAAAATATCTCAGAGAACTGGCCATGGAAGAAGAAAAAGAGAAAAATATATTAGAGAACTGACCAAGTGGCATGGAAGAAGAAAAAGAGAAAAATATATTAGAGAACTGACCAAGTGGCATGGAAGAAGAAAAAGAGAAAAATATCTCAGAGAACTGACCATGGAAGAAGAAAAAGAGAAAAATAAATCAGAGAACTGGCCATGGAAGAAGAAAAAGAGAAAAATATATTAGAGAACTGGCCATGGAAGAAGAAAAATAGAAAAGCA
The DNA here is from genome assembly GCA_009760885.1 of Achatina immaculata. Classification (NCBI taxonomy): domain Eukaryota; kingdom Metazoa; phylum Mollusca; class Gastropoda; order Stylommatophora; family Achatinidae; genus Lissachatina; species Lissachatina immaculata. Next base: position 15,861,418 of record CM019719.1, read on the forward strand.
TCTGGAAACACCAAGGACCATACAAGCTGGAGAATCGCGATCACCAGCGCTATCCAGGGCGGCACATAATAATAATAATAATACACTCGTTTACCTAGCACGTTCCACGCTTCAGTAGCATCTTAAAATGTAACAAAGAAGCAATACGAGTATATTGTGAAAATTATGAACAAACTGTAGGGGGAAAAAAGAGCATGAACAAGCTTTACTGTTTTCGTTTTGTGGAAATACAGCCACCTGCTATCACACTCAGGTACAACCCGAGCAGTTATTCTGTGGCAGGCATGATACTATTTAGCGTAAAACAAATAACCATAAAGTAATTGCGCTGGCCACGGCCAGATATATGGGAGTGATACAGGGACACGCCAGTAGGCCACGTCATTGTTTGTGAAGACGTTTTTGAGTAGGAGTAATAAAACTTTCAAAAAATGGGACACTGAAACTACTGCTCAGACAGGCTGTAAGCAGTAACACACAATAACTACAATAACACACTGCTTCTTACAAGTTACAGCTAAGTGCTCTATTTATTTTATTTGATTTTTTTTAAACACAGGTTTCATGTGAATGTATACTTTATCTCCTCTCCTCTCTCTCTCTCTCTCTCTCTCTCTCTCTCTCTCTCTTTCTTTGTCCTGTGTGTTTTTGTATAATTAAGGCTCACGCCGAAACGTCACAACTGGGTACTCGTTAAGTAATAAAGTTGTTCCTACTTTTTTTTTTTTTTGCTAGTTTATACATTTAGGCTGTAAGCAGAAGGGGAGCAAAACTCCGAAGGAAATAAAATGTATTAAAGACGAATGTAAAATGTTTAAATGTTAATAGGTTGCCATCGCTACACACTGGACGAAAAAAAAAACGTTTATCATCTCAAGGCCATAAATACTCTGATCTTTTCCTACGAAGTAGAATCTTAAAACGGTGCACGCCATCCGTAGAATCGGCGAGAATCCCTGACGAATTGGATGTGACGGGCCGGATTCAATCCCGCGTCCTAAGTCCGAGTGTGACCGATAGAGCTGTACACTACTACGGTTTTTTTCAGAAACCGAATCTTTCGGGTACCCGTTTCGTAAGTACTCATGAAACCGATTCCTCCAGTTATTTCCCTTGGTAATTTTTTTAACGAGGGTTTGTGTGTGAGTGTGTGTGTGTGTGTGGGTGTGTTAAAAAAAAAAGGGGGGGGTGTTTGTGGGGGTGGTGGTGGAGAAAATTCAGAACAGCTTTGTTAACGAGCACACAGTTATAACGTTTCGGTTTATACCTTAATCATACAAATACAAGAATATGCAGGGCAAAGAAACAGAAAGAAGATACAATATAAATTCACATGAATGTTGTGTAACAAATAAAAGTGGGACTGAGTTCAAGATTGCATGTGGTGGAGTTATGTGAATTTTTAAATGAAGATTTGGGATGTGTTGGTAGTAAATCTGGAGTGGGGAAAGCGGGTAGTGGAGAGAGAGAGAGAGAGAGAGAGAGAGAGAGAGAGAGAGAGAGAGAGAGAGAGAGAGAGAGAGAGAGATGGTACTCAAGCCGAGAAAAAAGTTGGTGGAAAAGATGAATAGTTAGAGGGTTTGTAATCATATATAGTGAGGGTTCTGTGATATAAGTTACAGGCAATGAAAGAGTAAAACTTTGAGGGAATAATTTGAGAGGAAATAATCACTGTCCGGAAAGGAAATGTTAAGTATAGCTGAATTTCGAAATAACTCATTAACGATCTCATTAATAAATAAAGCTGTTTTTATTTTTCTTTCAAATAGTTTAACTTTTTTTCGCAGCTTTACTGCAGTGGCTTTGTGTATATTTATATAGTTACTCTTATTTATACTTTTACCCCTAAACTATTCATGTGCTGGTAAATGTGAGTGATGATTTGCAAATAGGACAAATGACAATTTTCCCATGCGAAAGGGAAGACCAAAACAGAGACGGAAAAACAACATAGACAAGCTTTTGCCCCAAGATTGTGTTCTCTGACCATGTCTCACGCCTCAGGTCTGCATGGTTTGGGCACCCTTGAAGGATATTATAGCAACCACAATAATTAGTGTATAATTATACCCCTATACACGAAGCACTGCAGTAAAGCTGAAACCACACGGTTTGAATTCGTTATTCAGCTACACATAACATTCTCCTCTTCCACAATCATAATCCCTCTCCACTGCTTCTTACAAGTTACAGCTAAGTGCTCTATTTATTTTATTTGATTTTTTTTAAAACACAGGTTTCATGTGAATGTATACTTTATCTCCTCTCTCTCTCTCTCTCTCTCTCTCTCTCTCTCTCTCTCTCTCTCTCTCTCTCTTTCTTTGTCCTGTGTGTTTTTGTATAATTAAGGCTCACGCCGAAACGTCACAACTGGGTACTCGTTAAGTAATAAAGATGTCCCTACTTTTTTTTTGCTAGTTTATACATTTAGGCTGTAAGCAGAAGGGGCGCAAAAGTTCGAAGGGAATAAAATGTATTAAAGACGAATATAAAATGTTTAAATGTTAATAGGTTGCCATCGCTACACGCTGGAGGAAAAAAAAAAACGTTTATCATCGCAAGTCCATAAATGCTCTGATCTTTTCCTACGAAGGAGAATCTTAAAACGGTGCACGCCATCCGTAGAATCGGCGAGAATCCCTGACGAATTGGATGTGACGGGCCGGATTCAATCCCGCGTCCTAAGTCCGAGTGTGACCGATAGAGCTGTACACTACTACGGTTTTTTTCAGAAACCGAATCTTTCGGGTACCCGTTTCGTAAGTACTCATGAAACCGATTCCTCCAGTTATTTCCCTTGGTAATTTTTTTAACGAGGGTTTGTGTGTGAGTGTGTGTGTGTGTGTGGGTGTGTTAAAAAAAAAAGGGGGGGGTGTTGTTTGGTGGAGGTGGTGGTGGAGAAAATTCAGAACAGCTTTGTTAACGAGCACACAGTTATAACGTTTCGGTTTATACCTTAATCATACAAATACAAGAATATGCAGGGCAAAGAAACAGAAAGAAGATACAATATAAATTCACATGAATGTTGTGTAACAAATAAAAGTGGGACTGAGTTCAAGATTGCATGTGGTGGAGTTATGTGAATTTTTAAATGAAGATTTGGGATGTGTTGGTAGTAAATCTGGAGTGGGGAAAGCGGGTAGTGGAGAGAGAGAGAGAGAGAGAGAGAGAGAGAGAGAGAGAGAGAAGAGAGAGAGAGAGAGAGAGAGAGAGAGAGAGAGAGAGAGATGGTACTCAAGCCGAGAAAAAATTGGTGGAAAAGATGAATAGTTAGAGGGTTTGTAATCATATATAGTGAGGGTTCTGTGATATAAGTTACAGGCAATGAAAGAGTAAAACTTTGAGGGAATAATTTGAGAGGAAATAATCACTGTCCGGAAAGGAAATGTTAAGTATAGCTGAATTTCGAAATAACTCATTAACGATCTCATTAATAAATAAAGCTGTTTTTATTTTTCTTTCAAATAGTTTAACTTTTTTTCGCAGCTTTACTGCAGTGGCTTTGTGTATATTTATATAGTTACTCTTATTTATACTTTTACCCCTAAACTATTCATGTGCTGGTAAATGTGAGTGATGATTTGCAAATAGGACAAATGACAATTTTCCCATGCGAAAGGGAAGACCAAAACAGAGACGGAAAAACAACATAGACAAGCTTTTGCCCCAAGATTGTGTTCTCTGACCATGTCTCACGCCTCAGGTCTGCATGGTTTGGGCACCCTTGAAGGATATTATAGCAACCACAATAATTAGTGTATAAGTATACCCCTATAGCACGAAGCACTGCAGTAAAGCTGAAACCACACGGTTTGAATTCGTTATTCAGCTACACATAACATTCTCCTCTTCCACAATCATAATCCCTCTCCACTAAGCTTTCATGTAGATAGATCCACTTATCACACATCACAAGTCTCTATTTAAACATTATATACGCTTCAGCATGCGCATTTCTGTACATTTCCGAACGAGCACATTTTGAACGTAGCAACGAGCGCATTTCTGTACGTATGTCGGAGACGCTCCATATTTTTTTCAAGGGATTTCTAAATTAAAGTCGGACAGTCTATGTATTCTTTCAAGCTAAGTACTCTATTCGTTTTATTTTTTTATTTTTTTAACATAGAATTCACGTGAATCTATACTTTATCTCCTCTCTCTAATTCCTCGACCTGTATGTTATTTGTATGATTAAGGCTAACGCCGAAAAGTCACACCTTTGTGGTCGTTAAGTAATAACGCTGTTCCTACTTTTTTTCCTAGTTTATACGTCTTGAAGGATATGTTCTGGAGTCTGGACTCCACTGCCACATGGACACTCGTCTGTGTGAGACATTTTAAATCGATGTAGGTGGCAAGACAGCATATACTAGATGTAGTAAAGTCTCAAGACAGTATATACTAGATGTAGTAAAGTCTCAAGACAACATATACTTAGAGTTACTAAAGCCTCAAGACATCATATACCAGATGTAGTAAAGTCTCAAGAAAGCATATACCAGATGCAGAGAAGTCTCAAGAAAGCATATATCAGATGTAGTAAAGTCTCAAGACAGCATATAATAGATGTAGTAAAAGCATCAAGAGTTACGAATGGGTCCTGCGATGAAGTACCAATGAACATTTTCTCCAGTTTTTTAGACTAGCCGGAATAAATGTATTATGATTTCGTTTCCTTTCTGTGTTTTTTTTTTAAAGAAATTAAATGGGAATAACTTGAGAAACAGGTAAATAAACTTTCTGCTTTCAGGAATAAGAGAAAGGGGCATCACCAGACTTCCACTAAATCAGCCTCCAATTCTACCCTAGAAATTACAAAATCTATACTATTACATTTCTAATTGAAATTTTTTCTAAGAGGTCCGTGTGCGCAGTTTCAGTTTCATTTTTAAAATAACCTTTTGTTTATTTTTTTTTTTCGTAATGCCTTTTTTTCTGTACGTCTAAGGGAAATGTAAAAGATCTATTTTTAGATCTGCAGTTTCCCCTCTTCCAACTCCCCAAGGTGGCTGACATTTTATAACGTAACTGTTCCGGTCGATTCTTGTTTATTGTTCCGTTTTATTTAAACATTTACTTGCTTCGAGCACATGTCTTTCATGAGCAAAGCTAAGCGCATCAACTGTATGCTTCGAGCACCTATGCCTTTCATGGGCAAAGCTAAGCGCATCAACTGTATGCTTCGAGCACCTATGCCTTTCATGGGCAAAGCTAAGCGCATCAACTGTATGCTTCGAGCACCTATGCCTTTCATGAGCAAAGCTAAGCGCATCAACTGTATGCTTCGAGCACCTATGCCTTTCATGGACAAAGCTAAGCGCATCAGCTGTATGCTTCGAGCACCTATGCCTTTCATGGGCAAAGCTAAGCGAGTCAAATTAGGAGGGTCTTGGGCATCGGGTGTTCGAAAGACACACATTTAACGCATGGTCACACTGGGCAGGGCGGCTCACGATTCAAGCACTGTATTGTCAGTGTAATTCTTCTTTGCGTGGGTTAAGCAATGACCAGTGCATTACTTTGCTCAGGGTCTACAAATCTGTTAAAATGGCCCTGATGCTGCCTACGTTTTGTACGTGCGGCAGTATGGCGTAACTGCACGCTCTTGGTTGGCCTTGCTATCGATTCAATAAAACTGGAGTAAAAGAAAAAAAAAAGGTAAAATTCTCGTTTCCATGCCATTAAGACATATATATGTTTGATATTCCAGGCATATTGGGGTAAATGAAATTATGCACAAAATACAGAACGGTTTTCATGCCAGCAAAATTCTATTAAAAATCATAATGGGTAGGTTTCAAAAGAAAACAGAAGGATAAATCAATATGGTCCAAGCTGGTTTTAGACACAAAAAAAAGAGGGACAAGAGATCATATATTTAATATAAGATTAATAATAGATAAATGCAGAGAATTTAATGTGAGTCTATCTATCTATCTATCTATCTATCTATCTATCTATCTATCTATCTATCTATCTATCTATCTATCTATCTATCTATCTATCTATCTATCTATCTATCTATCTATCTATCTGTCTATCTGTCTATCTATCTATCTATCTATCTATCTATCTATCTATCTATCTATCTATCTATCTATCTATCTATCTATCTATCTGTCTGTCTGTCTGTCTGTCTGTCTGTCTGTCTGTCTGTCTGTCTATCTATATATATATATATATGGGTGTCTGAGTGGCGAAGTGGTTAGTGCACTAGTCTCTCATGGCGAAGGTCTGGGGTTCGAATCCGGTCGGAGGCACTCCAGTCACCTAGCTGTAGAAATGGGTACCCGACTTCTTCTGGAGTTGGAGAAGGAAAGGCGCCCAGGCGTGATACTGACCATATCACCCTCTAGTGTGCTGACAGGTTACGGAGAATATGGGCACTAACACCATATCCCTATGTGCCTTTAAAGCATGACAGGATTACCTTTACCTTTACCTTCTTTATATATATATATATTTATATATAATAGACTATTCAAAGACATTTGACTGTGTACAACACCAGAAATTTTGGGAAATAATGGAAAAAATAGGGTTTTTAAAACATGTTATACATTTAATATTACTGCTGTATCTAGATCAACAGGCAGCAGTAAGGATAAATGGTGAAACAACAACTTGGTTTGACATAAAACAAGGGGTCCGTCAGGGATGCATATTGTCGCCTTACTTATTTAACTTGTATACTGAAAATATAATGAGGAATATTAGAGAAGATGTAGACAAAGAATATTACAATGCAATAGAAATCGGAGGTTATGAAATCCCAGAAATGAGATATGCTGATGACACAGTATTACTATCCACAACCCAAAAATGAATGGAAAAACTAATTATATCAGTCTGTAAGAATAGTGAATAGCAAAAATTTATCTTTATGCGAAACTTGATGGCTACTCATACCACGGTGCCTCTGCTCTAGAGGTCGGTCACGTCCTATATATACTCATGCTGGGATAATACGCCTAAACCGGCTTAACCCAGGGGTGAAACTTACTAGTGGCGAGGATTTGTCCTTCTCGACAAAAACTCCGTCCTAGTCACAACTAGGAAGTGTAGCGGCCACGACCACAAAATGCTGAAGTCGAAGTCACTGGACCAGTGCAGTCTAGATAAGGCAACTACCTCTCACCCGACGGGAATATATTCATATCCAAATCACGTTGAGGTTTTCCTGTGAAAAAGTCCAACGCTGGACTGGATGGGCCTCTCACCTGGCGGGGGTATACTGATATCCAAACCACGTCGAGGTTTTCCAGTGAGGAAATCCAACTCTAGACTAAACTGGTGCAACGAAAACCACAGTGTCACGCAATGCCGCTTCTGTGACCCACCGAGAATATAGGCCCAAGCCCCATGATTCTATTAGCCTCCATTCTAAATGAGACTATCGCGAGAACCACAGGAGTAAATTAAGTGGGATCACGAGGTTATCTTGATGGTAGAAGCGAACGAAGAAGAAGAAGAAGAAGAAGAAGAAGAAGTAAGAATAGTGACAAAGCAAAACGTTTATCTTAATGTGAAGAAAACTTCCCGTGCCTTGAGTCGCTGTAGGGACCCTTCCGGTTTCTGACTTGAGTGCCTTGGGTCGCTACAGTGATACATGCTTTGTTTCATTAAAAAACCGATGTAATGTTTAGATTGTAAACATTTAGTGCGCATGCCTAGTGACCTTTTTCATCATGGCCGAAGCGTGGTTAGAAACGAGCGTTTTATCGCTTTTTATTATAAGTTTTGGTCTAGAACTTTCAATTTTTGGTGATGTAGATAGGGATATGGACATACGCTGTGACCAGACCACTGTTCTTGAATATATCCCAAGTAGATCTAGACATATTAGACGACTGGAGAAGTAGTTAGAAGATTATTTCGAGAATGCCACATATCATCACACGACGGCATCGACAGGTAGATCTAGGTATCTCAGATGATAAGTAGTGTATATCTAGATCTAGCCGATGGTATGTAGGACACAATTATTGTCTAAAAACATAACATTACTTCTTTTTTCCTAAAAAAGAAACTGCATTTATGAAATCTTCATACATTTAGTTATTTTGAAACATGATAAGTCCAGTTCTAACGTGGAAATACTTTGTTTCATTCACGTTTGCTAATATACCCCCATACATATCAAGACCCACGCTTTTAATCTGGTACAAACGGAACGTCCGCGTTTTTGGCTACGGCACGGGAAGAGGTGCGAAGAAAACTAAATTGATGACAACTGACAAACAAATAAGGCAGCTGTATTATATATCAATGAGGAAAAATGGGAAGAGGTGAAGAGTTTTTAATATCTTGGATCATTACTAACTAATAATGGAGATAACAATGAGGGAAATTAAAAGGAGGACATCTATCGCTCTTCAAAAAACAAACTAACTAAAGAAGCTGTGGAGAGGAACAGACAAAACTACAAAAATAAAATTTTTAAGGGCATCACAACATACGCCTGTGAGACCTGGACACTTAACAAAACAGCTGAAAAACACATAAATGCCTTTGAATGTAAATGCTACAGAAGAGTTCTCCAAATATCATGGGCACAAAAAAGAACAAATATATATATTACAAGAACTTAATATTGGCTCGTGAAGAAGATTAAACAGAGAAAACTTAAATATTTTGGACACATTAAACGTCATGAGAATTTAGAGAAGACAGTCTTGGAAAGGTTCATAAGGCGGGGGGGGGGGGGCTTTTTGGTGTGTACCAAAATAAATCCTTCCGCCGGGACTTGAACCCGTACCACCGGATTAGTAAACCGAGCCTCGATAAAGCTCGACAAAATTAAATAGCTATAACAGAGATTACATTTACATCAGGCAATACATCATAGGATGGACGGTACAGGTCGGATGGATCGGGAGCCCTTAATACAGTTAGCCTAGGCTAGCCACATATAGTATTTATATTATGGATAGAAAATGACCCGCAGTGTGAAGGATTCACAAAGAGCTATAACTATTTCTGATCACATGAGAACAGAGGTTACCAACATTTTTACATTTAAGGACCACTTTTACAACTACGTGTAACTTGCGGATCACCATCTTGTATGTAATACTGCGATGACACGAACCTTTAATTGTTTCTGTGCAATCGATGACACTTAATATCAGATCGATACGCGACTGTGAGCCACCTTATAATGCTTGTAGTCCTGGGAGATAAAGGACTATGAGATAAAACATCACTCAGTCTGTAACACTGATAAGTAAAGCGTCACTCATTCTGTAATACTGTGAGAGGTAAAGCGTCACTTTGTAACACTGTGAGAGGTAAAGCGTCATTCACTCTGTAATACTGTGAGAGGTAAAGTGTCACTTTGTAACACTGTGAGAGGTAAAGCGTCATCCACTCTGTAACACTGTGAGAAGTAAAGCGTCATTCACTCTGTAACACTGCGAGAGGTAAAGCGTCACTTTGTAACACTGTGATAGGTAAAGCGGCACTCACTCTGTAACACTGTGAGAAATAAAGCGTCACTCACTCTGTAACACTGTGAAAGGTAAAGCGTCATTCACTCCGTAACACTGTGAGAGGTAAAGCGTCACTCACTCCGTAACACTGTGAGAGGTAAAGCGTCACTCACTCCGTAACACTGTGAGAGGTAAAACGCCACTTTGTAACGCTGTGAGAGGTAAAGCGTCACTCACTCCGTAACACTGTGAGAGGTAAAACGCCACTTTTTAACACTGTGAGAGGTAAAGCGTCATTCACTCTGTAACACTGTGAGAGGTAAAATGCCACTTTGTAACACTGTGAGAGGTAAAGCGTCACTCACTCCGTAACAATGAGTCGATTAAAATGGCTTCTCTCGATTTTTGTTTGATAGAGAGGTAATTAAAAAAAAACCTCTTATCACTCAAAAAAAAAAGAAGAATTGTGGCATTTTATCAATAACTTCTGTCTTTTATTATTGATGTTTAGTTCCGCTTGTTTAGTAGTTCTGTCTTTCATGTTTATTAGTTCTGTCTTTCATAATTGACGTTTAGTTCTGTTTATTTACCGGTTCTATTTTTATTATTGTTTAGTTCTTTTTGTTTACCGCTTCTGTCTTTTATTATTAATATTAATTTTGTTTGTTCACCAGTTCTGTATTTTATTATTTATGTTTAGTTCTGTTTGTTTACAGGTTCTGTTCAGTGTTATTTATGTCCTGTGCGTGTTGCTGAATGTTAGTAATGTCGTATCCAGTCACGGATTAACCACTAGACTAAACACAACCTAAACCTATCAAAGGTCGCCAACCTCTCTGACTTTTACCCCCCCCCCCTTCCCATCTGCTGATGTATGGCCTGATTTTCATCTAGCCATGATCTCTATTGTAGCTATGTAATTTTGTATTACGACAGACCAAGCACAACTGATACGCTACTTTTTTTTTTATATATTATAACGTCTTTAATGTAGCAGTAATATTTATAAATGAGTGTCACATGAAACAGTGATAATCTTTTTTTTTTCTTTGAGAACGCTCCAGCCCTTATGGGACTCTATACGTAAATTTGTTGAGCATAATGTCTAATCCACTATTTGCCATATCAAGTGTTTAGCCCAACAATCCACGTTCTCCAGTATGGAAAGCACTGTCTATCCGTCTTTCATGGCTTTGAACATGTCTACAACAATGGTTCCTAACTTTTTTTTTCATCCAAAGACCCCGTTTTCAACTACACGTGTAAGCTGCAGACCACAATATTATATGTATTATCGCAATTATATGAACTCTTAATTGTTTTTAATTGAATAAATAGCAATTAACTCTTTCATTTCACAGTTATTTTCCATGCTGTGCCAGGATAAATTTTGTTGAGAAATTTCGTTAGAAAGAAACTTGAAGGAAGTTATTCTTTAATTTAACATATCTTATATCCTTCCCGTGCCGTTAAACGTCATATAGGGCTCACAAAGTAGTTCGCCAATTTTTCCTGTCTTCGGCGAGTCTTTCAACCTCATCAAGGGATTTTATGCCTGTTAATTTGGCCTCTCTTAACAATGTCATCTTCAGAGTTTCACGCGGTCTGCCTCTTTTTCTTCGGCCTATTGTGTTCCACTTAATAACTTGTTTTGGAATTCTCTGATCATTTCTTCTCATCACGTGACCAACATATGTCCATCTCCTTTTCCTGATCACCCATGAGACTGGTTGTTGTTCAGTCATCTGTCTTATCTCTGCATTGTTCTTGAATTCGTTCCACTTGATACCGAGTATTTTCCTTATGTATTTGCTTTCAAAAGAGTCTAATTTCTTGTCTATTTCTTTAGTTGTTTTCCAGCTCTCGCATGCATAAATGAGGGTGGATATTACATTTGAATTGAATAGTCTTAACTTGGTTTTTGTGCTTATAACTTTTGAATTCCATATGTTCTCAAGATTCTTGAAGATTGATGCTGCTTTTGCAATTCTGATTCTAGCTTCCTTTCTAGTGTCACCATTTAGACTTTGTCTAAATATCACCCTGAGCATTGATTCGAACAGTTGTGCAAAATCTATCGACCCTGCAAGTTTTGTTTCGGATCAAAAGAGTTAATACACAAATTAATAAACCAGTTTATGCAGGCTTGGACCACTTGATAATGCTGCGAGGACCACTCGTTTTCAGAGAACTGTATATTGAGAACTGCTGGTCCTGAGTACACTGGTACTGAGGCTAGTAGCTGATAAAATGCATTAGGATCTCACCCGTTATGTTAACTTCAAAGATTAACTGGTTTTGACTAACATTACAAGTAAAACTGGCATGTTAACTTTGGACCCAAATAACTTTTTATTCCATCATCATCATCATCATCATCATCATGTACCACGGTTCTGACAGACGTCGGAGATTATGCATCTTCACAGATCTCGATCCTTGATAGTTTTTCATCAACTCACATGGTGACGTTTTATTGTGGCATTGCGTTAGATTATACATTTCCTCTTGATCTTCCCCTGCCTGTCTTCTCACTTTTCTTTCCTGCTGTTATGATGTTTTGAAACCCTCCCTTTCTAATTATAAGCCCAATGAATGATGAGTGGTTTTTTTTTCTTGTGGATTTAATTAGGTTCCTTTCTTCATTTGCTTTTGTTAGACATTCTCTGTTTGTCATCTTAGCCCTCCTCGGTATTCTTAATATTCTTGTAAGAAATCATATGTCTGGGAGTCATGGCCCTCCTCTGTATTCTTAATATTCTTGTAAGAAATCATATGTCTGGGAGTCATGGCCCTCCTCTGTATTCTTAATATTCTTGTAAGAAACCATATGTCTAGGAGTCATGGCCCTCCTCGGTATTCTTAATATTCTTGTAAGAAACCATATGTCTAGGAGTCATGGCCCTCCTCGGTATTCTTAATATTCTTGTAAGAAACCATATGTCTAGGAGTCATGGCCCTCCTCGGTATTCTTAATATTCTTGTAAGAAACCATATGTCTAGGAGTCATGGCCCTCCTCGGTACTCTTAATATTCTTGTAAGAAACCATATGTCTAGGAGTCATGGCCCTCCTCGGTACTCTTAATATTCTTGTAAGAAATCATATGTCTAGGAGTCATGGCCCTCCTCGGTACTCTTAATATTCTTGTAAGAAACCAGATTAGCCCACCCCTCCCTCCCCCTTCCCCATGCGTCAGAAGTTTAAAGGGCTTAAAAGCTTTCATGGGGGCAGGAGTAACTTCTCTGATGATATGAGGAATTGTGTTGTTGTTGTTTTTATCTCTACAACAGAGAGTTTTCTGTCTAAGAAACCATGTCCCTGTTGCCTCTAATGATATTTGCACTGATTCCATGAGCTCTCAAATATTTTCTTTCATGTACTGTATTGTGAGACCTGGACGCTTAACAAAACAGCTGAGAAACACCATAAATGCTTTTGAATGTAAATGCTACAGAAGAATTCTTCAAATATCATGGGCACAAAAAAGAACAAATATAATCCATACTACAATAACCTAATATTGAAGAATTGGCTTGTAAAGTAAAGAGGATTAAACAGAGTTTGGACACATAAACGTCATGGTAATTTAGAGAAGGCCATCTTGGAAGGGTACATAATGGGGAAAAAGAAAGAGAGGACGACCAAGGCGAAGATGACTGCAGTACTTCGTTGATAATCTGCAAATGGATGCATCAGCAGCAGGGCATCTTGCTTACGTCCGAGAGGCCTACAGGAGAGCTGTTAAGGGAGGCAAAGTTCCGCAAGGGACATGCAAATGACTGACTGACTGTATTCTGTATTACGACGTGGAAATGTGCTCACAGAGGCTAAGAGGATAGTCCATTACAACACACACTGATGTGACACTACAGTTCTGTTTAGACTGAGGGAGAAAAATACAATGCGAACGTTAGGTTAACGATCTAAAAAGAATAGAACTGGTGCCACCAATTATTGTACATCCAAGGGTTTATTGTATCGAGGAGCAGGTACTGGCCTTTTTTGGGCACATTTTTACATATGCTCATTTCGAGATTTGTGCCTATCTTACCGAAAAGGCAATGTAGCCTGGCATCAGAACTGCTGAGAAGGAAACTGGAGCACTCTTAGGATTTCAAGGATGCAAGGATAGTGATTCTACAGTAACTAGACTGACTAAATGACTAATCAGCTGATTAACTAAGAATCTAAGTCTTTGGTTGCGAGGAAATTGTACTAAAAGCTTCATTGTACTACTACTACTACTACTACTACTGCTTCTTCTTCTTCTTCTTCTTCTTCTTCTTCTTCTTCTTCTTCTTCGAACTACTAGCTAGTATTCTTTGCTGCCTATTGGGTGAAAATGTCGAGGCACAGCATCATTCGGCCTGGGAGCGGGTCATGGCAGTTATTTTTTTCGGACGCTGAGTGCAGTGAAAAAGCAGGAGGTGTGCAATACTTCTTTAGCAGACTCCAACACCATCCATGACGATCCTTGCCCCGTTAGCCAGACCGGGGCTATCAAAGGGCACCTCTCTGTCAGCTATGGTTCGTTAGTCTTGACCCCAACATATCAGCTATTGGTCTTTGACTGTCACAAGGGCGTCGTCTTCGCTTTCAGACCAAAATAAATTGGGTGGAAATGAAACTGTACTTTCCGTTGTAAAATGTGAGTAACTACACCTATAAATATAGCTCTATTGTCACAGTATTTTGAAGTTTGCGAAACGTTGATTAGTATGAATGACTGAAACAGTAGATTTCAATGATTTTAGTCTCGAACATTAGCGATGTATATAAAAATTGTCTATTTAACGACATGTATTCGGCGCCATGATTATATTAAAATAAATGTTTTGCGAAGAATAGTTAATGCTTTCTTTTCTACATAAGCAATGTATGTAGTTAGAGCAGCTCAGAAAAACCCACACAAATGCCGTCATTTGTAGATTTGAGTATGTATTGTTTGACAATTAGACTCTTTTGAAAACAAATGCCTAAGGAAAATACTTGGTATAAAGTGGAACGAATTTAAGAACAATGCAGAGATAAGACGGATGAGCAAACAACAACCTGTCTCATGGGTGATCAGAAAAAGAAGATGGACATATGTAGGCCATGTTATGAGAAGAAACAATCAGAGAATACCAAAACAAGCTATGAAGTGGAGCACAACAAGTCGACCATGTGAAACTCTAAAGAGGACATTGTTAAGAGAAGCCAGTTTAGTGGGCATAAATCCCTTGTTGAATTTGAAAGACTTGCCGAGAACAGGAAAACATGGCAAACAGCTATGAGAGCCTCATGTGATGTTTAACGGCATGGGAAGGATGTTAGATTGTTTGACATTATAATTGCATTTCTCAGAAGTAAGTAATTTTCTACACATATAAATATAGCTGTATTGTAACAATATTTTGAATTTTGTGAATCTGTGATTAGTATGAATGACTGAAGCAGTAGATTTCAATGATTTTAGTTTTGAAGTATAATGTTATATCTACTCTGTTTTACTGTATGGAGCAGAAACCTGGACTCTAAGCAAAAAGGTAGAGAGAAAGATTAATGCAGCAGATATGTGATTCTATGGAAAACTAGGTCATATAACATGGAGGATGAAAAGAACAAATGCACAAGTTTTAGAACAACTCCAAGTGCAATGCAAGCTCAAAGAAATAAAGATGAAGAAAACAATACTAATGCCATATCAGATAACTTCATATAACTGAAGACTATGCTAGAAGGAAAGGTGAAAGGAAAAAGATCAAGAGGAAGATGGAGATGTAGACGGAAGATAACATACAAGAATGGACAAGACACAGCCCCACTGAGTGCACCATCAAGGAAGATTCATTACTGCCATCCTTTGTTCAGGAGAAGGCATATGATGATGATGTTTGACATTCTGCTAGTACAGTAGTGGTACGGTTACTTCACATTGTATAGAAATATATTCAATTATGCATATATACAGTTTGTATAAATCTTTCACAATACACACATCATGCAATAATAATTTGAATATTAAGGGGAGAAGAAGTTGATACTGGAGATTTATGTGATCATTTAGTTAAATGTGAAGACCACTGTTCCTTTTAAGCTGCACTGCCACGCACAGAAAAAAAAATCATACTGCACACAAAATTTTTGAAGCAGCACAAAAAGAAAAATGAAACTGCTGATTTTATTTACCTGTTTCCTTATGTTACTCTGTGCTATAATTACGATCAAGAAAAATACAGTCATGGTACATGATTTCCCTTTACTGTTTCTTTCTTGTTGAGAAATGACTTTCGGATTGGATGTTTCATCTGGACTTTTATCACGTTGTGGAAAATGAGAATGACCATTGAGTTGCTTGGGTATGCAAATTGATCTTGGTAACTAACACTAGATGTCGTGACCACCAACATTAGAGCCATCCTGTTTTTTTTTTTTCCCTTAAATACCAGTAACTGAAAAGTACAGAAGGTTTATCCTGTTATTAAATGTATAGGCCTTTACAATGTGTGTGTGTGTGTGTACACATGCATGCACATATATATGTTACTACACACATTTGCACACACAATATTTTTTTGCACATGAGCTGAACATTTTGCACACATACTGCAAACCCTTAGAGGGAACATTGGTAAAGACTTCTACTAAAACAAAATTATTAATGGGGCACAAACATGTGTACATGGGATATTTTCTTCTTCTGAGATCATGCCACCACCCCCCACCCCCCCCCACCCCCCAGAAGTGACAGTGATGATGTGTCAGTGTTATGCTCCTGTCAGTCCCAACATATCAGTAAATTTAGGACTGGGTTCACCTTCCTGTTGTGATCCATATTCACTTGGTCAGACTACCATCTGTTTCCAGGGACACCAGAGGAAGGTGGAGTAGGGACTTGGGTGGCTATTGTTCACCAACCTTGATGCAGTCGGTGTGGGTTACTGAACCCTATCTCATTTCAGTTTGAATACTTCATCTTTGCATCCATTACCCAGATTTATCTGCCCTGCTTTTATATTGCAAAGAAACTTTCCATGTATATATGAGGGTTGTCCCAAAAGTAAGTTTCTCTCTCTCTCTCTGAACCTTAAGTGCCCAGGGCACATGGGGCTTCCGCAAGGGTTTTCCACAAATGCCTGTCCTTCGCCTTTTTTTTTGCTCTTGCCCAGGTGAGCCCTCTATTGCTCAACATCCTTTCTGTTGTTCTTCTCCATGTCTCTTTTGGTCTACCCTTACTTCTGTTCCCCTGTGGTGTCAATCTTAGTGCTATTTTTGGTAGTGAGTTGTCAGTCATTCGGAGCACATGTCCCAACCATCGCCAGCGTCTTTCCTCAATAATTGTTGTCAGTGGTTTCATCTGCATTTCTGCTAATAAGATGTTATTTCTTATGGTGTTTGGCCAAAATATTTTTCTAATTCTTTGTAAACATTTAGTCTGGAAAGAATTTAACTTGTTTTCTATGGTTTTTGTGATTTTCCAGCATTCACTTCCATAGAGTAGTACAAAAAGTAAGTTTACAAGAGCAAAATTTAATTGGACATAACATGCTGTACAGTGTAGTCCATGATGGACAACATATTTTTCCACATAGTCAGCATGATTGCTGAGGCATGATTTCTAAATGTAGGACAACGTTTTTTGATGCCTATCTCATAAAATGTGGTGTCCTGAACATAGAGCTGCTGTGTTACTGTTGTTTTGACATCCTATTCACCCTGAAATCTCTGGCCATCAAGATGTTTCTTGAGAACTAGGAAGAAGTGAAAATCATTTGGCACTATATGGTGGTGGATGGTTCAAACTCTCCTATCAAAAATGTTGCAAGAGTTCTCAAATGAAAGTGGAGCTATGTGTGAGCAAGTGCTATCATGATGGAACAGCACGCCTTTTGTCAGTGGCCAAGGATGACAATGTTTGATGGCAGCTCGTAAATGTTCCACTGTTTTACCCATACACAGCTACATTAATTGTTGTTCCCCTTTCCAGGAAATTGACCAGACAACCCCCTTTTTAATACCAAAACATGGTAGCCATCACTTTGCCACCAGATGTCATGACCTTAATACCCAAGGAATGACTGCACAGTTACTTGATTCCTTTGACAAAAATAGGTAAAGACAATACAAAACTGAATGGTTATCGAATTATAACATTACAAAATATCTAATGCAAAGTGATTGAAAGGATTATAACTGGGTGACTATCAGGCTTTCTAGAGACCAGCTGGCTACTACACTACCAAATACATTAGGAAATTATCATCCAGGAAGAGATACAATTAATAGCTCAGCAATCCTGGCATGTAATGTATATGAGGGACTCCAGAGAACAGAGGAAACTGTAGTTGTGGCACTTGATCTTGAGGATGCATACAACAGAGTGGATTATACAACGCTGTTGACGCTTCTGATGAGGTTTGGTGTAGATGCAAGATTAGTTCGATGGATAACTTCAATGCTGTTAAGGTGATCAGTTGCCTTGAGATATAGATCATGGATCTAAAGCCCAGAACCATTGCAACAGGACTGCCTCAGGGGTCTCCTTTGTCTCCTATGCTAATTAGTGTATATTCTACTGGCAATGTGCTGTTACTTGGGAATGCTGTAGGGCAATCTGTGATCTATGCTGGTGACATATTAACATATGAGCATGGGAAGTGTTCATTCATTCATTCATTCGCATGTCCCTTGCGGAACTTTGCCTCCCAAACAGCACTTCTGTAGGCCTCTCGGTTGTGAGCAAGATGGCCTGCTGCTGATTCATCCATTTGCAGATCATCAACGATGTCTTGCAGCCATCTTCATCTTGGTCTTCCACTCTTTCTTTTTCCCATTATGTACCCTTCCAAGATGGTCTTCTCTAGATTATGGGAAGTGTAGAGAGGAATTAGTCACAAGAGTACAGAACAGGGTGGATCAGATAACAAGTTGGTATAAGGGTAACAATACAGTGGTAAACCCTGAAAAAGCTAGCGTCCTGTGGTAAATAACGGGAATGTGGAGTGTCGGGGACAAGATATTAAGAGAACATATTTCACGAGGTATCTAGGGATCACATTTGATTGATCCATCCTTTGCACAACATGTGGACAATGTAATACAAAAGGCCAGGAAAGTGTTGGGAGCAGTTAGGTTAATGGCTGCAGCAAACTTTCCATAGCACACTTTATTCTTGCTGATGCAGACACTGGTGATGTCACTATTGGAGTATGGTTTAGTTCTAACTCACTCTGTCAAATGCACAGCTGAACAGACTAGAGCTTGTGCAGAACAAGGCAATGAGAGTGGTCTTGGGTTGCACCAGGGATACTCCTGTAGTGGCCATGTGCTTTCTGGTTGATATGCGAGTGTGAGGTCAAAACATAAGCATGCTCTGTAAAGGCATACATCAGGGTTGCATCAGGATGGACCATCCTCTCCATAAGGAGCTGGGGTTGACAAAGGGCAGATGCATCAAATGGGGCAGATCCTGGATGGCTGAGCCTGAGGACAAAATAATGTCAGTGTGTGATATAGATGAGGTGTCTAAAGGTGATGATCGGTACAGAACCGACCTCAGCTAAGAAAGGTTATTATACAGAAGGAACGTGAATGTAGAGACTGGGCACAAGGGCAGTTAAATTTTGGAGTGGGTCATCTAACACAGTAATACTTGTATGTACTGATGGCTCATTGTCTCAGAACAGCAGAAGTGGTTGGGGTTTTGTTGTCTAACAAAATGGAAGAGTAGTGGCACAGGGTTCAGGAACCTCTGAAGTCACCACATCAAGCATGCGAATGGAAATTGAGGGAATGGAATGGCTAGTTGTCCAAGAAGTAGTTCATGGTGTCACTGTGATGGATTCACAGGGTATGCTTCGTAAGATTGAGAAAAAAATTGCTTCGAAAGGAATGGGTTTATCTGTTAAGCTAGGCAGCTGAGATGAGCCTGAGGTGGCTTTGTTTTCCAGGGCTTGTGAGAGTATATGGCAGTGATGTGGCAAATAAATTGCTGGACAGGCTAAAATAAATGGCAGGCAGAGGATGGACAAGGAGACATTGGTGAAGCCATATTGGAAAGACTGCAGGAAAATGAAGAGCGGGAATGGAAGAATAATCGTGAAGTGATTGCTGGAGCTAGGACAAATTAAGGTTGCCGGTAGGAAATCTGAACTGTGTGGCGTGGTAAAGAACCAACACTTGATGGGAACTATTAGCAAACATACTGTCCTGAATACAGTGTTACCGGATTCTGATTTTGGACCTTTGCCATGACGTTGAATTTTTTGGTTCACAGAGAGCTCATATGCTTCCATTCCATGCTTGCACATTTTGCAGTAGTGAACCCATGTCTCATCACTGGTAACAATACATTCCAGAAAGTCTTGACTGTGAATAATATATTGTTGCGGAATGGCAGGACATATTCCATTCTCTTTGCTCAAAAGGACCCATCGTGTCCACAGCTTATGAAATCCCAACTGCATAGTCATTATGGCTGTACTTACTATCATGGGTCTGTCATTCTGTGCTGTCAATGGTTGTCATCTGCCTGGTTTGAAGTTGTGCACACCATTTTACCATCACACTGTCTCCATTGACTTGTACCAACGGGTGATGAATGTCTGCACCTGGTTTGTGTTCAGAAATTGTATCAGAGCACAAACCTCCTATTTGGACCACTGCTTCAGTCAGCCTTCCATCTTTAATTGATGAGAGAGAGAAAGCAAGAGAGAGAGAACCACCCCCTCTTTCCCCCCCCCCCCAACCATAACATCCACATTCTGTGAAATAAGATATTTGATTGAATATCATACAAAGCTTAGCAGACCTATATGAAATAATGTAGTGTACATGTATTGTGAGTAAAAAAAAAAGTAAAGGCAATTTGAAAATTACATACTAACCACAATGGATGGAAGCTAATGCAATGCGACATGTTCACAGTCACTGACGAGTAGTTTGAACATGCACAGGATTGTGCTCTGCCATTAGTTCAGTTGTAGGAAAATTCACATTAAAATAATGATTTTTCGTAAAGTACGGTAGAAACATAAGGCAGTAACATAAGCATTTATTATGACTATCAAGACATATGCATTATAAGTTATATACTGTATGTACTGTACCATTATAAACTTGGCATTGTGATCGCTTTGTTTGTATGAGACAGATACATATGCTTCATGCAGGAAGCAAGTGGGAAGCTATTTAGTTTGTTGCTTTTGGCTGTGTCCAATACATCGTGTTCGCTGATCGTGATTTTTGTATTATAACATTTTTTTTTAATGAGACCACAGACATAAATGTTGTTGAATGTTGTCCTAATGGATGTTATGTAGGGGACACCTGTACGTATATATTCAAAAGAACTGAAATAAGATATCTGTGTTCATTCATTCATTCATTTGCATGTCCCTTGCGGAACTTTGCCTCCCAGACAGCACTCCTGTAGGCCTCTCGGTTGTGAGCAAGATGGCCTGCTGCTGTTGCATCCATTTCCAGATCGTCAACACTGTCTTGCAGCCATCTTCGTCTTGGTCTTCCTCTTTTTCTTTTTCCCATTATGTATCCTTCCAATACGGTCTTCTCTAAATTATCATGACGTTTAATGTGTCCAAAATATTTCAGTTTTCTCTCTTTAATCCTCTTCACTAGCCAGCCTTCTTCAATATTAAGCTCTTGTAGTATAGATATATTTGTTCTTGTTTGTGTCTACGATATTTGGAGAACTCTTCTGTAGCATTTACATTCAAAGGCATTTATGTGTTTCTCAGCTGTTTTGTTAAGTGTCCAGGTCTCACAGGCATATGTAGTCAATTAAATACTCAGTGAAATGAGTAGTTGAAGTTGATCAGTGGTAATAAGAAACTGTACATAGCGCAGACATTTTGACTTTCATCAGACAGTTCCAACAAACAGTGAAGAGATAGAAAAAATAGCAGATATCAGGAGTAAGGAAAGAAAAATGTGAAATGTAACAAATAGTTATTTATGTGTGTAAACAGTAAGTTATGATATCATGTAAGTCACTTAATTTTGGTTAGCAGAGCTAATGAATATAATGACTATGTTTTTTTTTTTTATATAAACATTTGGTCTTCATTTTGTCTTCCATTTCAGCTAATTAATTTTTTTTTCAACATTCGTTAATTTTGTTATTTGTTTCCATTTCAGAAATTTTTCATTTTTAATCTGAAACTACTGTCAAAGATGAACAAATAAATTCACCTTCAGCCATGTCAGTTACACATCCATTGATCAAAATCCTTAAAGGTATTTGAACAGTTTTCTTGGATAGATCATTAAATGCTTCACTTAGTCATTTAAATTTGTGAGTAGATTATTGAAATGTTTAAGCTGATCAATAATTGTCTAAACTGATCAGCTAAGTTTTTGGCATAGACCATCAAGTGCTTAAAATGATCTTCCAAGTGCTTTAACAGAGCTTTTATGTGTTAGAATATATTATTTAAGTTTTTTTTTTTTTATAGTTCATTTAAGTGTGATATAAAATGGTAATATATAATACTTTTTAGAGTAATATATATTTTAATTTTGCAAAAAATGCAGAAACTTTATTTTGAAATTGAAATCTCTGATAATTTTGTTTTTTGAGAGAAAAATACATCTTGATATAAAAGTTTTTGCAGAAAGCAAAGTTCCTGTCAGAAATAAAAAAAAAAAGGCAGGAGAAATGATTTGACCTCATTGCAATGACTGATACATTAGAAATGGCAAGTTGCCCAGAATACACCTACAGCCAACCTGCGCACTACAGTTACTACCAGTGTTGTGAGAATTTAAATATTCCCACCAGTGGTGGAGCTTGAATAGAAACCAGACATTACAGCTGTCTGGGAAGCTGCAGAACTACTTTCTGGTAAATGCCTTTAGGTTCCAGGATAATCATGGCAGTCAGCAAATTCATCAGCTTGATTCTACAGCATTCAGAATAATACTGTGAAATATAACAAAAGAACAGATTAGCACTTTTTCTTGTCATTTTGACAAAAATCTTATCATGCAATTTTTTGTTTTGTTATTTAAAGAAGTTACAGTCGTATGCATGTTGTTTTTACCTTTGGGGCTGGGATTCTTAACTGAGGTGTACATGTTTATTGGAGAAATAGGAACCACATGATGGGGGTATGGGCTGTGATCAGATTAACCGACAATTACTGGTAATTTAAAAAAAAAAAGAAAGAAAAACTGAAACTTTTGGAGGTTGTCAGTCACATTATCAGAAACCAAGTAAAAAGCAATCAGCAAAATCTGTTGGGAGGAAAATCAGGCCAGTAGGCTGATGAAGCTCAATCTACATGGAGGAGAATCAGTCAGTTTTGACTTTGGTTCAGCATGAGAACATTTTGTAATGATTAAATCTCACCGCAGATAAGGTCAGAACAGAAATTTCGCATGAACATTTAATTTTCAGTGATGTTTGTAAAGTGTGTGGTAAAGCTGATATTTTTTTAAAAAAAAAGTATAAAGTAATGAATGTTGTATTGAGAAGACTGGTATTTCGGAAAATACTTCATGCAAGGTGAAAGATAGGTGTAGTTGTACCAGTTTGAAAAATTCCTGGCATGATAACTGGATATAGGATTCAATGTCTGAGCAGTTTTTAAAAAAGGATTGTTGTTACATTAAATTCTCTATCAGCTGTTCTGTTCCTGGCTGACCATATGTAAAGTGTGACCAAACTTTTTGACATATTTTAAGTCATACTGGTGTCTAATAGGACTAGTGATGATGATTTTGATGATCTGGTGAAGCAGGGATTTGGGAACTGGACAGTCCATAGGAGAGCCTGAATCATAAAAGGGTTAAGAATTTGTGCTTTAGGGTCTTGGTTTATTTTCTGATGGCATTTAGAAATGATGTGCTAAGCGGGCAAATGTATTAATGAAGACTCCTATGAAAGTTAAACATTTAACAAAATTTTGTTGTCAGTATGTTTTACAGCATCATTTTGTTTTGACAAAAAATAAACTGTGTCATACACATCAGTAGCTGAAGTCATAAGAAATAAAATTCACAACATGAAACTGCATTGTGTTCGTATAGTTATTTGAAACACTGTTATAACTGGTACAGGTTCTTGTTTTTATATCTTTCATTATTAGTGGCTTACTCTGGGGATCGTAACAGTCTCTACTTATTGATCAAGCTGAACTAACAACAGATAAATTGTGCTACATTTCCTTGTTGTAGATATTTGGGATGAAGATACAGGACTTGGGCTCAGTGATAGCAGCCAGCTCTGGAAAGTCCATAGAAATAGACAATGGTCAGGCTGAATGAATGGGGATTGAATGGGAAAGCAAACCTGTTCCTATATATATGCCAGACCAAATTCAAATGTACCAGGGGTTGAAAGACATGTAACGGCATTGCAACACAAGCAGCCCTTTTGAGAGCAAACATCGAAAAAAAATGAAAAAGTACCAACACTTTGTTTCTAAGTGTCCCATGAGAAGTAGGATTGGGATCTTGACTATGTCTTTTTTTTTTTTACTGGCCTTGACAATTGCCATTTCTGCCATTGTTTGTGCTTCTACAATAACTGTATAGTTAAAACCTACATGAGCTGGATTAATGGAGACAATATTTTGGGGGCAACACTAAGCAGAAACATGCCAAAGAAATTTTTAACTTATTATTTCAGACTTTATTTTGTACAGATTGAACCCTTAAATGAGTTTGATATTTTAATTTACTTGCTTCATTTCATGTCATTTCAGCCACTCTGTTGGAACTTTATAATGAAGGAGGAAAGATCTGTGACACCAACTTGAAACTGGTGCCATTTTGTCGAGCTCTGGAGGATATTTTACGTTTGGGACTTCAGAGTAAGTTATGTCTGAATCATTTCAGTTTAATTGCTGTTTCATTTGAACATTCGGTCCCTGGTAGTCCAGTTAAATAAAAATTACTTGAAGACATCCTATTCCTGGAAACAGTATTGAAGGATATGTCAATATTGAAAGATATGTCTGAGACCAAAATCAACATCTGAAAGAGAAAGAAAAAGAAGAGAAATTTGAATATCAGAAATATTCACCTGAAATGTGGCCAAAGTATGAAGTAGGACACCATGGTTGTCGTGCCTCTGCTTCCGATATAGTGTTATCTGCATATTTTAATATGTTTGAAGAAATAAGTAAGTTAGTGAACTACGATAGACTCTATAACATGATCCAGCTCCATGAAAGAGTTGTTGCACATTGGATACCATACCATAGAGAACAGAGAGGCCGATTCACTAGCAAGGATGGATGGATAGGTCACACAACTATATTCAAGGATATCATATGATGAAGCCAGAACACTGATCAAGGCCACATATAAAAACAAGAGAAAGAGAGAACATCCAGGTTATCAGAGGAATGACTTCTATCACTTGCTGAACAGAGAAGATCAGGTCAAGATATTCAGACTCCGCATACTCTGACTGAACTATTACATGTATAACAAGCTTAAGATAGACACAACTGATGAGTGGGCCTGTGGCAGCGGAAAAATAGCAGATCAGTATCTGCAAATACTGTATGGTGATGTCAGCAACAAAAGGTGGACTGCTGCTTTCTTTCAGAGGTACCAAGGTTGTTGTCTGAGAATGTTAGAAGAAGAAGTTTGTAATGTGGCCCGCTTCCCTTCATCAAATTCAGAGTTAACAAATCATGGTAATTTATTTTGAGAAAAGCTACATTTCACATGGTAAGAAACGCGTAATTCTGAGAATGTATTAGAATAAGTAAAATAAGCCCGGAGAAAACACAAATCATTGCTCATTGCTGCAGATAAAGTTTGCCTCCATTCCTTTCTGTTCCTAATCTCTCCGCAGTTGGTCAATTTCTTTCATATCCTCTTTATGTTGTCTTTCCATCTCTGTCTTGGTCCACCCCTTGGTCTTGTTTCCCTCATCTCTTGTGCATAAATAATTTTTGTTTGTCTGCTCTCTTCCATTCTTTCTACATGGCCCAACCAGTGTTGTCTGTTCAGTTTCAAGACATTTATAATTTGTTGGGATTTAAATAAACTGTTCAGTTTGGTGTTCTCTAGCTCTCCATTCTCCGCTGTTGGTATCCTTTGTGAGCCCAAAAATCTTCTTAGGATCTTGTTCTCAAAGATAGTCATGTATGCTGCCTGAAATAATAATGAATGGTGTAGACAAGTAGTAGACCGAACTCTACAGGTAGAAAGAAGTTAGACCCATAGATGCATGGAGATTAACCTTTCAAACAAAACTTTAGGATACAAGGAAGATAAGGTGAGAAAAGGAAAGAAGAACCTCTGGGTGTGATGATGATTATACACATGCTTGTTGTTGTTGTCCTAGTATTAGATGATGATTATACACATGCTTGTTCTTGTTGTCCTAGTATTAGATGATGATTATACACATGCTTGTTCTTGTTGTCCTAGTATTAGATGATGATTATACACATGCTTGTTCTTGTTGTCCTAGTATTAGATGATGATTATACACATGCTTGTTCTTGTTGTCCTAGTATTGTCTCTCTTCACATGTGTCTGACCATGGTGACTTCTATGAGGACAGAAGTGCAGATGCAGGTACAGCAACCACAGCACATTTTATACTCTATACAGACAGGTACTTCACATGGGCTTGAACTCCTGCAACACAGGAGTAACCTTTACTCAGAGAATAACAGAATCTAGGAAAAGTGCAAGAAGATCCATGTTTACTTATCTCTCAGCAAAGTTCTGGCAACAAACACAACACTCTCATCCAGACATATGTCCACAATCCAGCCTGGTCAAATATAATGTGTTCTCTTCTTAAACACTCTCACTAAGACCTAAACTTCAGACTCAGTATTTCTATCATGTGATCAGTTGTATGACATGCAACCTCACCTCTGTGTTAACATGTGTTGGTGTGAGCTTGGTTACAACAAACAAATAGCCTAGTGCACACTGCTGTATGATAATGATACTGGAACATTCCATGACCATACTTCAATAGCAGACATTTCCAGTATATATATATTTTTACGAGGGGCGTTCAGAAAGTAATGCACTACATTGTTTTTCTCAGGAGCTGTTTATTAAAAAAGCGTGAAATTTATACACAATATACATGGATATGTCATGTAAACATTGGTATTATTCAATATAATCAACTTGTATGGCTTCAAGTGCATGTATTCCTAGCCTGTACCAAATTTCTCTTGATTATATAGCCATTTCTTTGCTGCATGAATCACTCCTTCGTCATCTTCAAATCTTACCCCTCAGAGTGCATCTTTAAGTGGACCAAACGGATGGAAATCAGAGGGTGCCAAATTGGGACAACCCAATTTGGTGATTGCTTCCTGTGTTGCCAGAGTTGTGAAGAAGCAGGTCTGCTGGATTCTTGTGTGGCCAAACTGCGAAAACGTTGAGTTTTTTCAGTGTCCTAATATAAGCTTGTGAATTGATTGTCTCTCAAGTTGGCATAACATCCACAAGAATCACACCTTCAGTGTCCTAAAAGACAGTTATCATGACCTTTCCAGCTGAAGGAGTTGTCTTGAATTTCTTTCTTTGTCATGATTGCGGATGATGCCACTCCATTGACTGTCTTTTTTTTCTCAGGTTCAAAATGATGTGTCCAGGTTTCGTCACCTGTTAAGATCTTAGCCAGAAAGTTCTCTCCATCGGCATTGAAACACTCCAACAGTTCAGAAGAAATTGCTTTCCTTTGCATGGTTATTTCGATGGTCATTTGTGAGACTTTGAGGAACCCATCTTGCACAAACCTTAGAAAATCTGAGAACTTTTATAACTGCATTGCACTACCATTGCTGACTGACAGCTTTAAGGCCAGTTGTTGAGTAGTGATACGCTTATAATATTGCACTCGGCGCATTTCAACATTTCTGCATTGGTGGCTGTGGCAGGATGTCCACAGCACAACCGATCATGCAATTCCTTATCATCACTTACTGATTCTTTGATTCTCTGAATCCAGTGACTGACTGTACTCCTGTCGACTGCAAAATTTCCATACACATCACATAGATGCTTGTGAATGTTCACAAGTTTCATTCTCTGCAACAAGAAATTCTGTCACAGTTTGCTACTTATACTGCAAATTGCTAACACGCTCCGTTTCAACAGTTAGGGCAGCCATATTCTTTGGCCTGTTGCTTTGCAATTTGGTTCACACAATCGGCACATGCCATATTTAAAGTGTGCAAAATTTCATGCTTCTATCTTCATTATTAGCTGAAAAAAATGATGTGGTGCATTACTTTCTGAACGCCCCTTGTATATATTAACAGTTCTGATACACATATCTGCAAAATGCAACATTTATGCATGATAGAGTGGAGGAAGATCAATAATTTATCAGCAGATTCTTTATGCGTATCACAATATACAAGACTTTTTTGTTTGTAAGATTTTGTTATCATAGCTTTACTGCAGTGATTGTGTGTATATTTATATATTTAGTTTTTTTATACCCCAAAACTTCATATGCATATCATAGAAATGAGGTCATCACCACATTAATCAGCAAAAAAAAACAAACAATGAAGTAAATACTGATTTGAAAAAAAAACCCAAAAAACTGACATATTTATGAAGTTACTTCCCAAAGACACTCTTAGGCAGGATATGAAGTTGAACAGTGTAAGAAGATGGTGGGATGAACAAAGGAAATATAGTCATTGCTTTTTATATCTGTATGTGTTTGTTTGTTTTTTTTTTTTCAGAACATAGTCACTGGTTCAGCAAGACAGACTACTGGACTGTGTTTGCAAAACTTGGGGATAAGTATGTATCTAGATTTTGTGAAAAATATGTGCTTTTTGGTACGTTCTTCTTGAAAAGAATTTTTAAAATTTTAAAATTGAATGTTTAAAAAAAAGTACGGTTGGTATTAACTTTGCAGTAATATGCAATAGTAACATTTCTGAATATGTAATCTTGCATAGCTTTAAAAATTTTCTCAGAATAGCAGATGTATCATTATTTCCCCTCCATATCTTGTGGATTGTCACTATAGACTTGGCATTCTGCCTCACAGAGAAAGATGTTATTATTTTTTTTTTTTTGTAAGGTAGCGACACAAAGAAAGATTTTTTTTTTT
Source organism: Achatina immaculata (assembly GCA_009760885.1). Lineage (NCBI taxonomy): Eukaryota > Metazoa > Mollusca > Gastropoda > Stylommatophora > Achatinidae > Lissachatina > Lissachatina immaculata. The sequence continues at coordinate 15,889,926 of CM019719.1, forward strand.
TTTTTAAGATGGTCCCAGAAGAAGAAGTGTTATTTTTCAGGTAGTGACATGAGGAAAATGTTATTTTTTAGGTAATGATTTAAAGATATTATTTTTTAACTAGCCTCACAGAGAAAGATGTTTGTTGTTTTTTTTTTTTCTTCAGTTATCCCAATAAAGAAAGATGTTATTATTTTTTTTTTTTAAGGGAGTCCTACAAAATAATGATCAGGAATTGTCGCTAGGACTGCTAAACAATGTTGAGCATGTCCGTAATTGAGTTTCCTAGATGCTGTATTTAGAAACAAATTTTGATAGGTCAGATATTCAAGATTACTTCATTATCTTGAGAACAGCAGAAGTATGGTTTTTTTCACTTTGTTTCAGGGCTGGTCCGGGTCTGTTTCATATCATCAAATATGTGAAAGAGAATCAAAAGGTAATCCATTAAGATTGTTTTTGCTTTCTCTAAATACGGTAAATGAAAAATGCATAAAGACACAAAAAAAATCTTGTTTGAATTTAAATGTACTGTAAAAATAGCAGCATTTTGTATCAGTTCCTAAAAATAGCAGCATTTTGTATCCATTTCTCATGAAAAAAAAGAACAGGTTCATAGTTGAATTTTTCAGGGAGTTGTGAGTGAGATATATAAAAAAAATGATATTTAAAAAAAAACAAACTTACTAAATATCAAGGAAATATCTGTCAGGAAATAAGTACATGAAGTTTATGAAGAAAATAAGTAAATTTATCATTGAGCCACACAGAAATATAGAAATGTTTATTTTGAATACAACCTGGTAAAGAAGTAAAAATAATCTTCATCCTCATCCATAACTTTCATTCTTATCTATGTTAAGATATAATTTTTTAAAACTAGTATTGCGATCAAGGTAAAGCATAGTCATTATGACCTCTCTTCATGTGTAATTGGAAGCAGGATATGCACCAACTTTGTCATATTTCTGGCAGTGCAGCTGTATAAATGAGTACCTTGCACTTGTGTTAGGAAAACTGCATATGAAATCTGAGAATGCTTACCAATAAGGTGAGACACAGCACATACCTGAGTTAAAGCACATGAATGCTAAAAAGAAGAAAGACAAATAAAAAGGAACCATTTTGTATTTTTATAAATGGAATTTTACTGTTGCACTAAAAATTAAGATCCACAGTAAGGCAAGAATCAAATTTTTGTCTTTGCTGAAAAAGCTCATGCAGAGTTGTTTGTCATTGCAGACTAACACAGAGCAAGGACGAGGCCGCTTGTTCATCAGAGCATGTCTAGTCAAGAAATATCTTGTATCCGTTATTTCTAAGCTCAGAGATGATCGTGCATTTCTTGAGGTAAGCTATATCTTACTGTAGCTTTTAAGCTAATCTTCTTTTTTTAGCATTTGAAGAGTTTAGTTTCTGATCCAGTCTTTGAAATAAATGTGATTTTGGCATCTTATATTTATATAACTCTTTCATTTCAGAACAACACAGGCAGTGTTAGATCTTGCACACGTAGCACTAATCAGTGTTCAGTGCAATAATTAGACATAGTCTAAATAAAATGAAAATAGCATATTTCTAGCCTGACCTGTGTTTTAAAATTATAGAGTAACTTGCTTCCAATTTCTGTTGACTAAAACTTTAAAGCAAAATTTATTCTGGTATAAGGTGGAATAAAGAACAAATATATCCATACTTCAAGAACTTAATATTGAAGAAGGCTGGCTAGTAAAGAGAAAACTTAAATATTTTGGACACATTAAACGTCATGATAATCTAGAGAAGACCATCTTGGAAGGGTACATAATGGGAAAAGAAAGAGAGGAAGACCAAGGCGAAGATGGCTGCAAGACATCGTTGATAATCTGCAAATTGATGCATCAGCAGCAGGCCATCTTGCTTACAACCGAGAGGCCTACAGGAGTGCTATTAGGGAGGAAAAGTTCCGCAAGGGACATGCAAATGAATAAATGAATGAATAAGGTGGAAAATAATTCAGGACCAAAAGAGTTAACTCTTAACCTACCCAATAACATTCATGACATTTGAACACTTTTTGTAATAAAAAAAACTGCTTCATGTGTTGTACTGGGAAATGATGCAGTGTTTATTTTTTTAGGAGAGATCCGTGGAGAACTTGCAGATTTACAGTATCAAGGAGATCCTACAGTGACAGTTTCAGCAGTACTCTTTTTTTTTTTTTTATGCTAATTTTAAAAGAGCAACAGCAGATCAGGTGCCCTATTTGATAGTGTTTCATTTTTTTCACCATTTTTTCACCATCTGCCATTGCCCTCTGGTCAACTCAGCCGTAAAAATTGGTTCCCTGCTTGTGCTGAAGAGACCAGCCTCCAAAGAAAGTGAATGTCTGACCAGCAAAGTGAGCCACATGTTATTGCCCTGCAGATGTGCTTATCAGTGGATGAAGCAAAACTAGGATACCATGTGAAAGTCAGTTTACAAATAAGGGGCTTTACCCAAGTCCTGCAGCAAATGATTGCAAAAAAATGTGTGTACTTAAATATATTAAAAGCTGCATCATGGAGTACAAAATTTAATGTAAGACAGTTGTGTTGTAATTCTAGCTAGAATTTACAATGTAAATAATTTTTCATTGCAGGTGTGGTATGATGCTGCCACATCTATACTAAATAATGATATTCTTTCAGGTAAACAAATTGTATATGAAATATCTCTGTAATTGAAAAGTTTTGGATAAAGAAAATATATACATTTTTGCATATTTAGTACCTTGAGATATCATCATCATCAGGTGCCATGCCGACTGGCGTTGGCTATTATACTTCTCCAGAGTACACGATCCTTCATGCAGGCCATCAGCTCAGTTGGTGATCTCCTCTCACACCATCCCGTCAGACTGTCCAGTATCATTTCTCTTGGTCTTCCTCTTGATCTTCTTCCTTCTGTTTTTGCCTGTTGTTATATTTTCAATGCCCACTCTTCTCATTGCATGTCCTATGAAAGTACATTGTCTCTCTCTTATCTTTTTGACAAGATTTTTGTCTCTCCAGCTCTTCTCATAAATTCTTCATTAGTTATTTTTGCTGTCGGGGGATTCGCAACATTCTTCTAATAAACTACATTTCTGCTGCTACCAGTGATTTTTTGTGCAGACCTGCCTATTGTCCATGATTCACTTCCATATAACAAGATAGGTTCAATATAGCATTTTAGGACTCGTTTTCTAACATTCATTGATAAGGATGTGTTAGATAATATGTTTCTCATTCTCTGAAATGCAGTCTTTGCTTGGCCTATTCTGTTCCTAATTTCTGTTCTGCATTTCCTATCTGAAGTTATTACTGCTCCAAGGTATTTGAATTTCTGCACCTGCTTTAGAATAGTTCCATTTAATTTTATACTGCATGTTGGTGGATTCTGTTTCTTAGATATAACCATAGTCTCTGTCTTTTTGATGTTCAGAGTTAGACCTTTCTCTTCACTTTCTTTGGTGACTTTATCCAAGAGATTTTGCAGGTCTTGTTGGTTCTCAGCTATCAGTACTGTGTCGTCAGCATACCGAAGGTTGTTAATAATGTACCCTTCAATTTTTATGCCTGGTTCTGTAATGATCATTCTTAGAATATTCTCGCTGTACAGAGAAAAAAAAAGGTTTGGAAGTAGGACACATCCTTGTCGCACCCCTTGTTTTATCTATTTGTCTGCACTGTTCATTTAACCACACTTCCTTTGCTTCTCTGCATTTGCATCTTATTTCTGTATTTATTTTGCTATATTTTTCTTGGTTATTTTTACTCCTCCTCCTCTTGTTCGTTAGTCCTGAGATGTCATCTGTCATCCATTTATTTTTAGGGGCCTCTTTTTTCGGTGGTATTATCTCCTTAACAGTTTGGTGGATAGAATCTCTTAACATTGCCCATTGTTCATCTATACTTTTATCTTTGCTGTTGCATGTATCTATTTGTTATAATAACTTTGTATTGTTCTCGCAGTTCTTGGTAATTTTTAAGGAGTTCTGTATTCAGTTTGATGTTTCTCACTTTTCTGCATGCTTTCTTTAGCTTTATTCTAATTTTTCCACAGAATGGGTCATGGTCACTACTGCAATCGGCTCCTGACGTGGTTTTTGTTGTCAGTAATGCATTCCGGAATCGTTTGTTGATTAATACTTAGTCTGTCTGGTTAAAAGTATTCTTGTCTGGGCTGCACCACGTTGCCAGTCTTCGGGGATGTTGTTTAAACCAGGTGTTTCCTACAACCATGCTATGTGTTCTTGCCCATTCAATTAATGTACTACCTCTGTCATTCCTCTCCCCCAGTCCATAGTCGCCAACAATGTCTGAAGTTCTTCCTTTACCAGCTTTGACATTAAAATGCCCCATCACTGTAGTAACTTCATGTGACTGTATGTTTTAGGGCTGTCTCTATGTCATTATAAAATAGCTGTACATCTTCTTCAGAACTTTCAGAGCGTACACTTGTCTAATATTTATGTTTATTGGCCATCCTTTCAGTTGGGCTAGCAGGAGTGGGTCCGAGATGTTCAAATATCCCACAGTTGTCCTTGCTGTTTGTTCATCAAATATTATTCTTATTCCTCGTTCATGTTTCTCACTTCCAGAATATATTATTCTATATTTATCAGAGTTTATCTTCCCTGCACCTGTCCATCTAACTTCACTCATTCCTAATATGTTGATCTTCATCCTTTCCATTTCCTTCTTTACATTTTCTAATTTTCCAGCCTGGAATAAAGTTCTAACATTCCATTTTGCTATTTTGAATTTGTTAGTTTTGCCACTAGTAGCTTGATGACAATCTGGCCTCACCTGTGGCTCGTGAGCTGCCCTACCGGACGAGGCTGTTCCAGAGGAACATTAACATTGTTCATGACAAATCTATTACTCTGAATACGCATAATTGTTCTTGGGAGCTACAACAGTGATTTCCTGTTGCCTTCTGTCAGTTTGCATATGGACTCTCCGCTAGCCTTTGGACTCCCTGTCCTACCAACAAGGCAGTGGGAGCGAGAGGTTTTAAGGCACCTCTTACCCACCTGTTATTCCCTTCACTGAGCACTTGAGGCACTTTATAGGAGTAGTAGAGCCACCTACTACCCCACCTCGCTCTATGAGTCTGCTGCCAGTTGGTCCATGCCTGCTTATTTGGGTAAATCATTATTCACAGGGATCCTCCATATCTGGAGGACTTTCACCATCCACCGCCTGTGACACGTTGGGTTGGGGATGATCGCCCCAGCTTTATCCAGACCATGAGATATTGCAGGTGTTAAAATGAAGTAGGGTTAAATGACTTGGTGTTATTGGAGGTAGTGATATGGGAGGGGAGGGGAACCTCCATCAATTTTAATGGTAAAGCTTGTATTATACATAACGTTATTAATTATATTTGTTTTCTAATCCAGATCCTTTATCTTTTTTACTATGTAACACAGTCATTTTGGTTTATTATTTAACTGAACTTTCTTCTTTCAGAGATCTTGCTGTCCTTGTTGGCAGAAGTACAGAAAATCCCATTCAGTCTGTACCTGAAGAATGCCAGTTTTTTAGATGAGACATGGGAAATGGGGGTAGGTTATTAAAAAACTATGATGATGATTTCAGTCTTTTGAACTGTTAATAAAGTTTACTGACATTAGCTTGTATATTAATATAAACTGTAATGTATGATGTTATGGTTCATCTTTACTTGAGAAAACAGTAATGTGATGTCTCATTGTGACAAGAATGATTTTCATTTTTTTGTTTAGTAAAATCTGTTCCATAGCAACTTTGGCTTCTTCACATTTATTTTTGTTGCTCTGTCACTGCAGGTGATGATGTTAGCTAGGGATGAGTACATGATACCTGATCTGTTCTAGAAAGTTTAAAACTTCTTTGGTATTGTTTCACTGCCTGGAAAGTTATCCACTTTTGTTGCTCTGTCACCCAAGTTTATGGCACAGAAACCAAGATTTTCAGTAAAACTTGCCATGTTTTTGTGCTATCTGTAGATAGTATGGCATAAAGAGTCCTCTGTTTTTTTTAGCAAAAACTTGTTCATCGCGTCCATCTGGTTATTAACTGAACATACAAGGCTTGCTTTGTCATGAAGAACATCTCATAGCTCTTATTCCATTCATAGTGGAAATATGTATTCAACCACAATCAATTTCTATGAAAGTTTAACTTGTATTACACTTGTGAACTATATATGATGCATTTTATGGGCAGTAACCATAGCAAAGAAGTTGCTGTTCTGACTCTCCGTCTCAGCAGCTCTTGTACGTAACCTGCACAAAACTGAAATTTGATACTGCATCGTTTTATGTTTGCATTTTCAAACTGCAAACACTTGCAGCTCTGAAATTCAGACTCCATATTCATATGTACAGCTGCCACATCTATGATGTCACTCCATGGTTTTTATGTCTTTTATTACTCTCTCTGTCCTTATTGATATAAAAAAGGATTATTGTTACATTAAATTCTCTGTCAGCTGTTCTGTTCCTGGCTGACCATATGTAAAGTGTGACCAAACTTTTTGACATATTTTAAGTCATACTGGTGTCTAATAGGACTAGTGATGATGATGATTTTGATGATCTGGCGAAGCAGTGATATGGGAACTGGACAGTCCATAGGAGAGCCTGAATCATAAAAGGGTTAAGAATTTGTGCTTTAGGGTCTTGGTTTATTTTCTGATGGCATTTAGAAATGATGTGCTAAGCGGGCAAATGTATTAATGAAGACTCCTATGAAAGTTAAACATTTAACAAAATTTTATTGTCAGTATGTTTTACAGCATCATTTTGTTTTGACAAAAAATAAACTGTGTCATACACATCAGTAGCTGAAGTCATAAGCAGTAAAATTCACAATGTGAAACTGCATTGTGTTCGTATAGTTATTTGAAATACTGTTATAACTGGTACAAGTTCTTGTTTTTATATCTTTCTTTATTAGTGGCTTACTCTGGGGATCGTAACAATCTCTATTGATCAACCTGAACTAACAACAGATAAATTGTGCCACACTTCCTTGTTGTAGACATATGTTTTCATGCTGATCACAGGGTGTCTAGGAAAATATGGACACTAACATCATACCCCCCTAGATGCTTGAATGGCATGAGACAGGGATACTTTTACTTTAACTCTAACAGTCAGGCACAGTTTAATCTTTCATGACCGACTCTCACAGATATCCAGTTGCTTGCTTGACAGTGTTATGTCTTATCTTCTAAGCCAGATTCTTTCATGGCTGGTATTAGAATTTTTAACTGTATTTAATATTTATATGAAAAAAAATTGAACAGCAGAGATTACAGGATGTGAATCAGTCTCATATACTGTTGAATCGGTTTTATTTTTTTTTGTTTGGAAGTGACTTCATCGCAGCCAGTACATTTCCATGTCCACTCAGCTGTCCGTCGCATCTACCACTTTAGAAGTGGCGTTGTAGGTCGCACAGCACTCCAAACACCATTTCCATGGTAGATTTTTCCTACAATTTTGCCTAGACAGCAGCTTTCTGGCATATTCTCTGTTTTTGTTGCAATTTCCAACTCCCATGGGACTTTTGATGTGTGCGACAGTGCATTTGGATGCTCATTTTGTCCCTGGCTGGGGGGCCAGGGAAGTTTATTGGAGGAGGAATCATGAGAAAAGTCCCTGCCACTTCTGGTGGGATTTGAGCCTGCAACCTCAAACACCCAAGGTGAATGTCTAACCCCCCAAGACCATGCAGAATCAAGCACAGATATATACATATATCTTTAATTTTTTTTTTTTTCACATGCCTTACTCTTGGTCTTTATGAACTCCTTTTTTTTCGTAGTATTTTGTAACAGATTTCTCATTCTCTCATTGTGTGGACTCTTTAGTGTGTGTTTCATATATGTGTTACTCTAAGTCTGTTTGAACTTTTTTATAATATTTTTTTTTTTAACAATGTCTTACTCATTTTAAAAGTAAAATTATGGTTTTATTGTCAGTCTATATGAATTTCTGAATATTTTTTCACATGTTTTTGTCTCCAGGAATACAGAGATTATGAGTTTGTTCCATGTGATGTTCTTGGAGTCCACCTCCAGTAAGTGTTTGTGATAAAGGTCATGCAGTGAGTGTCTTTCTGGAAGTTATGGTAAAGGTCATTTGTGATAATTTATGTCTTTGTGCAAAATGTGGTAATTGACCTATGCACTGGTGTACATTTTTGGAGATGAAGAGGCCATCCCCAGCTTTACCTTGTTCCTTAAAATGAGTCTTCAGATCTGGATGGACTTCAACCAAGCTAAAACACTAGTCACACTGAAAAAACAGATTATCTTAGAGAGAAGAAATAAACCTAACATTTAGATCAGTGTTTCATAACCTGGGGTCCTTGGACCACAAGTAATGAATTCTTGGAGCTCTGCTGACAAACATATGGGTTTGCTCGATTTAAAAAATCTCAGCATCTTCTAGGTTCCATTTATTGCCTTATTTTTTAATGAGGGGTCCACAGCTGTTCTCAGGCTAAAAAGGAGATCCATGGCCACACAAAAGGTTAAGAACCACTGTCCTACATTGTTCTGCTCGACTTGAATAGCATACATAATGAATATAAAATCAAAGAGCGAAAACTCCAGCTGTTGCTTCCATGAATTTTCTTTGAAATGAGTTTTTATAAAGATGTAACTGATCATCCATGAAATTAGCATTTGCATTTTTCATCCACTTGTAATTGAATTCATTCCTTTCTCATTTACAGTTATGTTAACACTCATCTTGTTGTGACAGACATTGACCCTGAAAGTGTTGCTGCAGAAGATGTAGGTCTATCACTAGAAAATATAACTGTTAAGTTTTTGTTTTTTTTTCAATGAGATTGCTTTAAATACTTTTCTGGCTCTTCTGAAACAGTCTTAAATACTTTTCTGGCTCTTATTTCTGAGACGGTCTTAAATACTTTTCTGGCTCTTACTTCTGAGACAGTCTTAAATACTTTTCTGACTCTTACTTCTGAGACAGTCTTAAATACTTTTCTGCCTCTTCTGAGACAGTCTTAAATACTTTTCTGGCTCTTACTTATGAGACAGTCTTAAATACTTTTCTGGCTCTTACTTATGAGACAGTCTTAAATACTTTTCTGGCTCTTATTTCTGAGACAGTCTTAAATACTTTTCTGGCTCTTATTTCTGAGACAGTCTTAAATACTTTTCTGGCTCTTATTTCTGAGCCAGTCTTAAATACTTTTCTGGCTCTTATTTCTGAGACAGTCTTAAATACTTTTCTGGTTCTTACTTCTGAGACAGTCTTAAACAGTTTTCTGGTTCTTATGAGACAGTCTTTAATACTTTTCTGGCTCACTCATACTTCTGAAAGTGGTTTAAGTATTTAAAAAAAATATTTATAGATAAATTCTTTCTTAAAATCTTGCATCTTTAATATTTTTGGAGATTTGGGGGAGGGGGGTTGGACTCATAGCAGTTATAATTTTTGAATTCTCATACCATTTATACTTTTCAAATTCTCATAGCATTTATACTTTTCAAATTCTCATAGCATTTATACTTTTCAAATTCTCATATCTATAACATATTGAGATTGTGCACGCAGGGAGCCAATTTAAATACATTCACTCATACTTATAAATAATAATGAAAGAGGATAAGATGGGAAGGGATGGAACTAAAAATGGTGTATATTGCTCGCCATTCTCAGTGGGACGCACTTTGGGTCATTGGTTCAGGAAGAGTGAAGAGAAACTCCTACCTCAGACAGAAGAGAGGACACGGGGAAAAAAAAAAGTAACTCCTGGCAAAACTTGTGTAAAAGATTTGGTTCTGTGTCACTGATGGTCCAAGAAGCAGGCTTCTTGGCAGATGGCAACCGTCGCTGGGAAATTTCATATTACAGAAGTAAACATTTTCTTCAGAAGACAGTCGCTCATCTCTCATGTGGAGGTTGGTGGTTCAAGTGATGTTGGAGGTGCCCCAGTCACCCAAAGCTGTAAAACGGGTACATGACCACTTCTGAAGCTGGGGAAAAAAAAAACAGCCAGGTAAGGCAATGACCTACATTGGCGTGCCATCGGGTCAAGAAAAATATGGGCGCTAACATAAAATCCCTAAATGACTCTATGGCATGTTTTTCAGAAAACAGCATAAAGTTGATTACAGTCAGTATTATTATTACTATTGTCAGAAATCTTGGAAGAAAACTAACATGCCTTATTAAAATAGAGGCTGAGGTAACATAAATGACTGAAAAATGTGGCAATTTACAAACCAGCAATTGGAGATTTGATCAGTAATTCAAATGTAGAGAAACTGTAAGAAACATCAGACAATAACTTGTATTTTTTAGATTTAAAAAATTTTTATTTACAACAGCAAATTATGGTCTCTGTAATTATTTAATATGAACAAAAGCTGAATATTTTTGTAACATTTTTTTTTTTTGAGCATGAGAATAGTCAGTTTATAAATTTAATGAATGTTAACTTTGGAAAACTAATGGCATTTGGTTTGTTTTAGTTTATTTAATTGCTACAGCAGTCTCCGTTTGTTCAATACAGGGTAAAGTTTGCATTGGGGATGTCATGGATGAGTTGTATACTGAAAGTCTGAGGGGGTCTCGGAGAGGAAAGGTAAGGGGCTGTTTTGTTCTGTCTGGGATTTCTCAGTATTTTAGTCATATCTTATTTCTGACATCTCATCCTGTCTTTCTCTTTCAGCGTCTTCTGTATACTTGGATGTCTTGGAATGCCAGTAAGCCTCTGCAGAGACTTGAGAGCCTAAATGAAAAAAGGACATAGATGGAAAATTGTGGGGCTGATACCTGCTGATCACGGAGACCACCTATCTCTTGGTTGATATGAAATTGAACACAGGAGAAGAAGAAGAACTTACTGAAATGGAAGAGTGATATTCAGAATAGAAAACAATTAGAAAAATCCAATAACATAAGGAAAGTTTTGCTTCAAGGGGTCAGAGTCCTGGAAGACAAGCCTGGACAAATAGAGGCTCAGTAACTATCAACTGTCTTGCATTTGGAAGCAGCTTGAAAGCATCATAAAGAGCAGATGAAGATGATCTTCTAAAGGGGCCAATAATGTTATGCAGTGAAAGGAACCAATGGTCTTATGAGGTAAAATGAATTAGTGGTCTTATGAAGAAAATGAAGCAGTGATCTTATGAAGTAAAATGAATGAATAATTTTACAGTGTAAAAATAATTAATGGTTTAAAATAAACCAATGCCAGTCTGAGAATGGAGGATAAGAAGAATGAAATTGGGATTGCCATATTCTACAGAATCCTAAGAAGCTCTAAAGAAATCCACAAAAACCCTGTAGTGTGAGATGACCAGTCATGGAATGAAGTTATGAAGAAGAATCACAGGACTGTACGCAAGAGAACTGATTCTAAAATCATCTGTGCATCATAAGGATCCACCCATCCATCCATGCCCTGGGTTGACGATTGACTAAGCAGTCACTGACTGCCACGTGGCATCCTTCAGGGCAGTAAAAGAATTCTGTCCACCTGTCACGGTCTGAGACCAACCTTTGTGTTGTGCCCCAGCTGTGCTACATTCTGCTCATTTCTGTTTCTGCAGTTCTCCACCAGGTAGCCTTTGCCCAGCTTCTCATTCTTTTCCCCTCAGGTGTCCATCACATGGTTGTTTTAGCGATGTTCCTGGGATCTCTTTGGAGCACATCACTGATCCATTTCCAACATTTTTTTTTAATTTGCCATTATGACATGCATATCTTCTAGTTCACATTGGGCAAGTAAGTTTCTGTTATTTATTGCTTGTGGCCAGTAAATGTTCACAATCTTTCTGAGGCAGGCTGTGTTTCACCAGGATAAGATTTCATGTTCCATCCGGATATGAAGGAATTAATTAGACTTCTGTTAATTGATAGCATTCTCAGTATGACATAGACTACGGCAACCATAGTTTTCATTTAAGAAATCATTTCACTTTTCATTTTTTTCCCCACTATCCTTAACAGGTCAGAGAACTGTTTCAGATTTACAAAGGCATGCCAGTCTATGTCAGTTTTGTTAAGGTAAGCATAAAAGTGAGCCACTTTAGTCCTTTTTTTCTGCACTACCTTCTTGAATTCTTACAGTAGAATACTGGTACTGTCTGTCAGTTTTACCATAGTGTATTATTATTTTCATTCAGTCTTACTGTTATACTGTTACCATCTTTCAATCTTACCAAAATGTTGAAATCATTTTTCAGTCTTACCATAATGCAAATACCATCTTTCAGTCTTACCATAATGCTGATACCAGTCTTACCATTATACTGTTACTATCTTTCAGTCTTACCATAATGCTGATACCATCTTTCAGTCTTACCACAATGCTGCTACCATCTTCCAGTCTTACCACAATGCTGCTACCATCTTTCAGTCTTACCATAATACTGATACCATCTTTTCAGTCTTACCATAATGCTGATACCATCTTTCAGTCTTATCATAATGCTGATGCCATCTTTCAGGCTCACATTTAATGTTATTACTGTCTTTCGGTCTTCCTCATAATACTGTTGCTATATTTCAGTCTTACATTTAGTACTGTTACAATCTTTCAGGCATACTACATAATACTTTCTTTCATCTTTCAGTGTTCATCTTTCAGTGTTACTGTATATCACTGTTACAATCTTAGTATTACCTTTTTGTTTGGCTATTTTTCTTGCATTTTTCTGAGACACTTAAAATTTTTTTTTCTCTGGTGGAAGATTAACTTAGGAAGGACAAATTTTCAACTTCTTTTTACTTGTTGTTCATTTTTATTTTGTTCACAGTGGAAAATATTTCAAAATTGATCATTTCAAATACTTAATCGTTCTATTTATGAACACATTTTGCACATCTGGTAGGGACGTCTACCAAATGGTCAGATCTATCGACCAGTATCTTATCTTCTGCGACAAATAGACCTTGACCTTGCCAGAGTGGGGGCTTATCAAGATACCCGATCTGATCCAGTAAAAGGAACCCGAAAACCTGCTCATGCCCTCTTACCTGAAGAAGAAGAAGATGAGATTCCAGTCCATGGTCCTGGAGGAAAGTATGAGCATGTTTCTTTTCTTTCGTGTCGTCAGTTATGGGTAGCTTGTGCAAGTTGGTTTATCATTTGAGGAATGTTAAGTTTTTGTTTGCTTGCTAGTGAGGGTAGGTAAAGGTAAAAAGGTAAATTCATGTTTTAATGCCATTAAGGTATATTGGGGATCCATATTTCATGGATCCATGTTAGATCCATATTTCCAAGACTGTCTGCACATGAAAGTGTGATGTGGTCAGTATCATGCCTGGCCGCATTTACCTTCCCAGATTTCTCTGGTACCCATTTTTATGGGCTGAGTGGACCCCTGGCGTTTCTGTTGTGATACCATAAAAAAAATCCCCACTGCTGAGACTTGACCCCAGTACCAGTGGATTAGTAGACTCAGTGACTAACCACTCGGCCAGCCAGGCTGCCTAGTGAGGGTAGGATTGACCAGGTTGAAGTGAAATGGTCTTGCGAACAGAAGGCGGTGGGATCAGCTCCACTGCTGTCATTATCTTGTTTACCCAGCTATGCATCTGAAAACTTTGCACACTGTGTTAAGAGAAAATTGCCTCCAGAGATTAAATATGTCCGCTTAAAATGGCAAGGCATTCTCATTTACACTATGCACATATCCGTCAGTGGATAAATGGAAAAATAAAATATCATGTTCACATTAGTGCCACAAATATGAGACTTCGGTCAGCTTATTGTGGGTGAACAAAGTGAAAAGTTTTTATCCAGAACAGATGTGAATTATATAAGAAAACTTAAAATAGAGAAAAACAAATGTTATCAATTGTTAATTTTTACAGTAAATGCAATTTAACAATTCTTCTCTCCCATAACTTTGGTTTGATCTGTATTAGACACACTGAATATATTTTTTTGTATCATAATACAAACTGTTGTGAGTGATACAGAAATCTATGTCATGGACCGTGCAGTATACTGTAGTACAGTATACACTGTTGTAATATAATCCAGCTTGAAGTACATAGAATGGATCATATAGTACGATGTGAGAACTACTAATTTTATGTCACAGTGCAGTTTATTGTTTGGGACACAGAATTTTGTATGGTGATATTTGAGCAGAATTTTATGTAAAGAGTGTAGTCAGCTGTGATTTGCAGAGCATTTTATGTAGCAGTTCAACCTGCCATGTAATTTTTTATGTCAGGGACACAGAATTTAGTGTTTATGAACAGTTTCATACGTGGAAAAAAGTATTATGTAATATGTTCCAGCCCTGTCAGTGTTCATCACACTAATATAGATATGAAAAAAAAAAAACTGCATTCATTTTATGTAGTTTTTTTTTCTACATTTTTTCTAAAGCCAAATGTTAAATATTTCTCAACAGGGCAGAATACACAGTTGTGTACCGAGGGGTTTGTCCTCTTGGAGAGGTGAGATGATGTTCATTTGTTTTGGTGCATGTGACCACAGATTGAGAAGTTTAGTGAAAAAGTCTCATTCTTGTATTTATTGTTGAACTCTATGATGGGGCTTTTGTAAATAACGTTTTTTTTAAAATTCGTATTTTTTTCTTGTTGTTGTTCATGCACTTGCCATTGAAGTCGTGTGATTTTCTCACTGGTGTTTTGAATGATATTCACGACATTCACAGCGCGCCTGAGTATGTTTAGTGTAGTCTTAAAGATACATAAAGAAATTTAATGTAGATAAGAAAAAAAATACTGGAAAGATGTAATAAAATGTAAAGATGACCCCACCATGCCATTGAGGTATAAAGGGGATATGGTGTTGGTGGCCAGATTTTCCTTCATCGTACAGCTCACTACAGGGTGATGATGTGATCAGTATCACACCTGGCCATCTTTCCTTCTCCAGCATCAGGAGGAGCCCAGTATCCCTTTCTACAGCTGAACTGACAGGGAATCTTCTGACTGAGATGGAGTCGGCAAGTTTCACTGAGAAATGGATGTCCTAATCAGTTTGCTGCTCAGTTGCAGAAAGGAATTCAATAAACACGTTAACCCTTTCACTGCTAAAGACGTGTTCACTTGTTTTCTTAAGTCGCTGCTAAGGATGAGTTAATACGTTCCTATCATTTTGTCCCTCCAGTGCTAAAGATGTGTAAACTCGTTTCAAGTTTTATTGATCGCTGCTGTAGACAGTTATTCTCATTTAATTTCTGGGAAATCACGGTAGCTATTTTTAGTTCTATTTACCTGTTTTCATACACTGAAAACCAGTTGTGTGCTGGAAATGTCGTTTTTAGTAGGCGATGGGGGCAGGCCTATTATTCTGCATGCATTGGTAATGTGGGTGGTGTACACTCTAAAAAATACCCGTACATTGCTTCTTTAGTGTGTGTGTGCGTGTAGCATTTAGTATTCTATACAGATTTCTTATTGTGATATTGGTGGACAAATCAGTGGTCTCAATTGGTGGTTCTGCAGATTCCCGAGGGTCAGCGGAATCTGCCATAGGGGTCTGTGACAAAAAAATTCAGGGTTCTTTTTTTTATTTTTTGTTACAACAAGTGTCTATTTTTTCTTAGGTACATTACTGTCATTTTGAAAATTCACCAAGTTTGTACCGTGTTTATTATTGTAGTGTAGCGATTACTCAGTAAAGTTCACCCACATTTTCTGAAAAAAATTCTTTTGTATTTAAACCATATAGTTACCATATTGATATGAAACTTTTCCAAAATATGGAGGTCTGTGGCTTGGATTTTGAAACCACAGGGGGTCTGCAGCCTGGATTTTGAAACAGCAGGGGATCCATGAACTTTCGTTAAATTGGGAACCACTGAGATATATTATACCCGAAGTTAGAGATAGGGGAAGCAGTTGATTGTCAGTCATTGCTATGTGTCATAATCATTTCCTCTATTTTCACAAACATCTGATTTCTGGAGTCCACTTACTAAATGTTGCAACAAGCATTTTATGGATAAATCGAACACCTGTTGTTTGGTTAGACGAAACCACTGAGATTAAACATTTTATTTTGCCATCTTTTTGTTTGATTCTATGTAACAATGCTTATGAAAAATAAATGCGTTATGAGCTATATAATATGACTTAAATTAAGTGAGAGTGGAAGAATCCAAGAGTTAAAACATGTTTATATTTTCTTGTGGAAAAAAATTGTCAGCACTGCTGATGCATCTTAGATTTTGAGATGACAAAAAGAAATCTGCACTGGGTGAAAGTAGGCCAGCGAAATATTCAGCACAGTGGGGACTGGCTCTCGAGAAGTATGTAAAAGTGAAAAGGTTAAAGGCAAAATTGTTAAATATAGTAGCAGTGGAGAAACTACTAGTTTGTACATTTTGTTTGTAATTTAGCTGTAAGTGCCATAGTGTTGCAGCACCCTCCCCAACTTGTTTTTGTGCCTGTATGTGTGGGTTGCACTCCTGAAATAGTAGTATAGTGTATATAAACAGTGGATGAAGTATTCTTAAACATATGAGTGAATGATTCATCATGTATGTGGTTTGTAAACTTTATATATCAGCATTTCTGTTAATGTTGGCTAATGGTATTGTTTTATATGTCACTGAAGTTTATAAATTTTCATACCACCTTTGCTTGCTAAGATTAGGTCTGGTTTATAATTTTCCATTATCATTTCCATTTTCTAGGATGGCAGAGTTGACAGAATTCATGACTCCATAGAGAGTGTAATAACAAACAAAGAACACAGGAAAGAGGTACATTTCTCACCTTTTTTTTTTCTCAGTTGGAATGATTCATTTTATTGATTTTGAATACAAATTATGCAGCATTTCTTCTTCTTCTTTGGTGTTCAAGTTCTTGGTCATGCTAAATCAGAAGCCCAGTCACCAGGATGAAGTCCACAGTCTTCTCCAGGTCTTCCCAGCACTCTCACAGCTTCCGCCTTAGGTCCAAGCTCTGTGGCCATATCTGGTTTCATAGGCCATTGTTGGAGTACATGTTCTGGAGTCTGTACTCTGCTCCTACACTGGCTATCTGTATGTGGAGATGTTGAACTGGTGGAGATGGCTGAGCAGCCTGCAGTGGCTGGTTCTTAGTTTGTAGTATGTATTTTACCTAATCTCTCCCTGTGTCATTTTAATGCTTTTCTCTATTATATCTGTAGTGCATGGTATATGTCAGTGACTCTTTTCATTTTAGATAGTGGTATAGAAGCAGGTGGATGTCATTTGTTAACAGAAGTGGCTGGGCATCATTTTGCTGAGTGACTTCTTTCGTGGCTGACTCTCACTGTCTAATCAGCCATGGTAACATTTGTGTTGCAAGGTCAGATCTCTTTGTGCTGGAGTCTCCAGACTTCTGGTTGACTCTTTGTTGTCTCTGCGAGTGTCACATAAGGTTGCCGTACGTGTTATTTGGTCATGTGCCAGTTCTTCTAAGCCCTGTGGTTGATGAAGAAATCTTTAGTGAACTAAAATTCTGTAGTAATTATTATATTACTTTAATGTTACTTTCATATTTCATTTATGTTTGCAAAGTTTTGCTTTAAGACTACCCACATATTATCTGCTATATTGCCATAACATTTGTATATTACTATAATAACTTGCTTATAACAGTAATAACTACTTTAAATTTGCTTTAGTTCTTACTGTCTTTATTCAGTGATAATACCATTGTAGCGTACAAAAATATTGTAAAGTTACTATGGTGTTATTGTTCTTTCTACTAATCATTAAAGTCAGCCATTCACCATTTATCGGAATTGGATATTTCCTGATAAACAACTAAACAAAAACTAAGCAAGAATGTATGTGGCTAATTTATTAAGTGTGTTCTCCCTGCTGACATTGCTGTGTAGTCTACTTAAGTGCTTTCTCAAAACAGGAGACTGGAGGCAGCTAAGTGTGTATTTGTATTGAAGTGTATGTATCTTGTGTTTCAGGTAGTGAAGATTCAAACAACTGAGACAGGTGTAGAAGTAAGGCGACTTTCTGATAATGAGGTATGAAGTTTTGGCTTTTACTTGTATATAAATTATATATATCTGTCTATGCGTGCATGCATTTTTGTTTGTTTGTTTTTTTTGTTTATTCTTATAATAAGAGAGAAGCTCTTCAAGATTTTTTTTTTTAATAAAGCCTGCACACATAGCTCCCGTGGTTTGCTGCTAGAAGGCAACAGTAGCAAATATGGCGTTAGTAAACGTGAGCAGTCATTTTGTATTTTGGAATACACAAGAACCTCATCCTTTGTGATTGTGCAGCAACAATTTTGAGAACAGTATGAAAAAATGGTATGCGAAATTCCAGGGTGAAGGCTGGTAAGCTTCTTTAACACAATTCACAGTTTCTTCACATGGTCCTAGATGTCCCTGCTGAGGAGCTGTGCACAGACAGCCTTCATCCCAGAATTTCACATACCACTTCTTGATACTGTCGAAAACAGGTGCTGCCTTCTGGAATTCCGCTCGAAATCGTTGCTGCAGTCACAATGGACAAGGTTCTTGCGTATTCCAAAATACAAAATGACTGCTCATGTTTACTGAATGCCACATTTGCTACTGCTTCCTCCTTGCATCCAACCTCGGGAGCTCTGCATGCTGACTTTATTTTTTTTAAAAACTTGAAGAGTTTCTCTCTTTCTTGGCATGTGAATAATCATGATATGTTCTGTAGTTTATTTGTTGCAAAATTTTTTAATGTTTAATGGACTTACGAATAACCCTGTGTGTATGTGTGCATTTGTATATTATGTCACCCATAAACGAATGGATATCAACTGTTCAGAACATTTCTAAAGATTAAATGGTGGTAATTTTAATAACTGAACAATCCACTTTTATATAGCACTCGTATGTTTCCTCACTAGATACTTCCAGAATTTTTTTTCTGATATTTATTGTACACAGAATAAGCCCTTTTGTCTACAGAAGCAGCTATTTATTGTTGATATGTGGGGAAAAAATAATTGATTTGTGATGGAGGAGAATTGAAAGAAGAGTGAAGTAGCTGTCATATGCAGTGTTGACAAACTAGAGAACATGTAATCAGAACAGGCATAAAGGATGGATAGAAAGAAGTTTATTGTAGAAACAATAAACAGTAATGGATTTGGTTTGGTCTTTATGTTTTGTTTTTTCTTTCTTTAAATTTCAGCTTCTGCTGAACCATTCATACACTGAAGTGTCAGCCTGTGGTAGGAGGACAGATATGCTCTTGTATTTTGGGTACATTGCAGGGTGAGTGAGTATCTTCAGTTTGGTTTTTCCTCTTTTTTTTTTTTTCTTTCAACATTGAAGGTTTGAGTTACACTAAATTTGGAACTCACCCTCTTGATTTGTCTTGTGTCTTTCCTCTTAAATCTTTCAGCATTGAGGGGACAAATAGATGTCTTGATAGGGCTTGGTGACTTGCTTCATAAAATGGGATATCTAAGGTTTCTGTAATTTTGTCCTTCCATGGTTTTTTTGTGGGTGGCCTCCTCCTCTGTTTCCTACAGTGCTGAGCATGAATGTTTTCTGTTTGGTGGAGGCCGTGTATCATTAAACATGTTGTTTCTGGATGTAGTGTAATACAAGTGTTACTCCAAGTCTTGCCCAGAAGGTGTCATTTTTTATTTTGTTACATTTAGTATTCTCATCAGACATCTCATTTCTGTTGTGATGAATTTCCTTTTATTGTTAGCTCTGAGTGTCCGTGTTTGACATGAGTCAGTGGGAGCTGGGAGGAAGATGGAGTTATACAGTTTTGTTGTTGTTGTTGTTTCAGTTGTGATGTTTTTGTTTTCGGTAAAGATGTCATTTGTGCAGTGACCTGATTTGCTTTATTGCATCTGGTGTCAGTTTGGGTATTGATTTTCCCAGAAGGTTGTATTGTACTTCCTAAGTATTTGAAATATTTCAAATGTTGTTTCAAAGGCTGATTGTCTAGAGAGATCTTTGTTGCGGTTTCTTCTGTGGCAGCAGTCATGACTTCCGTTTATTTTTCAGCACTTGGTTTTTTTTTTTTTTGGGTTCCATGGGAAGAATTGTTAGTTCATGTGTGTCCTATTTTTTTTTTTTTTTCATTCCTTCAAATCTTCAGGATATTGTACTATGGGTCCATGTTTCTCACTGGGGAAATATGTCCCACAACAAAGGCTGCACTGAATTTCTGGGGGCTACAGCTAAATGGTGTAAACATTTGTCTATGGTAAAATCATTGAGAGGGAGAGCCACTGGGAAAATTTTCATACAAATAATGGGGCCACAAGAAGAGGAAAGCTAAGACACTCGACACTATCATCAGCAGGACAAGTCTGTCACTTACAATTTGCCATTTACCAAAAACAAAGCGGTGCCATGTGGTCATCACCTGATATAAAAATGAACTTTTACAATACTTTTAATTGGTATAGCTTGGGAAGAGAATGCAGGAGAAGACCAAGAGAAAAAAATCATGGACAGTCTAATGTAATGGCAAAGCTAAAAAAAAAAAAAAAAGATAAACAACTGAGCTGATGGAAAATATCAAGAAACGAGATCTGTAGAGAAGCTTGACTGCTAGTGCCTGTGCAGGCATGGCATGATGATGATGATAACTTAAACTGGATTCAGCACGAGTGTAATGTGTTCTGCCATACTGACTTGCATACATGTAAAGATAAGTTTGAAAAAATGTAGTTTAATTTCAGTAGAACTGGATCATTACTTTCCTTCTGTGTATATTTGCAGAGAGACAACTTGTAACATGGCCAAAGATTTCAAGTGCTATGTGTTTGAGAGCGATGATCAAGGAGAGGTAATTTTTTTTTTCAGTAGTCAATTCACATTTATTGCTTTGAACCTCAGTAACTGCATTGTTACAGTATTAAAGCCAGTGGTTTAACTTGTTAATGGTATGTCTAACATGTGTTTTTTTTTTATTTTGTCTAATTTGCCTGAGATATAGATTACTTGCATTATTGCCCCTTATTGCATCCTTTTCTGATAGATAACCATCTTCAGCCAAATGTGATGTTGCCCACAAAAATCCTTCCATCACAGTCATGTGATCATCTTTCTTTTATCTCTTCTTCCAGGCAAAGATCATCTTGTGCAGTATTGGTAAGTCCAAGAAAAGAGCTTTTATTTAAAGATAATCTTTGCATGCTGTAAGGGTATGAAGTGTTTGTGCCCTCACATTTCTAGGCCAATTTTGTGAGGTAGGGAGGCAACTGCTTGCTTTTCTGCCTTTGATTTTCCCAGGGAAACTTCAGGTACCATTTTTCCGGGCTGGGTCAGCAAAATTTCGCTCTAGTGTGAACATGGGATCTTCTGGTCAACAGACTCCTCTTTTTTCGGAAATCATCATCATCATCATCATGTGCCGTGCCAGCTGGCGTTGGCTATTATGCTTCTCCAGAGTACACGATCCTTCATGCAGGCCATCAGTTCAGTTGGTGATCTCCTCTCACACCATCCTGTCAGACTGTCCACTATCATTTCTCTTGGTCTTCCTCTTGATCTTCTTCCTTCTATTTTTCCTGTTGTTATAATATTTTCAATGCCCCCTCTTCTCATTGCATGTCCTATGAAAGTACATTGTCTCTCTCTTAGCTTTTTGACAAGGTTTTTTTGTCTCTCCAGCTCTTCTCATACATTCTTCATTAGTTATTTTTGCTGTCCAGGGGATTCGTAACATTCTTCTAGTAAACCACATTTCTGCTTCTTCCAATGATTTTTGTGCAGACTTGCCTATTATCCATGATTCACTTCCATATAACAAGATAGGTTCAATATAGCATTTTAGGACTCATTTTCTAACATTCATTGATAAGGATGTGTTGGTTAATATGTTTCTCATTCTCTGAAATACAGTCTTTGCTTGGCCTATTCTGTTCCTAATTTCTGTTGTGCATTTCCCATCTGAAGTTATTACTGCTCCAATGTATTTGAATTTCTGCACCTGCTTTAGAATAGTTCCATTTAATTTAATACTGCATGTTGGTGGATTCTGTTTCTTAGATATAACCATAGTCTCTGTCTTTTTGATGTTCAAAGTAAGGCCTTTCTGTTCACTTTCTTTGGCGACTTTATCCAAGAGATTTTGCAGGTCTTGTTGGTTCTCAGCTATCAGTAGTGTGTCGTCAGCATACCGAAGGTTGTTAATATTGTATCCTCCAATTTTTATGCCTGGTTCTGTGATGTTTTTCGGAAATACCATTTACATAAAAGTTTGTTTTTGTTTCTTCTTTCCCCCCCCCACTGTGGACTTCACTGAAGTCACGTATTCATGGAACTGAGTTGCACATGATATCATATTTCCTTGTCATCCACTGACAACTGTTGTGTGTGCAGTTCCGTGTCTTGCCACTCGGCCAGATATTCTTCATTTTGGAGACAGATTTTCTCAATACAGCATGCTGACATACTGATTGCTTATTTTTAGAACTGGTTTGACTGGAGTGCACTGGCAGTGAAAATAAAACCCACTGCCTTTAGTCCAAGACTTTTGACCACTGCAGCCATTCTGTCCAAGACTCTTTTTTTTTTTGACTGCTCCAACCTTTGGTCCAAGATTTAATCTCAATGCACTCCCACCTTGTCCAGGTTCAACCAACTTAGTTTGTTCTAGGCTTCTTCTCTCTTCACAAGAAACTAATCCAAGCATAGGCAGCCTGAATGTCATCTCTTCTACACTCACAGGTTGTTGTCCAACAAGTTCAGTTTTTCCATCTTTGTCATTGATGTTATGGACTTTTGTCCTGTAGATATTTTATGAGTTTATACGCTTGTTTGTATCCTCAGTGCATTCTTCTTAGGTACTGTCCGTTATGGGATTTCTACTTTTAGCAACTGACCTCCAAGTATGAGCCATGTAGGAGTACAGCTTTGCTCAAATTTTTTTGTTTAAAAAAAAAAAAAAGGAATTGCCAAGGCTAGAAGCAGTCATCCAGAGTCTTTTCATGTGTTAATTTTTGTTGCCTGCTTTTCTGATTATTTTAAACTTTGTCTGCTCAGAGAAAAAGCTTCCATTATTTCTCTCTTTGACAAGATCAGGAGTTTCTCTCTTTGACAAGATCAGGAGGGGACTGTTGCCATATTTCTGCTCCTTGATCACAGGTTTGGATGCCATGAATCTGCCCATGTGAAACTTTTGCTTTTAAAGGGAGCTGAATTGAGAAGGGCTATATGCACCTTATTTGTCATTGAGTTGCAGAACCCAGGGCATAATAAAATAATTCTTTTCTAAGGATTCATATTTTATTTACAGTGAGATATTTCTTACTATTGATAGTTATATAAAAATAACACAGTGTGTAGCAAATATTTTTTTATACATTTTGTGGTGAAGCAAGAAGCTGTTGCTTTAAAGAAAAAAAAATTAGATTAACATGTGACCAAGTATAATTTTTTTTGTTTGTTTTGTCTCACAGCTCAAGGATTTGAAAGGACACATTGGTTTTTGTAAGCAAACAAAGAATGTGGAGGTATTCTCTTTCTGATACACCTCTATCATTCTAGATTCTTAGCCAAGTCCTCATTTTGTTCTCGATATATAGAACTATAAGTAGATTGCTCTGTTGATGACTCATATTTATTCATAAAATTTTCTTTTAAGTAGTAATTGGTCATCCCTTTCATTTAAGAAAACATAAAGATGTATATATAAAGATGCATATAACTTCGAGAACTTCTACAAATAAAATTTAATTCAGTAGTCTTCTGTACCACAAAGCTTGTTGGACTTATTTCATGCAAAAAAGAAACATTTATAAATAAATCTCTCTAATAATTCCATAAATGTCATTTTTTTTATTTTTGATTTTTTGTTGTTGTTTTTTCTTATATACATTGAAAGAATGTTATTGTTTTACAAAATCTTTCCAAGAGATTTGCTGAGAAAAAGGAATTCCATTTTTGTTTATTTGTTTTTACCCTGACTTTGATATGTTATTTTTCCTTTCATTTTGTTGTTTAACCACAAAGAATATTATGATTGTGTTCTTGTATGCCAGTGACAAAACTTGGTGCTCATTCTGGTCAAGTTTCTGTTCTTTGCATTTTTTAACAAATTATTTTTGCTTTATGTTGAAAATGTAATTAGTGCAATTTTAAATTTTAGTTTTTTAAGTGTGCATTTATTTTTATGAGATTATTTATATTATTTTAAGAGATAACAAAATTATCATCAGATTTACATTTTGTTTTATAGGTTAACAAATGTTAGCGTTAATTTAAAGTTAACGTTTAATGTGCAATACAAAGCAGCAGCTGTATCTGCAGCTCCTGGCATTGAAGAGCCTCTGAGGGGAAAATTGTCAGTTTTAATAATGTCAATGAAAATGTGAATGTTGATTTCCTATTAGGCTTCGTAATTCCTGTGATTTATAGATCCAGCCTGTGATTTAACAGATGCAAAGAAAAAAAAAATGATAGACTGTTTTTTTGGATAGTTGCAAACTTTTATTCAATTGTTCAAGAAATTTGTTCACCAAAGAAGTTTTTACAGAAATTAGAGCATCATTTGTAGTCACTGAACAGTTTGGTTTGCCAGTTGCTTTTCTGCTGAAGACTGTGAATTATTGACATTCTGACAGTAATTGCTGTAAAATTGATTTAATTGATGATTTTTATTTTCAACACTGAGAGCTTCAGTCAAGGGCTTCATCCTTCATTACTTTAATGGGTTGCATTATGAGTTACTTGTCTTGTAAGCTCCAGCATGTTCAGCATCCTAATCTAGGCCAATAAAATTTAAAATTTGTTGATTCTGGGACACATGTGTATTTGGTAGTGCTGCTGTAGCAGGCATTGTGAATACAGTATTTTATTTCAGTAATAATTTGTGTAATTTATACAGCAAACATTGCTGATATTTTTTCAGTGTTTTATTATAAAAATAATGGCTTTTTTTCATCTTGGAAGATGAGTTTGAGGAAACTGTTTGCAGAAGTTGTGTATTATTTTGTTTGTGTGGGTTCTCTCATGACTAATTCTACCAAAATTTGACTGACAGAGTTGGCTATTGTAACAGCATGATATGTTTGTTTAAGCAGAATCCAATCTCTTTGTGTATGCATCAGACTGTGTTTCCCGCTTCGCCTGGGCAATTTGTATGGAGAAAGTGACAAGCAGGCCCAGTGGGAGAGGAGATGCAACTGATGTATTGCTTAAGAGGCAAGAAGACTTTTAAGAGAGGGTCCATAATAGATGAAAGCTAAATGGCTAATGTAAAGGGTAAGCTGGATTTGGAAGGGGGGGGGGAAACAACAACAACATTGTGTAATTTTGCACTGACTTGATAAAATTCCTCTTGCCAAGCCTGTATTGCATTGATCCTAAACATTCTGCACCTCTTCCCTTGTTTATCACAATTCAGTAATCAGCTGCGAAAGAAGAACAAAGTTGGTGCATCTGAAAATCTAGCAGAGTTGTAGGCGATGGCTTAAGATGATCAGGAAAGAACTTTGCCATCAGCTGCTGTAGTGTGTCTGTCCCTCCAGGGGATGAATCTACTCCCCAGAACCCTTGACTGACTCCTACCACACACTAGGTGGTGGGCTTGATAGCCGCAGCTAGTATATCTTACTGCCGTAGAAGACAAACATGACCAGACTCTGCAGTGCTTAATGGCTGTGAATATTGCTTGCTGCTATCAGCCTTTTTTAACAGTGGGCATTTCATAATGTGATCATTTTAAAGAATTATTACGGATGTGATATTTACATATATCTTTTTGAAGTATTGTTAGTGTCAGTCTATCTCATTTTGCTATTCAGATCCTGTTTTTAACATGTTAACATCTCGAAAAACACTTTCATGGTTTAAACTGAACAGCAGAGAAGAGACACTGGCGTTCTAGAAAGAACCAGTGTGAACTGATTGGAGATCAGCTGGTGTAGATCGTGCGTGAATTGTGCAGCCATGCAGAGAAGAAGGGAAAAAATGCTGGTTAAAGTGTGTTATACAGTATATCAGTTGATATATCAGTCAAAATCTTTTTGAGAAAAATGTGATAAACATCTCTTTGGATCAGAAATTGTAAAAGATGCTATGTCTTTATCATTCAATTTCCTGTAGAGATTTTGTTGTTGTGTGGTGCAGTAGATATGACCTGTCATCTCACATCTATTAGACATGGACATTGAGGGAATTTGGAACTTTTGGGAAATCATTAACAGGGGCAACTGAGCCTTTAAGAACCATAATTCATCATATTTTTAGTTCACTTGATAATTTATTCATGTCATTCACGTACATGCTGTATTTTTATAGTTAATTATTATTCCCAATGCTTATGGTGAGAAAACTGCTAATTTTCTTTTCTTTTTACACTTAAAAAAAATGGCTATATTGAACAACTAACAAATGTCCTTGCACAGCAGTTCAGTAACAGTGTTATTGAAACGTTTAATTCACCTTGACATTTTAAAACTTAACTGGAATATAGCGATTGTTTTGAAACGGGATCTGCCAGTTATATTGAATTATCGTGTTTTACTTCTCCGAAGTTTTCCATATAGAAAGATGATTTTCAGTTTGAGAAAAGCTAATGGAAATCAAAAGGAAAAGACAGTGCAAAATTTTCAGAAACGTCAAGAAAAGACGGAAGTAAAAGAGCCTCATAATAAATGGTGAACCGAAGGGAAAACAACAGAAACGGGTAACAAAGATAAAAATATCTGAACAGGCTGACCTAGTGTCACTGGGAAAGAACAACAAATTTTGATTAGAAATACCAAGGACTGTATGGAATAGAGGAGTATGATTGCCATTTCCTGTTGGAACAGAACATAACAAATGATGGTGATTTTTCTAGATCCAGCATTTATTAATTTGAAATCCATTTTCTTGTTGATGATCGACTCCTGGTTGATTTGAGTGGTATGTAATTTTATCCATTTTTTCACTCCATATGTTTAACAATGGTGATTTGAAAAAAAACAACTTTTTTTTTATTCTTAGCTACTTGAAAAACATGGAGTAATGAGATCTCAATGTATAAGAAACCATATGATCTGGACTGATGAAGAGCTGAAATGTTTGAGACAGCTTATTTCATGCACTAGATTTCATGCTAATAATTTCTTCTGTAATATGTCTTTCTTACCTCCATCAGTATGACAGAACTATTTCACTAATGAAAATTTGTGACAAAAATAGCTACCAATCAAATATTGGAGTTTGCACAGCTAGAAGATTTTTTTTTTTTAAGAAAAGGAAAAAAAAAACAAAACCTTTAAAGATGGATGTCTTAATCAGTTCAAGATAAAAGATTCTTTGAATTGGTTTCCATACAGCAAAGACAAAGATAAAAGATTCTTTGAGTACATTTCCATACAGCAAAGACAAAGATAAAAGATTCTTCTTTGAGTACATTTCCATACAGCAAAGACAGAGATAAAAGATTCTTTGAGTCAGTTTCCATACAGCAAAGACAAAGATAAAAGATTCTTCTTTGAGTACATTTCCATACAGCAAAGACAGAGATAAAAGATTCTTCGAGTACATTTCCATACAGCAAAGACAGAGATAAAAGATTCTTTGAGTCGGTTTCCATACACCAAAGATCAGTACAAGATTTTGCTAATCTTCTTTCATGTATGAAAGACTAGAAGAAGATTCTGTTATTCAATTTTCATAAACTTCATATATCAAAAACAAGTACTGTTGGCAGTTCATTCCATTTGTTGCGGAATTTCATTTTTGTTAAAAAAAAATTCACTTATTAACTTCATATTGGTATTTTTGATACTACAATAAGTGGAAAATTGGCATATTTCATGAGCCATCTTACAGTTTTCTAGGTTCTACCAGGTTCTCTATGTGAATTATACAGTGTTTATGTTACATGGTTAGAATATGTTGTAGTGAGGGGATGATCATTCAAAGATTTGTATAGAAAAGAGATTTGGCTGATGTTCTGAACCATCACAAGAGGAGAAATTGTAGGAATGTGTTTGTCCATTTATAAAATCTATGGAAATATTTTTTTGTGCTTTGTTTAGGGCAAAGCTTCAGTAGTTATATCAGGCATAGCACAGAGGTGGAATAAGAAACATAGGAATGCTGGACCAGATGATGATGAAGGACAAACATTGTGAAAATAGACAAGGAGAAAGAAATAATGGTCAAATGCTGCTTATAGAAAGAGGCAGTTAGTTAAGATGGAGTTTTAGACTGAACTTTGTGGGTTTTAGACTGAACTTGGTGAGTTTTAGACTGAACTTGGTGGGGATGTAGAGGAAGCAGCAGACAGAGTAACATGGACACTGGCTTAGAGGTGGAAACAGAAAAAGGGGCATGATGGGAAATGAAAAAAAAAATGTCTGGGATTAAGTCAGATGCAAATAGCATTGTGTCTGTCTAATGTAGACCTCTGTGTTTTACAGGTATGGTTGATTATGTATGGATGATGGTGAGAATCTCTCTCTCTCTCTCTCTCCATTTCTGAACCTTAAATGTTCAAGGCACGTGGGGCTTCCGCAAGGGTTTACCACAAGTTGAAAATACCACTGGATAAAAGACAGTTGCTTCCACAGTCTTTTTTTTTTAAAAAAAACTAAATTTTTTCCTTTGCTTCCTAAGCTCAAAATATTTAAGATTGTTATGGTGAGAAATTTTTACATTCTTTGTGATGACATTTTAAATGAATCCAGGCTTTTTTCTCATAATGAACTGCTGGGGGCAAATATAAGCTGCAAAAGTATTTAGTGTATTCCCATGTAATCAGAGACATTTTATACATGTGACTAATCAGAATTCAGTGCCAGAAAGTTGCATTTATAAATCTTCACACTTTTGTGTGTACTTGGTAACATGTCAGATTTGACCTTGTGTATAGAATAATTTTATGGCATTTTCTTGTTTCTAATGCTATCTGGCATAGTGTAATCATGCCAGATAAGATTATGTATTTTCAACATGGCTAAACCTTTAATGGTGTCCAGTCTTCTTCTCCACCACAGTGTTTAGAACAACAGTAATCTATATTTTTATTTTTACTTCAGGCTCCCAATCAAGAATGCAGATTTATATGAAACTTGCTCTGTAACACTAATCATCATTGTTTCTTTCAAAATATATAATGCAGAGCAAGAGAATTTGTGTATAAAACATCCCATAATTTCTGTACATGCTGCATCACAACTTGCTCGTGAAAGTGAGCGATCACCCACATTAATATTGGATTAATCTTTTTCTTTGAATTCAAATGCTGAGGATTAGTTTGTTTTTTTTTTAAACAGTCACAGAATTCATACCAATAAACCAAACATGCAAAAGATAACTTATTCATATTTTTAAACTGAGATTTTTTTTTTTTTTTACATTTAAACTTTCATGGAATGGGCTGTTAAGAAAATCAGTCTTATATTCTAGTTATTAACATCACTTGAAGAAAATAATAATAATAATATACCTTATTACCTGCAGCATACAAGATGCAATTTTCTTTTTCCATGATACATGACCTACTTTCCTGTGACTCCTCATCTCAGCTGGTAGTTTGTGGTACTAGTGGATAAACTTCAGACAAGTTCATCCACACAGGTTAGCTGTGAGTGTGGGTATACCAGCATTTATTAGGTTAGTTGCAGGTTAAAATTTAGAAGTTCAGTCGGAAAATATGTGGCAGTATACAATCTTGGACCAAACCCTATTGAGGTAAAGGTTATGAAAATGTGAGGTTGTTAGTTTTGTTCCAAAATATTCCTTGCCAAACTGTAGGTGCATTTTATGTGGTGGAAATACGCCACAAAGATGGCCGGAAAAGTTTTGTTTCCTTTATAATATTCTGGGTAACAGTGAGTACATGAATTTAATTTTTGGTTCTGGGTGGTTGCATGGAATCTGCTTTAACCATGTCAACAAGCATTATAGTCTTCCTCTCGGTTAACGGTGTCAGAACCTTGCCTCTTTGAATGAAAGAGCCCCCAATATCAGAACCTTTCCTCTCTGAATCAACAGTCCTCAGTGTCAGAACCTTTCCTCTCTGAATCAACAGCCCTCAGTGTCAGAACCTTTCCTCTCTGAATCAACAGTCCTCATTGTCAGAACTTTTCTTCTCTGAATCAGCAGCCCCCAACATCAGAACCTTTCTTCTCTGAATCAGCAGCCCCCAACATCAGAACCTTTCTTCTCTGAATCAGCAGCCCCCAACATCAGAACCTTTCTTCTCTGAATCAGCAGCCCCCAACATCAGAACCTTTCTTCTCTGAATCAACAGCCCCCAACATCAGAACCTTTCCTCTCTGAATCAACAGCCCTCAGTGTCAGAACCTTTCCTCTCTGAATCAACAGTCCCCAGTGTCAGAACCTTTCCTCTCTGAATCAACAGCCCTCAGTGTCAGAACCTTTCCTCTCTGAATCAACAGTCCCCATTGTCAGAACCTTTCCTCTCTGAATCAACAGCCCTCAGTGTCAGAACCTTTCCTCTCTGAATCAACAGCCCTCAGTGTCAGAACCTTTCCTCTCTGAATCAACAGCCCTCAGTGTCAGAACCTTTCCTCTCTGAATCAACAGCCCTCAGTGTAAGGACCACCTTCAAATCCCATCATTGCTTAATGTAATAAATTTGTGTTAGCTGCTTGTGGATTGCCTATATTGTTTGTTCTTTTATTCATCTAGGCATGTCGGACCAAATAAAACCATTTTAATGTGATAACAGTTGGTTTCTTTTTTTTTTTTCATTTTAATTATTTTGTTGAATAAATCTGAAAACTGCAAGAGAAAGGTAAAAAATCTAGGGTCCTTGTCTTTCACATGTCACTTCTTTTTTAAAATGTTTAAAGCAGAGCTGTAGTTGAGTCTGGTTGATCAACTCTGATTCAAGTCTCTTTTAAAGACCCCACTTGCGACTTGCAAGTTTTAATTGACTGGTTCAACAGCTGCACCACAATGGAATGTTAGATAAGGTTTCAGTGACAGCGCGGTTCTAAGGACTGCAAACGCGCCACAAACAGCCTCTGGCAGTCAAGTCCAGCTCCTGGCCTTCCCGTGGCAGAACTGTTTAAACTGACAGGAGAAGGGGCGAGGGCGAATATCTGGCGCCTGAAAACCAGTTACTTAGGGTAGATGAGTGTCACGTTTGGTAGCTCATCTGCCGCTGTTGGCGAGATCTTCAGCTGCCGTGCGTGGAGCGGTGCTCTTCCTGGCCAATGAAGAAATTTGCAAATGAGGTTGCCGCGCAGCATCACTGCGGAAAAGGTGGTAGAAAGAATAAAGCGAAGCAAACAGTCAAATCACGGCACCTCTGGTCTGGAGGTCGGCCACGTCCTGAGTGCAGTCATATCGGGTGAAATGCATGAACCGGCTTGTCCCAGAGGTTAAGTCACTGCTGGCTTGACTTTTCAAATGCCGCGCGTGGAGTGAAGCTCCTCCCGGTTAAGGAAGTAAATGCGGAAATAAAGGTTGCTGTGCGGCACCGATGGGAAAAGGTGGTGGAAAGTGAAGTTTAACCTGGTATGTCCAGTAGTATCGCTACGAGAGCTATACCACGGCACCTCTGCTCTAGAGGCCGCCTACGTCCGAAATACACCTACACTGGTGAAATATGCCTAAACCGGCACACACCAGGGGTGGAACTCGATGGCTAGACATGTCATGCCACCTCCGCTCTAGAGGTCGGTAACGCCTGATAAACACCCATACTGGTGAATTTTGCCTAAACCGGCTCATACCAGGGGTGAATCTTGAAGGCTATGAATGTCACAGTACCTCTGCCCTAGAGGTCGGTCCCGTCCCAAACATGCCCATACTGGGAAATGCCTAAACCGGCTCAACCCAGGGGTAGAAGTCACTAGTGGCGAGGATTCGTCCTCCTGGACAAAAGCTCCATCCTGGTCACAACTAGGAAGGGTAGCGGCCACGACCGCAAAATGCTGAAGTCGGAGACACTGGACCAGGGAAGTCTAGATAGGCAACCACCTCTCACCCGGCGGGGATGTCTGCGTATCCTAATCACGCTGAGGTTTTCCGGTGAGAAAGTCCAACCCTGGACTGGATGGGCAACCACCTCTCACCCGGCGGTGATACATGGGTATCTCAAAACACGTCGAGGTTTTCCGGTGAGAAAGTCCAACTCTGGCCTGGGTGGGCTAACGCCTCTCACCCAGCGGGGATGCACTGATATTCCAAACACGTCGAGGTCTTCCGGTGAGAAAGTCCAACCCTAGACCAAACTGGTGCAATGAAAACCACGGTGTCACGCAATCCCGCTTCCGAGACCCACCAAGAATACAGGCTAAAGCACTGTGATACTCTGAACCGCTTGTGGTCCTTTCGTGGAACTCGTGTGGTCTATTTTGGACCACACAGGGGACCACGGGACCTAACGAGGACCACATGCGTGAATTCAGTAGGTTCACAGTGCGGTTTTTGGTGGTAGAAGTGAACGAAGAAGAAGAAGAAGAAGAAGTGACAGCGCATGTTGCAGTAACATCAAATGCATGTTTACTAACCTGCAGCTAATCAGATTATCCATTAGGCTCAGTTAGGCTTAAGCCTAGTTGCCTGGATGAGCAGAGGGCTTTATTGAACAATAAATGTGAATATAGATTACTGTTTATGAATTTTACAACAGGAGATGAACAGTATAAGTAAGTGAGGGCCCATACTGAGTTTAGTCTAGGGGTCTAGATGATGGACACCGTATTTCCTTGAAATAAACAACTCTGGTGTTTATTCACTAAATTGTCATCATGATTCAGCGTTTATTAGAGGCTGCCATCTATTAACGGCAGGCATTTATTCATAAAGTGCCAATCATGGTGTTGCTGCATCAGTATTTAGTCTATACCATACATCCTTCCATAGAAAGACAGATGATGACTGACCCGGCGTTTATTTCAGACCCAGTGTTTATTTGAGGCACATTTATTTGAAACATGACTCTGTAAACAAACATACAAACAAACAAACAGCATTTAACTAAAACCAAGTGACTGGAGTTTAATCAAGGAAATACACTGTATATAAATATATATTCTTCTTCAGTCACTTTAGAACTACGAGCTGGAGTTCTTTGCAAGCTGATGTTGAGGAAAAGAGTATTCCAGTGCAACACTGTGCTGATTTTATTTTAAAAATTTTAGGTATGATCAATCACTTATGAAGTACAGCGCCATCAGGAAGCCACTGAAAATGAATGCTGAGAATACCTTGGCCAGCAAGAAATCGAATGATCAGGCTAGAGAGATGAGGCAAACAACAACAAAAGTCAGAAAAAGACAGTCCAAACTCACAGGACACGTTCAACGTGGAGCCATGCTAGAATATACTGTGACAAGAGAGAAAGCAAAAGAGATCAAAGGAGAGAGTGAAAGAGAAAATGATGGATGATCTAACAAGATGGCATGGACAGGGAATGCCAACTCAACCTATAACCAATGCTTGGAGTAGGGAGTTGTGGAAAAGCATGATCATTAATGCTAGTCAGCAGGGCAATAGATAGATGGGCGGACAGATAGATTTCATAAAATTCTTCTTCATGTTCTTCTTGAACAAAATTTAATTCGTTTTTAATGAGATGAATATTCAGCATTACTGACACACAATAGTAATGTCTTTATGCATCAACAAACATCAAATAAATGTGAGTCAATGCTACTGAGATTTGGAAAGTAATATTTCCAAACATGATGTATGATAGGAACAAGTTTTGCCCACAGCACATACAGCGTGTGATATTTTAAGTTAACATTTTAATAACAATTTTTTTTGTTAACAATAAACATGAAATTACATACTTCAAGAGCAGAATGGAGAATTTAAAATGTAAGATATGAAAATAACTTAGAAAACATTTCAGGCAGGGCAGATAGCAATTCATGTCAAAATGGCGCAATAACAAGCAGAGAGAGAGAGAGAGACGAGACACATGGGGAAGGGGAATACTAAAAATGAGAAATCTTAATACAGTTCCAGGAATACATGAAATTAAATACTTCAAGCGTAACAAAATAAACTATAGGTTACTGACATCTGGTGTAGTAAACTGTCTTAGGAAAAGTTTTGAATGATTTAAAGCAACTTTTGTGACATGAAGAAGATCCTAACAAATAAGAAAATGTTCCTAAAATCAAGGAAAAGAGTATTATAGTGCTATATATAGAGCTGATATTGCTATGTGGTTGTGAAACAAAAACAGTGAACAAAAAGATGGCAAACTGGAAGCAACAGAGGTGTGGTTTTATGTTTATAAACTGTGGATTAAATTAGTAAAATAAATGCAACTATGTCTGATTAGAAAAATGCAGTGAAAACATCACCAACAAGCCCATCAGAACTGCCCAAGGGACAGGCAGAAATCAGAACCGCCCAAGGGACAGGCAGAAATCAGAACTGCCCAAGGGACAGGCAGAAATCAGAACTACCCAAGGGACATGCAGAAATCGGAACCACCCAAGGGACAGACAAATCAGAACCACCAAAGGGACACTCAAACAATAAGATAATAATATCTGACAGTGGTTGAACAACAACACATTAGCCCAGCTTCCTGCCAATTCAGTGTGAATGAGTGTATTTTATCTTTCATTTATGGCTCATCCTTCTTCCACTTCCTTCAAATAACTGCGTGGAGCAGCGTCAGCTTTATAATTTTCATCAAAATCAGTGATGTAAGAATTGGCATAGGAAGCAGTACAAGAGAAAAATTGTAAAATGTTATGCATAATAACAAAATATTTCTTCCCCATTTTTTTTTTTTTTTTAACATTCTGACTTCAGAGTTGGCATTATTCTGAATTGGTGCAAACTGGACAAATGTAAATCAATGGTTATATTTAATTTTCTGGGTGAGGGAATAGAAATAACAGAATCATGGGAACATTACTTGCTAAACACTATAAATGTAAAAATTATGCTACAATTGTTATTAAAAATGTGATAATAAACAGAATACTATTTATTTCTTATACGTGATCTTGCAAGCTTTCATACATGTGCAGAAATGGATCATACTTACAAATTATTAGTTCGGAATTTCATTATCTTGTTAAATCTAAGCCAGATAACATATGCATCATTCTGTGACCAATTTTGGACATTCCTGAAGAAATACTGCGCGTTCAATTTTTTTTTTTTTTATAATACAAATATTTCAGTTACATCATAATCCAGTTGAATACAAATTTGAATATGATATTCAACCTTTCCCTTCAGTCTCCCTGGAACCGCATGCTGATGTTCTGTGTGTGTTGCAAAAAAGTTACATAGGCCTGCTATGTTACAAGATAAGATGAAGATAATTCTTAGAACAGAAGGTGGGAATATCCGCCCTAATGCATGTATAAGTACAAATTTGCTTCCTTCACTATAATCACCATAATAAACAATTCAAATAAAATATGTGATGCAAACAGCTGTGAGATTAATTTTCATTTTATGAGTCTGATTACACTGGTTCATCCAGAAACACATCCCCAGAGTTAGACACAGGCGAAGCACGCTGCTTTTATGGCTCGGGGTGAAGAAAAAAATGGCAAGGAAGATAGCAGAGATTCTGCTTTGATCACAAGCAGTTGGACTATGAAAGTCAAGGCAGTCACTAAGGTAATAATTTGGCTGGAGACAAAGGCCTTTACCCATGCATGTGATCTCAGTGCTTCAGTGAATATGTGCTCAGGAAAGACTGAGTCAGATGGGTTCAAGAGCAGTGGCAGGAGTCTCTGAGGAGGTCAAGCTTGATTAAAATCTGTTTCAAATTTGTGCCAGGACATGTAGGAGTAAAAGGTAACGAGAGAGCAGACTGGCTTGCTGGTATGGCTAGTGGGAAAACGGACGAGCAACGGACCCGGCTGATATTCTGAATGCTCTCAGGGAGACTGGTCACATCATGGACTACAGTGATGACTATGACTGAGATCATGGACAGATTGTTGAGCACAATGTCAAATGGGGTGAGGCCAAACAAAAGTGCTATGAAGGGAGCCAAAGACGACTGATCAACCAACACAGAATTGTTGCCGTCAGTGGCTGCATGCTGAGGGAGATACTGTGGAGGGAATTAGAGCACTTGACCAATGTACAGTGAGGATGATCTATGAACTAACTGACTGACTAACTAAACTAAACTAAACTAACATCCCCAGAGTAAATCAATGGCTACCTGTATATGTTATTTGGCCAAATATGTAAAACTTGGTACTCAGTACATCTCTTATGTTTATATCCATATGTACATATTTTTTAATTATCCAATTTCATCTCTTCTAATGTTACAAGTGCTCCTGATTTGAGACTTTCAACAAGTTAATTATCCACTTTTACTGAATGCCTCAGATGTGAAGTACTTATCACCAAGATATAAAATTTCACAGTCATTTTAATACAGATCAGTAATACTTGCAAACAAATCAGCTATTCTACTCTCTGATGATTTGTTTGCAAGTACTGGTGATCCATATAGAGTGTCAATGAAATATGCTCAAGAAAGCAAGGCCTACTTTGATAAAATTTTTAGTTTACTTCTTTCTGACTGCATTTTTAAACCACAATATGAAGTGTTTAGAATGAATTAAACCAAAGTCAACAGCCACATCCAGCACAAACAGTTATAACTACAACAGCCACCAACTGCAACCACCACGAGCAAGTCACAACAGTCATCACCAACTACAAGTGATTCTTGGAATTATAATCTCTCTTCTCTTACAATGATTACACTATTTCAAACCAACTTTTCCAATGTTTGACATCTACACAACAAACTGCTGAAGGCTCAAAACAAGTGTAAAAAACAAAAGACAAATCACTCAAAAATGCATCTGTTCTTGATCAAACTAGAATATAAATTGATGTGCATTTTTATTTATCATAAAGTGTTATGGGAACCAGTCCTTGTAAATTATATATTTTTAAAAATCAGCTGTTATTTTTATATATTTTAAGCACGTACATGTGTTCCAAACAATGGCCCCTCTAAGCACTGCAGCAGTTCGGCCATGCAAACAAACAAAAATTCTGCCACTTTAATTTTTCATTTCTTCTATAGCAGAGCTGAAGAAAAATATGATAGTGCTACATGAGTTTTTTCCCTCTTTCTTAATATTTTTTTCAATAAGGACTTAAAATTATACATCGTAAAGATATGTTACAATGCATATTTACACAAAAAATATTTTTCTGAGAATTTATTTGCAAACAGTTTGATAAATTTGCACTTAAACCGCAGGACCTTAGAGGGAACATTGATTCCAGACATTATTTGAAAGAGGCTGCAGTTGCAACAATAATGAGTAAATAAGTTGTCTCAGTTGTGACAGTTTCTAATGTTACAAATGAAAAACAAAACAGTATTATGAAGAATAAAATAAATGTATTTTATAAAAAATGCGCATAAAGGGCATAAATCATTATGGCATAAAATGTGTACTTCACAGCTGATTCTAAAAATACCTACTGAAATTGACCAAACGTAAAGCATAAAAAATAATATATAAATAAATCTATTTTCTTTATCACATCAAACATCAAAGCTTTCAGTACCAACTAGCATGAAAGTCTTTTGCCATCTGCAGTGCTTTCAACTTGCGTGCGAACGATGCCCTGTTCAACTTTGTATGCTGATTCTGGAGCCCTTCCAAGCGAAGAACCCAAGCCCAATCACACGGCAGTTTATTGGGAGCGATTGGCGGAATGCTGACAGTAATCCCTCCCCCACTGAGTGCTGTGTATGAAAACTGCCCTGGATACCCTACCAGGGAGACAATGGTAGAGGCTGAGGCTATAGGATATCCCAAGGTCAGATTGCCACTATCTGGCCAGGAGAGTAGTATTGCATACACAGTTGTGGTACTCCCATTTACTTTTGCAGTGTACCTACATCAAGAGAGAAAAAAAATCAGTCTGAGAAAAGTACACTTGAATTTTTGTTTTTTAACCATGAACTGAAGAACACAAAATAATCTGCATTTTCCATCTCCTCTTCAGTCTGACACAGCATAAACAATATTCCTTCATGTAGACTTGTCCTCTCTCTCTCTCTCTCTCTCTCTCTCTCTCTGGTCCATGGCAAGCAGGCACTGGTCACCATTGATTTCCTCAACCATCTATCCTTTGCTCTTTCTGTAAGATGTGTGATGGACTGTGCTCTGTGGCACTCTTTTAGTCCATCTTTGTCTTTCTCTGTCCTTTTTTCCCTTCAGTTTTCCTACTGTCACTAGGTGTTCCAGTTTGCCTCTTCTTAAAACATATCCTACAAATCTGTACTGTCATGTTCTGAATTTTGCCATAATTTCTCGCTTAAAATCTCTTCATTTGTTCTCCTGGCTGTCCATGTTATTCTTATTCATGTTATTCTTCTTAGGAACTACACCTCTGTTGCCTTCAGTAGACTCTGAGCGGTCTTGGTTTCTGTCTCATGCTTCGCATCCATATAACAATATAGGTTCGATATAATACTGAATAACTCTCTTTCTCATATTCATTGACAGAGCTTTATTGCAGTTTTTCATTTTCATAAGTGCTGACTTGGCCTGCTCCTTATTTTGGTTTTGCATTTTGCATCTTGTGTTATTATTATTCCTAAATACTTGAATTTGTCCACTTGCTTTAATTCTGTGCCTTCTACTTTGATGTTAAATTTGTGGGTGTTTCTTTCTTTGGTATGACCATGACCCTTGTCTTCTTTTTATTTAAACTAAGTCTTTTCTCCCCATTTTTTTCTACAATTTTGTATAACAATGCTCTTCTTCGCATCAGGCTATTAGTATCATGTCATCCACTTATCTTAGAATGTTTAGGCTGTGTCCTCCCATTATCCTCCAATGTGGTTTCATTCGCTGAATTATATGTTAGTGTATGGCCAAGTGTGATTTAATTCGCTGAAGTTATATGTTAGTGTATGGTCAAGTGTGATTGTATTCGCTGAATTATATGTTAGTGTATGGCCAAGTGTGATTTAATTCGCTGAAGTTATATGTTAGTGTATGGCCAAGTGTGGTTGTATTCGCTGAAGTTATATAGTATGTGGTCAAGCGTGGTTGTATTCGATGAAGTTATATGTTAGCATGTGGTCAAGTGTGGTTGTATTTGCTGAAGTTATATGTTAATGTATGGTCAAG
This sequence comes from Achatina immaculata, assembly GCA_009760885.1. NCBI lineage: Eukaryota > Metazoa > Mollusca > Gastropoda > Stylommatophora > Achatinidae > Lissachatina > Lissachatina immaculata. The sequence goes on from CM019719.1 coordinate 15,928,912, forward strand.
TGTGGTTGTATTCGCTGAACTTATATGCTAGTGTATGGTCAAGTGTGGTTGTATTCGCTGAACTTATATGTTAGTGTATGGTCAAGCTGTTCCAGGCATGTTTTCAGTGTGTCTCATAATCCTTTCACTATAACAGGAGAAAAGATCAGGGGATAAAATGCATCCCTGCCATACTCTTTTATGTTCTGATCAAACATTAATCCTGACTGCAGCTATTTGTTTCCAGTGTAACTGTTTTATGATAATCAGGTCTTTTCCATCTATATTTATGCTTTTCTAATATCTGTATGATTTATTAGTGTTTTACTTTATCAAATGCCTTGCAATAATCTGTAAAACATAGGTACAGATCTTTTTTTCACTTCTACGGCCCGTTCTATTAGGGTTCTTATGATGTACGAGGGGTGATTGATAAGTTCTCAGCATAAGGTACAACGGATTATTTGTGGACAACTTTTTTTTGGTTATTTCTCAACATAGTCCCCTTGCAAGTTCATGCACTTAGTCCAGCAATCCTGGAGCATGCAGATCCCTTCTTTGTAAAAGTCAGCATCTTGTGCCAGTAGAAAGTGGTCTACAGCATGAATGATATAATTATCTGAAGCAAATTTGTGACCATTGTGCTCCTTTTTGAGTATGGTAAACAGGTAATAGTCCGAAGAGACAAAATCTGGGGAATAAGGAGGCTGTTCAAGAAGCTGGAAGCCACATTCATGAATGGCAGCCATTTCCACCACCGATTTGTGAACTGGAGCATTGTCCTGCCGAAAGATGACTCCTCTTGTCAATCTCCCTTGATGCTTTCCCTTCAATTTAACTCGCAGTTGCTTTATAAGATTAGTGCAATAGGCCCTGTGATCGTTCTGTCCTTTTGAAGATAGTCTACCAATAGCACACCTTCTGAATCCCAAAAGATGGAAGCCATCAATTTGCCTGCACACAGAACCAATCTTGCTTTCTTTGGAGGTGGGGATCCATGATGTTTCCACTGCTTTGACTGTTCTCTGGTTTCTGGTTGAAAATGATGAACCCAAGTATCATCCATAGTCACAAATTGCTGAAGAAACTTTCAGGATCTACAGAAAAATAGCCAAGATTGTCTCTTGACATGTTGAGACACTGTCGTTTGTGATCAGCTCCAAGAAGTTTCAGAACCCATCAAGTAGAGACCTTTGTCATTTGAAGATCATTGTGAATAATGGCATGAACATGTTCCTGGGAGATGCCCAACTCAGTAGAAATGTGCCGCTCAGTTAGTTGTCGATCTTCCATTATCATGTCATGGATTCTGCTGGTGGTTTCATCAGTGGTTACTGTTCTTGGTCTTCCCGGACGGCGATCATCTTCCAGACTCTCTTCCATGTTTGAATTGGGCTGGCCATTTTTTCGCTATGCTGTAATAAGGGGCATTCTCCCCTGAAGTCTCCATCATATCCTCATAGATCTCCTTCCATGATAAGCCCTTGATGCAGAGGTAGCAAATGACTGCTTGATGAGAAATTTTATCCATTTTCTCAATTTCTCCCACCCCTTACCACTTTAGTAGCTTGTAAAAAAAATTTGTTGCAATTAATTTCTTTAAACTTGGTGTTTAATCTTACATTAACCTGATCTACAAATGCACCTAATATCAGCTATGTGTTTCAAGTATTTGTACCTTATGCCAAGAACTTATCAATCACTCCTCGTATATTGCACACAATAATTAGTGTATAAGTATATTAGTATATATATAGAGTATATATATAATATATAAGTATATTAGTGTATAACTTATACACGAAGCACTGCAGTAAAGCTGTGATACCAGAATGTATAAACTAGGAAAAAAGTAGGAGCAGCTTTATTACTTAACAATTAAAAAGTTGTGACGTTTCGACGTGAGCCTTAATGATACAAAAACATATAGGACAAAGAAATAGAGAGAGGAGATAAAGTATAAATTCACATGAATGCTATTAAAAAAAAATTTTAATTTAAAAAAAAAAAATAATGAATAGAGCACACAGCTGTAACTGCAAGATGTGGCTTGTTTGACACTGTTTCAGAAATGAGCATTGTAAAGCATAGAGACTGTTTAAATGGAGAACTGTGATGTGTGGTCGGTGGGTCGTATCTGGGGGTGGCGGGTGGGGAAACCGTGGAGGGGAGAGAGAGTGGTACAATGTTAACCTAGCCAGGAGAAGGTGAAATAGATGATTATAGTTAGGGTAGAGGGGTTGTAGTATGATGCTGTGAGGAGGTTCTGAACTATGTGTAACAAGTGAGAAGGGAGTGGAGCTTAGTAGGGAGGGATTATAATTGTTGAAGAGGAGGATGTTAGGTGTAGCTGAATAGGGAGTTTAACCAGTGTAGTTACAGCATCCCATAATACTGAGTGTAGCAGTTCTCAAGCACAAGGCGGCTTGTGTTATCTGTTTGACACTGTTTGATGGCTGTTACCAGAAAATCAGATTTGCCTCTGTGGTTGGGGCCATTGAAATGATTTGGGACTGGTTTCAAAGCATGCTGGGTGATATCATACAGATGTTTCTGCATGCAGTCCTCTAATCTGAGGCCAGTCTCATCAATATACATTATCTTGCATCTTTTGCATACAATATCACATTACCAGACTCACATGTGAATCCCTCATGAAGAATGAGGATAGTTTTGGGAAAGGTGATCGTTTTCATTTCCCAGACTACAGGGCAGGTAATGCAGCGGGTGCAGTTACATTTTCTGGTACCAACAAATGTAAACTTCTGCTTCAAGTGGCTGTGGACAAGGACGTCCTCAAGGTTTGGCTCACGTATGTATGCCAGCAGGGGTGGATCAGAGAAAATGTCACGAGTGTCGGGGTCGAAGAAGAAGAAGAAGTTCTTTGATGTTCTTATACATGTCATAGCCATTCTCTTGATGATGGTGTTCTATTTCCCTGCATTTCTCATTCAAACATTTTTCTTTAGCCTTATTACATTCACTTCTGACTGTGTTGTTCACCTGTTTGTAACTAGTTTGTTCATCTGTTTGTAACTAGTTTGTTCATTTTTTTAAACATTCTTCTTCTGTCCATCACTTCCTGAATCTCGTTTGTCATTGATGGCTGTTTTGCTTGCCACTTTGTGTCTTTAATCTCTCTTTGGATGTTTCCTGAATATTCCTTGACCCAATGTTCATTGACTGTCTCAATTTTTCTATGGCACTGTATCTGTTCCGTGTTATTATGCTTTACTGTTCTTCTATCCCAGTTATCTTAATTTGTTCCTTTTTGTTTCCCAGCTGTTCCCAGACATTGTTTTTACAGATTTTTAAGCAACTTTCACTTTGTATTTATTTTCTGTCTTTCTAAGCCATTTTGGAGTACTAAATGGAAATTAGACTTGTACGTTTAGTCTGATACACTTGATGAAGCTGATATGTCCACACTCTGTAATGATCTAAATGCTTCATGTGTCAGTCATATTTTTTTGTATTATTTCTTTCTTTACTCTGCTATCCACAAATGTCCCACCCTTTGTGAAAGCTGTGTCTGCCACAATATCTTCTGCTGAAATTTCTTTTAGGGCATGCAGTTTATTTTTAACCAAAGCCTTCAATCTGCCAACTGTCTCAAACATCAATGACACACACATGCATGGACAAACAGCCTGCTACTCCTGAGACTTAACATTATCAAATGCTTTCTGATCTGAAATACTTTTAAAGTAAAGTTTAAGAATTAGTATATAAAATACATACCACACATTTTTAGCCTGGGAGTCATTCTGATGAGTCCATATCTGGGTCTTGTAAATTGCCTCTCCATTCACTTTCAACCATGATCCAACCTGACGCAGTCTTTCCTCATAAATGGGAGCAATTTCCCCATAAGCAGTCGGGCCAACATTGATCAGCATGTTCCCACCAAGACTGAAAAAAAAAAAAAAGTACAAGCAGAAAATAGAGCACTCTTTAATGATCTTGAAGCACAAGTTTTTTAACATATCATTATTGAGCATAGTTACATGGTAATTTATGTTTTTTCTTTGGTTTTTTTTTATAACAAAAACCTCATTTCTGTAGCTGAAGTGTCTTTCTGGTATTGGATGAGGTCACTCAATTTTTTTTCTGAAGTCACCTATTGTGTTTGTATAAATTCTTACTATTACAAAAATATCTAACATTGTGTCAGTATGATAGGAAACTGAATTATATAAATACATTTCAAGTCACTGCAGTACAATGGAAAGCCATAGAGATAATGAATGGTCAAAACAGGTTATCTGCTCACACTTTTTCTTACAAACTTATTTTATTAACTGAGTGCCAATACTCTCTCTACCCTCATTATAGTAATAATTAAAAATGTATTGTTCAAAACTGTGTCACTGAGACAGCTGTTAATATATTCACTGTACACTCCATATCAATGAGGCCCTCTAGACTGGATTTATATGTGGGCTTTGGCTCAGAGCTCTCAAATTTTCAATGAAATTTGAATTAATGTAAAATAATTAAATTGCACATTTCTGTTAAATGAATTCAGACTGGTGCAAATGTATCATCTGTTGACTGATCTTAAAACTTTTACTCTCTCTTATCCCATTCTGACTCTGCCTAGAATTTAGAAGAATATTTAGGTTAGCTTTCAGAGATAACAGAACTCTATTAATAAGGAAACAATGAAAGAAAGGAGATTTATCTGCCCTAATACCACCTAATACCACTTCATAATGAAAAAATGCTGCACTGGTAACACAGGTATTGACTGGGTACATGGGACCCAACTAGAAGATCTTGATTTTGCTGATGACATAACTCTTATCAGTAATAATGTGAATTCCATGCAAGAAAAAACAGATAGCCTGTCTTCACTGGCCAGCAAAACAGGACTTGAAATTAACAAGGACAAATAAAAAATAATGAAAATTCCCCTTAATCAAAATGGAAAAATACACACAGAAGGTACAGATATTGAAGAAGTCAATCAATTTGCATACCTTGGCAGCTACATAGACCAGGATGGTGACACTAGAAAGGAAGTTAGGATTAGAATTGCAAAGGCAGCATCAATCTTCAAGAATCTTGAGAACATATGGAATTCAAAAGTTATAAGCACAAAAACCAAGTTAAGACTATTCAATTCAAATGTAATATCCACCCTCATTTATGCATGTGAAAGCTGGAAAACAACTAAAGAAATAAAAAAGAAATTAGACTCTTTTGAAAACAAATGCATAAGGAAAATACTCTGCATCAAGTGGAACGAATTCAAGAACAATGCAGAGATAAGACAGATGACTGAACAACAACCAGTCTTATGGGTGATCAGGAAAAGGAGATGGACATATGTTGGTCACTTGATGAGAAGAAATGATCAGAGAATCCCAAAACAAGCTATCAAGTGGAACACAACAGGCCAAAGAAAAAGAGGCAGACCGTGTGAAACTCTGAAGAGGACATTGTTAAGAGAGGCCAAATTAACAGGCATAAAATCCTTTGATGAGGTTGAAAGACTTGCCGAAGACAGGAAAAATTGGCGAACTACTTTGTGAGCCCTATGTGATGTTTAACTTATATAAGAAGATAAGAATACCACCTGAACAGAAATGAGACAGAGTCAAAGATTTTGAAAAGAAAAGAAAAAAAAACCCCACCTGAACCAAGCTCCTTTCCACCAAAAAGTAAAAAAAAATGTTTTATCAACCATGTTCTTTATGACTGAATCTTCTTCTTCTTCTTCTTCGTTCATTGTCTGTCTATACCTGCAGTCCTGTCTCCTGGATAAATTTCACGGTTTTTTGTAATTCATGTATGGAACCGTAGAGCTTATCTTCTTTAGTGGTTTCACTGGGCCAGTAATTATTTCTCAGCGTTTCATAGTTGGTGCAGTTCTGGAGGATATGTTCCACAGTTTGGGGCACCTAGACACATGTACATAGATTAGTTGTACCAACCTTAAACTTCGTGTACATATGACTTCGGAGTCGGGTGTGTCCTGTTCGGAGACGGAAGATGGTGACTTGTTCCTTTCTGTTTAGCATGTGATAGTCATCATGTGGTGGTGTTTGTGGCTTCCTGTAAGTTTTTATCATGCTTTTCTTTTGATTATAGGTGACTGGTATGTCTGGTTGCTCCATTTCAGTGCCCTCTTTGGCCAGATGGTCAGCTTTCTCATTGCCTGGTATCCCACAGTGGGAGGGAATCCATTGCAAAGTGACTCCATGTTGTAAGCCAATTTTTGACAAGGCATCCTTAAGGTCTGGTAGTTTGTTGCACTGAAGAGCTTCCAGTACTGATCTTGCATCTGTGAGAATTACTACAGGACATGTATCAATTCTGGAGTCTGATAGTTTTTCAACTGCAGCAATAACTGCCCTAACTTCTGCATCAAAGTTGTTGCAGTATTTTCCAGTGGGTATGGAAATCTTGTCAGTGGTGTTGTTTGGATATTCAATATGTGCTCCTGCCCCTCCATTCTTTATGGCATTGTGTGCAGATTCGTCTGTATACACACGTATCCAGGTGTCACATGGATATTTGTCATCTAGAACACTAAGTGTGGCTGTTGATCTTACAAGGCTGCTTTGCATCTCACCATTATGCACACCTTTCACTTCAGTCTGAATAGTTATTTGTGTATAATCTGCTTCTTTTCATGGTGTATGCTCTGGTACAGATGATAATGGAGCGACTACAGTTGGAAGGTCAGGTATCAGCTTACGCATACGCTTGGCCTGGTGAATGAAGCTGCTTCTTTTAAGCCGACTTAATGCCAAGTTATTGAATCTCTCCTTCAGGGGATGGCTTACAGAGCTAAGGAATTTCTCTCCCATGGTCATGACCTTTGTGTCTCTACGTTCCTTTAGCGCTTGAACACCAACTATTTTCTGCATTTCTACTATTGGTGTGGACCTCATGGCACCTGTGATAATCCATAGTGACTGATTTTGAACCTTGTCTAGATTATGCAGCGTAGTGTTTGATGCTGTGCACCAAGATGTTGAGCCATATTCTAAATGTGGTAGAATACTTTGCTGATATACATTCTTGAGGATTCTTTCACTAACTCCCCATGTGGTTCCACTTAATTTTCTTAATATGGCTAGTTTTCTTCTGGCTTTTGCTTCTGCACTGTTGATGTGTTGCTTCCAAGTCAGTTTTGAGTCAAGAGTCACTCCTAAGTAAGTAGGTTGGTTGTCCATCCTTAAGGATATTTCATTTACAAAGATCTTACCTGCTTTCTGTTTAGAGGAGAGAGTGAACAGAGTGGTACTTGATTTCTCTGTGTTGATACTTACACACCATTTGTTTGTCCATGATGTCAAGATGTCTGCTGCTCTTTGGAGTCTCTGTGTAGCAACTGTCGCATATTCATCTATACACCACATGACCAGATTATCTGCATACAGTGTCGCTTTGATTCCATAGGGAAGTTCCTTGACCAGGTCATTAATGAATACAAGGAATAGTGTAGGCGAATGGACTCCTCCTTGTGGTACATCGTGTCGCAGAAGTACTTTCTGGCTTTTGTGTCCATCAATTACTACTCTAGCTCTTCTATTGTGTAAATAGGACTTTATCCAGTTGTATAGTCTTCCATTCACATTGCAGTTTCTTAGTTTCCACAACAGACCTTTTTTCCATACTTTATCAAAGGCTTTCTTTAGGTCTATCCATGCTGCTAGTACAAGGTTTTTGTCTTGGAATGCATCCTCAATCTCTTGAGAGAGATAGGTCACTTGATCTTCCGTACTGTAGTACTGCCTAAATCCTGCTTGCCGTGGAACGAGAAGGTTTTCACTTTCTAGGTACCATTTTAGTCTCAGGTCAATGATGCGTTCCATCATTTTGCAGAGGCAGCTAGTGAGACTGATTGGCCTGTAGCTGGAGGCAGTATCACTGTTTTTCTCTGGCTTTAGCAGTGGTACCATGCTTGCTTCCTTCCAGATTTGAGGTAACTTACCTGTGCTCCAACACATATTGAAAATATCCAACAGCTTTCCCATTGCTGCCATTCCAGGTTCTTGATCATTTCATTGGACACTCCATCTGGTCCTGGTGATTTCCACGGTTTTAGTTTACTGACTGCTAGGTCTAACTCGCTGCGTGTGATTGGTGCATCCATGACCTCCACTTTTCTGACTTGTTCCTCTTCTTTCTGTGGGTCAGTGCGCACTGCACGCTCTTTCTCTGGATGGATATCGATGTTGCAGTCCTGTGCAAAAATGCGAGCAAAGTGATCTGCTACCTGCTTACCTGTAAGAGTTTTCCCATCCTCTATTAGTGTAATCTTTGTACTTCTTCCAGTACTCTCATCATTTAACTGTTTGATTAGTTTCCACAGTTTCCTTCCATCCTTTTCAAAGTTTAGGGACTCTGTTTTCTCTCTCCAACTTTCCCGTCTGGCTTGCAGCTTGGCTCTCTGAAATTTGGCCTTAGAATGTTGGTAATTATTGTGGTGTTCTTGGCATGGTCTATTTTATGCTTGCTTTCGAGCTGCTTCCACATCATCATGGAGTTTTCCCAGCTCACTAGACCAGTATGGTTTATAGTCCCTGCGAGCTCCTCTGGGAATGGTTTCACGAGCGGCCTGAAGGATACAAGCATTGAATTCCTTCACTGTGCTGTTAATATCCTTACCTTCTATGGACAGCTGTCCCACCAAGATACCTGTATGATGTCTGTACATTGTCCAGTTTGCTTTTTTATAGTTTCATCTGGGGATAGGGCTTCTGGTGTTAAGGAGTTCATTTTCTATTGTCAGGAAGACTGGTCGATGGTCGCTACCTCCAAGTTGTTTTCCAACTTCACGTGTAATGTTCCACTTCAGATCTGGAGAGTGGAATGCCAGATCTGGTGTTGAGGTTGTATGCCAAGCTCTTGAGTAAAATGTTGGGGGATCCATTGGCTGGTTGATCAGGAGAAGTCCATTATCATCCTGCCAGCTCTCAACTTCCTCTCCTCTCTTGTCTATGTGGTCATAGCCCCAGCTCTGGGAATGGCTGTTAAAATCACCACAGACCATCAGTCTCTCTTTGTGTGGGATTGTTTCTAAAGCAAGTGGGCTGTCATTAGGACAGTAGTAGTTAAGGAGGTGGAAATCTGTATTACTACTTTTTAGATGGATCATCTGATATTCGGCTCCTTCCATGAACACTCCCACCTGACATGCGCTGATGTTATTCTTAACAAGTGTGAGTACTCCTCCTTTTCTTCTGTCCTGTCAGTCTGATCTAAAACACTGGTAGCCTCTGATTTTAAAGGCGGCATCTTTGGTTAGGTGTGTCTCCTGTATGCAGCATATACTTACCTGCTCTGCAAAAAGTATGTTCTCTAGTTCCACCTTTTTGCTATAGCCATCTCTAACACTGCTGACACCCTCAGCATTCCACTGCATTATTTTAAGCTCTTGCTTTTTGGCTGTTTTCTTCCATTGTATTTTTTGGCCAGTAGCTCTACTCTCATGTCTCCTGACTCCACAAGACGAACTGAGAGGACCTCCAGTAGCATTGGGTGGACCCTTTCGAGGCAGGGGGCCCGGCACTGCACCTGCCTGGTTAGTCTTCACAGGGCGAGCACCATGTTTGAATACTGCAGATAGAGACATTTCATTAGCTATAATGCGTGTTACCCTGATTTTTGTGATGCGCCTTTTGGCTGGGTAACTCCGACTTCTGCACCTTTCCTTGCTAGGGCAGACTGTGGTCTTGCTCGGACTGCCATGAAGACAGTGTGGCTGGCCTGGCCAAAACTTTGTTTTCCGGCCTCTGGTGGCTGTCTGTAAGTCCCTTCTCCATGTCAGATGGTTTGGAGCTACAAGTTTCTGGGCTACAGAAGTAGGTCAGAATTTTTAAGCAAACAGATCTATGTTCCCTGTCTCACAAACACTATGTTAAGATAAGTGTGCTCTTAACACAGTTGTTCCCAGGGGGTTTATGGCTGAATGATCAGACATTCTTTATGGCTGAATGATCACACACATAAACAGGACACAGAAAGAATTCTGCAACTCTCTTACTAATACGACAAGAAGCGCAAATTCATTTTGGTGACTGTAATGGTTGATTATGATACTCACCTTACCGTTGTGACCAGCTGGTTAAGTAGCTCTTCAATAGTGTTGATTTCTGCTAGATTAGCATTGGCTCGAAATCCCCATGAATATTTGTCAATAGACATGCAGTTTTCCCATTTGTGAGGGACAAGTTTTCCTGTATATATATATAAGGGATTTATTTTTATGAAATTTATATTTAAAAGATAACCCTCCTTTATCTCATCATCATCATCATCATACACAGTCAATCCTACCGTTTTCCTCTTATCAGGTTGTCCAATAATTATTGCCTGGTTTGTTAAACCATCTGTCGCTCTTCAAAAAATAAAACAACTAAAGAAGCTGTAGAGAGGAACAGACAGAACTACAAAAATAAGATTTTTAAGGGCATGCATCTTTCCCATCACAACATGCGCCTATGAGGCCTGGACACTTAACAATACAGCTGAGAAACACATAAATGCCTTTGAATGTAAATGCTACAGAAGAGTTCTTCAAATATCATGGACACAAAAAAGAACAAATATATCCATACTACAAGAACTTAATATTGAAGAAGGCTGGCTAGTAAAAAAAGATCAAACAGAGAAAACTGAAATATTTTGGACACATTAAACATCATGAGAATTTAGAGAATAGCCTTGGAAGGGTACATAATGGGGAAAAGAAAGAGAGGAAGACAAGGGCAAAGATGGCTGTAAGACATCACTGATGATCAGCAAATGGATGCACAGCAGCAGAGCAGCTTGCTTACAGTCAAGATAGCTGTTAGGGAGGCAAAGTTCTCCAAGGGATGTGCAAAAAATGTGGAATATTTAGTCAGAATTAAACTAATGTGGTCTGACTACCTGGAGTGTAATGGTCACTGCAATCCCAGAATCCTCCATGCTTACAGCGGGTATTATTGCCCCATCTGTCATTCACAACAACTGTGTCTTTCACTGGACTGAAACATAAATGAGGCAAGTTTTGTTTTAACTTTACCTTTTTCAAAAAGACTGAAATGGCAAAGTATATCAGTCATAAGTGAAATAACAACACTTTGCTGATGTACAGCAAGCTAAATCTAAGTCTCTATCCTGTTTCTAAGCAGCATTCCTGGCAATAGGTGCTTGTGTAAACAAATCGTGGTTAAGAGGGTAGTCTTCTTCTTCATTGTTCACCCTCAAAAGGGCACTGGCTGTTTTATGTCGCAGTTATGTTCCTTTTGGCCCAACACATCTGACTTTGGCTTAACATATTTTTAGGAGACTGGGTTTGTAATCTCTACTGCAATCTCTATTTCATCGCAATCTCTATTCACTTGACCAGACTACTGTCTGTGTCCAGGGACACCATTGAGAGGAAGAATAGGGTCTTGGCCAGTAAAGGTTCATCAGCTGTGGGTCACAGACTGCTATCTCACTCAGCCTGAGTAGCACATATTTACCCCCTAAGAGAGCAATGACTAAAATAATAACCGCAACAGTAAAACTTTCTGAGAAGCCTTCAGGAAATTAAGAAGACTATCACATTCCAGCCTCATGACTTCAAGATCTTAACCACAGCATCAGGCACAAATAGCCTAGACCACAGTGGCAGGGGGATTTAAACCAATAAACAATGTAGAAGGTGTAGATCTGATGTGGCTAAGAATGCCTATTCTATTTTCAGCATCTGAGCCCTTATTATTTTATACAGAGGAAAAGTACTGGAATGTGGTTATAAAACTACATTAAAAAAACTAGGACTAATGCAGCCTGAGGCAGTCAAGAAAATCTTTCAAACCTCCACAATGATAAATAAATGGATATTTATCCAAGGATAAATATATAGTTCCATTCAAATAAAGTCACCCAGAACAAAATAAGTAATCCTCATTTTTAGATTTAACTACTAGCCATAAAAGTTACAATATCAGCAAAATTTTTGAGAATCTACCTTATGTAACAGCAAGAAAAAAATGTGAACCACAATACACTTGAATTATTTTTCTTGAAGAAGCTGGATAAAATTCTCCGTGGTAAAAACTGGAGAACATTATGGTGTCATTTGTGTATCAATGTTACTTGTGTAAAACTGTAGTAGTTACATACCAATTCTATTCGTGTAAATTATATTAGTTACATCATTCAAACGCTACATGTCCACAGAAAAGGGTTAGACTGAAGGAAGCAGCTGAAACAACAGTGCCAACGTTTCTTGGATGGAAGATAGCAGGCACAGTTCCCACTGCCATCACTCTCTAGTTAACCCAGCTGTAAAAAGCTCACTGTGTGGAGGAAAACTGCCTCTGATAATTTAGAATATCTGCAGGCACAGCAAGGCACACTGGATTACACTGCACACATGGCTGTCAGTGGATGAAGGAGAAATAACACAGCAAGTGAAACTCAGCTCCAAGAAATAACACAGCAAGTGAAACTCAGCTCCAAGAAATAACACAGCAAGTGAAACTCAGCTCCAAGAAATAACACAGCAAGTGAAACTCAGCTCCAAGAAATAACACAGCAAGTGAAACTCAGCTCCAAGAAATATGAAACTTCCATCAGTGATGGTGACTGAGGAGATGTTGGAGAACATGTGGCACTCAAGTACTGCTTAGACCAGACTTTCTCAACCTTTCTGCCATCATGGAACTTTTGAAATATTTTTTTATCCCTGTGCAACCCTTGTATTAAAATATTTACTGCTGCTCATTACTCCATCATAAGTTCCCCTCCCAGTTAACACTGCCACTTCCATTTCCATTCCCCCCCCCCCCCCCAGCACCATAAAATATACCAGTTCTAACAAGAAAAACTGCTTTCCTTTTAGTTTGTCCAATAGAGGCTGTGGCCACAAAAAAAGAATAATAAATGTATGGTATTCATTCATTCATTTGCATGTCCCTTGTGGAACTTTGCCTCCCAAACAGCACTCCTGTAGGCCTCTCAGTTGTGAGCAAGATGGCCTGCTGCTGCTGCGTCCATTTGCAGATCGTCAACGATTTCTTGCAGCCATCTTCATTTTGGCCTTCCTCTTTTTCTTTTTCCCATTATGTATCCTTCCAATATGGTCTTCTCTAAATTATCATGATGTTTAATGTGTCCAAAATATTTCAGTTTTCTCTCTTTAATCCTCTTTACTAGTCAGCCTTCTTCAATATTAAGCTCTTGTAGTATAGATATATTTGTTCTTTTTTGTGTCCACGATATTTGGAGAACTCTTACTAAGCATTTACATTCAAAGGCATTTATGTGTTTCTCAGCTGTTTTATTAAGTGTCCACGTCTCACAGGCATATGTTGCGATGGGAAAGATGCATGACCTTAAAAATCTTATTTTTGTAGTTCTGTCTGCTCCTCTCCACAGATTCTTTATTTGTTTTACTTTCTGAAGAGCGATAGATGTCCTCCTTTTAATTTCCCTCATTGTATCTCCATTATTAGTTAGCAGTGATCCAAGATATTCAAAACTCTCCACTTCTTCCAATTTTTCCTCATTGATATATATTTCAGCTGCCTTGTTTGTTTTGTCAGTTGTCATCAATTTAGTTTTCTTCGCATTAAGATAGAGGTTCTGCTCTTCACTGTTCTTACGGACTGACATAATTAGTTTTTCCATTCCTTTTTGTGTTGTGGATAGTAATGTATGGTATACAAAATGTTAATCTAGAGTGGCTTGTGGTATTTAGCGTGTGCTAGAGTAGGCCTTTTTTTGTGTGTAGAACTAAACTGACTTTTTAATCATCCATTCTTGATGAAAACAAAAGAATGTTGCCAGGCTCTAGAGTTCTGCAAGAAATGCATAGGAGGAATTTTTCAGTCACAATATCTGGCATAACCCCTTGCAAATCCATTGCAAAACCATAGGGTTCTGTTGAAACTGGATTGAGAAACCCTAGCTTAGGTGTTCTCCAAGCAACAAACAAAGCACATGCTAAAGTATACAAATAAAGTTTTAAAAAATTGAGTTGAGGTATAATTTGCAAACAACAACATATCTAACATAGCTTTTTTGCAATAATTGTTTGAAATCAGGGAAAGATTTTATGCTCACCTTGTAAATAAAACTTAGATCAAACTACCTGTCAGTATAAAAACTTAAGATTTGAGAAATAAAACCAACTACCTGTCAATATAAAAACTGTCAATATAAAAACCTAAGATATAAAAATTAAGATCAACTACCTATTAATATAAAAACCTGAGAGATATACAGTAAGAAATTAAAACCAAATGCCTGTCATAAGATATCAAAATTGTAACGCGAGTTACCTGTCATTATAAAGCCAAGCGATGAACTCTGTGGAATTCCAGTAGGTGTCTGCTGCCATCCATTCACCGTCTGACCACACAATTTCTGGTTTGTACTTGTTGACCAGTTCATAAAGCTCTGGCATGGTTTTGGTCTGCAAGAAAATGCGTATTACAATAAGTTCCTTCCTATTCCCCCCTCAAAGACATCAGTTGTTATTATCATAATCATATGTGCTATACCAAGTTTCATGCATCACCAACATTATTTATCTTGGCAGTAGACTGGTTAATGAAGGAGGCGACATCAGACAAATGCAGAGGATTACAATGGACCCTTGACACAGTGCTGGAGGACCTTGACTTTGCGGACGACACTTGTCTACTATCAGGCAGCCACAAAGATATGCAAGATAAAATAAACAAGCTAACTCAGAATGCAAACAACATAGGACTGAAGATCAATGTAGGAAAGACAAAGCTAATGAAGCAAAATGTGAACAACAGAAATGTACTCAGAGTGGATAGCAAGTTAGTGGAGGAGGTCAATGAATTTGTATACCTTGGCAGCAGAGTAGTAGACAGCACAGAGGACATCAACAGCAGACTTACTAGAGCAAACCAGGCTTTTGCAGTGCTGCAGATTATATGGAAATCTAAAAACCTAAACATAAATACGAAAATCAGGATATTTAAGAGTAATGTTATAAGTGTACTACTCTATGGAAGTGAATGCTGGAAAACCACCAAAACCATAGAAAACAAGTTGAATTCTTTCCAGACTAAATGTTTATGAAGAATTAGAAAAATATTTTGGCCAAACACCATAAGAAATAACATCTTGTTGGCAGAAATGCAGATGAAGCCACTGACAACAATTATTGAGGAAAGGCGCTGGCGATGGTTGGGACATGTGCTCTGAATGACTGACAACTCACTACCAAAAATAGCACTAAGATGGACACCACAGGGGAACAGAAGTAAGGGTAGACCAAAAGAGACATGGAGAAGAACAACAGAAAGGATGTTGAGCAATAGAGGGCTCACCTGGGCAAGAGCAGAAAAAAAGGCGAAGGAAAGGCATTTGTGGAAAACCCTTGCGGAAGCCCCATGTGCCCTGGGCACTTAAGGTTCAGAGAGAGAGAAAGAAGTTTCATGCGACAAAACATGAACAATTTATCAAAAGCTCCAAAAAGATGGTCAATCAACATAGGACAAGCATAATCAGTCATTGTACACTAAAGTAGGTACTAATGACGAGATTGGAGTATCTATGGACGTGTCTGGAGTGCATAGATGATTGTCCTTCCAAAGTAACTTAATGTGCTGCAAGCTACAATAGCTGATAAAACATTACTTCGTGCAGTCTATTTATTGATGTTTTTTACAAAAACAAAAAAATCTATTGATATCTTTCTGTGTTACATAATTCCAACTTTTGAATACCCTCCATGTTCATTTTCTTTTGATCTAGGGTTTCCCCCTTTACATTAGTACTGTTCTATGAAGTGCCTCTTGTTGCAATAAGTGCATTAATACCAGTTTTTTTTCCTCTTCTATCTGAAAGTGAACTGTTCCATCAGCTTCTCTACGTTTCCTCTTGTTGCTAATGTTCAGAATCCCACATAAGCTTCAACAACCTACATTTCTCTGACGATCACCAAATTTATTTGTAAAATGTCACAGGATTTTTTACCAACAGTTTTTTTTTTAAAAGTAATTAAAAACTATATATTTGCTCTAGATGGCTCCTATTAGAGCAGAGGTGGCTTGAGGAAGCATGTTGGCTGAAATTTTATTATTTTTTTTAAAACATCATGATTAAAATAAATTGTAAATGAAAAAAAAATTCAAACTTTGAAAATTATTTATACCGTATAAATTGAAATTTCACTCAACAGCTCAGACCACAGGGGTACAACAATATTTACTGAGAAACCTGAAAGATCACTGATAAGAGATCTGCCTACACAGTCATGTGATCCTGAGTTTGGAACCCACAGTGTCAATATTGATTTGGGGGGGGGGGAATGTAACAATTTCTAACTTCTGCTACATTCTACACAAAAATCAGACATACCCTGACAAAGTCCTGAGTTGTGAATCCATTAGCCTGGTCACGCAGAAAGATTGGGTTGAACCACTCAAACATGGAGTGGTACACGCCAAACTTGAGATTGGTGTTCTTCCGAACTGCATTTGCCAAGTCACCTTTAAATTAACAATTTATATCACATATTTGTTCTGAAATTAAATTTCAAAACTAAAAATTAAGAAGTTATCATAGTTAACAAATGTCTGTTAGTTTTCATACAAAATGTTAGTGAATGAAGATGACATCTGATCTGGCAGTCGATAACCCACAGTTCAGAACAAGACTCTACCCCACCCCTTCACTGATATTCCCCCAACAACATACCCGGCCTGGATAATGTGGCAGGGACTGTCATAGTTTTCAAGACTGTAAAGTCTGCTAAAGTATTTCACATCCCCTGCTTTGTTACTCTACTTCATCATCATCATCGCCTTTCACTCCCCTGAGAGCACAGGCCACGGATAAAGGCTCTCCAGTCATCCCTGTTCTTGGAATTATTCTCTGCTTCCTTCCATGTGCATCCCTCGTCTCTGAGCACTGTCATATTTTATCTTCTCCAAGTAAGTCTAGGCCCTCCATGTTTTTTGCTCTACTTAGGAACAGAAAAAAATAGTTCCCACTGACATGATGCTACGCCTCAACACCTTCAATGCATCAGCTGCAAAGAACACGAGTCTGAGTTCCAGGGAGATAGAGGGGATGAATATAACTGGAAACCACACATTTCAGTGAAATGTTTACGGTCTATTTAAGGTCATAATTAAAGCATGCACTACTTATAAAAGAAAGACTGTAGTTAATCTGGAAGTTTTTGGGACATGTTATGAATGGCAGCATTTAGATTAATTAACTTAATAAGAAATATAGAATTCAAGGGGGAAACTGTTACGAAGATAGAACTATCACTATACACTGATGAAGTGAACTGGAAATTCTTAAGGAGACAAAAGTATCACTATAAGATGATAAAGTAAATTGGAAACTGTTAAATAGACAGAAATATAGTGGACCCTTTGAAGTCAACCACAATCCACTCAAGGAGGCAGTTTGACTTTCAAACTGTTTGACTTGCGAGTTTAATTTCCCAATAAGAAATAATGTAAACTGAATTAATCCATTCCAGACCCCCAAAACTCTCTCTCTCCCTCCCTCTCTGAACCTTAAGTGCTCAAGGCACATGAGGCTTCCGCCTGTCCTTCGCCTTTTTTTCTACTCTTGCCCAGGTGAGCCCTCTATTCCTCAACATCCTCTCTGTTGTTGTTCTCCATGTCTCCTTTGGTCTACCCTAACATCTGTTTCCCTGTGGTGTCCAAATCTGTGCTATTTTTGGTAATGAGTCATCAGTCATCTGGAGCACAAGACCCAACCAATGTCAGCATTTTTCCTCAATAATTGCTGTCAGTGGCTTCCTCTGCATTTCTGCCAACAAGATGTTATTTCTTATGGTGTTTGGCCAAAATATTTTTCTAATTTTTCGTAAACATTTAGTCTGGAAAAAATTCAACTTGTTTTCTATGGTTTTGGTGATTTTCCAGCATTCACTTCCATATAGTAGTACACTTAGAACATTACTCTTAAATATCCTGATTTTTGTCTTCATGCTTAGTTTTTTTTTTATTTCCATGTCCCCAAAACTTACCCATTATAAAACATTTTAAGTACAAATATTGCTTATTTAAACCTGTATAATAATGCTAATATGCATTAGATCATACATTACTACTGTAAAATTATTAATAATAACACTATCTTACATTTATGCAGACCATCGAAAGTTTTGCTACTTCTTCCACTGCTGGGGATCTTTACCCCCTTTCAACATATTAGCTGCTTTAATGGCTTCTGTGTTCTTTGGTATGGTCAATATGGTCAACTTAGCCATTTCACATTCAACTGCCAGTTCTGATACATGTGTACCATTTAATGATAAGTTCCTTTTTCCATCCTGTCATGGTCATTACATTCTTCCTCTTAGGCTTTTCAGCACTGGTAACTTTTTTTGGTGCCATCATGTATGCGTAATTTTAATGATAAAATGAAAAAAAAAAAATCCTAAGAAACTGCAGTAAAAATACACATGCAAAACACACACTGAAATTTGGTAGATGCTCACTAAACCAAAGTCACGGGAGATGTGACCGTGATTCTTTGTTTTTGTTGGACACCTGCATTTGTTTTGTTTGACTTTCGAATTTTTGTTCAAGTTTCAAACCGTTTGACTTTCAAGGGTCCACTATATTACTAACTGCTGATAAAATGAACTGGGAGGTGACAGATGCTAAAAGTTGCATAAAATGGAATGTACAGTCATCCACAGCATGTGATGATAAACCAGCAAAAACTCTTAAAATGATAATGTTATAATCGCTGAAAAGTTATTCTTAAAGCGAAAATTTTCTACGCACTGAAAAGTGATTGATGACCTGGTATGACTTGCTTACTGAAATATTTTTAGTTATAACAATCAGGGATGTAATGAATGCTAGATTTTCATATCCAGTTGAAAACATGAATATTCACATTTTTGGATGGTTAAATGCAAATAAAAAGAGTACACTTGTGGAACAAAGATACTCACTAAAGTTACAAGTATGCAAATGTAAGAAATTATTGTTATATATATTAAGAGAAATTATTAACAATTAACAATTATATCACATTAGATACTGCCTGAGATAATACTAATTATAAATTAGTTTAACAATACATAAAATTTAAAACTATAAACATTTACAATAAGTATATAAGTTGTTCTCTCACTTTCTGTGATAAATCCAGACTAGACCACATGTGTTCAGTCCCTCCAATTCGGTCACCTCTTTATTCCTCTAAGCTATAATTAATAAACAAAACCCATGACATCGCCATTTCTAATCAGAGGTGAGATGGGAAGAGAAAGAATCCAAGAAGTGAAAGGTGTGCAGAATGTTGAGACGCAAAGCAGTCCTTTAAGATCAATGCCCACACTTAGTCTTTGGAGTCCCTATGTAGCAGAACTGTCGCATGTTCATCTGTACACCACATAACCAGATCATCTGCATACAGTACCGCTTTGATTCCATAGGGAAGTTCCTTGACCAGGTCATTAATGAATACCAGGAATAGTGTAGGTGAAAGAACTCCTCCTTGTGGTACACCGTGTCGCAGAAGTACTTTCTGGCTTTTGTGACCATCCATTACTACTCTTGCTTTTCTATTGTGTAAATAGGAATTTATCCAGTTGTACAGTCTTCCATTCACATTGTAGTTTCTTAGTTTCCACAGCAGATCTTTTTCTCATACTTTATCAAAGGTTTTCTTCAGGTCTATCCATGCTGCTAGTACAAGGTTTTTGTCTTGGAATGCATCTCAATCTCTTGAGAGAAATAGGTCACTTGATCTTCTGTACTGTAGTACTGCCTAAATCCTGATTGTTGTAGAATGAGAAGGTTTTCACTTTCTAGGTACCATTTTAGCCTCAGGCCAATGATGTGTTCCATCATTTTGCAGAGGCAGCTAGTGAGACTGATTGGCCTGTAGCTGGAGGTTGTATCACTGTTTTTCCCTGGCTTTAGCAGTGGTACCATGCTTGCTACCTTCCAGATTTGAGGTAACTTACCTGTGCTCCAACACATATTGAAATTATCCAACAGCTTTCCCATTGCTGCCATTCCCAGGTTCTTGATCATTTCATTGGACACTCCATCTGGTCCTGGTGATTTCCTTGGTTTCATTTTACTGACTGCTAGGTCTAACTCACTGCGTGTGATTGGTGCATCCATGACCTCCATTTTTCTGACTTGTTCCTCTTCTTTCTGTGAGTCAATGTGCACTGTATGCTCTTTCTCTGAAAGGATATCAATGTTGCAGCCTTGTGCAAACACGCGAGCAAAGTGATCTGCTACCTGCTTACCTGTAAGAGTTTTCCCATGCTCTATTAATGTAATCTTTGTACTTCTTCCAGTGCTCTCATCGTTTAACTGATTAGTTTCCACAGTTTTCTTCCATCCTTCAAAGTTTAGGGACTCTGTTTTCTCTCTCCAACTTTCCTGTCTGGCTTGCAGCTTGGCTCTCTGAAATTTGGCCTTAGCATGTCGGTAATTGTTGTGGTGTTCTTGGCATGGTCTATTTTATGCTTGCTTTCAATCTGTTTCAACGTCATCATGGAATTTTCCCAGCTCACTAGACCAGTATGGTTTATATTCCCTACGAGCTTCTCTGGGAATGATTTCACGAATGGCCTGAAGGATGTAAGCATTGAATTCCTTCACTATGCTGTTAATATCCTTACCTTCTATGGACAGTTGTTCCACCAGGATACCTGTACGAGTCTGTACATTGTCCAGTTTGTTTTTTTATAGTTTCTGATATTGATGGAAAGATCAACAGAAGTAAAGATGGACCTATACTTATGCTTCATAGACTACTGTAAAGCATTCGATAAAGTGAGACGCACAGAAATTATAAGAATGCTGGAAGACATCAACATAGATGGGAAAGATCTGAAACTTATCAAAAACATATATTAGCAGCAGTCAGCACCAATGAAGACTGAGAAACAAATAGGAGCATTCCAAGACATAAAACTGGGAGTGAAACAAGGATGTGTTCTATCTCCTGACCTCTTTTCCTTGTACAGCGAAAACATAATGAGAAATATAGTGAGCTTGCCAGGAATATCAGTTGGCAGGTGCAACTTTAACAATTTAAGATACGCAGACGACACAGTTCTGATTGTTAAAAGTGAAGGGGAGCTACCGGTTCTTCTGGACATCGTGGTTCATGAAAGAAAAAGTAAAGGTCTCAGTCTGAATAAAAAGAAGACTGAAGTGATGGTCATCTCAAAGAAAAGAATAGTACCAAAATGTTGCATTACCACTGATGGCACAGAACTGAAACAAGTTGGTGGATTCAAGTACTTAGGAACAATTATAACAGCTGACGGGAAATGTCACAACGAAATAAAAAGCAGACATGCTCAGGCCAAGTCACCATTCCAAAAATGAGAAACATCTTGTGCAACAGATCCAAATCACTGGAAACAAGATTCCGAGTACTTGAATGTTACATCGAGCCAATTTTGTTTTATGGATGTGAAGCATGGTCCATGAATAAGAGAGTACAATGAGAAATGGAGGCCATTGGAAATGTGGTTCATAAGAAGGATGTTGAAGGTACCATGGACAGCTAAGAAACCATGGACAGCTAAGAAAACTGACAAAGAAGTCTTAAGAGAGGCTGGAGTTAAAAGGAAAATTACAGCAAAGATCAGAGGCAGACAAATGAGATTTGTAGGACATTTTCTGAGAAGAGGAAAACTGGAACGTATTGTGGCAACTGGAAAAATTGAGGGAAGAAGAGGCAGAGGAAGACAGAGAGAGAAGTTACTGGATGGGGTGTTAGTGTGGCTAGGAAGAAAGTCACTGGCAGATCTCATAATCAAGTCTAAAGACAGGGAATTGTGGAGAGAAATGATCACCTACGCCACATAGTATAGCACTTGATTGATTGATTGATTGATAGTTTCATCTGGGGAGAAGGCTACTGGTATTAATGAGTTCATTTTCTATTGTCAGAAAGACTGGTCGATGGTCGTTGCCTCCAAGTTGTTTTCCAACTTTGCATGTAATGTTCCACTTCAGGTCTGGGGAGTGGAATGCCAGATCTGGTGTTGAGGTTGTATGCCAAGTCCTTGAGTAAAATG
This sequence comes from Achatina immaculata, assembly GCA_009760885.1. Taxonomy (NCBI): domain Eukaryota; kingdom Metazoa; phylum Mollusca; class Gastropoda; order Stylommatophora; family Achatinidae; genus Lissachatina; species Lissachatina immaculata. The sequence goes on from CM019719.1 coordinate 15,950,927, forward strand.
TTGGGGGATCCACTGGCTGGTTGATCAGGAGAAGTCCATTATCATCCTGCTAGCTCTAAACTTCCTCACCTCTCTTGTCTATGTTGTCATAGCCCCAGCTCTGGAAATGGCTATTAAAATCTCCACAAATCATCAGTCTCTCTTTATGTGGGATTTTTTCTAGAGAAAGTGGGCGGTCATTAGAACAGTAATGGTTAAGGAGATGGAAGTCTGTATTACTGGTTTTTAGATGGATCATCTGGTATTGGGTCCTTCCATGTACACTCCCACCTGACATGCACTGATGTTATTCTTAACAAGTGTGAGTACTCCTCCTTTTCTTCTGTCCTGTCGGTCTGATCTGAAACACTGGTAGCCTCTGATTTTAAAGGTGGCATCTTTGGTTAGGTGTGTCTCTTATATGCAGCATATACTTACCTGCTCTGCAAAGAGTATGTTCTCTAGTTCCACCTTTTTTGCTATAGCCATCTCTAACACTACTGACACTCTCAGCATTCCATTGCATTAGTTTAAGTTCTTGCTTTTTGGCAGTTTTCTGCTGTTGTATTTTTTGCCCAGTAGCTCTAATCTCACATCTCCTGGCTCCACAGGACGAACTGAGAGGACCTCCAGTAGCACTGGGTGGGCCCTTTCGAGGCAGGGGGCGAGCACCATGTTTAAAAACTACAGATAGAGACATTTCATTAGCCGTAATGCGGGTTACCCTGATTCTTGTGATGCACCTTTTGGCTGGGTACCTCTGACTTTGGCACCTTTCCTTGCTAGGGCAGACTGTGGTCTTGCTTGGACTGCCATGAAGACAGTTGTGTAGGCTGGTCTGGCCAAAACTTTGTTTTCCAGCCTCTGGTTGCTGTACTTAAGCCTCTTCTCCACGTCAGATCCAGTGTTCAATGCTGGCTGGCCAGACAGCTTTGAAATAGTTCCACAGAGACACAGGATGAGGAATCCGAAGAGTGCCTCAGTGATATCCATTCCCTGCCACCTATAGTCTGCTGGCTCTGTTTTGTTTACATCATTCTGATAGCCATTGTTGTAAAGACCCATAGGCTTGTCACGTCCTGGATTCATTGGTTTCACACCAGACTTTCTTCATCCCTATCAGTGATATCCGTGTCCCCATCCATCCACCAACCTGACACTACATTTTACAAAAATAACAATTACAATTGGTGTTGACTGCTACAGGTTTCTGGGGTACAGAAGTAGGTCAGAGTTTTTAAGCAAACAGATCTATGTTACCTGTCTCACAAACACTATGTTAAGATGAGTGTGTTCTTAACACAGTTGTTCCCCAGGGGGATAAATATAGCAAAACTCAACAAACTGTAGATTCAAATTAAGTATGTCTGACAGCACCCCGAGGCAATGGCGTTATTGGTGCATTGTAACACTGCCCGCTCTGCCTAAAGTCCACGCACAGGTAGTCTTAAGTGATATGATCAGAAAAAAAAGACAGTAGTCAATTTCAAATAACAGTGTGATCACACTGTGCGATTACGACCAGTATCAGATTTGGGATGTTGAGTTTAGAGATAGACAACAGCAGTAAGAAGCTATAGAAAAAAAAATGATGTTAGCAAAATCTTCCTTCTAGGCCAGGTTCAATGATAGGCTTGATCTCCATAACATTCAAAAGATATGCACGATACTGCAGGCTATAACCAATTAACAAAACAGAGATACCAAATTAAAAGACAATAACAGCAGTATGCCATTTGCTACAAAGTTCTCTAGCAAGCAGGGCAGTCAGTTACACAATGTATGGTTTCTTCTAAATATAAAATGTAGAAAAAAAGAAAGTATGAGAAAACCTGAGATGAACGTAGATGACTGATTTAAGAACAACATGAAGGAAGTTTGTGTCTTATGCTCCACAATAACTTGACAAAGAGCGAGGAGCGTGCCACAAAACATGGTGCACACATGAAGAGTGTGCCACAAAACATGGTGCACACATGAAGAATGTGCCACAAAATGTGGTGCACATGTGAAGAGCGTGCCACAAAACATAGTGTACAAATCTCTTAACTCTTATTTTTATTAGACCAGACCTATACAGAAAGCACCCAAATGACAACTGAAAGTGAAAATAAATGGTCAGACTATGACAGCTCAGTTTCAGGCTATTCCATTAACTGAACAGTTAAACACATGAATAAACATAATCAAATAATGAACTCTGCCTTGCTGGATTAGAAGACATGAACAAGAAAAAGGTTAAAGTAGCAAACATGGGTGAACTGACCTACAAGATCCCGTTTAGGTCCAACATCTCCAGCATTCCAGTTCCAGGAATAACTCGATGGCCAGTTAGTGAAGCCTTCATGGTGTTTTGATACCAGTACCACATAGCTGTCAATGAAACCACAACAATCAACACAGCATATATCATGAGTGGCTTTGTTGGAAAGATGTAAATAATGGTTCACTTTAGAATGACGCCACAAATGCTCATCATCATCAGTAATTCACATCACGCCATAGGACCTCTGCAACAGCTGATGTTATTTTCAATCTAATATCATGAAGGAAGCAACAGTAGCTATAGGTTTTTGTTGTGTGACAGTCTGACACAAGAGGCACTGCACTCAATGTGTAGCAACTTTACTGCATGTGCTATTTTAGTTTCCCACCTTCATCTGGGGCATAGTTCTGTAGATATGAGACTGATTTTTACACAAAAATCTTGTTTTTCTCTTAAAATATTGACTGCATATAGTGTGTTCTCACTGCCTTGTCCTGCTTATAGATTACATTTTAAAATGAAATTTCTTAAACAAAAGTGTTATTTTTTTTTTTCAATTTTTACATCCAGGTTGACTGAGATGACTGAGCCATACACTTCCTTTCCCATGAGAACCAAATTCATGCTTGTGTATATGTGTGATTGTTGAGCAATGGCTCACCTGGGCAAGAGCAGAAAAAAAGGCGAAGGACAGGCATTTGTGGAAAACCCTTGTGGAAGCCCCATGTGCCCTGGGCACTTAAGGTTCAGAGAGAGAGATATGTGTGATTTCTAAATTAAAACAAACCATCCAGTCTATCTACTTAAATTTTCAGGAGCTATTAAACTGCTTTCAAGATACCCTTCATAATAATTCAATAATGCTTATATTGCAAAAACTAATATCTATAAATGAAGACCATGTTCTTCATTTATGGTATCAGCTACTAAGAGCTTTTTGTTTGCAGCCATAGTAAAATCCACTATCACCACTGCTATCTAATCTCCAGTACAACCTAATTTTCTCTTTAGATATAAACAAACAAAAAATGCAACTTGTTCTTATGTATGTTCATCTTAATGAATTTTAATGAACCTTCTTAGTAAATGATATTGAACTTAAATGGCTTCTTACTTTGCTCCTGAGGCCTGGAATATGTCAGCCCACTGAAGAGGGTTGTAAAATTCTGCATGGAACATGGGAGCAAAGTCTGCATATGTGAAGTCAGGTCTGTAATTCTGAGACATGTATTCTATGATCTGTGGAGACTTCGCGCCCTGCCATGACCACCAGAACCACTCACTGCCAAAAGCAGGAACTGAGAAAACTCCCCAGTGGAGGAAGATTCCCACTTTACCTTCATCATACCAAGCTAGAAAATAAAATTGTAACTGTTAGCACATAAATATGGGATACCCCTTGTTTGTAAATTGAATTTTTAATGTCGCTTGTCATCCATGGTTCAGTGGAATCTTATCAAAAGCCCTGAAGGGAATTAAATAAAAATTCCTGGAATTTAAAAAAAAAATAAATAAAAATCTCCTATGAAATATAAATTGTAGCTTTAAGTGCAGTAATAAGACAAATAATTTAAGACAGTTACTACACAGTTATGTCCCATAAAGAATGAAGGCAATGAAATACCAGAAATTAATTATGTCAGTCCATAAAAATAATGAAGAGCAAAACCTCTATCTTAATGTGAAGAAAACTAAATTGATGACAACTGACAAAACAAATAAGCCAACTGAAATATGTATCAATGAGGAAAAATTGGAAGAGGTGGATAGTTTTGTATATCTTAGATCATTACTAACTAATAATGGAGATACAATGAGGAAAATTAAAAGGAGGGCATCTATCACTCATCAAAAAGTAAAACAACTAAAGAAGCTGTGGAGAGGAACAGAGAGAACTACAAAAATAAGATTTTTAAAGGCATGCATCTTTCTCATCACAACATATGCCTGTGAAACCTGGACACTTAACAAAACAGCTGAGAAACACATAAATGCCTTTGATTGTAAATGCTATAGAAGAGTTCTTCAAATATCATCGGCACAAAAAAAAAAAAAACAAACAAATATATCCATACTGCATGAAGAAGGTTGGCTAGTAAAGAGGACTAAACAGAAAAAAAATTTAATTTTTTTAACACATTAAACGTCATGAGAATTTAGAGAAGACCATCTTGGAAGGATACATAATAGGAAAAAGTAAAAGGAAGACCATGGCGAAGATGGCTGCAAGACATCATTGATGATCTGCAAATAGATGCATCAGCAGCATGGCATCTTGCTCACAACCAAGAGGCCTACAGGAGAGCTGCTAAAGAGGCAAAGTTCTGCAAGGGAAATACCTGATTGACTGACTACACAGTTTGTCCTGTTACTCTGGCAGATTAGCCAATACTGAGGTCTCTATGCTAAACTTAGTATAGTTTATCTCTCTCCTCCATCTTCTGATACGTAAGATTCATAAAACAATAATATGAATTTGTAGAACTGTTTTTTTCCCTCTTAGCAATGGACCTCTAGATTTAAGTCTATTTGGTCTAACTGATAATCACCAGCATCTGTTACTATAAATAAAGCCTGTACTTACATTTTTTTTAAAAACAGAGTTACTTTCAGAAGATTTTTTTTTTTAATGGGAGTGACTATATCTTTATAAGCACATTTGAAAACATCGGACATCATATTCCTGGTGTTGTTTTCAAGTTCTTCATGGTAAGTCTCAAGTTTTCGCCCCCTGCATTGCTACTAATTTCCTATTTCAACATTTCAGCATAAATAAGGCACGCTCAAAATCGTAGAAAAAAAATTAGAGTGAGCTTAATTTCTACTGACTTCTTTTTTAAAATATCTTTTCTTCCAGAAAAAAAATTAAATACTGATTTGAAATACAAGAGAATAGGATGAATGGAGAATTATCATCATCAACGCATGTCAGCATGACCTCCTGAAGTCAGCCAAGCAAACTAACACAATGTGAATCTTTTCATTAATACGCATTATTTATTTTGCTTATTAAATTCGTTACTGGTACTTCCTGGAAACAGTTCTCCTTGCTCTCATGCAACGATCACCTAATGTGGCGTCTTAACGACCCAGGAAAGCAGGTTTGGTGTTGTCCTGGGAGAGGCTGGTAGACAGTGTCATGAGGAAAGCAGGTTTGGTGTTGTCCTGGGAGGGGCTGGTAGACAGTGTCATGAGGAAAGCAGGTTTGGTGTTGTCCTGGGAGGGGCTGGTAGACAGTGTCATGAGGAAAGCAGGTTTGGTGTTGTCCTGGGAGGGGCTGGTAGACAGTGTCATGAGGAAAGCAGGTTTGGTGTTGTCCTGGGAGGGGCTGGTAGACAGTGTCATGAGGAAAGCAGGTTTGGTGTTGTCCTGGGAGGGGCTGGTAGACAGTGTCATGAGGAAAGCAGGTTTGGTGGTGTCCTGGGAGGAGCTGGTAGACAGTGTCATGAGGAAAGCAGGTTTGGTGTTGTCATGGGAAAAGGAGAGGCTGGTAGACAGTGTCATGAGGAAAGCAGGTTTGGTGTCCTGGGAGGGGCTGGTAGACAGTGTCATGAGGAAAGCAAAAATTTGTCCTGGGAGGGGCTGGTAGACAGTGTCATGAGATCCGGCGCAGCAATGGCCTTCTGTACCAATCCACATTTAAAATGATAAAGTATCCTCTTTTCAGTTTTTATCTACCAAAATTTCTCAATAAAATTAATTTAGGAGTGAATGAGTTAAGACTTCATCACTGTGCCTCAAAAATACTACCAGCAGCTGGTAAAACCTAAATTAAAAACATACTTGGAAGTGGTCGAGAATCAAGCGAATCCCAGTTCGGTTCATATCGGGCGCACAAGGCGCTGTGGAACGCCCCGAGACACAGTAAAGGAAGAAGCAGATTCATTATTTTTGTCCTGAATGTTTCTTCTTGTCACGGTCTCTTCCCGTCAAACTGCTTACCACTACTTGGGAGTTTATAAACAGACGAGGTCACGTGAATAAGTACCACGTGACACGCTATCGACTGTTAAAAACTCGGCAAATACTCGTATTTTATTGATGATTAATAGACAGATTAACGGACGGAAGGGCAGATAGGTCCTTCTCGTCTCTCCGCACCTTCTCTAATTCTATTAAAAATGGTATAGTAAAGACCATACTGTTTGACCAAGCAGCCGTAGTGTAACGACCTGATACATACACACACACACACACAGTGCACTCCTTTGGAAATGACCCCTAACATCACCTTTGGCCTCCCGTTTCTTCTCAGTATGTACCTTTACATGCTTTTAAAAAAAATTCGTCACTATCACAACGTACTTTCATAGGACATGCAATGAGAAGAGGGCGCATTGAAAATATAATAAGAGGAAAAACAGAGGGGAAAAAAGCCAGGGGAAGTCCAAGATAAATGATACTGGACAGTCTGACGAGATGGTGTGAGAGGAGATCACCAATGAAGGTTCGTGTACTCTGAAGAAGCATAATAGCCAATGCCAGTCAGCACGGCACCTGATGATGATGATGACTATCACACATAGACTGTCAACGTGCATTTCCTGTTTTTACACATTCTCAAGCAGTGAATGCTGCCATCATTATCATCATCATCATCATCATCATGCAAAGACCTGGCCAGACCTCAGCCTCTACACGAGAAGCTGTGTGAAGATGTGATGACACTTACGTCTAAGCGAACGACAAAGGATCATCTTTATCGATACAGTGTGAGCCATTAGTCCTGTTTTAGTACATAATGCGTGTCATAATGTGCATATCTCATATCATCTGTCCATTTTCTTCTTCTCCTTCTTCTTCTTCTTCTTCTTCTTCTTCTTCTTCACACAGTATACTATTATATGATATGGTGGAGAAAAATTTACGTATTTTCTTTATTTAAACTCTTTGCTACATTTTGTGAAGCTTCCTATATTATTATTATTATTATTATTGTTACTATTATTATTTAACCATTTCTGCTGCATCAAACCTAATAACATATTTACTTCTGACCATTATATTTAGAATATTGATGGTTAATTATCATTGGTTATGTCAGGGAGTATGCTTCTGTAAAGTACTGTTTCACTTCTGAACTGACTGATTGACCGCTTTACTCAGTTTTACTATCTCTCATCCACATTAGAGTATGTGGTCCAGTATTTTTCATAAGTTCTTTTTATCACTTCGGTTTTATCTGCTAATTCAGGCGTTGATCAATTGTTCTTCTTTCGCTGGAAGATATCAGTTGTTTGCCCTTGAAAACTGTCTTGTTTACATATGAAGCTAAGCCAAGCATTTAAAGGGGGTCCTATACAACATACGAAGAGTTCTTTTTAAAACACTAAGTTTGTTGACTAAGTTGTAGCCATTAAAAAAAAAAACTTTGTCAAATATTTGTAAGTTTCAGAAAATGATTCTCCCTAAACTGTCACTTTCATGAGTTTTCCCTCTCAAATATCAGTTTCACAAGAGAAACGGGGAAAATGATTGTTTTCTCCCTCTAAAATATCAATTTCATGTGCGGAACAGAAAATGATTCCACCTAAAACATCAGTTTCATGAAAGAGTCAGAGAAAATGGATGCTCCTAAGACATCAGTTTCATGAGCGAAACAGAAAACTTTTCCCCTAAAATGTCACTTTCATGAGCGAAGTATAGAAAATGATTCGCCCTAAAATGTCAGTTTCTTAAAAATAACAGAAAATCCCCCTGGCCCCACCCCTACAAAAATGTTAGTTTCATGAGAGGAACAGAAATAGCCTCCAAAATGTTTGAGGAAAACATTTTTTTTAAATGCCTCCTAAAATATTCAAGTTTTCTTCATCGACTGATACAATATCTACCGTTGATTTATTGGTTAGCGAAATAGGACACCTTCGTCAGAAAACATAATATCTGTCTACAATGTGAGAATATCAGAATATACTATACACAACAAGTGTCAATATATTGAGGGAAATCACAGTATCCTCGTAAAAAAATAATTTTTCTTAGAATTTTTTTTTATCTGTAAATTAAATTGTCCGTTAGTTTCATGTTTTAAATAGGTGCTAGAATTAAACTGCAGCTTTCGTTCAGTTTCCTTTGTGGTCTTCTCAATTCTTCATTTGAAATTGTTAGATAATATCGTTCATTCATTCATTCATTTGCATGTTCCTTGCAGAACTTTGCCTCCCTAACAGCACTCCTGTAGGCCACTCGATTGTGAGCAAGATAGCCTGCTGCTGATGCATCCATTTGCAGATCATCAACGATGTCTTGCAGCCATTTTCGCCTTGGTCTTCCTCTCTTTCTTTTTCCCATTATGTACCCTTCCAAGACGGTTTTCTCTAGATTATCATGACGTTTAATGTGTCCAAAATATTTACGTTTTCTCTCATAATCTTATCGTTCATTAGATATGTAAAAATGTTGGAACGACTAGATATCCGTTTGCCTTAAGCAGGCACCTGTGACCGTGCCGTTGCAGTACAACCCAACTTGGTACACCATAGGTGACTAACTCTGGATTAATATTCACTATTCAGATGATTATGAGCGAATGGTTTCAGACTGAAACAGGCGTGAAACAATGATGCATATTATCTCTCTTGCTTTTTGGAATTGCCATAGACTTTATAATGAAAATATGATGTACAGGTAAAACCGGCATTGATTGGGTACAGGGGACCCACATAGAAGATCTTGATTTTGCAGATGACATAACTCTTATCAGTGGCAATATGAAATCGATGCAGGAAAAAAACAGATTCCCTTTCTTGTCTAGCAAAATAGGTCTTGAAATGAACAAAGACAAGACAAAAATAATGAAACTTCTCATTGATCAAGAAGGAAATATATACGTATAAGGAACAATTGTTGATGAAGTAAACCAATTTGCATATCTTGGCAGCTACATAGACCAGGATGGTGACACCAGGAAGGAAGTTAGAATTAGAATTGCAAAAGCAGCATTGTCCTTCAAAAATCTTGAGAACATATGGAATTCAAAAGTTATAATCACAAAAACCAAGTTAAGATTATTCAATTCAAATGTAATATCCACCCTCATTTATGCATGCGAAAGCTGGAAATCAACTAAAGAAATAGATAAATTGACTCTTTTAAAAACAAATGGCTAAGGAAACTACTTGATACAAAGTGGAACGAATTCAAGAACAACGCAGATATAAGACTGATGAGCAAACAACAACCTGTCTCTTGGGTGATCAGAAAAAAGAAGATGGATATGTGTAGGGAATGTGATGAAAAGAAACAATCAGAGAATACTAAAACAAACTATCAAGTGGAGGAGCACAACGGGCCGAAGAAAAACAGGTCGACTACATGAAACTCTAAAGAGGACATTGTTAAGAGAAGCCATTTTAGTGAGCATAATGATGAAATTGAAAGACTCGCCGAGAACAGGAAAACTTGACAAACAACTATGCGAGCCCTATGTGACGTTTAAGGGCACGGGAAGGCTGTAAGATGTAAGATTTAGATGATTCCCAGGATCTTTTTCCTTTGTCGAGGCATCTCATAATGTAATAAGCAAGCAAGTGCGGTGCTGATTATACGACAAAGTCAAGTTTGTTGGATGAAACTTGATTATGATGGATACTGGATGAATGATAAATACATTGAGCACTGTGTCGAATTACAGGTTTTCAGTTCAGTCATCAAACAGTCAGGCCATATAGTTGATATAAAGCTTCCGTTCCAGACTTTGGACGATACATGTCGACGGTTCTAAACTCAGCACAGCCAAAAACTCCATAATACAGCGACAAACAAACACGTCTGCACCGGTCAAGCGTCCTTTTTTGTCCATTGGTTGTTAGTTCATCTGTCCATCTCTTCCACATTATCTACTTATAATATCTTATCTTGGCTCTCTTGACATTTATTTAGGGCATGCTCCCTCCCTCCCTCCCTCTCTCTCTCTCTCTCTCTCTCTCTCTCTCTCTCTCCTCTCTCTTGAATTAAAATTTTCTGTCTTTATACTGTTTCTTTCTTGGCTTTCAAAAATTCGGTGAGGATCTCAGTGCGACTTTCAGGACAAATACTGCTTTGAAACAGTGATCGCAACCATTTGGTTGTAGCGGGCTGCAGCTTACTGGCCACAGCTCTACATAATTCCTGCTGTTCTTGTAGTAAGTCATTTAGACTTTTTTTTCTAGCTTGGTATTTTCAAAGGGAGATACCCTAATATATCAACGAACACCTCAATTAGGGTGCAATGTTTTGTTTTATATAGCCCAAATTGGGGGGGGGGGGCTGGTACGTTACACCAGGGTATGGGGGATTTTCAGTCTCGCTTATCTGTTTTCATCTACTACTGGCCCAGAACGCCCTTTGAGCCCGCCTTTGAAAAAAAAGAGAGAATCCTTCAGGTCATGAAGCGACACATTAGTTGGGCTTCCTTCTCATAGGTTTTTAAGAGTGCGCCCCAAGTGCTTCAGGGAGATTTGGGGGCGTGGTGCGCGAAGTGGGTTTTTGTGTGAAGTTTTGGACCAACTCACAAAATATCTCGGGGGGAGACATACATACATATACATTCATACACGTACAGAACACACACACACACACACACACACACAGACAGAGAGAGAGAGAGAGAGAGAGAGAGAGTTTTCCCATTATCAGAAAGTAGAGCAGTCGAATTCGTAAGGCAGAAAAGGCTTCAAGCGATTTTTTTTTTTGGGGGGGGGGGGGGGAAGCTGGTACATTACACCAGAGTATGGGGGATTTTCAGTCTCGCTTATCTGTTTTCATCTACTAACGCCATTTGAGCCCGCCTTTGAAAAAAAAGGGAGAATCCTTCAGGTCATGAAGCGACACATTAGATGGGCTTCCTTCTCATTGGTTTTTAAGAGTGCGCCCCAAGTGCTTCAGGGAGATTTGGGGGCGTGGTGCGCGAAGTGGGTTTTTGTGTGAAGTTTTGGACCAACTCACAAAATATCTCGGGGGGAGACATACATACATATACACACATATACACACATTCATACACGTACAGAATACACACACACACATACAGTTTTCCCACTATCAGAAAGTAGAGCAGTCGAATTCGTAAGGCAGAAAAGGCTTCAAGCGATTTTTTTTTTTTGGGGGGGGGGGGGAGGAGGTGAAAAAACAACCCTCGAAATTCTTTCAGTATGCAAAAAAAAAAAAAGGTACCGACGGAGGTCATTCGTAAAAACGAAGTGGCGTAAAAGCGAGCTGTCGAAAAGCCGGGGGAAACCTGTATACAAGAGAATGTCTTGTCAGAAAGCAGACACTGATCAAGCAATGTTGTTTATAGGATGAAGAACAGAATCGCACGTACTTTTCTTTGCATATTTTAATCAATACAAGTTTTATATTTTAATAACAATAAAAAACAAACAAAGTACACACAATATAGTTTTACTTTCTTGTTGGGACAGAGTTACAGTTTGCAACAATGAAATTTCAAAATTTGAGAGATTACTCTTGAAAAACTTAACGGCATTCGATATCTTGGCTGGATGGGATTAAGATAAGTTCTTCGTTTAGTTATTTGTTTTTGTCTCGTTGTGCATGTAATCCTCGAAAAAGGCTCACGCCGAAATATCGGATGTTGTATGTTTTTCATTTATACATTCTCATACTTTCTATTAGTTTTTTTCTCACTTTACTAACTCGCTCTGCCACTTTGTTAAACTACACCATACACCTCTATCTAACTTTATTATTAAAACCAGTTTTACTGCAGTCGCCTCCCTTTTATCTGTCATAGATTTGTCTTCACGGATACCCAGCTTGCTATAGATCACATAGAAGATATTTTGCTGTTTTCAATGTGTTCCCCCCCCCCCAAGTGATCGCAACCATTTGGTTGTAGCGGGCTGCAGCTTACTGGCCACAGCTCTACATAATTCCTGCTGTTCTTGTAGTAAGTCATTTAGACTTTTTTTCTAGCTTGGTATTTTCAAAGGGAGATACCCTAATATATCAACGAACACCTCAATTAGGGTGCAATGTTTTGTTTTATATACCCCAAATTGGGGGGGGGGGGCTGGTACGTTACACCAGGGTATGGGGGATTTTCAGTCTCGCTTATCTGTTTTCATCTACTACTGGCCCAGAACGCCCTTTGAGCCCGCCTTTGAAAAAAAAGAGAGAATCCTTCAGGTCATGAAGCGACACATTAGTTGGGCTTCCTTCTCATAGGTTTTTAAGAGTGCGCCCCAAGTGCTTCAGGGAGATTTGGGGGCGTGGTGCGCGAAGTGGGTTTTTGTGTGAAGTTTTGGACCAACTCACAAAATATCTCGGGGGGAGACATACATACATATACATTCATACACGTACAGAACACACACACACACACACACACACACAGACAGAGAGAGAGAGAGAGAGAGAGAGAGAGTTTTCCCATTATCAGAAAGTAGAGCAGTCGAATTCGTAAGGCAGAAAAGGCTTCAAGCGATTTTTTTTTTTGGGGGGGGGGGGGGGAAGCTGGTACATTACACCAGAGTATGGGGGATTTTCAGTCTCGCTTATCTGTTTTCATCTACTAACGCCATTTGAGCCCGCCTTTGAAAAAAAAGGGAGAATCCTTCAGGTCATGAAGCGACACATTAGATGGGCTTCCTTCTCATTGGTTTTTAAGAGTGCGCCCCAAGTGCTTCAGGGAGATTTGGGGGCGTGGTGCGCGAAGTGGGTTTTTGTGTGAAGTTTTGGACCAACTCACAAAATATCTCGGGGGGAGACATACATACATATACACACATATACACACATTCATACACGTACAGAATACACACACACATACAGTTTTCCCACTATCAGAAAGTAGAGCAGTCGAATTCGTAAGGCAGAAAAGGCTTCAAGCGATTTTTTTTTTTGGGGGGGGGGGGAGGAGGTGAAAAAACAACCCTCGAAATTCTTTCAGTATGCAAAAAAAAAAAAAGGTACCGACGGAGGTCATTCGTAAAAACGAAGTGGCGTAAAAGCGAGCTGTCGAAAAGCCGGGGGAAACCTGTATACAAGAGAATGTCTTGTCAGAAAGCAGACACTGATCAAGCAATGTTGTTTATAGGATGAAGAACAGAATCGCACGTACTTTTCTTTGCATATTTTAATCAATACAAGTTTTATATTTTAATAACAATAAAAAACAAACAAAGTACACACAATATAGTTTTACTTTCTTGTTGGGACAGAGTTACAGTTTGCAACAATGAAATTTCAAAATTTGAGAGATTACTCTTGAAAAACTTAACGGCATTCGATATCTTGGCTGGATGGGATTAAGATAAGTTCTTCGTTTAGTTATTTGTTTTTGTCTCGTTGTGCATGTAATCCTCGAAAAAGGCTCACGCCGAAATATCGGATGTTGTATGTTTTTCATTTATACATTCTCATACTTTCTATTAGTTTTTTTCTCACTTTACTAACTCGCTCTGCCACTTTGTTAAACTACACCATACACCTCTATCTAACTTTATTATTAAAACCAGTTTTACTGCAGTCGCCTCCCTTTTATCTGTCATAGATTTGTCTTCACGGATACCCAGCTTGCTATAGATCACATAGAAGATATTTTGCTGTTTTCAATGTGTTCCCCCCCCCCCCGACTATCAATAATTATGTGCACCTATTTGTTGCGTTGCATGTTGCATTCTACTGCTAATCAATGTCAACCTGGCTTTCCAGATTGCAACCTCGATCCGACCATCGCACCGTGAAATTAATTTAGTTTGTGTTCTTCTTCAAGTTTGTGTTCTTCTTCAAGTTTGTGTTCTTCTTCAAGTTTGTGCTCTTCTTCAAGTTTGTGGATCTTCTGTGGCGTTGACATCTCTTTATTTTTGTTAATCTGACAGGTTCTTCATGACGTTCTTCTTTCATTGATTCTCTGTGTATGTATGTAGCTAATGTTTATGTTGTTTCTTTAGTAGTGTTTTTAAGTGAATTTCAGTATTATGCTATATCCTTGTCTGGAATATATATGCAGTGATATCTCTCTCTCTCTCTGAACCTTAAGTGCCCAGGGCACATGGGGCTTCCGCAAGGGTTTTCCACAAATGCCTGTCTTTCGCCTTTTTTACTGCTCTTGCCCAGGTGAGCCCTCTATTGCTCAACATCCGTTCTGTTGTTCTTCTCCACGTCTCTTTTGGTCTACCCTTACTTCTGCTCCCCTGTGGTGTCCATCTTAGTGCTATTTTTGGTAGTGAGTTGTCAGTCATTCGGAGCACATGTCCCAACCATCGCCAGCGTCTTTCCTCAATAATTGTTGTCAGTGGTTTCATCTGCATTTCTGCCAATAAAATGTTATTTCTTATGGTGTTTGGCCAAAATATTTTTTAATTCTACGTAAACATTTAGTCTGGAAAGAATTCAACTTGTTTTCTATGGTTTTGGTGATTTTCCAGCATTCACTTCCATAGAGTAGTACACTTAGAACATTACTCTTAAATATCCTGATTTTCATATTTATGCTTAGTTTATTTGATTTCCATATATTCTGTAGCATTGCAAAAGCCTGGTTTGCTCTAGTAAGTCTGCTGTTGATGTCCTCTGTGCTGTCTCCATTTTCTACTACTCTGCTGCCAAGGTATACAAATTCGTTGACCTCCTCCACTAACTTGTTATCTACTCTGAGTACATTTCTGTTGTTCACATTTTGCTTCATTAACTTTGTCTTTCCTACATTGATCTTTAGTCCTATGTTGTTTGCATTCTGGGTTAACTTGTTTATTTTATCTTGCATATCTTTGTGACTGCTTGATAATAGACAAATGTCGTCCGCAAAGTCAAGGTCCTCCAGCACTGTATCAAGGGTCCATTGTGTAACAGAATAGCCATTCTGTTCAGAGAGTTTTTGTGTATTGCTAATAATTGTGTTGCGTAGACTACGTCATTAGGAAAGTACGTGTGCAAAGAAGTCGTTAAAAAGGTCCGTGTGAAAAAGCCGGTCGTTAGGCAGTCTATGTGTGGAACTTAAAACTGGATGGACGTGTTGGGCGAACGAGAATGGGGTAGAGCGAGTCTTGTTGTCAGAATTAGTTTAGTTTGTTTTTCTGTGTGGCTGCAGTCCTTGGTTAGCCTGTAAGTATGGTTTTTGGTATGAATAAATCATTGTAAGGTTCCTTGCCCATGTGGCGTAGATATTTCACGCCGGGCATATGTTGCTGTGAATTTCTGTAATAAATGTGTGTGTCTGATGATAAACTACAACAAATCGGCTTTGTGGAAATTCTCATTGTTGACCAGTTTGTTTTGGTCGGAAGACTGCCAAGTTATGTTCAAGTTGTTGTATTGTACTATCTTTTGTGTAGATAGCGGTACGGCCAAACTGTTAAAGTGGCTGCTATAAATAGTCATAGGCACACTTTCTGTTTCAGTGGTGCCGTATCAGGCCACTTGTCACGTCCAGTGTGTTTGTTTACATGTTTAACAGTTCATGCACGTTTTTTCTAGCCCACAGTTGTGTGTTGCTAGTATGTTTCGTCAGTGGTTTTCAAGTTTTGGTTAGGGAATAGTATTTTTGTTAGTGTCAGAGACAGTTATCGTAGAAGTTATTCAAAACGGCGATGATGTCTAGCCCACCCAAAAGCTTGTGTCACATCTAGTCCTGGGTCCTGGGCAGTGCAGCTACTGAAGCCTACCTGTGCCTGCAATCAAGTCCAGTGAGACTGAACCTGAACTACTATCCGGTGAGGAACTAGAGCAGTTGGTTCCAAGCGACATTTACTTCTCAACCAGCTCCATCCAGACCGGGGAGGTAACATGTTGACAAAATTAACTGTTTTCCACAATTTCGGCAGATAGACAGGAGTGGACATTGATACATGGACAGTTTGGTTTGTGCTTCTTTATGTGTGGTGTAGGATTTCAGACATTGTAGATTCACTTATATTTGGAATAGACATTGTAGGACATTCTTCTCCAGTGTTATTAGCGGGACTTTATTGAACATTGATTTTAGTGGTGATATTCGGAACAGTACATAGACTTCTTGTGGCTTTTCATTTAACTTAGGACTTCAGTGTAGTTAGTTAGTGCGTGGTATGGTATTTAATTGATTTTCTTTTCTATGGTTATTAGTTGGATGGCATTAGTGCATGATAATGAATAATTGATATGCCATTGTTTTGAATAATTGTTGACATTACTGTATATGGTGGCATTGTATTGATTCCAGTGATATATACTAACAATAAGTAGAGTGCACTACGGATAGACGCACAATGGCTTCAGCTCCATCCACGTCAGATTTGCTGGGGTTATTACAAGATACCCTGTCCCAAGTCAGCAATGACTTGAGGTTTTCCCACGTCATGTCAGCTGTAGCAAAGTTCGACGGGGACCCAGCAAAATTGAAACCATGGCTGGATGAGATTAATAAGATTATGGACATGCGGAATGCTGATGTGCCCAGTAAGAAGAACTTGGTGTATTTACGCACCACAGGTTCCCTGGCAGAGTTCGTCAAACAGCGACTCCAGATTCAAGAGACATGGGAGGAGTTCGTATCTGTTTTATTAGCACGATATGGGGTGCTGCAGACTCCTCAGGAGGCCTGGCATACGCTAGCCTCTACTCGACAGTCTCCTGGAGAGTCCATTCAAGCGCTGGCTGATCGCATCAGTGAGGCAGCCAGAGTTGCTTACTCTGAGGCGGAATGGGTAACTCCGCTGGCGCAGAGGCAAATGGTGCAGTCGTTTGTAGATGCACTACTTTCTCGCGCATTGAAATCAAAATTATTAAGAGATAAACCTGTTCTGTTTTCACAGGCGGTGGACTTAGCCTTACAAGAAAATGACCTCATGAAGTCGGTGAATCTTAGTTGTAGTTCCCGACAAGCTTTCATTGCAGGTTCTCGACCGTCCGGTGAGGTGACGACACACAGAGAGTCTCCTTGTATGGATTCGCAGAGAGTACAGTTAGTCTCTCATCAGAACTCTCGACGGACATCTTCACACTTCGAAGCGGGTAGGATAGACCACCAGAGGTCGAATACCAGGAAGGCTAAACCTGCGAGTACACTACCGCAAGAAACTAGATCTTGTTATAACTGTGGAAGGAGAGGTCACATAGCCCGATTTTGTAAGCAGAGTGAAAGGAAGGATCGTGTACATTTAAACTGACAAGTCGGCGCATGAATAGCTCCCATGTGTCCGACCGTATCTTTACATCATCTAGATCTGTCAAACACTCTGTCTCATTTTCGCATGCGACACCACTACGCTCGGTGGCTGCGAATCCCCCGACTCCTACTTCTGTCCTTGTTTCTGTTGATACTTTTCGAATTCGAGCATTGTTAGACACAGGAGCTAGTGTCTGTCTTATCAAGGATTCTGTATACAGATCCTTACGTTCTGCTCCTAAACTCTTGCCCGCTAGAATCACTCTGCAGACTGTTACTGCAGCTTCCATGAGAGTAATTGGCAGAGTTTACCTACCTATTTCTATTGCTGGTGTCACTGTTTCTCATTGTTTTATGTGGTTCGCAACATGAACCGTTCCGCCATTCTGGGGCGTGATTTTTTGTCTCGTTCTGGTGCTGTCATCGATTACAATTCTAATACACTAAACATACATAACAAGAAGATTCCTTTAGAGTTAGATGCACACATTGCTTCTATTCTTCGTGTCCAGCGTTCTTCTCTTCTTTCTCCACGTTCCGTCAATCTTATTCCTCTTAAACTGAAAGCCCAACCATATTTTCCATCTGGCAATTCTTATATGGTTCAGGGTATTGAGACACCATTCTTACTGTCCCAGCCGGAGATAGAGTTGGTAGACTCAGTATGTGAGCTCCACACTAATCGCTATCCCGTGTTGACAGTAATTAATCATTCTAGTAAACACATCGAGCTCAGACGTGGATGTGTTTTAGGAAAATTGACACCATTCACGGAGTCAGTTGACTCTATCCAGCAGGTTTCTGGTACTGAGGAGACAACACCTGACAGTCGTTCTGAGACTATCGTTCGACAGGTTCAGTGCCCTGAAGTGCACAAGGACATAATATCCAGGTTGTTGACACAGAACAAGGATGTCTTTGCCTTGACTGATTCCGAGATATCGCATACCTCGACAGTGCAGATGGAGATTGATACAGGCGATCATCCGCCAATCTCCAGAAACCCTACCGCACTCCGTTGGCGAGTAGAGAGGTGATAGAGAGGGCCGTCGAGAATATGTTGCGTGACGGAATAATTTCTCGCACGATCTCAGAGTGGTCATCACCAGTTGTCTTGGTGACTAAGAAAGATGGTACCCATCGTTTCTGCTGCGACTACCGTGCACTCAATGCGGTGACCCGTTCATTGTCATATCCATTGCCACGCATTGAGGACATCCTGAGCACGATAGGCAAAGCCAAATTTTTCAGCACTTTGGATGCTCGTTGTGGCTTTTGGTGTATTCCCTTGTCCAAGGACGCTCAGCAGAAGTCAGCTTTTAGCTGTCATCTGGTTCTTTCTGTTTTAATTACATGAGCTTTGGTTTAAAAGGGGCACCATCTACCTTTGTCGCACTCATGGACACAGTATTACAGGGCTTAGGCAAGTTTGCACAAGCCTATATTGACGATATACTGGTGTTCACTGATGGAACGATCGAAGACCATGTTCGCGATCTTCAGGCGGTATTCGACCGATTGCGCGAGCACCAGGTCAAGCTCAAACCATCCAAATGTCACTTTGCGGCCTCTGAGACAAAGTATCTCGGGTATGTCATCAGCCAGTCAGGCATATCTCCTGATCCTGAGAAGGTCAGAGCCATTGCCGACATGCCGTCTCCTTTGAATGTGAAGGAGGTGCGCTCTTTTTTGGGGACGTGCAGTTACTATCGACGTTTCATTCCCCACTTTTCGGAGATTGTGGCTCCCATAGTGGACCTCACCAAGAAGGGTCATCGGTTCAAATGGTCTCCAGTCTGTCAAATGGCGTTCGAGTCTTTGAAGGATCGCCTTGCGAAGTACCGCTTCTCTCGCATCCTGACTTGCATAAGCCACTTACATTGTATACAGATGCTTCCAATGTTGCGGTTGGAGCCTGTTTGGTGCAGACAGCTCCTCTTCTGATGGACTCTCAGTTGAAGAGCCCTTATATTTTCTTTCGCAGAAGCTGTCGCGCTCGCAGACTAAGTGGTCTACTTTCGAGAGAGAAGCGTATGCTGTCCATTACGCCACGCAGAAGTTGAGATATTTTCTGGCGAATAGACACTTCGCTGTGAAGACTGACCATAGACCCTTGGTGGACGCATTTCTCAGCAAACAGGAGATGTCAGACGTCAAGTTGCAGAGGTGGTTTGCTAACCTCCGCACCCTGGACCTTCAGATGTTCTTTCATCCAGGTGCGCGGGAGACAACGTTGGCAAGTTTCGATCGTGCCACTTCTCTACCAGTACCAGTTCACGTTCTTGATGGGGACGTCCCTCAGTCACAAGGATCTGAGACATATGTCGTAAAGTCAGTGAGCGTTGTGGAGGCCTATTCACAGGCAGAGCCCCCGCTTGTAGTAGATTGCTCTGTGCAGACTGACTTGCCGTGTCCCTGTCAGCAGAAAGAGAGAGTAGAGAGGGCGACTAATACATTGTGTCCTATGGTTCAGGACGTCGCCATTAATGTATCGTTGCCTGGTGGGACCTTTCAGAGGCAGTATCAGCAAGATCGTTGTAGATCTTACTTGCCACGTCCCATTAGACAGAGATTTTCTCTTCCGCCGCCTCCTCGTTTTGTTCCCAGGCTCCCACCGTGGTACCTGAAGGAAACCCAGCAGAGAGTGGTCCCTAGAGCTCCTCCCTCAGACCACTATATGGAGGTGGATGCTTCCGCCTCAGCAGTTCCTATGTCGGTGGATGACTTGCGACCTCGGCATAGGCGGAAGAAACGGAAGAGAGCCGATATCTGCCATCAGTCTCAGAAGGAACACTGTCCTCACAGTGAAGATTATTTCCCTGAAGAGACTTCACCTAGTGCCGACTGCGATACGGAGATTGATCAGTTGTACGTCTCCGATCGTAAGCTCGTTGTGGCAATAGGGCAGATAATGGATACCGTGGACTTAGAAACGTTCACGATGAAAGATCTCCATAAAGCACTTATGGAAAAGTTCCCACTATTGGAACTAGATGGCAGGAAGCAGTTCATAGAACGTGTTGTGATCAACATATTAACTGCGATTCCTTCTACTGAATAGTTTGAAATCTATAGGGATTTCTAAAGAAAAGCACAATAGACACTAGTTGGGTAGTGTTCTTCGAAAAAGGAGTTCATCCTTTGCTTCTATCCTATTTCTATGGCAGTAGAAATAGATGGTGTAGTTCACAGAACTCAGTATTAAAAATGTTGTAAATATATGTATATTTATGTTTGCACCACAAATGTTTAACGTACTTAATTTGTACAAATTGTGGATGCATGAAATTTTTTTTGTAGCTGCATATTCAGCTTTAAATTCATTGTTATCGCTCACAGTTCGTGAGAGTTTTCTGTGCAAATTCGCAATTTTTTTTTGTTTGGTTGGAGATATTTGATGGCCAAATATCTACCTTTAGGGGGTGGGGAGATATTCTGTAACAGAATAGCCATTCTGTTCAGAGAGTTTTTGTGTATTGCTAATAATTGTGTTGCGTAGACTACGTCATTAGGAAAGTACGTGTGCAAAGAAGTCGTTAAAAAGGTCCGTGTGAAAAAGCCGGTCGTTAGGCAGTCTATGTGTGGAACTTAAAACTGGATGGACGTGTTGGGCGAACGAGAATGGGGTAGAGCGAGTCTTGTTGTCAGAATTAGTTTAGTTTGTTTTTCTGTGTGGCTGCAGTCCTTGGTTAGCCTGTAAGTATGGTTTTTGGTATGAATAAATCATTGTAAGGTTCCTTGCCCATGTGGCGTAGATATTTCACGCCGGGCATATGTTGCTGTGAATTTCTGTAATAAATGTGTGTGTCTGATGATAAACTACAACAAATCGGCTTTGTGGAAATTCTCATTGTTGACCAGTTTGTTTTGGTCGGAAGACTGCCAAGTTATGTTCAAGTTGTTGTATTGTACTATCTTTTGTGGAGTTGAAAGCCTGGGTGTCTTGTTGTATTTTCTTAGTGTATAATACAGAAAATTAGGTGATGGTTAGAACACCAGCAACAAGAAGAAACTTATAAGTTGAAACTGTACTCCACAAGAAGAATCAATCAATTTCAGTAGTCAATCAAACCAGTAGTCTCCTTGTAAGGGGAATCCTGCTTAGTTGGCGCCGTGATTCTGTTTCAATTGTAATCCTCTGCGTTTGTCTGATGTTGCCTCCTTCATTAACCAGTCTACTGCCAAGATAAATAATGTTGGTGATAGTACACATCCCTGTTTCACTCCTGTTTGTACCCTAAAGCTGCTGGAGGTATGTTCTCCACAGATAACTTTGCACTGAAAACCCTCGTATAGGGCTTTGATTACATTAACTATTTTATGGGGGAGGCCATGCCATCTTAGGATTTTCCACAGTGCATCTCTGTTGACACTGTCAAAGGCTTTCTCAAAATCTATGAATAATGCATGCAGTGATATGCATACTACATAATACCGACTGTTCAAACGAGTATGTTAAATTTCCAAAGAGGGGATCTTCTAACATTTGTGGAGGTGGTGGATATGTCTTGATCTGCGAGTTTTAGAGTAGTCTCAACGTGTTTTAACTAGGTAAATTCTAGATATAGAAACTCATTTATCCTACATGGATATACTTTTTCCGCGTAGCGTTAGAAGTATCTGTGTACCAATTAAATCGTGCTCTTGTATAATACTTTCCAATATAAACAGCTGTAACGGTGAACACACACACACACGCACACACACATATAGACAGGCAGACAGAAAAAGAGAGAGACAGACAGACAGACAGACAGACAGACAGACAGACAGAAAGAGAGAGACGGACAGACAGGCAGACAGAAAGAGAGAGACGGACAGACAGGCAGACAGAAAGAGAGAGAAACAGACAGACAGACAGAAAGAGACAGACAGAAAGAGAGAGACATATAGACAGACAGACAGAAAGAGAGTGAGAGAGAAAATTTAGCAAACCATGAACACTTAATACATAAGAAAACGTCCAACAGACAACTTGTCTGAGAACAAAGAGCATCACTACAATACATAATTTTTTTAAAAGATACAATTACTTTTTCACTGGCTACAATAAAAAACTCCAAAACTTAATGGAGAGAAATTTATTTTAAAATATTTTTATAATCCCTCAGTATTTTGACTTGAGATATGACAGTCATGGATATTAAAGAGGTGCATAAATATGGCAGTTTTAGTTGCCAATTAATCTTTCAATGGCCAATTTCAAGTTGATCAGACTGCGCTGAAACTTATAGAAGTTGAAAACATTTTGAGAAAAGATAATTTTTAAAAATGTCTGCATGCCATACTCATTTTGTATTTATATACGTATGTTGACGTACACCTCTTTTCCTTAAATATAACTTTGGCTCTACGAACATGGTCATACTTGCTTGAGATGTGTGCCGTAAGGATTACAAATAACATTATCATTGTCTTTATGTCTCGGTGGAGAAGATGTGCTTGCTTCTTGTCATCAGCATTATGCTATATCTTTGTCCGAATATAGTCTTCTATAAGCTGTGATATGCAGAAACATAATTCTGATTATTCAAAAGATTATGTTAAATTTCCAAAGAGGGGACCTTCCAGAAGTTGGTTTCCTACACAGATTTGGCATGTGCCGAAGTTTGAACATCAAGACCATCGTGAATACAATTATGGCCACGAAGGATCAATCAGTTAAGGGCCGTGCCGCGTGGCGTATGCGATCATTTCTCTCCACAATTTCCTGTCTTCAGACTTCTTTATGAGATCCGCCGGTGACTTTCTTCCTAGCCACACTGACAGCCCATCCAGTAACTTCTCTCTCTGTCTTACTCTGTCTCTTCTCATGAAGGATACTGCACCTGAAATGGAGATAAGGTAAAATGGAAGACCCTAAACGTGGACTTTTGCTACTTGTGTAAGCAGCAGAAATGTGGTTTATTAGAAGAATGTTGCGAATCCCCTGGACAGCAAAAATAACTAATGAAGAATGTATGAGAAGAACTGGAGAGACAACAAATATTGTCAAAACAATAAAAGAGAGACAATGTACTTTCATAGGACATGCAATGAGGAGAGGGGACATTGAAAATATTATAACAACAGGAAAAATAGAAGGAAGAAGATAAAGAGGAAGACCAAGAGAAATGATACTGGACAGTCTGACGGGATGGTGTGAGAAGAGATCACCAACTGAGCTGATGGCCTGCATGAAGGATCGTGTACTCTGGAGAAGCATAATAGCC
Organism: Achatina immaculata; assembly: GCA_009760885.1. Taxonomy (NCBI): domain Eukaryota; kingdom Metazoa; phylum Mollusca; class Gastropoda; order Stylommatophora; family Achatinidae; genus Lissachatina; species Lissachatina immaculata. The sequence goes on from CM019719.1 coordinate 15,974,472, forward strand.
AACGCCAGTCGGCACGGCACCTGATGATGATGATAATGATGATGATGGTGATGATGATGTAAGTGACTGACAGGAGAACTCGACCATCTCTGGGAAATACCTCCATTAAAGTAAAACATTGCATATTCTGGAAGGAGAGGGACTATATTGGTCAAATAAATGACGCAGCGATTACGTTTGCTCTCTTTGACGTAGTAATTCCTTTGATCTTGATAGAAGTCACGGTACAGAGGCACCACTTGGCTGTGACTAAGATGGTGATGCACCTCGTTATTCTTCGGTAGGCGATATGAGGTCACAAGCCGGTCATGTGAGGCCACGAGCCGGTCAGGTACTGGAACTCTGAAAGGATCCCAAGAAACTCTTGACCTGGGAACCAAATGGTTAAGACACATACCCATCCACAGAAGCATGACAAGACAGTACAAGTCGGAGATGGCCAACCTGAAGAAGATTATGTTTACGGTGTTTGCCGAACCCAGTCTGTAGAAGATAACGATGATACTGACGTTGGCGGTTACACCAAACAAACAGATGATGCCTCAGTTTATATATATATATATATATTTAAATCTTAGGTGAAATGCACATAAAAATTAGAACAAAATTATAATTTTTTTGAATTGCCAGTTATTAATAAACTGATCTAATCAAAGAAACAGACTGCAAATATAGACAGTAAGTGCGCACGAATAAGATTTGGACGATCTTTCTCGCCTTTTTATGTGACCGCCTAGCGGAACCAGCTACATCTTTAGTACCATCTGGAAACATAATAGCCTGGGAATACATTATAAGCATGTTCATGGAGGCTGATCATTCATTCATTCATTTGCATGTCCCTTGTGGAACTTTGACTTCCTAACAGCACTCCTGTAGGCCTCTCGGTTGTGAGCAAGATGGCCTGCTGCTGATGCATCATTTGCAGATCATCAACGATGTCTTTCAGCCATCTTCGCCTTGGTCTTCCTCCCTTTCTTTTTCCCATTATGTACCATTCCAAGACGGTCTTCTCTAGATTATCATGACGTTTAATGTGTCCAAAATATTTAAGTTTTCTCTGTTTAATACTCTTTACTAGCCAGCCTTCTTCAATGTTAAGTTCTTGTAGTATAGATATATTTGTTCTTTTTTGTGTCCATGATATTTGAAGAACTCTTCTGTAGCATTTACATTCAAAGGCATTTATGTGTTTCTCAGCTGTTTTGTTAAGTGTCCAGGTCTCACAGGCATATGCTGTGATGGGAAAGATGCATGCCCTTAAAAATCTTATTGTTGTAGTTCTGTCTGTTCCTCTCCACAGATTCTTTAGTTGTTCTACTTTCTGAAAGCTATAGATGTCCTCCTTTTAATTTCCCTTATTGTATCTCCATTATTAGTTAGTAGTGATCCAAGATATTCAAAACTCTCCACTTCTTCCAGTTTTTCCTCATTGATACATATTTCAGTTGCCTTGTTTGTTTTGTCAGTTGTCATCAATTTAGTTTTCTTCCCATTAAGATAGAGGTTTTGCTCTTCACTATTCTTACGGACTGACATAATTAGTTTTTCCATTACTTTTTGTGTTGTAGACAGTAATACTGTGTCATCAGCATATCTAATCTCTGGTATTTCATAACCTCCAATTGTTATGGCATCATAATATTCTTTGTCTACATGTTCTCTAATATTCCTCATTATATTTTCAGTATACAAGTTAAATAAGTAATGTGACAACATGCACCCCTGCTGGATCCCTTGTTTTATGTCAAACCAAGTTGTTGTTTAACCATTTATTCTTACTGCTGCCTGTTGGTCTAGATACAGCAGTGATGTTAATTGTATCAAATGTGTTGGAAATCCCATTTTTTCCATTAATTCCCAAAGTTTCTGGTGTTGTACACAATCAAATGCCTTTGAGTAGTCTATAAAGGATAAATACAGATTCACATTAAACTCTCTGCATTTCTCTATTATTAATCTTATATTGAATATATGATCTCTTGATCCTCTTCCTTGCCTGAAACCAGCTTGGACCATATTGCCTTCTTCTTCTGTTTTCTTACGAAGTCTACACATTATGATTTTTAACAGAATTTTACTGGCATGACTAATCAGGGCAACAGTTCTGTAGTTTGTGCATAATTTCAGGTTATCCTTTTTTGGCAGTGGTATGAATATAGTTCTTTTCCATTCTTTTGGCCAAATACCTAAATGCCATATCTTTTAACATAGTGCATGATAGATTGTTGCACATTCCTTTCCTCTGCTTTAATAAATTTAGCTGTTATCTCATCACATCCTGGTGATTTACCATTTTTCAGATTCTTTATTGCCCATAAAACTTCTTCTATTTTCAGTTCGGGTTCTTTCTCCTCCAATAATAATTCACACTGTTGATTTCTGCTTTCACAGTCGGTTGTTTTATACATTGCTCTGCAGTATTCCTTCCATCTTTCTAGAATTTCCTTTGTCTCTGTCAAGGTATTCCCCATCTCGTCAAAAATTACATTTAGCTTAGGTGTGACATTTCTCGTCAATGTCTTCATTTCTTTAAACATTTCACTATCTCTTCCACACTTCTGATGTCCTTCTATTCTTTCACAACAATCTTGTATATACTGTTTTTTTTTTTTTTGGTCTTTTCTTATGTTTCTTCGTACTTATTTTTGTTAAAGATTTATATTTCTCTTTGTTGTTGTTTGTCACTTTCCATTGAGTCTTCATTTCTCTGCGTTGTTTTATCAGTTCTAGTGTGCTCTCTTTAATCCATCCATTCTTTTGTGTTTTCTTTACTGGAACCATGTCTTTAGCTGTTGCTATTAAGATATCTGGAGGCTGGTAGGAGAGATTATTTCCACACCCAAGAGGTGCTGATACATCTTTGCTTGGGATGTTAGAATGAAACAGCTGGGAATAAAATGTGTAGGAACTATTTTCCTAAAATGGAGTAGTTGAATTAGCCATTAGGCTGAAAATGCTTAAAGCTTGGGCCCCTTGAAGGGCTAGTGGCCTGTATAATATTGTTTCACAAGACAATAATAAGTTGCGTTTAGTCTGTCCAATAGAAAGTCAGATATTAATGGTAAAGATCATAACTAGAACAGGGACCAGGTCATCTATCAGGAAATGGACGGTGGTGGTCGGAAGGAGCGGGGGTCCTTACCTAGGGACTCGAGTGGTGGCTAATCCATCACCGTTTGTGAGCACAGATTGAGAAAAAAAAAACCCAGCACAAACACGAAAATGGATACACTGATGCAACTTTTCAAAGAAATCTTATTGAACAAAGTGTATTACATGTTGCCTACAGCCATTTAATCTTTATAGACTGCAATAATAAAGTGATCACAAGAAGAAACATAAACTTTGCAAATGCCAGTACGTATAAGTAGGTTATGACGAAGCTGGCAATTGCTGTCTCATAAAACAATGACATTTAGAATTCTAATATCATATATGACAATATGCTCTTCTCTTTCCTCTCCCATCCCCCATCATCATCATCATCATCATCATCATCATCATCGTCGTCACCATGTGCAGTCTCCCTTCAGAAGGTTAGCTGCAAAGACCCTCCAGCTTGCCCTGTCCCTTGTTCTCACAGTGGATCACGCTCAACTCTTTATTTTGTACATATCGCTGATGTCTTCTATTTCCTATCACCTTTCCATCAAATATGGCTTTCATTGTTGTTTTATGCCTCTGAGATGACCAAAATAGTGTGTCTGGATCTTAAATTTTTGATATTTCTCTTCTCAGTTTCAGTTGGTTAAGCAACTGTTTGTTTTCTTTTCAGTACATATAATAATGCTGAAGTCGGAGACACTGGACCAGTGCAGTCTAGATAGATAACCTCCTCTCGCCTGGCGGGGAGCATATTAGCAGACTCGATGCGCAGTCAATGTAGGTCACGGACAGAGGGAGTGCGGTAGACACTCCCTATTCATATCCTAACCACGTTGAGGTTTTCCGATGGGAAAAGTCAAACTCGAGGCTGAACTGGTGCAACGAAAACCACAGTGTCACCCAATTCTGCTTCTGTGACCCACCGAGAATATAGGCCCAGGCCCCACGATGCCCTGAGCCTCCATCCTAAATGAGACTATCGCGAGGACCACAGGAGTAAACTCAGTAGGATCACGGGGCGATCTTGACTGTAGAAGCGAATGAAGAAGAAGTATATAGAATTTGCCCTATTCAAAGGGCTCATATTTCTTTATTATTTTCTTTATAGTCGTCATGAATAAGGAGAGAATGGCTTGTTGAGTCAAGAACAAAAGCGCACTCATCATTATTACAAGACATGCATGTTTGTTGTTGTTGTTGTTGTTGTTGTTCAAATGAAAGTGCAGCTGGCCACAGACATTACTGACATCCTCATGGAAGCTTGTGGGATAGAAGATGTCAACACAGTACGGTAAAGTGATGTCCTTCCCTAGTATGAAGGCTCTGGAAATAAAATGTGGTGGTACCAGATGCAAGGAGAATGTGCCAGTAGAAATTTCATGTCATCAATTGCTGCACACTTAAGGATATTCTTAGGAGGTTGGGCTTGTCCAGAGTGCAAGGATAGAGATTATAACTAACAAATTTGATTTTAGTAATTCACAAGTGCAAAATCTTGCCCAAGCTTACAATATGGAAAGGACTCTGGTCTTGCTTCAGTGACATGTCAATGAATATTCAGAAAAGGCTAAAGATGTTGATTATAATCATATGTTGTTTTGTCTGCTAGCAACTTTCCAGTTCATTGAAAGATTTAATACATTTAAATCTCAGCCAAAAGTCACAAAGGAACCTTTACTTTCACAGCAAAGAAACTTTACTTCCAGCATGCTACAGCTTTCACATGGTGAGAATATAATTTGTTTTGACATGTTTTACCCCATTAAAAAAACCTAAAGATTTCAAAATAAGAAGTGTAACATAGTGCCAGACAAGCCTATATGGCATTAGGGTGAAATGGGTGTCATTTTTTATGCAGCACTTAAGTTTTTTTTTTTTTTAAATGCACTTTAAAACTGAGCCCAGATTTGTACAGGAAAAACAGAAGTAAAAATATATAACTTCTTTACTTGAGTAGTACATGCTCACTGTATCATTTCTTCCATTTAAAGAAATCTGGACATAGCTGCAGCATGTTTGCATGCTCATGTGCTGAATATATTTTTGGGTGGAGCAGGAGGGGATGGTGAAGATGAAGAAGTGGATTCTGAAGCAGCAATGGTCAAACTTCTAATGTTCTATTTTATTATTACGATTTATTTTTCTTCATCTTCCTGTAGTGAACTCAGTCACTGGGAAGTTACAGAAAAGATCTGAAACCTGTCAGTCCAATAGTCGATACTTTGCTTCACTTACAGTGTCATTTATTTGATGAATGCAGTAATAGATCCACTACATCAGTAAGACTAAAGTTGTCTTTCACTTAAATAAGTATATGATATATAATTTATGTAATAGCTATATGGTCCTATAAACATGTGTTTTTTTTAATATATCAAAGCTGAAATACACATTAAGTTTTGTATTATGTTTAAATTCCCTTGGGCTGCAGATGATATTTCTAAAACGAAACATAAGATTTTGTAATGAACATAGTATGATTCCTGCTTGCAATATAAATATACTATAATGTGCATGCACAGACAAGTTTGCAGGAGTAAATGAGTATCTGTTCACTTTCAACAAGCACAGAAATCTTTTAAACACGAGAATAATAACTGGAGCACTCTTCTGCAGCCAATTTTTTTATGTGTATGTGTAAAGGTAGGATTCATATCACTGAGGCACCTAGTGTTAGTGCCCATATTTTTCTTGTCCATTTGGCACACTAGTGGATGATGTTATCATTAACATATCCTGAAAGACTTTTGTTTCACCAGCTTCAGATGCCAGGTACCAGCTGGTAACTGTAGTGCCTCCAGCTGGAGTCAATCCACTGACCTTTGCCGTGAGAGACAAGTGCGTGTACTACTTTGCTACTCAGATGGCCTTTTTTTTTATATACATTACAAAAATGTTCAACTTCCAAAAGAGCCAACCGAACATTTTTGTTTTTAAAATGTGGCACTGTTTGAAGTTTTTTAGTTAATGATATTTAAAATAAAATTGTGTATGTTTTAAAAGTTTTTCATAGGGTCTGTGGGGCCTAGAGGAAATCTTTCAGTGGATGCCAGAAAAAAATTCTATCAGGACCTCAGAAAGCTGCACCAAAATCCTTAGATATTGAATGAAAGAACACTTGTCACTGTTGTTGGAAAGCCCTGCGTGCATTATACCAGTTACCTCATATTGTGTATAGAGTTACATACACCAGTGATTAATTAATCTAGCCATGCCCTGCATGCAAAATGACATACACTAAATTACTTGTCTTGAATAGAAAGAAAATATCCACAGCAGAAGTTAGAGAATATTACCATACATATAGTGTTGATGATAGCGAAGATGATGATACAATGATGATGATCATGATGATGATGTACAGATTATGAGAGATATCCTTCATAAATTAATAGTCATCAAAAGCAAAAAATTTGCAAAAAAAAAACACAATGCAAAATTTCAGTAACAATCTATTACAAAAATGGACTATTCATTCCTTTAACTTTCATTCATGAATCCATTTTCATCCTCATCATAGATGAGATAGTGGATAACATGCAATACAGTCAGGCCCAATGCTAACCAAGACATTTCAGTAATATCACAAAATGATCAAAGTAATATATAATGACATTTCACAAGCATAAATCATGATATTTATTGAAGTAAATAAAAAAAAAACAATGGCAAATTTTCCAGTGTATTGTCATTATGTTTCCAAATAAATGAATAAAATGCTACAATGCAGAATGTAAAAGTGGCTGTACAGAAAGAAAAGATCATTTCAATATGTGAAGCATTAGCCATGGTGACAGAAAAAAACATATAATAAATGAACTCTTGTTTTTGGCCACATAAATAAGAACTCCAACTGGTAATCACAATTTTTTGATTACTTGCAAAATGGCTAAGCACAACACAACTACCCAGTCTCAGCATAACCTACTCTTTCAGTATGCTTAGGATTGCCACAATGAAAAACTGGAACATTCTTCTCAGACTGAAAAAAAAAAAAAAGCTGTTCAAGTGTCAACACTAATTACTAATAAAGAACAGCAGACATGTCCTAAGATCTAAGAATTTTCTTTTAGCTTTCCAGAGGAATGAATGTAAGTTAAGAGCAGAAATTATTGGTATTTCACGTATGTACTGTATAATATCTTTTTCAAAAGTTTTATACTTGCATGCATTTTAAAATTAAAATAGCTCAAGAATAATTAATTCATGGGATGTGTAACAATTTTTTATCTGAGTAAAAATTATTTTACTTTGGGATATTTACCTTCAAGATCCTGCATTATCCTGATGTCCTCTATTCTACTTCTAATATTTATTTGATGTCAAAGTTCTGAAAAGATTATCTTGTCACTGACTGACATAATCATGGAATTCTGAGCAGATTATTCAATAATTGAAAGCACATTTAGTTATTGCTTCAACTTTTGAAATGTGAAGGTGATTTCATTCCTCTGTCTATTGCATATTCATGAGGGAAAATACCCTTTCCACACTGGCATTATGTCCAAGAACACTAAAGATAAATTCAAACAGTCTTAGTAACTCCAAGTACTGCTCAAAAGATTCAGACTGTCCAGAGAAATAGGTCCACTTCATCTGGTTGAATTTGCTATTCCATTTGTCCTTCTCCTTTGTGAGTAGTGCTTCAGTACAGTGCTTCAGATATGTGAATTGATTAAACAATAGTGAATTGTCAATTGACTGACCATTGTCTTGCAGAAACTTTACAGTCTTTTCCACTTCAGTTCATGCTGGCACAGAGCCTAACAGCATCCACTTAGAGATGGAAAATTCATTCATAGGTGTCAACCACCTTTGTACATCACCCTGTGAGCCCTATGTGACATTTAATGACACGGGAATGATGTAAGATGTAATCAAGACTTCTGATGCTTTTTCTACATTGAGGAAAAAATGATTTTAGTGCTTCATAAAGCTATAGTACTCTTTTCACTGCAGGAAGCAAAGACAACCACCTTGCTTTTGTATGTGACAGTAATTTGTAGCATTCTACATACACAGATTCACAGAATTCTTTCATGCATTCTGTGAGTATAGTATATCTTATCTTATATCTTATATCCTTCCCGTGCCGTTAGACGTCACATAGGGCTCGCAAAGTAGTTCGCCAATTTTAGTATATAGTGAGAAATAATTGAACAGTTTAATTATTATACTTTCTGCATCTGGATTTGGAGCATCAGCTGTTGTCTTTACCCACATTATGACACTTGTGCACCTGACACTGCGAACAGTTACATTTGGTTCACTCTTCAATTTTGTGAGCATATTTTTCATACCGGTTTGTCATACTCCATCAAAATTTGTATTTGCACTGTTGCCAAAGAACTCAGTGCATTCACATTTATCAATATTATTTTCTTCTAATGCATCAGTAAATTACTGCTTATTTTAGAAGCAGTTTCACTTTTTAAAGAACCTAGTTTAAGCACTTTTTATAATCATTCCATTTTTATAACTAAAGTACTGAACTATCAATGTAAATATTTTCTTGATTTCATGCTTATTAGTGTTGGTTGCAATACCAAAATAGTGGGCATTAGCTAAATTATCATATAATTGTTTGGTAGTGTCAGGAGCTAAAGTGAATTTTACTACTACTGTTTGCTTTAGTTCTCCTCAGTGCCACATTTTTTGCTGTTTTGGAACCATTAAGAGTTTTAGAACTTAATTTAGTAGTGCAAACCATTGAGATGAATGACATGTTTAATTGTCTGATAGCACATTGTCAATTCCACCAGTTGTACTGATTTTTCCTGTTCAGAAGATTTGGCACAAAATAACTGTCCGGTCTTTTAGAATTGCTTGCAGAATAATACTTGATATATGGTTTTTGCTTGCTATGTGTTTTTTATATCTGCTCTTCAACCAGGCTCAATGACAATGTAACACTTCAACATTCTGCATTTTGCTTCATGGCCATTCTTCCCTATTTTACAAAAGACCATTCCTGTGAACATTTTTCCTGAAAGGAACACTTTCATATAGGCATTTTGAAAACACTTCATACATTTAGTGTAACACCGGTAATATAAAAAAGAACATTGGTTTCTCTCAACACCAACAATAGTGAAAAAGCACTTATTTTTCTTTCCTTCACTAGTCATAAATCTCAGAGAGAGATGACAGCCAGAAATACATTATTGATTTTCATAGCTATGACATGGATAATGGTAAAACAGCTATTTTTCTAACAAAATCATGTAAAACTTGCAACCACTGTAATCTCCAAAAACTAGTAAGCTATAAGACAGCAAACAGAGAAGATGTCACACCTTAACTGAAGTAATTTCTTGATTATTAGAACTTGAGTTTTGCACTTTGATCCCTATATTCTATTAGTGAATGAGACACAGCATGGACAATAGAAAATATGTCTCTTGCAAAAGCAACTGAATAAAAAAGGACACAGAACCACATGAATTATGAGCCAATTCCAATTCAGAGACAGGGTAGCAAATTAAGTTTCCACTGTATTGTTATTGCTTTAAAATATGTATAACAGTTCTGCCAATCTAATATCATAGGGAGAGAGAACAACTCAAATGCAGAATTCTTTAATTTGAAAGGAAATAGAAAAATGGGACAAATGGTGTCCTGAAAGCATTATTCAGGACAGTGAATTTTTATTTAAAAACCAGAACTGTCCCAGAAAACAGGGATGTTTGGCAACCCTAAGTACACTAAACAGAAAACACAAAAAATTTGCTTTTCCAGTAACAGACTACGCTCATTTAGACAATTAATTTGAAGGATTTCCCTCACAAATTTCTTTTAAAATAGCGACTTTATAAAACTGATTGATAAAGGCAAATTTATAAGTAAAATTTTAACCACAAAGACTTTTAATAAATTCTTATACAAAAGATAGTTCAGTAAACCATCTTTACAAAGCCCGTAAAATAAGTTCAGCCCGCAAGACCTTTCATTCAGTGATATGTACTGGGATATGGTATCTGAACATATATACACCTTTTCTTAAAAATCTTTTTCTTATGCTTTAATAATAGAATAATTTATTATGAAACAATCAGTATTTTTTTTCTATGAAGGTACGGAAAAAAAAGTCACATACCATTAAGCTCAAGCACTGAGCAATTTTTAAAAAAAAGACCCTTTAAGCTCTTCATTAACAGAATGGCACAAGATTACCACTTCACTTAATTTAGTTGTCTTGAGGGTATTTTTATGCTGCATGTTAGATTACTATATTTTATGCTGCATGTTAGATTACTATATTTTATGCTGCATGTTAGATTACTATATTTTATGCTGCATGTTAGATTACTATATTTTATGCTGCATGTTAGATTACTATATTTTATGCTGCATGTTAGATTACTATATTTTATGCTGCATGTTAGATTACTATATTTTATGCTGCATGTTAGATTACTATATTTTATGCTGCATGTTAGATTACTATATTTGTAAGGAAGTTTCCAGTACTGGTAGCCCTAATAAAAAGGAACTAAAGATTTTATTTTTAAAATTTTATTTCTCATTAATTTACTTTCAAAGGTTTTGCCTGTTTTTCTTTTTTTATTCTTATTTTTATCAACATTTCAAGAAATCTTGATCAACGTAAATGATGAAAAATGGTAATCCTCATTTTTAATTGCAAATTTGTAATTTCCAATTTTTCTTTACTTGCTGCCATTACATAGGGATTTAGCCTTTTTTATTATTAGTATGTGCCATGTCAGATAACACTGACAATTGTGCTTCTCCATATTGGGTGGGGTGTGGTATTTCATATACTTTTCTTTTTCCGTGACATTTGGTCATTCCACTGAGATAATTTTGTCTTGGCCTCTCTCTCCTTTTTCCTTTAAATTTTCCAGCCATTACAAAGTTCTTCTGCCTTCTCATGACATGTCCAATAAATTTTTACTCTCTTTTTTTTTTTTTCTGATAATTTTAACTAATTTTTATTATCTGAAACTTCTTTGCAGACCTCTTCCTTTGTTTTTCTGTCAGTGTAAGGTATTTGTTGCATCTTTCTTCAAAACATTATCTATATTGCTTCCAATTTCTTTGTCATCTTTTTGTTAACTGTCCGGGTTTCACAACTGTAAAGCATTCCTGGTTCTATATAGCACTGTAATACTCTCTGCTAACTTTTAGGGACATGCTATTTGTTAGTATCTTGGGGGAGCATGTCCTTCTACCGCGTGCATGGAACAGCCTCTAGATATAGAGGTCAGTTGTGAATATCTGCGTAAACAGCAGCAGACCAAAACAGGTACCCTACTGTCTTGTGGGCTAGTCTCTTTAAACAAAGGATAACATACAAAACTGTATACAAATTGAATGGAATGCTAAGGGAAATAACCATTATGTCATCATTCCCCTTGTCAAAACATGCTTCACAAATCTGTGATTTAGTCTAGACAATGTAAATAGAGATTAAGAAAAAACTGATTATGGTGCCAACTTCTATGGAAAGTATCATATATTTTGTTTATTGGAATGTTACAAAGAAATCAGTTGGAAATGTTAAAAATAAAATTGAATCTTCAGATAACCTGCTAAACAACATGAGATGTGAAGAGGTGCAGATGCAAGTGTTCTGCTGGTCCTAGCATTTTACAAAAGACATAAAACTGACATTGATATCTTGAGACTGGGAAAGAATGAATTTTCTGGAAGTAATGATTTTTTAAAAAAATTTGTTTTTCTTTTTAGGAAAAAAAAAGCTTATTGTTGATTGAATTTGCTGTTAACCTTTAGTTTCAGCTAATGTTTATTGGTGGGGGTGTTAACCCTTAGTTCCAACAGCTTCTTGGTGGGGGTGGGGGTGTTAACCTTAGTTCAAATGTTTCTTGGTGGAGGTGAGGGCGTTAACCCTTAGTTCCAGCTAATGTTTCTTGGTGGGGGTGTTAACCCTTAGTTCCAGCTGTTTCTTGGTGGGGGTGTTAACCCTTAGTTCCAACAGTTTCTTGGTGGGGGTGTTAACCCTTAGTTCCAGCTGTTTCTTGGTGGGGGTGTTAACCTTTAATTCCAGCTGTTTCTTGGTTGGGGTGTTAACCCTTAGTTCCAGCTTTTTCTTGGTGGGGATGTTAACCTTAGTTCAAATGTTTCTTGGTTGGGGTGTTAACCCTTAGTTCCAGCTGTTTCTTGGTGGGGGTGTTAACCTTAGTTCAAATGTTTCTTGGTGGGGGTGGGGGTGTTAACCCTTAGTTCCAGCTAATATTTCTTGGTTGGGGGGGGCTGTCAAATCTTAGCTGCAGCTGTTTCTTGGTAGGGGTGGGGGGCTGTTAACACTTAGTTTCCAGGTAATGTTTCTTGGGGGGGGGGCATTGTTAACCCTTAGTTCCAGCTAATGTTTCTTGTTAGGGGTTGGAGGGGGCCTGTTAACCCTTAGTTTCAGCTAATGTTTCTTGATAGGGGTTAGAGGGGGCCTATTAATCCTTAGTTTCAGCCAATGTTTCTTGATAGGGGTTTGAGGGGGCCTGTTAACCCTTAGTTTCAGCTAATGTTTCTTGTTAGGGGATGGAAGGGGCCTGTTAACCCTTAGTTTCAACTAATATTTCTTGTTAGGGGATGGAAGAGGCCTGTTAACCCTTAGTTTCAGCTAATGTTTCTTGATAGGGGTTAGAGGGGGCCTATTAATCCTTAGTTTCAGCCAATGTTTCTTGATAGGAGTTTGAGGGGGCCTGTTAACCCTTAGTTTCAGCTAATGTTTCTTGTTAGGGGATGGAGGGGGCCTGTTAACCTTTAGTTTCAGCTAATGTTTCTTGTTAGGGGTTGGAAGGGGCCTGTTAACCCTTAGTTTCAGCTAATGTTTCTTGTTAGGGGATGGAGGGGGCCTGTTAACCCTTAGTTTCAGCTAATGTTTCTTGATAGGGGTTAGAGGGGGCCTATTAACCCTTAGTTTCAGCTAATGTTTCTTGTTAGGGGCTGGAGGGGGCCTGTTAACCTTTAGTTTCAGCTAATGTTTCTTGTTAGGGGTTGGAGGGGGCCTGTTAACCCTTAGTTTCAGCTAATGTTTCTTGTTAGGGGTTGGAGGGGGCCTGTTAACCCTTAGTTTCAGCAAATGTTTCTTGTTAGGGGTTAGAGGGGGCCTGTTAACCCTTAGTTTCAGCTAATGTTTCTTGTTAGGGGTTGGGGGAGCCTGTTAACCCTAAGTTTCAGCCAATGTTTCTTGTTAGGGGCTGGAAGGGGCCTGTTAACCTTTAGTTTCAGCTAATGTTTCTTGATAGGGGGTAAAGGGGCCCTGTTAACCCTTAGTTTCAGCTAATGTTTCTTGATAGTGGTTTGAGGGGGCCCGTTAACCCTTAGTTTCAGCCAGTGTTTCTTGATAGTGGTTTGAGTGGGCCTGTTAACTCTTAGTTTCAGCCAATGTTTCTTGATAGGGGTTGGGGGGGCCTGTTAACCCTTAGTTTCAGCTAATGTTTCTTGGTGGGGGTGGAGTGTCTTTGATGACATGTAAAAGTATTTAGTATCATGACACTTTCAAGAAAATTTTTTTTTTGGTTTTTTTAAACAAAACTATTATATGAGACAGAATGCTATGAAAGGATCCTTTTTCTCATTTTGTTAAATATTAAGTGACTATTAATAACAACTTATACAAAAATCGGAAGTTAAAGGAAAATGCAGAGAACTTAAAGTAACCAAATCTGGTGACGAATTTGGCAAGTTTGAAGAATGTGTACCTATGAGCAGAATTACAAAAAAAATAATAATAATTTGGAAACTCAGTTATTTTCCTAGGATGAAAAAAGGTTGCAAAATTTTGCCATAACGGTCAAATGTTACTTGATCGCAACTGATGAAAGATTAAATATGTTTATCAAAATATGTCTGCTTCAAAGAGATCTATGTTTTCAAACTACATTTAGGCTCAAAATTTATTCTTCTTAATTTGATAAAACTTTCACTGATAACATTTATTTCACAGATACTTAACAAACTTGGAAGCCAAACTTTAGACAACAAGAATATTTTACAAGCAGGCATAAGATCTTTTGTACGTTTCTTAAAGCAGCCTTGGTGATACATTTATTGTGAAAAGAGTAGCAAAAATACAGACTAAAGTTACAAAGAGCTTAGTTTCTGTACTACCATGGTCAGTCAAAATATAAGCTTTTCAGTATATTATAGCAAAGAAAGCAATGATTTATACTTAGTAATATGGACTGAATTGCCAGTTTTATTCACTTTAAAAAAACATACATTTCCTTCTTTTCATGTGGATAATTCCTTTTATCTTACAATTTTTTATTAATTTTATCCTTAAATTATGTAATTTTTGTGTGTAGCTGACCATCTGAAGGTTCATTTTGTTCCTTTTTTTTATAAAAAGTGTTTTAGTCTCATTAAAATGAAATAAATTCATTTTGAGAATAATGTACTACAGATATTCCGCATACATTGTTGTTCATAGTGCTTATTTTCAAAATGAAGAAAATGATGCAGTGTTTCAGTTCTTCGAATTCTAGTTATTTCTCTGTATCATATCATTCCATGACCCAAAGGTGAGAATGTCTTTTTTTATTTTATAGTAATTTCACTGTCTGAAAGATTCTTCACAAATGATGTTTCTTGTGAAGAAAAACTTCACGTCTTTGTTGCTCATGCATCTCCTCCACGAAGGCACACCACAACAGCATTTCATCTCCTCCAGCATGCTAGATTATCTCCTCCTGCATTGTCAGGTCATATATCATGACCTTCAGTGTCTGTCTGGCATGATAAGCATCCCCTAAGTAAAAAAAAAGAAAACAGAAATAACTGATAAATAATGATAAAAAGCTGTGTAAACAGCTTTCACTCCAGCATTAAAACGGTACATAAATAACAATAATAACAACTGTGTACTCATTAAGTAATAAAGCTGTTACTATTTTTTTCCCTAGTTTATACATAAGTAACAATAAAGGCTCTCTAAATAGGTTTCACTCTGGCATTGGTTTACAACATAGTGTTTGGGATATTAGAAGTTTTGAAAGATTTATCTGTTTGTGATTATATAGTGAGCTATGTCATTTTCTGTACCATAATGATGCTTATTCTTAATATAGTTTTCAGATTTAGAAGTAATGTAAGTGTTGAAATTAGACTTAGCACAGTGATAATACTATTATTAGCATTAAGAATATGTGGTACGAGTAACATAATTATTATAATTAATAATTAACAATAATAAATAATGCTAAAAATAATAACAAATAAATAATAAATTAATATATTATAATAAAATATAATTAATAGAAAAGTAGCATAATTATTATTATTAGTAGTACTGGTATTAGCAGCAGTGGTTTTGTAGTGGGTGTAGTAGCAGTAGTTGCAGCAGCAGCAATAGTATGGGTAGCATAGATATGGTAACATTATTATTAGCAGAAGCGGTATGAGGAATATTTTCAGTGGCACTTTTGGTCTTGGTAATGTTTTAAATTCACATGAAAAATATTCTTCATTTTCCACTTCATTAGCTTAAGAAATTTTTGTGTGTGTATGTACACAGTTCTCCATGTATGGAGGAAACTTTGTGCTGTAGTGGGGTAGAGATAAAGTCAACCATCCTGTATTATATGGGACAGCCCTGCATTTTAAGGATTTGTCCCTGGAACCATATTACTTCAGCTGGAACACTTAAATGTGGCCTGTTTTAAAACATATGCTCCATATTGTCCCGTATTCTCCCGTATTCTCATATTTAGTTGCCACGTGTTTGGAAATATCCAGAATTTTTTAACATTGTATTAGTGAAAATGTTGCGATTTTGATGAAACTTCATTCTGTGGTAAAGTAAAGCAAGTAAAAAAGTTGTCACATTTGTAAATAAAAGTTATAAACCTAGTCTACTGATTAAAATTTTTGAGTTAAAATTAAGCTTTAAAACTCGCCCTTTGAATTTGACTGAATGTTCCGTATTCAAACTTAGGAAAGATGGTCAAGCTAAATGAGAACATAACTCTCTAGATTATTCGAATAAGTACATACTTTGGATTTTCTCCCTTAAACCATGACTCTCGGAGATATGTAAGTTTGATTTTGCCTCCCTCTTCTCTTCCGTTTTTTCTCCTTCCCGTACTTTATCTTTTGATATAAACGTTGTATTTTCAATATACACACATCTTTCACTTCTGCCTCAGTGTCTTATATCTGTTATCACGACCTTCCTTGCAGTAACGCAAATTATTCTGAAAAGTGGATTTTTTTTTCCCTCTGATAACTTTTCCAGGGCTAAATAGTCGCCAAATCAAAAGTTATCAGTATTCGTTTCTATACTCACTCATTTTAGTTTTTCAGTCAGATTTAATTGTAATTCCACTCTAAATGCAATACTGGAATGTGAGACCGATTATTTTTAAATTTTTTTTTTATGCACAAATATCATTCAATGCTTCTAACAGAATAATAGATGAAGCATGCACAAACAACAAAAGCTTTTTTTTTTTTTTAAATGATGTAAACAATGAGATGAAGTAGAGAGATACTAGCAACAAATTAGTACCTAACACTGGAATGTGAACTAGACATCAGTATCAAGAAGACCAAGATAACGGTGTTCAGCAGGAGAGATCAAAAGCCACAGATGCAGGTAACCATGAACAACGAGAAACTGGGACACGTGACAGACTACAGCCACCCAGAGGGAGTAGACTAACTGTAGATGGGAGATGTGAGACCGAGAAAAAAAGACACAAACAGGAATGGCAAAATACACATTCAGCACCATGAAGACATTGCTGTTGCCTGGGAATGTGCCCATAAAAACAAAAAAGAAATTTGTAAAATGCTACGTCTGTTTTGTATGGATCAGAAATCTGGGGGAAAAAAAGTCAGAGATAAGAGTAAATGCAGCAGAAATGTGGATCTCCATGAAAGTAGGTCATATATCATAGAAAATGATGAGAGAACAAAATTAGATCAACTCCTAGTGCACTGTGAACTTGTCCAAGAAATAAGGAACACGACAATAAAATACATGACCACATCACTGGACATAAAAATATACTGAACACCATACTAGAAGGAAAGATGGGAGGAGACAGAAATGTAAATGGAAAGATAACGTATAAGAGTGGAAAGGATACGGCCTGGCTGAGAACATCATTAAGGTGAGGGGTGGGAGAGAAAACTGGAGATTCATTATAGACAAACCTTCTTTCTGAAGATGGCACATGATGATGATGATGATGCTTGGAAACTAGCTACAGTTTAAATGTGTTCTTATTGCTGTTTTCAGTTAAGAATTAATTAAAGGTTATTTAAACATTTGTAATTTTAGACTCATCTTCAGGAAAACAATTAAATATCAGCTGCTATATGGGGTACAGATTTCATGGGAAAAAAAAAACAACAACAACAACAACAACAGCAACAACACGGCGAGCTCCACTGGACCCATTTCATTGTAAAGGAAACCTTCCATGTAGAAACACTACTAATAAAATATTACCAATATCAATATTTTTCAGGTACACTGAAATTATTCCTTGCAGATCCTTAGCCTGTTTCTACTGATAATAATACTACCACATTTCTGCTACCAGCACTACTACTGCTGCTGCTGTTGCTACCACTACTCAGTCATTTACATGTCCCTTGCAGAACTTTGCCTCCCTAACAGCTTTCCTGTAGGCCTCTTGGTTGTAAGCAAGATGCACTGATGCTGATGCATCCCATTTGCATATTATCAATGATGTCTTGCAGCCATCTTCATCTTGGTCTTCCTCTTTTTCTTTTTCTCATTATGTATCCTTCCAAGACAGTCTTTTTCTTTTTTTCCATTATGTATCCTTCCAAGACAGTCTTCTCTGAATTATCATGACGTTGTGTTCAAAATATTTCAATTTTCTCTGTTTAATCTTCTTTACTAGCCAGCCTTCTTCAATATTAAGTTCTTGTAGTATGGATATATTTGTTCTTTTTTGTATCCATGATATTTGAAGAACTCTTTTGTAGCATTTACATTCAAAGGCATTTATGTGTTTCTCAGCTGTTTTGTTAAGTGTCCAGGTCTCTTAGGCACATGTTGCAATGGGAAAGACGCATGCCCTTAAAAAATCTTATTTTTGTAATTCTGTCTGTAGTTCACTACTACTACTATTACTACTTTTACAACTACTTCTACAACTACTACTACTACTATGACTATTGCTACAACTACTGCTACTATTACAGTGCTATTGAAGACACTGTGTTAGTGCACATATACTTTGATTTTCACCTGTAAAATGCCATAAGATTGTAATGTGCTGCCTAGGCAGATACATTTCTTGGCTGGGTCAAGATTACCTTTTCCTGACTTGAATGCTTCTATTAATGTTAATGTTAGTCCTGCTTTTATTCTTTCATTTTACTTCCCAGTCCTGTACACCTGCTTGTGTTCTCTGTTTTGACTGAATTAAGGTAAAATTCCCATCTCCATGCCATTAAGGCATACTCTCTCTCTCTGAACCTTAAGTGCCCAGGGCACATGGGGCTTCCGCAAGGGTTTTCCACAAATGCCTGTCCTTCGCCTTTTTTTCTGCTCTTGCCCAGGTGAGCCCTCTATTGCTCAGCATCCTTTCTGTTGTTCTTCTCCATGTCTCTTTTGGTCTACCCTTACTTCTGTTCCCCTGTGGTGTCCATCTTAGTGCTATTTTTGGTAGTGAGTTGTCAGTCATTCTGAGCACATGTCCCAACCATCGCTAGCCTCTTTCTAGGCATACTGGGGATATGGAATTAGGTCTGTGTTTCCATGACCTTTAGCATATGAAAATGTGATGTGGTTAGTATCATACTTGGCCACGTTTACCTTCTCAGATTTCTCTGGTACCCATTTTTAGAGACTGGGTGGACCCTGGGGTCTTTTTGGTGTGTACCATTAAAAAATCCCACTGCAGGGGACCTGAACCCGGTACCACTGGATTAGTAAAGCTTTGGCCTAATTACACACATTAATTAGTAAATGGGAAAAAAATTCTATAACCTCAAATTTTCACAGGACCTATTTAACATGGACAAATATCTTATTCATACACAAAACATTGGGCCTTGAGTGAGGATTAAACATGGAGAAAAATCTTATTTGTACACAAAACATGATGCCTGGGTGAGGATTAAACATGGACAAAAATCTTATTTGTACATAAAACATGATGCCCAGGTGAGGAGTGAATGCAAACAAATATCTTATTCATACACAGAACTTTAGGTCTTGAGTGAGAATTAAACATAGACAAATATTCATACAGAAAACATCATGCCCTGGGTGAGAATGAAACATGGACAAATATCTTATTCATACACAGAACTTTAGGTCTTGAGTGAGAATTAAACATGGACAAATATCTTATTCATGCAGAAAACATCATGCCCTGTGTGAGAATGAAACATGGACAAATACCTTATTCATACAGAAAATATCATGCCCTGGGTGAGAATAAAACATAGACAAATATCTTATTCATACAGAAAACATCATGCCCTAGGTGAGAATGAAACATGGACAAATATCTTATATAGAAAACATCATGCCCTGGGAGAGAATGAAACATAGACAAATATGACATTAATTTTGTTTTAAACAAGAAAGAAAGGAAACCCATGACTTCGCAAAAGAAACACAATTGACAGTATTGCTAAAAAGATGATATATAAAGTACAGAATACAGTTTTTTATGGTAAATGTGCAAAAACAATATTTAAAAAAAACAACAATGAAACACAAATGTATTACACAGTTTTTCATACAAATCTTAAGAACTCCAAAAAAAAAAAACACACACACACGCACGCACACGGACGCACACACACACATACACACCACACACACATTTATTATTTTTCTGTTTCTTTGTCCTGTTTGTTTTTACATGAATGAGGCATAACCCAGAATGTTACAGTCTGTGTTCTTATGAATGAGGCATAAGACAGAATGTTACAGTCTGTTCTTATGAATGAGGCATAAGACAAAATGCTACAATCTTTACTCTTAGGCATAAGCCAGACTGTTACAATCTTTGCTCTTAGGCATAAGCCAGAATGTTACAATCTTTGCTCTTAGGCATAAGCCAGACTGTTACAATCTTTGCTCTTATGAATGAGGCATAAGTCAGAATGTTACAGTCTGTGCTCTTATGAATGAGGCATAAGCCAGACTGTTACATTCTTTGCTCTTATGAATGAGCCATAAGCCAGAATGTTACATTCTTTGCTCTTATGAATGAGCCATAAGTCAGAATGTTACAATCTTTGCTCTTATGAATGAGGCATAAGCCAGAATGTTACAATCTTTGCTCTTATGAATGAGGCAGAAGCCAGAATGTTACAATCTTTGCTCTTATAAATGAGGCATAAGCCAGAATGTTACAATCTTTGCTCTTATAAATGAGGCAGAAGCCAGAATGTTACATTCTTTGCTCTTATGAATGAGCCATAAGTCAGAATGTTACAATCTTTGCTCTTATGAATGAGGCATAAGTCAGAATGTTACAATCTTTGCTCTTATAAATGAGGCATAAGCCAGAATGTTACATTCTGTGCTCTTAGGCATAAGCCAGAACGTTACAGTCTGTGCTCTTTTAATGGATAAAGCTTTTCATATCTTGATTTTAAAAGACGTAAGTCTAATTATAAGCTTAATGTTAATGTTTAAAATAAAAAAAACAAAAATCGGAAAAAAACAATGTCCATAGAGATGTGAGCATTACACAGTTTTTCATACAAATCTTAAGAACTCCAAAAAAAAAAAACACACACACACGCACGCACGCACACACACACATACACACCACACACACATTTATTATTTTTCTGTTTCTTTGTCCTGTTTGTTTTTACATGAATGAGGCATAACCCAGAATGTTACAGTCTGTGTTCTTATGAATGAGGCATAAGACAGAATGTTACAGTCTGTTCTTATGAATGAGGCATAAGACAAAATGCTACAATCTTTACTCTTAGGCATAAGCCAGACTGTTACAATCTTTGCTCTTAGGCATAAGCCAGAATGTTACAATCTTTGCTCTTAGGCATAAGCCAGACTGTTACAATCTTTGCTCTTATGAATGAGGCATAAGTCAGAATGTTACAGTCTGTGCTCTTATGAATGAGGCATAAGCCAGACTGTTACATTCTTTGCTCTTATGAATGAGCCATAAGCCAGAATGTTACATTCTTTGCTCTTATGAATGAGCCATAAGTCAGAATGTTACAATCTTTGCTCTTATGAATGAGGCATAAGCCAGAATGTTACAATCTTTGCTCTTATGAATGAGGCAGAAGCCAGAATGTTACAATCTTTGCTCTTATAAATGAGGCATAAGCCAGAATGTTACAATCTTTGCTCTTATAAATGAGGCAGAAGCCAGAATGTTACATTCTTTGCTCTTATGAATGAGCCATAAGTCAGAATGTTACAATCTTTGCTCTTATGAATGAGGCATAAGTCAGAATGTTACAATCTTTGCTCTTATAAATGAGGCATAAGCCAGAATGTTACATTCTGTGCTCTTAGGCATAAGCCAGAACGTTACAGTCTGTGCTCTTTTAATGGATAAAGCTTTTCATATCTTGATTTTAAAAGACGTAAGTCTAATTATAGGCTTAATGTTAATGTTTAAAATAAAAAAAACAAAAATCGGAAAAAAACAATGTCCATAGAGATGTGAGCATGAAACAGTTTATCAAAGATAGATTAAAATGAACTGAAAACTGGTTTACAATGGTAGAGAATTTGTTTACACATATTTATCACTACTTCCCAATCATCTCTCCACTGCTTTTACTCTTTCTTTCTCTCTGTCTCTGTCTGTCTGTCTCTCTCTCTCTCTATATATATAATATCTTATATCCTTCCCGTGCCGTTAAACGTCACATAGGGCTCGCAAAGTATATATATATATATATATATATATATATATATATATACACGTGTGTGAGTGTCTGAATATTTAGTATCTTATACAGCCATTTATCGTGAAGCACTGTACAAGCTGATGGCACAGAATTTCCTAATTTTACATGTTATTTGTTTCGTTTCATGTTAAAAAAAATGGTGTAGAATTTTATTGTGGTCCTCGCAGACCAGAAAATTGCTTTTTATTGATTTTTCTATATCCAGCAAATTCTTTATGCTGATTTCAGTTGTTTAACACCCACAAATGTTGGTTCATTTCTCAGATGTCCGCCCGCTCTCCCAGCGGAGTGTATTGAAAATATCTTGAGTTCTAGAAAACAGACAGAGAAAGATTGCAAAATAAGCACTGACAGCGAAATAAAAATGCGGATGTAATATGAACAGATGCGTCAGAGTAGTGAAGTGGTTGGTTCATTGTATCTCATTGCGAGAGCAGTGATTCACGTCTTGCCGGAGGCATCAGTCTCCCAGTTGTGCACTTGAGAACCTGGTTTGCCTTGGAGCTGGGGGAGTAAAAGGTGGCCAAACAGGATGATGATGATGACGTCTTCCTCTAGTGTGTCAAGTGGGAAAGGAAAATATGGGCATTAACACCGTATCAAGAAGATGCCTTCTGGGCACAACAGGGCTACCTTTACTTGTTTATTATATACAGAATTCCGGATGTTCCCACGTGCTATTTTTTTTTAACTGTAGTTTTAAAGTAATACACTACGTTTCTCTGTCATGGAGTTCTGTCAGGGGATACTAGAAACATTCATCTGTCTTGGAGTTCTGTCAGGGGATACTAGAAACATTCATCTGTCATGGAGCTTTGTCGGGGAATACCAGAAATAGTCACCTATCATGCCCTTTTGTCAGGGAAAAAATAGAAACAATTATCTATCATAGAGCTTTTTCAGAGAATACTAGAAACAGTAATTTGTCAGGAGACATTAAAAAGCAGGACACAGAAGAGAAATAAAAATTTAAAAAAAACAGAATAAAACCAAGAAAATATGCAGGAAAGACTACGTTTAAAAAAATCCATCAGCCGGAGATTAGAATAGATAAATATAGCAGACATTATCGCAGATAAACACATGATAGTTCAACTGATTATTTTGTCAATAAAACATTGTGCAATGATGCTGAGGATGCACGCAAGGCCAATGCACAAGCCACATTCAAAACTATGTGCAAACCTACGTACAAAGCCACATACAAACCTACGTACAAAGCCAAAAACAAAGCTACGTATAAAACTACGCGCAAAGCCACATACAAGCTACGTACAAAGGGTGATAAGCAAGGCACACTAAGCAATGCCACAAGGCCCAAGGCCCGCAGTTACTGTTTCCTGCATCAGTCAGTACCTCATCATCCTTGTACGTTGCGTTGTTGTAAGTCTTGTATCGAACGCCACTGGTCAGAAAAGACTTGAGACTTCTGTGCGTGAAGTTGTACCTGTGAAATTTTAGTTCAAATTAAAATGCATCTCTTATTGAAAATAAGATTAAAATATCTTTCACGCGTAGACACACTTACTTTGAAGCCAGCCTTTCAGCACTGTGGTCTATCTCTTCCCTGCACGCAAACTTAGATGTTTCCTGTCGCTGTATTTATTAAAATGGACAATAATAGCTGTATCGAATGTCTCTCTCTTTGTCTCTGTGTGTCTCTCTGTGTGTCTGTCTCTGTCTCTCTATGTGTCTCTCTCTGTATCTCTCTCTTTGTCTCTCTCTTTGTCTCTCTCTGTGTCTCTCTCTGTCTCTCTCTGTCTCTCTCTGTGTCTCCCTGTGTCTCTCTCTGTCTCTGTGTCTCTCTGTGTCTCTCTGTGTCTCTCCTCTGTCTCTCTGTGTCTCTCTGTCTCTGTGTGTCTCTCTCTGTGTCTCTCTCTGTGTCTCCCTGTGTCTCTCTGTGTCTCTCTCTGTCTCTCTGTGTCTCTCCTCTGTCTCTCTGTGTCTCCCTGTGTCTCTCTGTGTCTCTCTCTGTCTCTCTGTGTCTCTCCTCTGTCTCTCTGTCTCTGTGTGTCTCTCTCTGTGTCTCTCTCTTTGTCTCTCTCTGTGTCTCTCTCTTTGTCTCTCTCTGTGTGTCTCTCTCTCTCTCAAGGCCCCTGCCCACAACGTTGGATACCGTGTACTTCCATAACCCTCGATCTCGTGCGCATCTCAACAGACTTGTCACTGAGCATTTTCCGTGCCAAACCATCAAACATCTTTTCTCTCTGCCTACCTCTGCCTCTTCTACCTTCGATCTTCCCTGTTGCCATTAGGTGCTCTAGCCCGCCTCTCCCCCCAGACATGCTCCACAAACCTGGATTGTCGTTTTCTGATCTTGGTTATAATTTTCCTTGCTTCTTGCGCTTCTTTCAGAACTTCCTCATTCGATTTTCTCGCTGTCCCTGGTGCCTCCAGCATTCTTCTTAAGAACCACATATATCACGGGCAACCATAATCGATATATGTAATCATATGCTAAACTGTTAAGGGCCCAAGCTCAATCGCAGTGATTATCCGCAGGCTTGATGAAAGGTGATTGCAGCTGATCAATGACTCTGGGGATAAAAGAGCGACCGGGGGGGGCAGAGGGCTAAGGGGTCAAAGGGTTGATGGGAGTGGGGGGGGGCGGGCGGGGCAGAGTGCTTTTTAAAGAGGGGGCCGAAGTAAAGCGTAGAATAGGGTAAGGGTCCAAAAATAACTTTGCACCAGGGCAAAAGATAATGATGATGATTGTGGTGATTTAATTATCAAGGCCAGTGAACGAAGGTGGCCTTCATCTTTATCAAGCAAGGAGCGTTACGTTACGCCTGGAATAATTTTCCAATCAGTGGTACTACTTTGTTGTTACACTTATCTGTCATAGTTGTTGTTCGTATCTCTTCCTCTTCTAGCTTTTTATCGTGATCATTGTTGTTTCTTCTAACGGGGCTTTCTGCAGAATTTTTTATTTTGAATAATAGTCACTTTTTTTTTTGGTTTACTTTTCATCCAGTGTGATTTGAACAAGGTCTCATAATTTATGGGACTGAGTTGTGCGTGATATCTCGTTTATTTCTTCATCCACCGGCGGCTGTGTGGGTAATCCTGTTTTCCTCTTCATCCACTGGCGGCTGTGTGGGTAATCCTGTTTTCCTCTTCATCCACTGGCGGCTGTGTGGGTAATCCTGTTTTCCTCTTCATCCACTGGCGACTGTGTGGGCAATCCTGTTTTCCTCTTCATTCACTGGCGACTATGTGGGCAATCCTGTTTTCCTCTTCATTCACTGGCGAGTGTGTGGGTAATCCTGTTTTCCTCTTCATCCACTGGCGACTGTGTGGGTAATCCTGTTTTCTTCTTCATCCACTGGCGGCTGTGTGGGCAATCATATTTTCCTCTTCATCCACTGGTGGCTGTGTGGGTAATCCTGTTTTCCTCTTCATCCACTGGTGGCTGTGTGGGCAATCATATTTTCCTCTTCATCCACTGGCGGCTGTGTGGGCAATCCTATTTTCCTCTTCATCCACTGGCGGCTGTGTGGGCAATCCTATTTTCCTCTTCATCCACTGGCGGCTGTGTGGGAAATCCAGCTTGAAAGACTAAATGGACAAGAATCGACGTGGGCTCCTGTGGTGGTTTATTCCCTCGAGAGATATGGCTTTTTTTTTCTTTTTCTAAAGGTCCAGTCTTAGAATCAGATAGCACGCCATCACAACTCATTTCCCGCCAGACTTGATGTTTGAAGGTCTTTATCATGGCGTTGTCTGCCTTGAACTTTCTGAGTTCGTGTTTGAGGAGAGCTAAATGAATCAACCAACCATCTGTGGGAGAAATTTAAAACTGAACATAGAAGTATGTATACACATATAAGATGTGGCTTTGTTGCCATAGGGGCGACCTATTGACCCTTTAGCGCAGCCTCGACGGTCGAAGCCTTTAGTCTAAGTTTCTCGCGTTCGGCGCTCACTGAGGACTCATCACATTGTGCCACGGCTTTCCTTTCCGACGATATTTACAAAGACCTGGAACCTGGTGGAGGCTAATGGGCTTTGACCAGTCCGGCTTTGCTGCAGGTGTCGGGCTCCTTCGCACGCTCCACTTCGAGTAGAAGCATATATATTAATATACTCAGATAGAAGTAACCCCTCCAGAGTACATGTCGTCATACGGATCAGCTAAACTCAGATCAGAGTTCGACCATTTTGCGCTTCGGGTATGGCTAACAAGGAAAGCTAATTAATCTGTATAAATCTTGCGTCTTTCAAAGGTCAGCACTGCGACCTTTTGATGGCTGCGCCCTAGGCATGATGACCTAATCAACACATCGGCTTTGGCTACAGAAACTTGAGTGTGAGCTTGGCAAGAGTATTTAGCCAACTTCATGACAGAAATCGAACTTTCATGAGACGATATAAAGGAGCAACAGGTAACTCTTTTTTAAGGTTTGGAGGGGGATTTGGGGGAGGGGGGGGGGGCAGTGAAGCGATCCTTTGACCTGAGTGAAAAAAATTTCTAGGGTATAAGATCGATTTTTATTATTTTATCGTTTAAAATAGTAACGTTTGTTATTTTCAACCTTCCTCCAAACATTGGTGGCATACCTGCGTATGGTATATCGATATACTGCCGTATGCCGTAGCAATCGATGATACAAAGAGTGTTGTTTTCTTTTTTTCAAAAGAAAGATAGGAATGTCGGTGAAAAGAAATTCAAGATTCTTTCTTTCTGAAACGGATAAGATTATATTAATTTAGCTATTTATTTTATTGTGAACATCAAAATATTTGGCCCAAGAGATACGCTCCCATCCGACCCTAAATAAATATAAAAAAAATAAGGAAACTATGGAAACTGTTTTCTCCGGATAGTATATCCTCTTCTTGGTGGAAGAGATTGAAATTTGATCTCTTGTGTAAATTTTGATGGTGTATTAAAAAACAAAACAAAACAAACTAATCAGCGCTTGACAGGTTAGTGTAAAAACGCACAGTAAAGTGACACTCAGTGAGTCATCTCCAAAGATTCGTTGCAGGAAAGTAACACCACGAAGTCCGAGCAAGAAACGTAAGAATAAGCTAAAGAAAGACAGATTAACAATACAAAATGTCACAAGGAATTTTATGGTTCTAAAAGACTATGGAAACTAAAAGGAATTAAAGCATTTCTATTAAAACTGGAAGGAATTAAAGACATTTTCACTTCTCTAAACTTAGAATCTGGCACAAACTTGGCTGAGTTCTATTTGAATACATGTTTTTTTTTTAAATTTCAAACTTAATACACCAATATCTAAATTAATATCTGTGTGTGTGGTGTGTGTGTATATATATATATATATATATATATATATATATATATATATATATATAATGTTATCATCTATATGAAATAGCTCTGCATTCAAAATCTTAGTATATGAAGTAACTCTGCATTCAAAGTCTTAGTATATGAAGATAGCTCTGCATTCAAATCTTAGTACATGAAGATAGCTCTGTATTCACAAAATGTTGCAGAGGAATGTATGAAACAACTGTGAAAGTAGAAATCAACAGTGTGAATTATTTTTGGAGAAAGAACCGAACCAACAATAGAAGAAGTTTTATGGGGATCAAAGAATCTGAAAAATGGTAAATCACCAGGAGGTGATGAGATAACAGCTGAACTTATTAAAGCAGGAGGAAAGGAATGTGCAACAATCTATCATGCACTATGTAAAAGGATATGGCATTCAGGTATTTGGCCAAAGGAATGGAAAAGAACTGTATTCATACCATTGCCAAAAAAAGAGTAACTTGAAATTATGCACAAACTACAGAACTGTTGCCTTGATTAGTCATGCCAGTAAAATTCAATTAAAAATCATAATGGGTAGACCCATGTTGATGTTTCAGTTTTCCTTGGCCTGTATATGTCCCTCAGACATACAGGGGATACTGAAAAAGTGCTCATGTTTTTCTGTGACTTGATCCTTGCCATTGAACTATTATATGGAGAAGCAATGCCTCTGAGAAGAATTTTGTAAAGTTTACCCTGTTTCCAGTTTTTGCTCCTGATATGCTTGGACCCCTTTTCAGCTGGCCCCCTATTTCAGTATCCCCGATATGTCTGAGGGACATATACAGGTCAAGGAAAACTGAAACATCAACACATCGAGCTCTAAAGCCCTCAGTGGAAGATATCAGAGATGTTACCTTCTCTTCTCTACCCGTTCTCTCTTGTCTCACCTCCAGGCAAACACCCACCTTCCCTTTAACCCACGCCTGCTCGAGTGCTGAAGAAACATGAACAGTTCTATTGATCCATTCAAAATTCAGCTAATATTTACACAGCGAATCAGGTGCGGGCGCACTTGTCTGGGCTTTGACAGAAAGAAAAAATACGTGTGCTTTACTTGGAAGACGATATGTACCTTGCTCAAGATGTTTTTGACAAATGGACTGCACTGTGAAGTAACATCGTCAATAGTGGTGGATTAGCAACTAAGCTAAATAGGTTCAAGCCTATGGGCATGTGATTCGGTTTTAATGAAAAAAAAATGAAAAAAAACTCTGTAAATACAGATTGTTGTTTCACGTGACAGTCATTTTTTTCATCCGTGTTGCTGCACTAGTACGTTATGTTATCCAAAAGACAGGGATGTGTCGGCTGTGTGTGGTCTGTGTTAATACAAAAGTCGTATAGCAGTAATAGAGATCACTAATAGAGGATAGCTAGGTCATATCACGAGATTTAGGGAGGTGATGGGGAGGTGGATAGGCTGTTAGAGGGGACCGGGGATGGGGGTCGTTTCTAAGGTCAGCCTGATGTCCTGGGTTGGGGTTAACCATCACTGTTCATTGATGCTGTCAAAACTAATAGTTTATTTTAAGACAATGTGCGGGTGAAGACGGTGTCCATTTTGGCAATCAGCAACTCATAGCCGGCACGCTGGCGTCAGGGCTGGCGAACCATAACCAACCAAGACCCTGTCCCACCTCTCAGTCGGTACCCCCAGTGATAGGCCTAGCCTGGCTAACCTGTGGTGGTGGAGACTACTAAAGAAGTATTGCACACCATCTGGTTTTTATGTGCACTCATGGACTGAAAAAATAGCTGCAATGACCCGTTTCCAAACAGCACTATGCTACCTCAACATCTTCGCCGCATCAGCTGCAAAGAACACCAGCTCGCTCGCAGTTCAAGGGGGATTGAAGAAGAAGAAGATTTAAGACATATCTGAATTCTTTTGAAAAGACCGTTTCCGCATAATTTGACAAGCTGGAAAGTAGCGGGGTTTGCGCACAGCAAAATGTGCCTATTTAACTTGGGAAAATGGTAGACAAGAGCACTTTTGACGTGAAGTAAAGAAAAATAATAAGCGAATACCTGGGACTCGAGTACTGAACTCTGATAGGACGAGCAACTGCCTAGTTATGAGAGGATAACGCATTAATTACTCAGTCGACCACATCTTACATCTTACATCCTTCCAGTGCCGTTAAACGTCACATAGGGCTCGCATAGTTGTTTGCCAAGATTTCCTGTTCTCGGTGAGTCTTTCAACTTCATCAAGGGATGTTATGCCCACTAAACTGGCCTCTCTTAACAATGTCCTCTTTAGAGTTTTACGTCGACCTCTTTTTCTTCTGCCTGTTGTGCTCCACTTGACAGCTTGTTTTGGTATTCTATGATTGTTTCTTCTCATCACATGGCCTACATATGTCCATCTTCTTTTTCTGATCACCCATGAGACAGGTGTTGTTTGCTCATCTGTCTTATCTCTACGTTGTTCTTGAATTCATTCCACTTTGTATCAAGTATTTTCCTTAGGCATTTGTTTTAAAAAGAGTCTAATTTCTTGTCTATTTCTTTAGTTATTTCCAGATTTCGCATACATAAATGAAGGTGAATTGAATAATCTTAACTTGGTTTTTATGATTATAACTTTTGAATTCCATATGTTCTCAAGATTTTTGAAGGGCAATGCTGCCTTTGCAATTCTAATTTTAACTTAATTCCTGGTGTCACCATCCTGGTCTATGTAGCTGCCAAGGTATGCAAATTAGTTTACTTCATTAATAACTGTTCCTTCTACCTATATTTTTCCTTCTTGATTAACGAGAAGTTTCATTATTTTTGTTTTGTCTTTGTTAATTTCAAGACCTATTTTGCTAGCCACGGAAGACAGGGAATCTGTTTCTTTCTGCATCGATTTCACATTGTCACTGATAAGAGTTATGTCATCTGCAAAATCAAGATCTTCTATTTGGATCCCATGTACCCAATCAATACTGGGAGGAGTTTCACCCCACCCACGGCAACTGAAGAATTTTGACAGCAGCGAGCAGGAGCTTTCCTTCTCCTAGATGAGCTACCAACAAAGACTAAAGAGTCTCATCTACCCGAAAGCCTCTGGTTTTCAGTCGCCAGATATTCGTCTTTCGCCCCTTCTTCTGTCAGTTTAAACAGTTCCGCCACGAGAAGGCCAGGAGCTGGACTTGGACTGTAAGAGGCTATTTGGGACGCACGCCATGGAGACATTTAATTGGAGTGGAGAGCGTATCCTTTACCCCACCTCCGGCTATTACAGCCCTTAAAACCAGCAATGGAGATAATATACATCCTTGTTTCACGCCTGTTTTAATCTGAAACCATTCGCTCCTTCCTTCTTCTGTCTTGACTGCACAAACATATCCGTTGTAGAGCTCTCTAATGATGTTGACTATTTTAGATGGTATTACATATAGTCTTAAAATTATCCACAATGAATCTCTGTGTATGCAATCAAATGCCTTTTTAAAGTTTATATAGTTGAGGATTAATGGTTTTTGCTTTTCAGTTTGTTCTTCAAGTATTATTCTTAGAGTAAAGATCTGGTCGAGACAGCTTCTCCCTTTTCGAAATCCTGCCTGCTCTTCTCTCATTGCAGTATCCACTACATCCTCAATTCTATTCAGAATCAGTTAACAAAACAACTTTGACACAACTGATAGTAAGGTTACACCCCTCCAGTTATTGCAGTCACAGAGGTTGCCTTTTTGGGGGTATTTTAAAAATTATTCCCTTTTTCCATTTAGAAGTGGCTTTTTCTTCTTTCCAAATGTTATTAAACATTCTTTGTAGTTGGCTCATTTTGTCACTGATAATATCTTTTAACATTTCGACTTTTATTTCATCTTCACCTGCAGCTTTGTTGTTACCCATTAGATTCACTGCTGTTTCAATTTCATTCAGTGTAATTTCATTTAAGTTGACATTTAATTGTGAGAGTGGTAAATTGGTTTCAAGATTTGTTAATTAATTTGGGTGTGGTCGATTAAGTATTTCTTGGAAGTGTTCTGCCCATCTTTGATTTTGGTTTTTACTTGATGGTAAAAGATGCCTGTTTGCTAAAGACTGGCCTTTTTCTGGAGGTAATAGCACCTGTTAGCTTCTTCTGTATATTATATAGAGTTTTGTTGTCTCCTGTTTTTGATGCATTTTCTGCTTGTTTTGCCATATTGACTACATATTTTGTCTCTTCTAGCTGAACTTTTTACTTTATTGTTTAGTTCTTTGTATGTTGCTTTTCCCAAAACTTTTCCTAGATCTGATTCAACATGGCTAATTTGGCTACTCTTCTTTCATGCACGTATTTCCATGTGTTATCTGATATCCATGCTTTTCTACTTGTTGACTGCAGTCCAGCACTTGCTTTTGCTGCCGTGGTTATGGCTGTGCTGTATAAATTCCATAATTCATCCATATCTGTCTCGTCTACCTCTTTAAGTGCTGCGAAATGTTTGGTAAGTTCCAGACTGAAATCACTGTTGGTATTTTCTTCTTGCAGGCTATGACTGTTTATCTTACTCGACCACATAGCTTCGGCTAAAAAGATACTCGATATGCCTAGTCTTAAATGCGTGTCTGAACGCATGATCCCCGGAGCGGAAACGAGTCCACGACACAGAAATTCCGCCACTAGAATTAATTTCTTGGAAGGTTTTATGTGAGTTTGGGGGTAACATTTTGCGCTTAGGCGGAGGCTTCGCTGGCAAGTTTATTCGTTTGGTCCTGGACGTCCTTGCCGGGGAGCTGTGCACAGACAGCCTTCATTTCGGAATTTCGCATACCACTTCTTGATACTGTTGAAAGCAGGTGCTGCCTTCCGGAATTCCGCTCGAAATCGTTGCTACACAGTCACAACGTACGAGGTTTTCACGTATTCCAAAACACAAAATAACTGCTCACGTTTACTGAACGCCATATTTGCTACTGTTGTGTCCTATCGGCAAACGACGGGAGCTCTGCCAACAGGCTTTGTTTGAAAAAACTTGAAGAGTTTCTGTCTGTCTGTCTGTTTGTTTGTCTGTCTGTCTGTCCGTCCGTCTGTCTGTCTGTCTGTCTGTCTGTCTGTCTGTCTGTCTGTCTGTCTGTCTGTCTGTCTGTCTCTCTCTCTCTCTCTCTCTCTCTCTCTCTCTCTCTCTCTCTGGGCGTAAGAATAATCATGATCCGTTACGTATCTTATTTGTTGCGAATTTTGAAATGTTTCACCAACTTATGAATAACCCTGTATATTATTACAACATACTATTATACAGAGGGAAAAGACGCACTACTCAAGCTGAATTAGACAACAGTCAGCAACCCATAGCTAGCTGTTTGCGTCAGGTAGGCGAATCATAGCCAGCCAAGACCCTATTTTACCTCACAGTGGTGACCATGGACACATACGTAGTCTGATCAAGCGATGAGAGGTCGCAAAGGGAAGACAAACCTGGTCCTGTAGATATGCTGAGCCGATGTCGGATGTGTTGGGTCGAAAGACGCATAACTGCAGCACAGTGCAACCAACGCTCTTTTGAGTGCGAACAAAGACGACGGCGAAGTACATATAGATAGATATATGTAGATACTGAATTATAAATTGTCTGTAATTTCCGCATTTTGTTTTGTTTTTGTACAGCAATACAACATTACTCTACCTTCGGTATAAGACAAATCCAGTTATGACCACTCCAAGAACAAATACTGTAACTACCACTCCAATGGCAATCTTCGCTCCCTGTGATATGCCCTCTGGTGAATCGGTCTTGACCTTTTCTTGTGATGTCTCAGGATGTATCGGTGCCGGTGTAGGTTGTGGGGCATGACTCGATGCTGTAGTAGCTGAAGTTGAAGACTGAACGACCAGTGACACCGAGGTAGAAACGGCCGTAACATCAACAACGGCCGTCGGCAGAATAACGTGAGAGAGCGTAACATGGGTTTCCGTTACTGAAAAATGATCTTCGTGCACTGCAGACTGGCTCCATAAATATTGCGAGTAATCGTGTGAGCTAGCTGCTTCACTGATTATTGCCACATAAGACGATTCTCCCTGGTTCTCGCTTTCATTCAGCGAGATTTGTGACGAGGGCCAATGATAGTTTCTAGATTCGAGCACTGATGAAATGGAAGTAATCCCTTGCGACGGTTGCGTGGCGTTTGCAGAATGGGTTATCAGAACCATGGTTGCTAGTGGAGACAAATAGGAAGTGGCGTCACTGGCAGACGTTGAAGATGCTTTCATTTTTGTCAAGACATCAAAAGACGGAAGCACTGAGACTTCGGACTTTGAATGAACCGGTTCGGACGTGAATACCGAAGCTGGTTTTTCTGAAAACGTGTTAAGATTTACATCATGAAACTGTGTATCTGTAGGTACAATTACCGAATCTTCTGTTTCCAAGGCTTTCTGTGTGGAGCTGGTCAGGATAGGGCTCACAGGTGTTGATATCACATTTGTATGATACGTTGCTTGTGCTGTAGCGTCTTGCAAATGGCTGTGTGATGAGGGCTGGAGGTGGTCATCTTGCCTGCTCGTCACAGATGACTGAAAATGCACAATAATTGTTCCTTAATCACTACTCATCGCAAACGCTCTGGTAAATGTATACAAATAAAGAAATAAGAAGCAGCATGGAGAAGGGGAAAAAAACAGAAAAGAAAATATCATGAAAAGAAAAACCAGAAAAGAATATATCATATTTCATGAAGCTTAACATTTAATACTTTGACCGTTCGAACAACTTTGTAAAGATTAAATATAAAAATATTGCCAGTTTGTATAGCCTGGATATGTTGCTCCGAATCTGCAGTTTTAAACCACAGTTGAAAGGTAAAAATAGCAATTACACTGTTCAGAAAAAAAAACGCAATACTACTGTAGTCATAATGAACACTAAATTTCAAACTTGTATCAAAATTTTATTTTATGGAATTAATGTCTCAATCTTGGCATGAAGAAACTTTAAAACTTTAACAATGAAATAATGTTTATTAAATATGGTTTGGGCTTTTATTCTTTGTTAATGAGGCCTCCGTTTCAGTAAGGTATATGGGCTCCTCTCGCTTGTATCAGAGAACGACATCTCCCTGACAAGGATCCGATTAGCCGTTGGATCTGTTGTTGTAGGATGGATGCCCACTCTTCCCGCAGTGCAAGAGACAATTGTCGGAGATTGGTTGGCGCCACGTCTCGCTGGTGGACTTGTCTGTTTAGTTCATCCCATAAGTGTTCTATTGGATTCATGTCTGATGACATGGATAGCCAAGAAATGGTCTGAACGTTGTTGTCAGCGAGGAACTGGGTGGTGAGTTATGCCACATGAGGTCGAGCGTTATCCTGCTGAAAAATCGACCCTGGTGCAGAGCCAGAAGTGGAAGGACGTGAGGACGAAGAATTTCAGCGAAGTATCGTTGGGTATTCAGGCGTCTTTCATTTTACACTAGGTCACTTCTTCTCATGAACCTGATCGTCCCCCACACTAGTACACCTCCACCACCATGTGGAGGAGCCTCATCCACGCAGTTCTGGGCGTAGCGCTCATGGACTCTGCGGTAAACTCTTCTCCGTCTATCGTGTCGCTGTAGCAGAAAGAATGATTCATCACCAAACCAAACCCTTGTCCTATCATTCGCAACGCACAATAATTAGTGTATACGTATATAACTGTACACGAAGCACTGTAGTAAAGCTGTAATACCAGAATGCATAAAATAGGAAAAAGTAGGAGCAGCTTTATTACTTAACGATTACAAAGTTGTGACGTTTCGGCGTGAGCCTTAATCATACAAAAACATACAAGACGAAGAAATAGAGAGAGGATATAAAGTATAGGTTCACATGAATACTATTTTAAAAAAAAATTTTTTTAAAGAGTACTTAGCTGTAAATTGTAAGGTGTGACTTGTCCGGCGGTGCGTGTCAGGAATGGATTTAGTAGAACGTGGAGACTGTTTAAATAAACACGTTCTACTAAATCCATTCCTGACACGCACCGCCGGACAAGTCACACCTTACAATTTACAGCTAAGTACTCTTAAAAAAAATTTTTTTAAAATATTATTCATGTGAATCTATACTTTATATCCTCTCTCTATTTCTTCTTCCTGTATGTTTTTGTATGATTAAGGCTCACGCCGAAACGTCACAACTTTGTAATCGTTAAGTAATAAAGCTGCTCCTACTTTTTCCTATTTTATGCATTCTGCTATCATTCGCAAAGGTCCATTGACGATGCTGGTTCGCCCACTGTAGTCTGTTCTGGCAAGAACAGGACCTCTGTAGGGTCTTTTAGCCCAAAGACCAACCTCGTGCAGCCGAATCCCGGCCCTTTTATCTGAAATTCGATGAGCTGCTGTCATTGACTGGACTGTTGAGGACGCAGATGCAAATCGATTCCTGAGGTGACGCAGGCATATGGAGCAGTCTTCGGCAGGAGTTGTGACTATGGGTCTTCTACTGCGCAGCCGGTCTACAACTGAGCCAGTTTCTTGAAATCGTCTCCAAAGGCGACTAATGGTGTTTCTAACCACATTAAATTGTCTGACCACTAATCTTTATGACTGTCCAATCTGTAAAGAGTCGTTGTTCTGTAGTGAGATGAGCCATAATTGCGTATTGAATTTTTAAATGAATTGATTCGAGGAGCGTCAATTTTTTTATAGGCGTTCAATAACATGGCCAGTGAGTTTTACGGGATTCTCGTGAACCTATCATGAGTTATTGTCAAAAATGCTGTTTTGACTAGTGTCGCTTTTCTGTGCTCATGAATCATCTGCTGAGTACACTTCATGTCAGCACGTGAAGTTGATGTCCAAACGAACGTTTCATGCAATTTGACCTTGTCTGATCAGCAAACTTCAGTTTTAATCGTAACATTGTATTTGTTGCGTTTCTTTCTTTCTTTTTTTTTTTAACAGTATACATTATTCCATGGGAAAGCGTCCCTGAACTGGGCTGTCCGAGCCAGCAATCCTGTCAGCCATCATACTATCAACCCTGTCAGCCGTCATACTATCAACCCTGTCAGCCGTCATACTATCGCTACAAAGTCCAAAAAGAAGAAATCCCCCCCCCCCCAGGATTCACCGAAAAAGGGGGGGGGGGAGAATAATGGATTCACAGGTGACTATACGGAAACGACCATCTCCGCCCCAATTAATTCGAGTTCAGAACAGCGGATGGAGTATCCATGCATCTGGGCAGGAAATTTAACAATCAACGTGGCATGAAGATCCACAGAACGAAGAAGGGATGTGGTGCTTCCATGCTGCCTAATACTCAACAGTGCACTGCGACGCCAGTCTCAGATAAGACATTAGAAGGTCTCTGTCAGGATATAAACCACAGTACAGAGAATACCCAGGTTGAGTTACGCAGCAGGGAGGCAATGCAGCCCTCCGACGAGACCAGATACAAGGTTAACTTCCAACCAGCAAGTGCCAAAAGCATATGGGCAAACCTGGGCACAGGATTATGCAAAGAATTGGACAAACAGCTGAGAGGGAAAAACCTGGAGCAAAAACTGGAACATTTGGTAACATCATATATCTTCACTGCCACAAAGTTTGGAACCAAACAGGCAAAAAGAGAAAAAGTAACACAAAGAAAGTTCAGAAAACAGAGAAAAATAGAAACAATAAGGCAGCAGAAAAACCATGCTCGGAAAATGTTCAAGAAGGCACATGAATCAGAAAAGGAAGAACTAAGACAGTACAAAAAATCCCAGCAAAATGCCCGTTGCAGACCTGAAAGACTATGTAAAAGGAAGAGAGAAACAGAGATCCTTTCGAGTTTGCCAAGCAGTTATTTGAACAGCCAAAATCAGGTACGCTGAAAGCAGGTAAGGAGGTGCTTGAGGAACATCTGAGCAAGACATACTCTGATAAAAATCAGCATACACCTCTCGAGCAGATGAAAGGTCTAGTGTGGCCCTGTGCACCAGGCAGCAAATTCAAATGCAGCCCACCAACCTTACAAGAAGTAGAGAGCATCGTAGGAAAAGCTAAAGGCGAGTCAGCACCAGGCCCAAATGGCGTCCCTTACATATATGAATGATGCCCCGAAGTACTAAAGAAGCTTCGTAAACTCCTACGAACAAAATGGACCAAGGGACTCATAGTAAAGAATGGAAAAGGGCTAATGGAGTATAATCCCAAAGGAGCAGAATTCCACTGAAATCAACCAGTTTAGACTGACCTCACTTCTGAATGTGGAAGGAAAGATATTCTTCTCCGTGATGGCAAGGAGACTAACAACATACCTCCTAGATAATGGTTACGTTGATACATCCGTGCAGAAGGGATGAATTCCAGGTTCCCCATGATGTCTCGAGCATGCTTCAATGATTTGGGAAGCATTCAACAGGCAAGAACTGGAAAGCAAGATCTACAAGTAATATGACTTGACCTAGCCTAACATTCAACATACTACTATACAATGCATATGGCTCAGTACCGCACCAGATGACATGGCTAGCACTAAACATGTATGATGTGCCAAAAGAAATCACGAAGATGCTGAAAATGTACTTCACAGGGTTCCTCGTGAGATTTGGAACATCAGGATATATTACAAGATGGACTGAGCTCCAGGTAGGAATTGCAATGGGCTGTACACTATCTCCCATACTGTTCGTACTAACTATGCAAGTAATCCTGAAAGCAGCAGAAGGCCCAAAGTTCAAAAATGGATGTCAGATGCCACCACTAAAAGCATTCATGGATGACACGACAGTAATAACAACCAGTGAAGCACAGGTACGAAAGATGTTAAAGCGTTTGGATACCCTTATCATATGGTGCCGCATGAGCTTCAAGCCAAAGAAGTCAAGAAGCCTGTCACTCAGAAAGGGGAAAGTGATAGAAAGATCATACACAGTGGCAAATCAAATAATCCCAACTGTAGGGGAAGAGCCAGTGAAGAGCCTTGGCAGAGTATATGATGCTTCCAAGAAAGACTCAAACGCAGTGAAGCAGGTAATAGAAATGGCACAGAATGTGCCGAACATCATAGACAAAAGCAGGCAACTGGGTAAGTTCAAAATATGGTGCCTCCAGTTCATGCTGATTCCAAAACTGATGTGGCCACTACTCATTTACGAAGTAAGTACCAGCACAGTAGAGGCAGTCGAAAGAACGATAAATAAATCCATAAAAAGTAGTTGGGCGTACCACCAGGATTAACTGATGTAGTACTGTACTGCAAGAAGAGCAAACTGCAGTTACCATCG
Organism: Achatina immaculata; assembly: GCA_009760885.1. Classification (NCBI taxonomy): domain Eukaryota; kingdom Metazoa; phylum Mollusca; class Gastropoda; order Stylommatophora; family Achatinidae; genus Lissachatina; species Lissachatina immaculata. Next base: position 16,012,938 of record CM019719.1, read on the forward strand.
AAATCTGTGGTAGAAGAATATAAGTTAGGAAAGACAAGGCTTGCAATGATGCTAGAAGAATCTACAGATCCGGTGGTACGAAAAGCGCAGCCAACACTTAAAACTGGACGAAAATGGAGAGTGAAGAAGTGACCACAGCCAGGGAAACACAGGAGCTGAAAGAAGTAATAGGATACACCCAGACCAACAGAAGGGGATTTGGTCATGGCGAAATCAAATGGTGGTCACAAGCCTCTTGTAAGGAAAGAAGGGATATGATCATCAGTGAAATAAGGAATTCAGAGTATGATAAGCGGGTCCAGAAGGCAGTCCAACAGGAACAGCAAGATCAATGGACAACACTGGAGCAAGTCCTGTAAAGATCACTAACATGGAATGACATCTGGAAAATGGTACCCTTAAGACTCAGCTTCGTCATCAGAGCTACTTATGACCTTCTGCCTACAGGCTGCAACCTATACAAATGGATTTTATCAGAAGACACAAAGTGCCCTCTCTGCAACGAAAGGCAAACATTGGAACATATGCTGTCAGAGAGAGAGAGAGAGAGAGAGAGAGAGAGAGGGGGGGGGGGAAAGAGTTTTACCGCAAAAGTTATTACAGCTTGGTGCAGTTTTCAAACGTTTCGAGAGCAAAATGACCTCTAAAGTTTTGCGATTCGTGCACAAAATTTTCAGTCCGAGGGCAAATATTTTCTCCAAAATAATTGTGCGCAAGTGTGAGCCGTAACGCCACATTAAAAAGTGTAATTCAATTTTCGTAGGGGAAAAAAAAAACAAATTAAAGTTCACAGAAATCAGGGAAACAAACACATGTCGCACTATTATATTTTTTCTTCAGCTCGTCTATAGCACAGAATAATATCAAGAAGTTGAAAAATAAAACTGTTTATTTTATTTTATTTTACTGAGCAACATATAAAATTTCGTGCACTCTGCGTGCGTGCGTGCGTGCGTGCGTGCGTGCGTGCGTGCGTGTGTGTGTGTGTGTGAAACAATAGTATCGCCGTGACCGATTAGACTGACCAGGTGCAACACTGACAAAAGTTATGCTCTGCTGTCTGGATAGAGACAGATGATGAAGCTGTTTCTTTAAGTGTCTAGTGGGGTAAAAAAAAAAAAGGTTGCAATTAATTCATCAGACTACTACTCAGGCAGGTAAGGAAGTCTTATCACTTGTTTCAAGGTTATTCACAAGAAACTGAACATACCCAGATTCTCCACAACTCCACATAGACAACAGCCACTTAACTTGAAAACTACTGACAGCCCTCTACAGAACTGACATGTAACAGTGTGGATTAAATTGAAGAGGGTTTGAAAACATCAACAGATTTATTATGAGAAATAATGACAGATGTCTGGTGCTGATGAATTGCTTAGACCAAAAAAAAAAAACATGTTTGAGGCTCCACTCACCGGCTAGAACAATTGTTAGCCACATGAGGAGGAATAGGACAACTCTATCACAACAAAGTTGCAACAGTGCTCATAGAATAGCAAAAAGCAGCAACTTACACCTTCTGAACATCTCACAAATGTGAGAAGTACAATGATCTGGTCAAGTAACTGAGGCATAAATCACAACGCTTACTAACAGTAGTTAGTTCTGAACACTCCTTGCACAGTAACATGAGGCAACATTTAGTAGCACTCTGCTAACTAGAACAAAGCTCACTTCATAATAGTTCTAACCTTCTATTAAAGAAAACACACAATGATCAACTATTACTCTCTGTCTAAACTGTCAGCACATTCTAACCCAAAGCAAGCCTCACTAATGGAAAGAATCGTCCTCAAGAACCATTCTCATAATCACAATCGTAATCAACTGATACTGATCAAAATTCACATTCTAGAACCCTCATTCTAATATCTCCCCTTAAATATCATCTATCATTTCTACTTTCCTTTGTTTGTGAACACTCCTTCACGATAAAGTCTAAACTTCATGAAATCGCCTGTTTACAGACCTTGAACTAGTCTCTCAAAAACAACCTAATTTTAGCTACTTATAAAAACATGTCCAGAGAAAGTTCGATAAAAGTCATCAGAATATCGGGATGTCAACTCCCAAAAAATGACCTTCAGTGAAAAACTAACTGGACATTCCAAATTCAATTTCACAAAATATGTCAGGATAAAGTTCATGATTTCCCGTGATTTTTTAAAGTTCCTAGTTTTAACTTCCTTTGACCTGTCTACGACAATAATACTAAGGGGCTAGAATCAAATCGTCAAAAATACTAGATTTATCATGGATTATATCCCTTAGCTAGAATAATGTCACGTGTGTGTGTGTGTGCGTGAGCACGGTATTGCTGTCGCGCCGCTTAGAGGGAACATTTATGGAAAGTCACAAGTTATCCAGATACACAACAGATTCGTCACAGGTAATGTACCTGCCCACTGGCGAGCTCCAGCTGACCACACAATGTCCACACACTGGCTAAGACCACGGGAAGATATACAGATCTTAACATTGTAGCCGGCCTCGGAATCGTCACAGATTTCCACTAGAAGACGCTCCTGTATCTGAAACAGATAGTGCACATGTTTACTTGTAATAAATCATTCGGCCTGAGACCACATGTAATAGTCTGTAATGAATTTTTATTTTAAAAGTCGCAACGACCTAGGCCGTAACGCACTCTTTACATCTTTACAATCACTACTCTTTATAATAAGAATTATATATATATAAATATAAAATTGTTAACATCATTATGGACCTCTACAATGGATATGTTTGTGTAGTCAAAACAGAAGAAAGGGTGAGCGAATGGTTCCATATTGAAACAAGGATGTATACTATCTCCTTTGCTTTTTGGAATTACAATAGACCTCATAATGAAAGAACGCTGCGCAGGTAACCCAGGAACATGGGACCCAACTAGAAGATCTCGATTTTGCTGGTGACATAACTCTTATCAGTAACAATGGCCATGCAAGGAAAAAAAACAGATATACTGTCTTCATTGGCTAGCAAAATAGGACTTAATATTAATAAAGACAAAACAAAAATAATGAAACTCCTCATTAATCAGAATGAAAAATTACGCGTAGAAGGGACAGATGTTGAAGAAGTCAATCACTCTGCATACCTTGGCAGCTACACAGACCAGGATGGTGACACCAGAAAGGAAGTTAAAATTAGAATTAAAACAGAAGCTTCGATCTTCAAGAATCTTGAGAACATGTGGCATTCAAAAGTTATAAGCACAAAAAACAAGTTAAGACTATTCAGTTCAAAAGTAATATACACTTTCATTTTTGCATGCGAAAGCTGGAAATCAACTAAGAAATTAGACTCTTCTGAAAACAAATGCTTCAGGAAAATACTCAGCATCAAGTGGAACGAATTCAAGAACAATGCAGAGAAAAGACAGATGAGCGAACAACAACCAGTCTCATGGGTGATCAGGAAAAGAATATGGACATATGTTGGTCAAGAAACGATCAGAGAATTCAAAAACAAGCTATCAAGTGGAACACAACAGGTCAAAGAAAAAGAGGCAGACCGCGTGAAACTCTAAAGAGGACACTGTTAAGAGAAGCCAAATTAATAGGCATAAAATCTCTTGATGCGGTTGAAAAGCTCACCGAAAACAAGGAGAATTGGCGAACACCTTGCGAGCCCTATGTGACGTTTAACGGAACTGGAAGGATATAAGATATACAATATATATATATATATATATATATATATATATATATATATACACATATATATACTAGAAGTGATAAACAAAGGTTGACCAACAAGAGGCAGATCCAGACAACGGTGGCGTGACAGCTTGGAAGAAGACCTACGAGCCCACAGATGGACATGTGGCAGGTGAAGACTAAGAACAGAAAGGAGTGGAGACAAATCTTCTCTGCAGCGATGAATAGCAATGCCTCGGAAAGCTGAAGAGTATATATAAGAAGAAGAAGTCAATATGGCCCAAGCTGGTTTCAGGCAAGGAAGAGGATCAAGAGATCATATATTCAATATAAGATTAATAATAGAGAAATGCAGAGAGTTTAATCTGAATCTATATTTAGAATTTATAGACTACTCAAAGGCATTTGATTGTGTACAACACCAGAAACTTTGTGAAATAATGGAAAAAAAATGGGATTTCCAACACATTTGATACAATTAACATCACTGCGGTATCTAGACCAACAAGCAGCAGTAAGAATAAATGGTGAAACAACAACTTGGTTTGACATAAAACAAGGGGTCTGTCAGGGGTGCATATTGTCACCTTACCTATTTAACTTGTATACTGAAAATATAATGAGGAATGTTAGAGAAGATGTAGATAAAGAATATTACGATGCCATAACAATTGGAGGTTATGAAATACCAGAGATTAGATATGCTGATGACACAGTATTACTGTCCACAACACAAAAAGTAATGGAAAAACTAATTATGTCTGTCCGTAAGAGCAGTGAAGAGTAAAACCTCTATCTTACAGCAAAGAAAACTAAATTAATGAAAACTGACAAAACAAACAAGGCAGCTGAAATATGTATCAATGAGGAAAAACTGGAAGAAGTGGAGATTTTTTAATATCTTGGATCACTACTAACTAGTAATGGATATACAATGAGGGAAATTAAAAGGAGGACATCTATCGCTCTTCAGAAAGTAAAACAACTAAAGAATCTGTGGAGAGGAGCAGACAGAATCACAAAAATAAGATTTTTAAGAGCATGCATCTTTCCCATCGCAACATATGCCTGTGAGACCTGGACACTTAACAAAACAGCTGAGAAACACATAAATGTCTTTGAATGTAAATGCTACAGAAGAGTTATTCAATTATCATGGACACAGGAAATACTACAAGAACTTAATATTGAAGAAGCTTGGCTAGTAAAGAGGATTAAACAGAGAAAACTGAAATATTCTGGACATATTAAACGTCATGATAATTTAGAAAAGACAGTTTTGGAAGGGTACATAACGGAGAAAAGAAAGAGGAAGACCAAGGTAAAGATGGCTGCAAGACATTGTTGATAATCTGCAAATAGATGCATCAGCAACAGGACAACATGTTTACAACCGAGAGGCCTATAGGAGAGCTGTTAAATAGTGAAAGATCCGCAAGGGACATGCAAATGACTGACTGACTGAACCACTGACAAATATATGAAAAGACTTCCTGAGCGCTTTCAAGTTTTTTGAAGTTTTTTCAATGGCTGTGTCCTTTTTCATTCTTGCATGTACAAAACAGTTGCTACAGTGTTCTGAAGCTCGCAGGACTCCCATTGTTATTACAAAAAGAAGGGACGGCCGCGATGGATACAAATAGACTGGCTAATCCATAGGGCAGACAGCGGGGGGGGGGGGGGGGGGTGAATAGCGTTGCAATTGTATAAAATTCTTCTCAGAGGCAATGTATGTATGTATGTATGTATGTATGTAGGCATGATGTATGTATGTATGTAGGCATGATGTATGTATGTATGTATGTGTATGTATGTATGTATGCATGTATGTATGATATGTGTATGTATTTATATATGTATATATGTGTGTGTATATTTATACATATATCACGTAAAACAAATCTGTGACAATACTCGAATCTGTATCAAAACGTTTTACATTTAAAAACGACTGGGCTTCTCTTTATATAAACATGTATTGACCACCATCCCCCCCCTCCCCCAGTGGTGATATCATTGATTTGTCCCGCCTCTTTCAAGCAAAGAAAAGCCATGACAGACTGGATGATCCGTTATAAATCTACCACACCCTGTTCTACGCTCGCAACAACTCGCCTGGCCTGCCCAATCCCATACCACGTGGCCATCGGTAAAATCAAACCAGCAGAGAATTGCAATGAAAAGTGGGCGCACATTTTTTTAAAAAAATGGAAATAATCGGTTGAAAACACGTCCGCGAGAAAATGAGAAAGACCTGGGAGCAAAATAAAGACATGTCCATCACTGAATGCTGAAAATGTAAGGTTTGCGATTCCAGTTCCGACAGGAGGCGCAGAATTCAGCATCCCGTTAGAATCTGCCCTACTTGTTTACATCATTTTTTTTTCCCTGCGAGATCAAACCAACCAACGGGAAGAATCAACTCTCAACTTGAAACTAGTTCACATCATCCCTATAAATAGAAGACAGACGATTTAATATTAGCATTCCTCATACTGGACTGTCAAAAATGTCAGATGCGAAGATAATTGTTCTGCTGTCTAGTCTATTCATTGGCAAAAAATTAGTTTTGGCGTTAATTTTCGATTTTGTTGTAGATGTTTACTATGTTTTCAGCGTGGAATTTAAAATATGAAGTTTTAAAAACACAATCTTCTTCTTCTAGACTCTGACATATTTGTTGACCGGATAAATTGCGTGTTATTATGGAGGTCATGAACTGCACCCCCAGATTTTGTCTTCCAGTGTAGCTCCCTGTGGCCAAAGCTGGCCTCAGACTTCGTGGCAGAGCTGCAGAATGTGTTCAGTAATCTGGATCCTTGGGTCTCACGTGCAGTCTGGGGTGCATGTGGCAACTTGGGGCGATACAGGTATGTTAGCAACTGGCTGTGTTCCATGCATGATCTGAGGTGGAGGTATGTTCTTGACGTGAGAGTTGCCGCATATGATCGTTAGCTGGTGGGTTGTGTAGATCAAATCTCGTTAGCTAGAGGCTTGTGTTCATCAAATCTCGTTAGCTGGTGGCTTGTGTAGATCAAATCTCGTTAGCTGGTGGGTTGTGTAGATCAAATTTCGTTAGCTAGAGGCTTGTGTTCATCAAATCTCGTTAGCTGGTGGCTTGTGTAGATCAAATCTCGTTAGCTGGTGGGTTGTGTAGATCAAATTTCGTTAGCTAATGGCGTGTGTAGATCAAATCTCGTTATCTGGTGGCTTATGTAGCTCAAATCCATGGCTTTTTACACTAATGCTTGATTATAGCTTTTGCTTGGCTGTATGAGATAAGGTGTTGATGCTAAGATTGTCTGCCCCCAGCTTTGGCAGGTCTGTCAGCTTCTTCCATTCCCAGCAGACCACAGTGCGAGAAATACAGCGGAAACTATGTATGCGCTACATTCCTTCTTCTTCTTCTTTTTTTTTTTTTAATAAGCAGGGTATTCAATAAAATGGAAAATAAAACTGAGGTCCTCGTAAAGTGAATATTCAGATGAAGAGGATACATTTCATGGACAGAAAAGAAAACCAAGAAATACTAAATTAAAAAGAGAAATAACGAAAAAAAAACAAAAAAATAAGAATCTCACAGTTAAAATATTTCACTCATATTACGAGGTATGACGCAAAAAAAGGTGTACATGAAGGTAAAGATGACAGGGGAAAAAGCGTAAGTGGACGACAAAGATACAGATGTGTAGACAGCATCAAAAGATTGACTGGGTTCAGTTTGGTTGAATGCATCGCGAAAGCAAAGGGACACGTCATGGTGAAGACCCAGTGCAGCAGATTACCACATGATGATGATGATGATGATTGGGGGGGGGGGGTGAGATGGTAGGGAAGAACGAATCCTATAAAAAGAAAGTGTCTTTTTTTTTTTTTAGACGACGAAAACAACAGGCCGTGAACCGGTGCTACTGCAAACCGGGCCCAACCGTAACAAGATGTGGACCTTACCCCCGGCATTCAGTGTGCAGGGCAGGCCTCAAGCATCTCGTTTGTTCCAAAATAACAAAGTGTAGATTCTACAGAGCGCAGAGCTACACTTTGATCTTAGCCAAAAGGCCGAGAAGTGTCTAGGCCAGGTCATGGTTGGCGGAGTCGCCTCTGTATCTACGCTCAAATTTAGTATCACCGCTTAACGAAGCAGTCTGTGTCCCGTGGTACCTGCATGTCATGTGGAGGGGGGGGGGGGGATTTGAAATAGGATGTCAGCACCTCTCTCTCTCTCTCTCTCTCTCTCTCTGAACCTTAAGTACCCACGGCACATGGGGCTTCCGCAAGGGTTTTCCACAAATGCCTGTCCTTTGCCTTTTTTTTTTTTCGCTCTTGCCCAGGTTCAACATCCTCTCTTTTGTTCTCCTCTTGTGTTTAGGTTACAGGAGGTCTGCAGTTGGGGGCTGGGGACTTCCAGTGGATGGCTTTCACCCAGAACCCATGAAGGTTTTTCCCGAAAAAAAAATTCGCCCGAGTAGGAAATCGAACCAATGACCTTCTGATTGGCAGGAGAGTACATTAACGTATACCCAAACTGTGGCATCTCGAATAAACAAGGTTAGACCCCCCCCTCCCCAAAAAAAAATGTCATGCACAAAATAGGAAAGCAAAAATAAATACTACCTATATCTTCATTCCCTGGTAAACTCTTGTTTCCGCAAGACAAATTAATAAACTGGGTTTTAAATAAAAGATAAACAATTGTTTCAAGGTCACTATGAGTCAGAGATCAGAGATACTGATAATCACCGGAAATGTCACGAGAAATCATAAGTTAGAGAACCTGACAATGACTGGACACTTCATGAGAACCCAAAAGTTAAAGAATCTGATAATCACTGGGAAAATCAAGGGGGGGGGGGAGAAGAAAGAAGACAGCTGAGAGAAAAAATATCTTAATGTGGGGTGTAATACAATTGTAAATATTTTCTTTTGTTCTCTTGTGGAAGGTTAATAGACTACAACTTTTCCTTTATCATACACTAACAGTTAGAAAGTCATTGTTGAAATCAGACACAATTTCCCAACCAAAGGAAACTCCGTGTAACATTACAGGAGGAAGGGAACTTTGAAAATGATCATTGATGGAAGGAGTCAAAGGGCTCCGATATCTTTGATCTCAGATCAAAGCTTCATGCCCGCTGCTGGAGTAATTACGTAATGTTACGTCGAGTCTAGATGGTGTGACCTAAAGAAGACATTTGAATCGCCAGTCTCTGGCTAGACACGCTAAAAACTGGAAAAGTGAAGGGCAGCCGGCAAGTGTATGGCCCGTTCAGACGTGTGACAAGTTAGAAAAAGAAAAAGTTGAAAGTGAGACTTTTCACATCGATAGTTTAAGTATTCCCCAGACACATCTTATTACAGAGTTGTATTTTCAGTGTTTTGTACGCGTTGTATCTCTATACTGAACCTATCCTCAGACGTTGGTGGCGGCCTCCAATGATGAATAAGCTTTGATGATTTTATACATTTCAGGTCATTTTTACTTTTATAATTGTTTTTTGAAAGTGATATATATATATATATAAGGTAAAATTCCTGTTTCTGTTTCCATACTATTAAGGCATATTGGGGAATATGGTTTTAAGCCCGTATTGTCCATGACCTTCGGCACATGAAAGTGTGATGTGGTCTGTATCACGCCTGCCTCTGTACCTTCCTAGATTTCTCTGGTACCCATGTTCCGAGACTGGGTGAACCCCGGGGGAGTATTGGTCAGCTGGGGATTGGAACCCTCGACCACTCGGTTGCTAGACGAGTGCTCTAACCACCCACTACGCTAGCCGGTCATTTGTTCAACAAAAGTATCAGAGCTTCCAGAAGAAGGAAATGGTGAAGGAGCAACAATGTCTTCCACCGCAGGACACATCAGGCCTTATTATTTTTCTATATTGGCCACGTCTGTCAGCTGTGATTATTAATAAACGTAAAGAGAGGTCATCTCGACATGTGATCGAGAGTGCGGCAAGATTCCCGAACCGGTGGAGAGTGCCCGTAGCTGGCTGCAGCCCACCATGTCAGTTTTCAACCGTTCAAGACAGCTTATTTTCACGTTTTATACCAGAGGTGCCCAACTTCAAAAATAATATTTAACAGAATATTCTTATCTTATATCCTTCCCGTGCCGTTAAACGTCACATAGGGCTCGCAAAGTAGTTCGCCAATTTTTCCTGTCTTCGGCGAGTCTTTCAACCTCATCAAAGGATTTTATGCCTGTTAATCTGGCCTCTCTTAATAATGTCCTCTTCAGAGTTTCACGCGGTCTGCCTCTTTTTTTTCGGCCTGTTGTGTTCCACTTGATAGCTTGTTTTTGGATTCTCTGATCATTTCTTCTCATCAAGTGACCAACATATGTCCATCTCCTTTTCCTGATCACCCATGAGACTGGTTGTTGTTCAGTCATCTGTCTTATATCTGCATTGTTCTTGAATTCATTCCACTTGATGCCGAGTAATTTCCTTAGGCATTTGTTTTCAAAAGAGTCTAATTTCTTGTCTATTTCTCTAGTTGTTTTCTAGCTTTCGCATGCATAAATGAGGGTGGATATTCCATTTGAATTGAATAGTCTTAATTTGGTTTTTGTGCTTATAACTTTTGAATTCCATATGTTCTCAAGATTCTTGAAGATTGATGCTGCAACAGAATATTACACCTATTTTAATGCCATAATATTTATTTTCTAAATGTTAATTAAAGGAAAAAAAAGTTCTGAATTATGCGGGAAAGTTCTCCTGTGTCAGACAAGAGCTAGGCTACTCTGTCGCCAATACTGGTAGTGCAGGAGAGCTCAGCTCCTCAACCAACGTTACAGTTGGCGCTGCTTCGTTTTCGCGTCCTTTCCTGTTTTTACTAAAAAAAAAAAAAAGTACAGTACCTTCCAGACATTGGACCTTTCTAGAAACGGTCAGGAAATCCATTGAGAATGATTAATGATTAAATATTAATAATTATTCACTCTTTATTAATAAGTAAGCACAGTCTTGTTATTTCAAAAGCCCTGTCAAAGTCAGAAACGTCTCTCAAGGAAAATATTCTCAGTTTCGAGTACCCTCGTTATAGTAAAGTGTTTTTACTCTACACATATTCCTCTTTTGGAGCTGCTTTTGAATTCAGTCTAAAGCCGGTGTATAAGACTTGTTTAATGTATTGCGCGCAACATGTACCAAATTTTCAAACTGGCCCGCGATTTTCAAAAGTTGACCACCCCAGGGTTATAGCTTCCCTTGTGAAGCTGTTTTGTTTGCACCTCGTATGTTGGGCACACACGTGTAGAATATGTTTACCCGTTATCACACGGGTGCCACATGCGCACATGTGGGTCAGGCTGATCTTAAGCCTTTTGAAAAGATGGTACCTCGGTCTGGTGAGACCGACGCGGAGACGAAAGTTGATTATTTGGCTGTGATATCCATGCTGGCTAATTTTGAATGTCAGTGTGCTCTGACCAGGTATTAAAAGAACTTGCGTATGTCTCGTGAACGCTGTATGGTTTACACGCTTAATGAGCGACAGTGTGACCAATCCTGAGAGTTATCAAGTGGAACTATTCGCGGGCAAGCGTATAGCACTTCCACTGAAAACTTCTAACAGCCTTATCTCCCATTTCCCCTTTGAAGATATGAATAACACAGCTTTTCTATTCTAACACAGCTTTTCTACTCTAACATGTATCTCCCCTTTCCCCATTGAAGATATCAATAACACAGATGTTCTATTCTAAAAGCATTATCTCCCCTTTCCCCTATTTAAGATATCAATAACACAGCTTTTCTATTTTAAAAGCATTATCTCCCCTTTCCCCATTGAAGATATCAATAACACAGATGTTCTATTCTAAAAGCATTATCTCCCCTTTCCCCTATTTAAGATATCAATAACACAGATGTTCTATTCTAAAAGCATTATCTCCCTTTTCCCCATTGAAGATATCAATAACACAGCTTTTCTGTTCTAACAACCGTATCTCCCCTTTCCCCGTCGAAGATATCAATAACACGGCTTTTCTGTTAACTCTTACTCATCAGTTAATCTTTATGCTCTGCTGGAATAAATGTTGATGATACATTTTGGTAGAAAAAAAAAAGGTAGAAGGAAGTTATTCAATGTATAATTTTAAAATATGGGCTGGGTTAGAAACGTGCTATTTTTCATTTTATTTAGACTTCGCTTAAATATCACCGTGAGTATTGACTGACATAGTTGTGCCAATGTTGTTTTGAAATGAAAGAGTTAAACATGAGAACAGTGAACAATAAAATTAAATGTTATATTTAAATAAGAACACATAACGATAATTTATAACACTGCTAGTCTTCGTGATCAATATTTATGATGGCATAATCACCAGGTTATATATAAATACAAAAGTATTAAGTTTTATGTTGCATCATGTGTCTTCTTCGTAATTAAAGCTGCCCTGCTTTCAAAAGCCCGGTCGCAGTGATCGGAGATAACAAGTTGCAAGAGCTGGCACTTCCTAGAGAAAAAAAAAAACATTAAAAAATCGTCCTCTCAAGGGGGACAATCGAAGTAAATCTACTCATTGATTTCCGCTCGTGTCTTCCATACAAAACCTTTCGCAGTAATCGACATACGTACTCTCATATTTCCCGACCTCTTTCTTCCCTTCCATTACACGGCGTACTTCTGTATCGATTAAGGGATCGCCTGTTTTCCAAAAAACGAGATCACAGAAGTGTGTTTCCTGTATGCTAAGATGTTCAGACCATGAGGAGCTGGTATTATCAGTTTAACGATTTTAAGAAATAATTTTATATCTTTTTTTTTTTTAATAAACAATTTCACACCGAATCAAAATTACGAATACTTTCACGGGACTGGTTATCTGTCGTTTGATTTCGTGTAGTTGCTATCTAAAAATCTTTTTTAAGTACGCCTTTCTGGTGTCATTATTAGGACCTTAGTATGAATACGTCTTATTGGTTATGACAGCATCAGACAAGATACTTCCAGCTAAAACATATGATAAGATTGGTTATGACAGCATCAGACAAGATACTTCCAGCTAAAACATATGATAAGATTGGTTATGACAGCATCAGACAAGATACTTCCAGCTAAAACATATGATAAGATTGGTTATGACAGTATCAGACAAGATACTTCTAGCTAAAACATATGATAAGATTGGTTATGACAGCATCAGACAAGATACTTCTAGCTAAAGCATGATAAGATTGATTATGACAGCATCAGACAAGATACTTCTAGCTAAAGCATGATAAGATTGGTTATGACAGCATCAGACAAGATACTTCTAGCTAAAACATATGATAAGATTGGTTATGACAGTATCAGACAAGATACTTCTAGTTAAAACACATGGTAAGATTGGTTATGACCGTATCAGACAGGATACTTCTAGTTAAAACATATGGTAAGATTGGTTATGACAGCATCAGACAGGATACTTCTAGTTAAAACAGGACCAATAACAATAAATGAATTAAAAGAGGACATCAACAACAGACTTACTAGAGCAAACCAGGCTTTTGCAATGCTGCAGACTATATGGAAATCTAAAAGACTAGGCACGAAGATGACAATCAGGATATTTAAGAGTAATGTTCTCTATGGAAGTGAATGCTGGAAAATCACCAAAACCATAGAAAAACAAGCCGAATTCTGTAAAGACTAAATGTTTACGAAGAATTAGAAGAATATTTTGGCAAAACACCGTAAGAAATAACATCTTGTTGGCAGAAATGCAGATGAAGCCACTGACAGCAATTATTGAGGAAAGACGCTGGCGATGGTTGGGACATGTGCTCTTTTCTTCATTGACACTACCAAAAAATAGCACTAAGATGGACACCACAGGGGAACAGAAGTAAGGGTAGATCAAAGGAGATATGGAGAAGAACAACAGAGGATGTTTTTTGTGGAAAATCCTTGTGGAAGCCCCGTGTGCCTTGGGCACTTAGGGTTCAGAGAGAGAGAGAGAGAAATTCATTGTACGTTAACTATTCTTTCATGTCCTTGGTCTGCGATCGACTTAAGCAACCCAGTATGTCTTCTTGCCTTGGTCTGCGATCGACTTAAGCAACCCAGTATGTCTTCTTGCCTTGGTCTGCGATCGACTTAAGCAACCCAGTATGTCTTCTTGCCTTGGTCTGCGATCGACTTAAGCAACCCAGTATGTCTTCTTGCCTTGGTCTGCGATCGACTTAAGCAACCCAGTATGTCTTCTTGCCTTGGTCTGCGATCGACTTAAGCAACCCAGTATGTCTTCTTGCCTTGGTCTGCGATCGACTTAAGCAACCCAGTATGTCTTCTTGCCTTGGTCTGCGATCGACTTAAGCAACCCAGTATGTCTTCTTGCCTTGGTCTGCGATCGACTTAAGCAACCCAGTATGTCTTCTTGCCTTGGTCTGCGATCGACTTAAGCAACCCAGTATGTCTTCTTGTAGGGCAGCGACAAATTCTCTCCACCTCTCACGGTCTGCAGCCAGCCTTTGTATTGTGCCCCAACTGTGCTATATGTTCATCACTTCTGTTTCTATATTCTATAGTTCTCGGCCAGGTAGCCTCTGGTCGACCGGTGTATGCTCCCAGGTGTCGATTGTGTCTTCTGCCTTTGTATCCTGAATTAATTTCCCTATAACTTTTTCATTATTTTTTGCCATAAGGTAGTTTTTGGTGAGCAATGAAAATAGAAAGCAGGAAATGAATTTTTATAAACATTTTCATGTTGTTTTTTTTTTTGAGGATGGAATACAAGTAGAAAGAGGAAACAAACAAAAAAAAAACTCAAGTTCTCTGAAAAATTGGCCAATTTTGTTTGAAAAAAGTACACTCTGTACAATGAAGAGCAAAGTTTCAGAGTGCTGGCCCTTTACTGGTTGTTTGACATAAGGCTGTTATACATATTCCTTTGAGTATCATCAAAAATGATGTTTGCATTTATGAAATATTACAATTTAAACAAAGTGATACTTGTGAGTACCGTTAAGATACAAAGGGTTAAAGGGCGTTGAAGAGATTCCCTTGTTTGGAAGGAAGCGGGGAGGGGGGGGGGGAGGGCGTAGTGGATGAAAACAGAATGACTAATCGATTGGGCAAGCTGAGGGAAGGGGAGAGAACCAGCTGTGCACCAGCTAACAAAATTTCTCTCGGAAGCCCTGGTTGCAGAAGTTCGTCTGCGGGAAAAGAGAGGAAGAGCGAAGGAATAACCCAGCAACTTAAACACCTCTGACTGACTTTCTGTCTGAGGTCTTTAAGCTGTTGGGTTTTTCACTTACTTTCAGGAATTTAAACTGCCGAATAATCTGTCTGATGTGTGTGTGTGTGTGTGTGTACCTCTGATGATCTAGGGACTGTATAGTGTGAGGGTGGGGATACCTCTAATGATCTAGGGACTGTATAGTGTGGGGGTACCTTTAATGATCTAGGGACTGTATAGTGTGGGGGTACCTCTAATGATCTAGGGACTGTATATTGTGAAGGTGTGGGTACCTCTAATGATCTAGGGACTGTATAGCGTGGGAGTGTGGGTACCTCTGATGATCTAGGGATTGTATAGTGTGGGGGTATCTCTAATGATCTAGGGATTGTATAGTGTTTGTGTAAGGGTACCTCTAATGATCTGGGGATTGTATATTTGTTTCTTTCTCTCTAGTAGAGTTTCCTGTTCATTGTGCTTTTGTGTGTGTGTGTGAATTTTAACATTAAGCATTTCAAAGTAATTTAATTTTACAATCCGGTGCTTTTCACAATATCCATCACCATAATAACCTTTTATTAATTCCTGTTGTAGTTCCGTTTTAACATTAACAAAGAAAAGACCATTCCCATTTTTTGCCTACAACAAATAGTTGAAGTGCAGGTGATCAAAAATGATTTATTGACTGAAGAGTCGTAGCGACCAAAGCCGTGTAAGTTACATCATGCTCCATAAATAACAACAAAACGCTAGCTCAGCCAACGCCGCTTTTGATGCAGCGCACCACTTTACGGTGAGAAACTAAAGCATAATTATTGATCGATCTTACTTTTAAGACACATGGAACAGGGGCAGCGGGCGCCCAATTTGACTCAAAAGGCCTGGGAACAAAAGCAGGCTAGGATCCTCTACCTCTCACTTCCACTGATTGTTCCATAAGAACGGGCTGAATTACAACAGCCCGTGGTTCTATAAGAACAGGCTGAATTACAACAGCCCGTGGTTCTATAAGAACAGGCTGAATTACAACAGCCCGTGGTTCTATAAGAACAGGCTGAATTACAACCAGCCCGTGGTTCCATAAGAACAGGCTGAATTACAACCAGCCCGTGGTTCTATAAGAATAGGCTGAATTACAACCAGCCCGTGGTTCCATAAGAACAGGCTGAATTACAACCAGCCCGTGGTTCCATAAGAACAGGCTGAATTACAACCAGCCCGTGGTTCTATAAGAATAGGCTGAATTACAACAGCCCGTGGTTCTGTAAGAACAGGCTGAATTACAACAGCCCGTGGTTCTGTAAGAACAGGCTGAATTACAACAGCCCGTGGTTCTGTAAGAACAGGCTGAATTACAACAGCCGTGGTTCTATAAGAACAGGCTGAATTACAACAGCCCGTGGTTCTATAAGAACAGGCTGAATTACAACAGCCCGTGGTTCTATAAGAACAGGCTGAATTACAACAGCCCGTGGTTCTATAAGAACAGGCTGAATTACAACAGCCCGTGGTTCTATAAGAACAGGCTGTATTACAACAGCCCGTGGTTCTATAAGAATAGGCTGAATTACAACAGCCCGTGGTTCTATAAGAACAGGCTGAATTACAACAGCCCGTGGTTCTATAAGAATAGGCTGAATTACAACAGCCCGTGGTTCTGTAAGAACAGGCTGAATTACAACAGCCCGTGGTTCTATAAGAACAGGCTGAATTACAACAGCCCGTGGTTCCATAAGAACAGGCTGAATTACAACAGCCCGTGGTTCCATAAGAACAGGCTGAATTACAACAGCCCGTGGTTCTATAAGAACAGGCTGAATTACAACAGCCCGTGTTACGATTTATAGTCATTCGTGGTCCGGTTTGTTGTTAATGTTTAGCACAGAAGCTCAGCTAGCGCTGAGGACGTTGTTCTGTTTTAGTGCGTAGTATTCATAGGTAATGATGAACGTCACAACAGCCTGATGTCACTGCTGTCACTCATTGTCAAGAAAGAAAAGGCAGTATCATCTTCACTAATAGCCAAAAACATTATTATCGTCTTCACCAACAGTAAAAAAAACATTCTTACTGTCTTCACCAACAGTAAAAAACATTCTTGTCTTCACCAACAGTAAAAAAAAACATTCTTACCGTTTTCACCAACAGCGAAAAACATTCTTGTCATCTTCACCAATAATCAACAACATTCCTAAGTACACCTTCATCTTTTAACAAGAACATGACTGTCAGACCATACTTAGCAAACGAAGAGCATATTTTTATCATCACCTTTTTTTTTACCAAGAACATTGCTACCGTTACACAGCCTGTTACCACGAATATTATCGTCACCATCATCTGTCATAAAGAACTTACTATCATAGCCATCATTTATCGCCAACAACATCGATATCATCACCCGCTAACGAAATTAATATTATGTTCGCCTTTCACCTGGAACATCGCTGTCATTATCACCACCCATTATCTACATTCTACATTTTTTTAGGGGGGGGGGGACTCGAAAACCAAAGAAAAAAAAAACAGACAATAATCTGTGTGCCAGATCCCTAATTACTCACGAGGAGAAACTGTTGCTAGCTCTTTATCTGGAAATTCTCTACCATCAGCATTTATCGCTGAGAACACCACAGCCCATTAACACCTATCACAAATCTGTCACCACTACAATCATCACCTATCGTAAGGTGGTGACCACTTATTTAACGTGGGTCATGGTCATTACCACGTGGCGGACGGTTAGCCTTCTTTTGGTCAGTCATTTGATTAGTCGAGTCTCGACGTCTCCGAGGATGGTTGCTATTCTGGTCCCGGGATGAAGTCTACAGGTTTGAGCACTTTATGGTGTTCCATGTGAAGTTTCTCAATGTTTAATTAGTGTGACGTAAAAGATGGTGGGAGCATTTCAACGCTCTTGCCGGCATACTTTCAAATGAATCTTTTGCATCGACACATAAAGTAAAACAGGAGTTGGGCATACGGCCAACAACCTTATCCTGAAACCCACCTCGAGGCAACCCTAGACGGGGAAACAAAAAACAAAAAAAACTGTTACGGAAACTGGCAATAAAATCAATCGAGCACCAGGGATACCAGCTCCGACGAGCTCAGGAAAATACTTGGTGTAAAGTGAAACGAATTCAAGAACATTACACAGATATGACAGATGAGCAAACAACCTGTCTCATGGGTGATAAAAAAAAAATGAACATATGTCGATCATGTGCTGAGAAGAAACAACCAGAGAACCCTAAAACAAAGTATCAAGTGGAACACAAAAGGCCGAAGAAAAAGAGGTAGACCACGTGACATTTTAAAGAGGGCATTATTAATAGAGGCCGGTTTAGTGGGTATAACATTCCTTGATGAGATTGAAAAGCTTGCCGAGAACAGGAAGTCTTGGCAAGCTACAATGTGAGCCCTATGTGACGTTTAGCGGCACGGGAAGGATGTAAGAAAATGTAAGAAAAAAGTAATCAGGAATACTGATTCAGTGAATGTTACCAAATTTAACACACAAATTCAGAAAGGGGTAGGTATTTAACACGAACTGATGCGCCCTGAACTGTGGCACAACAGTGATTGTTGAGTTCCGCGTTACAGAGGAGACTCCATTGAACTGATGGTGCAGCACGCTATTTTGGTGGACCTACGATGTGGTGAAGCAAAGGGTTCAATGATTACGATTTAGTCATATGTGGTGGCGCTGGTGTACTATTACAAGGGATCGGCCAGAGTATGTTTCGGTACATATAGAGTATGATGATGAGTTTGGTTTTGTAAAGCACATATATTTTGTTATGGCATGAATTTTGTATACGAAGGCATGTCTATGAAAGGGATGATGCAGTCTTTCTCTGGTTTATGTATTTTAACGATATGCACGTGTATATGTTACGGAAACTCGCAATAAAATCAATCGAGCACCAGGGATACCAACTCCGACGAGCTCAGGAAAATACTTGGTGTAAAGTGGAACGAATACGTAACATATACACGTGCATATCGTTAAAATACATGACCCAGAGAAAGACAGCATCATCCCTCTCATAGACATGCCTTCATACGAAAGAACCCCAAAACCCCGTATCTCTCTCTCTCTCTCTCTCTCTCTCTCTCTCCCTTGATTATGATTTGATATTCAGGGTTATTCACGCGTCCATGAAACATTTCAAAAATTCACAACAAAGAAGCTACGTAACGGATCATGATTACTCTTACGCCAAGAGAGAGAAAGAGAGAGAGAGAAGAAAGAGAGAGAAAGAAAAAGAGAGAGAGAAAGAGAGAGAAAGAGAGAGAGAAAGAGAAAGAGAGAGAAAGAGAGAGAGAAAGAGAGAGAGAAAGAGAGAGAGAGAGAGAGAGAGAAAGAAAGAGAGAGAGAGAGAGAGAAACTCTTCAAATTTTTTTAAAATAAGCTCGCGCGCAGAACTCTCATGGTTTGGGGCTAGGAGGCAGCGCTTATAATATAAGATTAATAATAGAGAAATGCAGAGAATTTAACGTGAATCTATATTTATCTTTTATGTAGACTATTCAATGGCATTTGATTGTGTACAACACCAGAAACTTTGGGAAATAATGGGGGGAAAAATGGGATTTCCAACACATTTGATACAGTTAATATCACTGCCGTATCTAGACCAACAAGCAGCAGTGGGAATTAATGGTGAAACAACAACTTGTTTTGACATAAAACAAGGGGTCAGACAAGGGTGCATTTTGTCGCCTTACTTGTTTAACTTGTAAAATGTAGACAGAGAATATTACGATGCCATAAAAATTGGAGGTTATGAAATACCAGAGAGTAGATATGCTGATGACACAGTGTTACTGTCCACAGCACAAACAAGAATGGAAAAACTAGTTATGTCAGTCCTTAAGAAGAGACAAAAAAATCTTGTCAAAAAAAAAAAATAAGAGAGAGAATATACTTTCATAGTACATGCAATGAGAAGAGGAAGCATTGAAAATATTATAACAAAAGGACAAATAGAGGGAAGAAGATCCATAGGAAGAACATGAGAAATGATACTGGACAGTCTGACGGGATGGTGTGAGAGGAGATCACCAACTGAGCTTATGGCCTGCATGAATGATCATGTACTCTGGAGAAGCATAATAGCCAACTCCAGTCGGCACGGTACATGATGATGACGATGATGATGATGTAAGAATAGTGAAGAGCAAAACCTTTATCTTAATAGGAAGAAAACTAAATTGTTGACTACTGACAAAGCAAATAAGGCAGCTGAAATATGTACCAATGAGAAAAAATTGGAAGAGGTGGAGAACTTTAAATATCGTGGATCATTACTAACTAATAATGGAGATATGATGAGGGAAATTAGGAGGACATCTGTCGCTCTTCAGAAAGTAAAACAACTAAAGAAGCTGTGGAAAGGAACAAACAGAACTACAAAAATAAGATTTTTAAGGGCATGCATCTTTCCCATCACAACATATGCCTGTGAGACCTGGGCACTTAACAAAAGAGTTGAGAAACACCATAAATGCCTTTGAATGTAAATGCTACAGAAGAGTTCTTCAAATATCATGGACACAGATAAGAACAAATATATCCATACTACGAGAACTTAATATTGAAGAAGGCTGGCTAGTAAAGCGGATTAAAGAGAGAAAACTTAAATATTTTGGACATATTAGCCGTCATGATAATTTAGAGAAGACCATCTTGGAAGGATACATAATGGGAACAAAGAAAGAGGGGAATACCAAGGCGAAGATGGCTGCATGACATCGTTGATAATCTGCAAATGGATGCATCAACAGCGGCACATCTTGCTTACAACGGATGGGCCTACAGGAGAGCTGTTAGGCAGGCAAAGTTCCGTAAGGGACATGCAAATGACTGACTGAGATTGTAGTCTGTCCTTTGTAGGAGTGCTCAGTAGTGGTTAAATGTGCCCTTTTTATGGCAGTTTTCTTCTAAATTCAGTTTTTGAGAGAGTATGTGGTATTATAAGTTGTAGAACCAAAAATTTCCTTCAACATCTTGCCATGTGAAAGGTCGTTCCATGGCGATGTCAAGTCGTCCGGACACTTTTTCATGTATTTGTAAAGTTCTGTCAGTCTTTTCACGCCACTTCCATTTGCCAACATCCAACAACAAATGTGGTTTCATCAATAAATCTGTTCTATTGTAACGTCCGGAGTTGGGTGATTATTGACTTATGTTTTGTGTCGCAACTGTGGAGTTGGAATGATCAATTAATTTTAATTATATAGTTCATAAGGCGTGTATGAACTCTGTTTTAGTGATCCTGTGTTAGATGAAGTTGCATAGAGCATATCAATATAACGAAGGGAAGCAAGTGTAACAACTACATGATGTCATGGAAGTTCCCCAAACGTTCAAGGCACTCTACAGCCATCAGCATAAAGAAAACCACTACTTTAAAGGGATGAAGCGAAAACTAACATCAAGTATTATTGTTAAGGCCAATTTTAAAAAAAGATGGCGAAATCTGCCTGGTCCTAGAGTTGGTCCGGTTACACAACCAGTTCCCACGAGAAGATACTCCGAAAAAAAAACGAGCTTAGTTGCTTTCCTCCAGAGAAGAGACGCCTCAGTCTGAAAGGTTGAAGGTATCTGGACTGGCCAAATTTCGGTAAGTTATGTTCGGCATGAACATCGCCTGCAAACTGACGATCTAGCATCAACTTTCACAATTAGTTTTGGGTGAACACTCCAGATGTTTTTGTTTTCCCTGTTTTGACACACTGGTTTTCGCCAATTACATTTTTTTTTTGTTAAAGCTAACAGTCTTGCCTCGTTTTCAACTTTTATTTATGCATCGTCCCATTTATTCGCCCGTGTCGCCGTGACGAAGGTTTCATAGTTCGCTGCGTCACTTTAGGATATTTTGTTTAGTATTTGAGAGTGTGGCTAGCGTGTCGTGCCACTAACCACATGTAGCGAGGCTTGGGAGGACCTGAGCATGTACGAGATTCCGTTTATAGAGCTTTGCCTCTCGCGAGTTTACGGCGTGCTCTAGTGATAGATGAGTCTGTGAGTCGTTTTGTCAGCAGTGGCAGCTCAACATCCAACAATAATCAAATAGACCATCACTTCATGACTAGCTATGACGGCGACTCTGGTACGACCTCTACATTGAAGAACGTGTCCAAGCCAGTGCCGTCTTAACGCATGGGCCCACATGGGCACTGCTCAGAGGCTCCAAGAGCATGGGGGGGGGGGGCCCAATCAGCCCATGGAAATCTATGTATATGAATGTGGCGGGTGTGCTGTGCGTGCGGGTATGCAGGTGGTTTAGTTTTACGGGCGATCAGGCTCCCCGCCTTTAGAACATTTCTTGCACAGGTTAGAGAGGGATAGTGCGGGGGGGGGGGGGAGGCGCTAGTGCATAACTTTGCCCATGGGCCTCCGATGCTGTTAAGGCTGGCCTGCTCCAAGCATTAGTCAATTTCAAGACCTCACTAGTTCAATACTCAAGTTTCCGGACAGTTGTTCTCTCTCCAAAACTCCCGCCAGAAATCCTTCTCGTGATCAGGTTCCATAACAACTCAGTCACGTGACTAAATGACCAACATTCACGTCGTCACTCGCATAAAAAGTTAATCCTGAACAGTCACGACGCCCCTAGTAATTCATGCCTGGTATGAATGCGGGCCAATGAGTTCTCTGACAGTAGGCGTGCTGTATAATTGGTTTGGGTAATTAAAATGTGATTTCCTTTACCCATAAAGACCAGCTTGAGGAGTCGAATTTTCTGGTCGGGGGGGGGGGGGGGAAGGAAGGATGAAGCGAGACAAAAATGTGCGAGATTGAGAGACGAACTCTCTCTCTCTCTCTCTGTCTGTCTGTGTGTGTGTGTGTGTGGAAAGGGGGCGGGGGGAACAGAGCTGAGAGCACAGTGTGAAGTTCCCACTATGACGGTCACGTGATCCATATGTTTGTGGTCGGGATTTAGTACATATACATTCAAGACGTGGACACTACAAGCACACGCCCCTTCACACCCATCCCCTTACAATATCACCAAAATCACGACTGTGCTGTCATTAGTATCAAGCAGGAGGAGCAAATAATCTGGGTAGATAGCCTGTAGAACTTCTTACTAGATAACCTGTAGAACTTCTTATTAGATAGCCTGTAGAACTTCTTACTAGATAGCCTGTAGAACTTCTTACTATATAGTCTAGAAATTCTTACTAGATAGCCTGTAGAACTTTTTACTAGATAGTCTACAGAACTTCTTACTAGATAGCCTGTAGAATTTCTTACTACCTGTAGAACTTCTTACTAGATAGCCTGTAGAACTTCTTACTACTAGATAGCCTGTAGAACTTCTAACTACGATCTGCTTGTCAGTCAGTCACTTGCATGTCCCTTGCAGAACTTTGCCTCCCTAACAACTCTCCTGTAGGCCTCTCGGCTGTAAGCAAGATGCCCTGCTACTGATGCATCCATTCGTAAGATTATCAACGTTGTCTTGCAGCCATCTTCGCTTCTTCATCTCTGTCTTTTTCCCATTATGTACCCTTCCAAGACTGTCTCCTCTCCTTGTAAAATAGTAAAAGTGTGCTTGCAACATGTCACTGAGGGACGCACACAGATGGCCTAAGTAGAATATAGTGTCGGAATCGCCCGCATTGAAAACCCAAATTTCCCGTCTTTTCAGCACTGGTGAACTAACGACTGCATCATGAAAGCTGGTTAAACTGATATGCTCTGTGTAACTTCGCAAACCCAGGATCAGTAACGCACTAGATACATACACGAACCCAACAATATAAACAAATTTAACAGCTCCTTCCAACCCCACAGTTGCGACATAACATGGATCAATTATCACACAATTCCAGCAGTTTCAAGATAACATGTTTATTGGTGCAACCCATTTGTGTGTGCATGCTGCCAGCGAAAGTGGAATGAAAAAGCTGATGACAATTACAATAACATGAAATAATTGTCAGGGCGATTGACATCGCCATGGTACGAACTCTGTCACGGCAAAGTGCTGAAGGACATTGCTAACTTCTTACAACTGAAAAACGCAACTTACTTGCTCAATCTGAATTCACAGCCTAGTCCAGAGGAACAGTCTACCTTCAACTCTTCATGAAAAAGAACTGTCCTTAAAAGGATAAATTAATCAACTCTAACCTTTTCCTTACAAAGAGACAGACTATTACCTGAACTCTACTTCTTCTTCTTCGTTCACTTCTACCACCAAAAACCGCACTGTGATCCTACTGAATTCACGCCTGTGGTCCTCGTTAGGTCCCGTGGTCCCCTGTGTGGTCCAAAATAGACCACACGAGATCCACGAAAGGTCCACAAGGGGTTCAGAGTATCACAGTGCTTTAGCCTGTATTCTTGGTGGGTCTCAGAAGCGGGATTGCGTGACACCGTGGTTTTCATTGCACCAGTTTAGTCTAGGGTTGGACTTTCTCACCGGAAGACCTCGATGTGTTTAGGATATCAGTGCATCCCCGCTGGGTGAGAGGCGGTAGCCCACCCAGGCCAGAGTTGGACTTTCTCACCGGAAAACCTCGACGTGTTTTGAGATACCCGTGTATCACCGCCGGGTGAGAGGTGGTTGCCCATCCAGTCCAGGGTTGGACTTTCTCACCGGAAAACCTCAGCGTGATTAGGATACGCAGACATCCCCGCCGGGTGAGAGGTGGTTGCCTATCTAGACTTCCCTGGTCCAGTGTCTCCGACTTCAGCATTTTGCGGTCGTGGCCGCTACCCTTCCTAGTTGTGACCAGGATGGAGCTTTTGTCCAGGAGGACGAATCCTCGCCACTAGTGACTTCTACCCCTGGGTTGAGCCGGTTTAGGCATTTCCCAGTATGGGTGTGTTTGGGACGGGACCGACCTCTAGAGCAGAGGTACTGTGACATGCATAGCCTTCAAGATTCACCCCTGGTATGAGCCGGTTTAGGCAAAATTCACCAGTATGGGTGTTTATCAGGCGTTACCGACCTCTAGAGCAGAGGTGGCATGACATGTCTAGCCATCGAGTTCTACCCCTGGTGTGTGCCGGTTTAGGCATATTTCACCAGTGTAGGTGTATTTCGGACGTGGCCGGCCTCTAGAGCAGAGGTGCCGTGGTATAGCTCTCGTAGCGATACTACTGGACATACTGGTTAAACTTCACTTTCCACCACCTTTTCCCATCGGCGCCACACAGCAACCTTATTTCTTTTCCGCATTTACTTCCTTAACCGGGAGGAGCTTCACTCCACGCGCGGCATTTGAGGAGTCTCGCCAGCAGTGTCTTAACCTCTGGGACAAGCCGGTTCATGCATTTCACCCGATATGACTGCACTCAGGACGTGGCCGACCTCCAAACCAGAGGTGCCGTGATTTGACTGTTTGCTTCGCTTTATCCTTTCAACCACCTTTTCCGCAGTGATGCTGCGCGGCAACCTCATTTGCAAATTTCTTCATTGGCCGGGAAGAGCACCGCTCCACGCACGGCAGCTGAAGATCTCGCCAACAGCGCCCTGAACTCTACAATTCGACAACCCGACTAAAAAGTACTAACTCTGAAAGATGATCTTGCTTGGCTCTACATTTTCGGGACCTCATTCCTTGCCGGTCTTAACCGTTCTCCTTCACGACTGCTGTTTTCTGCGTCTTTTCAATCTGTTCACAGTGTGTATCAACACGTGCGAACTTTACATCACTCGTTCATGTTCAAGCCTATAAGTTTCCAAAATAGATCTCTAGAGGGGGAGACTACTCTTCAAGTGTTCTGTTTAAAGCATATTCGGTCACACTTGAAACTGCGAGCTTTTTTTTTTTCTTTTCTTTGTGACCGACGTAGTGAAGGTGGTGAAATACACATCATATCGGATGGGGAGGGGATAAATTGGCAGGCTGACATGCTAGGCTCAGGGTTGGCGAATCATAGGGAGCAAAAATAATATTGTCCCTCTTTTCCGTTGGTACCGTCTGCCTAGCCTGGCTAACGGGGCAAAGGTTGCCATAATCTCCACGTCCCCTTGGCGATGGAGTCAGTAAAAGAAGTACTGTACCTCTCTCCCCGCGAAAAATAGCCGCCACAGCCCCACTCCCAGTCCGACACGATGCTGTGCGCCTTCACCCAGTAGACTAAAGCAAAAATCACGCTGACAGTTCCTGAAAGATAGAGGAAGAAGAAGAAGATGATGATTATGATGATGATAATATTGGAAGTGGTACAGGGTGGTTTACGTGAAGACTCTAAGTGGATCCACAAAGGCAGAAGAAACAGTTTTAGAATTGTTGGGGCCCTCTGCAAAGTTAGTACCGGTTACCCCTTCCCAAATCCCCCCCCCCCCCCCCCCACGTAACATAAATACAAGCTTATCTTGATAAAGAAATGTTTGCATTAATGAAATCAAAGTTTTGGCTGAAAATTCACTCTGTTTACGACTAAACGCTTACACTGGAAGATCACAACAGGCTCCACGGCTGTAGGCGGAGTTTGGTGTAACGTTAAACAGCCACACTCTCACACTGTTAACCAGCTCGAAGAAGCATATGTCACTAAAAGCACCTCGGAGAGGTTCAATTGTGTCTTGGCCCCTCGAAGTTCGTTGGTAACTGCGAGCTGTTGTTCTTTGCAGCCGATGCTGCAGAGATGTTGAGGCACAGCATCGTATCGGCGTGGGAACAGGTTATGGCGGCTACTTTTTTCAGTCCCGGAGTACAGTTAAAAAAGAAGGGGGTGTGCAATGCTTCTTTAGCAGACTCCACCACCATGGGGGCTATGGCCATCCCTGCCCCGTTAGCCAGTTTGATAACAATGTCATCATTTATAGGGTGTAAAACTGGGGGAGGGGGAATAAGAAAAAAAAAGGCGTGGTTAGCAGCAGACATTTTGCTGACACCATCACGTCGTCTATACCCAAAAATAGACAGCAACACTTCCGTTTCCGGTGACGTCTGTTTGCGTCAGTAGCTAAAAATAGCACAACTCCTCATGACTGCATCTGTTAGTCTCTGAAATAAACGGACGAATAAAAGACGACCTCACGCTTCCTGCTTGTAGAAAGATTAGTTTCGGTGATTTTTATTGGAGAAGCCAAGCTAATAGAGGAATCAAAATGAACAGGAATTGCTGGGGTCCTTTTTTTCCCTCTCTCTCTTTCTCTCTCTCTCTCTCTCTCTCTCTGCATTTTCTTCTGAACTGAATGGGAAGAATTAAATGTTTGCATGAAATGTGTTAATTCTGTGACGGGATATGCAAGAAATCTATCTAGTGTCTGCTTCTGTCTTCTGTACATTAAATGTTGAGACTTCGTTGCTTCAGTTTCTGAGACAGGGTTACGAAATCCATGTTGCAAAATGTAAAGTTCGATGTAATTGTTACTGGGCTTGCGTAACCAACATATGCAACGATCATCTCTCTCTCTCTCCTCTCTGTCTGACGCTGTCTCCTTCCGCCTGACTTTCTCACCTCGCCTGCCCCCGCCCTCTCCCTCTCTCTTTCCCCCGCCCAGTCCTCTGGTTTGCCTGAGCCTCTCGTCCCGCCCCCTCTTTGCCCGACTCCCCCCCCCCTCTCTCTCTCTCTCTATTCTAACTTCTCTCCTCTCTAAGATGATGTTACGGAAATGAGTTATTTGTTTCTGTATAAAAGCCACTAATTACAAGCTAGCATCCAGCAAGAGGGGGGGGGGGAAGGGGTATGGTCGTGTAGGGTAAAAGGAAGCAAGCTTTATACTGTACCCATAGTATAAGTGGAAACAACATCGTCCCCAGAATGGAAAACAACCACCTGCAGGGTGAAGCACACTGTATGGCAACACACAGGTGTCAGTGAATGCTGGAAAACGTGACATCACGTAGAGACTCTACAAAACAACTGACGCCTCCTCGAACACAACAGGCGAGCACCTTCGGTCATGTCTGACCGTCAGTCAGAGCAGA
This sequence comes from Achatina immaculata, assembly GCA_009760885.1. Classification (NCBI taxonomy): domain Eukaryota; kingdom Metazoa; phylum Mollusca; class Gastropoda; order Stylommatophora; family Achatinidae; genus Lissachatina; species Lissachatina immaculata. The sequence continues at coordinate 16,040,688 of CM019719.1, forward strand.
ACTTAGATTTTTTTTCCTTCTGTTTTTAATCAGTTTGCTTTGTCTTATCCGTTGATCTTGATGAAGACATTTTTTCTGAAATATTGGACTAATGATGTGAAACAGTTTACATCACTCATAAATCTCTATAGGGGAGACTACTCTTCAAGTGTTCTGTTTAAAGCACAATTCTGTCACACTTGAAACTGTGAGCTTTTTTCTTGTATTTGTGACCGACGTAGTGAAAGTGTTGAAATACACATCATATCGGATGGGGAGGGGAATAAATGGCAGTCTGATATGCTAAGCTCAGGGGTGGCCAACTTTAGGCAGCAAAAATAATATTGCCCCTCATTTCCCTTCGTACCGCCTGCCCAGCATGGCAACTTCTGTTGTGGTCTGCTACCTGCTTACCTGTAATAGTTTTCTCATCCTCTGTTAGCAGAATTTCACACCCATTTCATTGCTTACCTGTAAGAGTTTTCCCATCCTCTGTTAGCAGAATTTCACACCCATTTCATTGCTTACCCGTAAGAGTTTTCCCATCCTCTGTTAGCAGAATTTCACACCCATTTCATTGCTTACCTGTAAGAGTTTTCTCATCCTCTGTTAGCAGAATTTCACACCCATTTCATTGTTTTATCTCCTATTGCTAACTGTTTCTCGCTTTCCTTTTTTTTCAAACTGCTCCAGTATGCAGGAAACTCTCCACTATAGATAGCGGAACAATAACACAATAATCCTTCAGATCATTCCCCCCCCCCCCCAGACAATTGTTTCGGCCCTATTAAACTCCTGATACTCTAAGGGGGGTGGCCCCTCTGGGTCATGACTCCCAGAGGTCTTGTGAGTTGTTGCTTTTTTTGTCCCGGGATTCAGTTGGCACTGCACTTTTGAGGTGCGCTTTAGCGATTTAGCCACGGAGGACTGATACTGGCAGCCACAAGAGAAATTATTGATGCTCTCAATGCTTGTTTCGCATACTCCACAGCCAGCATGAAGCATTTTGTGCTGTTTCTGAAAGGCTTTTCAATGCCCTTGCTCTTGCTTGTCCCTTTATACCCAGTTGTTTACATAGGTCGTATGCAGATATTGCTACGAATCCTCTCGCTCCCACTTCTACAGCTATCACTTTTGCCCTAACTCCTGCCCCTCTGCCTCAGTTGCTTGACCAGATCATTGTACTTCTCACATTTGAATAGATGTTGCTCCTCTATTCTTGTTTCGTACGGAACCGTAAGCTCAATCATTATTAGTTCCTGTTTTTCTATGGAGTACACTACAATGTCCGGACGCATTCCTGTGTTCTTAATGGCAGTCGGGCATATATCTTTGTTCAGCTCTACTCTAACAAAAAAACGAGTAACGATTTTCGCTGACAAAAGAAGTCATCATGAGCTATGTTATATAATATAAATTCCAGGATTTAACGAAGTCAGTAACTTGTCTGGAAACGAGTATATGGCTTTCGTTGATAAATGTGATTTCAGAAAGGATGGATATACCGGGCTTTACACTGTTAATTAACTTGTCTAGACTGATGGAAAGAAGATGAAACAGAAACTGTAAACAACAGGGGTGTCTTCTTCGATCCTTCTCAGACGTCGATTTGTAAACTTCTGAAGTAATCGGTGGTCAGCTGTAGTTGATGTTTATCTCTATAAGGCTTCTCTTGAACAAATGTAGGTATTGGGCGGATCTGTTTTCTCTGCACTTCATATGTTGGGCACTTCTACAAAATATGCTCTCCTGTCATCTTACCAGTGCCACATGTCGGTTGGGTCAGCCCTGGTGAAAAGATGATACTTCGTCTGTTGTGATCAGTGAGGAAACATGATCTCTTGCCCCTTTCTACCAAGCTGTGGTATGCGTCATTTTACTTCTTCTTCTTCTTCGTCTCTTGGATAAATTTCACTGTTTTTTGTAATTCATGTATAGAATTGTAGAGCTTATCTTCTTTGGTGGTTTCACTGGGCCCGTATTTGCTTCTCATTGTCTCGTAGTTGGTGCAGTTTTGAAGGATATGTTCCACAGTTTGGAGCACTTGAGCACATGTACAAAGAGTAGTAGTATCAACCTTAAACTCTGTATACATGTGACTTCGGAGTCGGTTGTGTCCTGTTCGGAGACGGAAAGTGGTAACTAGTTCCTTTCTGTTTAGCATGTGATAGTCATCATGTAGTGGCGTTTGTGGCTTCCTGTAGGTTTTTATCATGCTTTTCTTCTGATTGTAGGTGATCGGTATGTCTCGTTCCTTCATTTCAGTACCTTCTTTGGGCAGACGGTCAGCTTTCTCATTGCCTGGTATCCTACAGTGGGAGGGATTCACTGCAAGGTGACTCTGTGTTGTAAGCCAATTTTTGACAAGGTATCCTTAAGGTCTGGTAGTTTGTTGCACTGAAGAGCTTCCAGTACTGACCGTGCATCTGTAAAAATTACTATGGGCGTAGGCGATCATTTCTCTCCACAATTCCCTGTCTTTAGACTTGATTTTGAGATTCACCGGTGACTTTCTTCTTAGCCACACTGATAACCCATCCAGTAACTTCTCTCTCTCTCTCTCTCTCTGTGTCTTCCTCTGTTTCTTCTTCCCTCAATTCGTCCAGTTGCCACAGTGTGTTCCAATTTTCATCTTCTCAGAAAATGTCCTATAAATCTCGTTTGCCTGCCTTTGATCTTTGTTGTAATTTGCCTTTTAACTCCAGCCTCTCTTAAGACTTCTTCGTTGGTTTTATTAGCTTATGAACCAGTTCCATGGCCTCCATTTCTCGTTGTACTCTCTTACTCATGGACCATGCTTCACATCCATAAAACAAAATTGGCTCGATGTAACATTTAAGTACTTGAAATCTTGTTTCCATTTATATGGATCTGTTGCACAAGATGTGTCTCACTTTCTGGAATGCTGACTTGGCCTGAGCACGTCTGCTTTTTATTTAGTTGTGACATTTCCCATCAGCTGTTATAATCATTCCTAAGTACTTGAATCTATCAACTTGTTTCATTACTATGGGGCATGTATTAGTTCTGGAGTCTGATAGTTTTTTAACCGCAGCAATAATTGCCCTAACTTCTGCATCAAAGTTGTTGCAGTATTTTCCAGTGGGTATGGAAATCTTGTCAGTGGTGTTGTTTGGATATTCAATATGTGCTCCTGTCCCTCCATTCTTTATGGCATTATGTGCAAATCCGTCTGTATACACACGTATCCAGGTGTCACATGGATATTTATCATCTAGAACACTAAGTATGGCTGTTGATCTTACAAAACTGCTTTGCATCTCACCATTCAGCACACCTTTCACTTCAATTTGAAAAGTTATTTGTGTACAATCTGCTTTTTTCCATAGTGTATGCCCTGGTACAGATGATAATGGAGCACCTACAGTTGGAAGATCAACTATCAGCTTACACATACGCTTGGCCTGATGATTGAATCTGCTTCTTTTAAACCGTCTTAGTGCCAAGTTATTGAATCGCTCCTTCAGGGGATGGCTTACAGAGCTGAGGAATTTCTCTCCCAAGGTCATGACCTTTGTGTCTCTACGTTCCTTTAGTGCTTGAACACCAACTATTTCCTGCATTTCTACTACTGGTGTGGGCCTCATGGCACCTGTGATAATCCGTAGTGACTGATTTTGTACCTTGTCTAGATTATGCAGCGTTGTGTTTGATGCTGTGCACCAAGATGTTGAGCCATATTCTAAATGTGGTAGAATACTTTGCTGATGTACATTCTTGATGATTCTTTAAATAGTTCCCCCACGTGGTTCCATTCAATTTTCTTCATATGGCTAGTTTTCTTCTAGCTTTTGCTTTTGCACTGCTGATGTGTTGCTTCCAGGACAGTTTTGAGTCAAGAGCCACTCCTAAGTAAGTGGGTTGGTTGTCCATCCTTAAGGATATTTCATTTACAAAGATCTTACCTGCTTTCTGTTTAGATGAGAGAGTGAACAGAGTGATACTTGATTTCTCTATGTTGATACTTACACACCATTTGTTTGTCCATGATGTCAAGATGTCTGCTGCTCTTTGGAGTCTCTGTGTAGCAACTGTCGCGTGTTCATCTGTACACCACATGACCAGATCATCTGCATACAGTGCCGCTTTGATTCGATAGGGAAGTTCCTTGACCAGGTCATGTAATGAATACCAGGAATAATGTAGGTGAAAGGACTCCTCCTTGTGGTACACCATGTTGTAGCAGTACTTTCTAGTTTGTGTGTCCATCCATTACTACTCTTGCTCTTCTATTGTGTGAATAGGACTTTATCCAGTTGTACAGTCTTCCATTCACATTGCAGTTTCTTAGTTTCCACAGCAGATCTTTTTTCCATACTTTATCAAAGCTTTCTTCGGTCTGTCCATGGTGCTAGTACCAGGTTTTTATCTTGGAATGCATTCTCAGTCTCTTGAGAAAGATAGGTCACTTGATCTTCTATAATGTAGTGATGCCTACATCCTGCTTGTTGTGAAACGAGAAGGTTTTCACTTTCTATGTACCATTTTAACCTCAGGTCAATGATGCGTTCCATCGTTTTTCATAGGCAGCTAGTGAGACTGACTGGCCTGTAGCTGGAGGCTGTATCGCTGTTTTCCCCTGGCTTTAGCAGTGGTACCATGCTTGCTTCCTTCCAGATTTGAGGTAACTTACCTGTGCTTCAACACATATTGAAAATATCCAACAGTTTTCCCATTGCTGCCATTCCCAGATTCTTGATCATTTCATTGGACACTCCATCTGGTCCTGGTGATTTCCTTGGTTTCAGTTTACTGACTGCTACGAGGGGTGATTGATAAGTTCCCGGCATAAGGCACAAGTTCTTGAAAAACATAGTTGATATTAAGTGCATTTGTAGATCAGGTTAATGTAAGATTAAACACCAAGCTTCAAGAAATTAACTGTAACCAATCTTTTGGTACAGGTTACTGAAGTGATAAAGGGTGGCAGAAATTGAGAAAATGGATAAAATTTCTCATCGAGCAGTCATTCGCTGCCTCTGCAACAAGGGCTTATCATCAAAGGAGATCCATGAGCATATGGTAGAGACTCTATGGGAGAGTGGCCATTCTTACAGCAAAGTGAAGAAATGAGCAGCTCAATTCAAACGTGGAAGGGAGAGTTTGGAAGATGATCCCCGTCCAGGAACACCAAGAACGGTAACCACCGATGAAACCATCAGCAGAATACATGACATGATAATGAAAGATCGACGACTAACTGAGCGGTACATTGCTACTGAGTTGGGCATCTCCCAAGAACGTGCTCATGCCATTATTCACAATGATCTTCAAATGATAAAGGTCTCTGCTCGATGGGTCCCGAAACGTCTTGGAGCTGATCACAAACGACAACGTCTCAACATGTTAAGAGACAATCTTGGCCATTTTTCTGCAGATCCTGAAAAGTTTCTTCATCAATTTGTGACTATGGATGAGACTTGGGTTCATCAGTTTCAACCAGAAACCAAAGAATAGTCAAAGCAGTGGATTCCCACCTCCAAAGTAAGCAAGAGTGCTTCTGTCTGTAGTCAAAGTGATGGCTTCCATCTTTTGGGATTCAGAAGGTGTGTTATTGGTAGACTATCTTCAAAAGGGCAGAACGGTCACTGGGACATATTACGCTTGTCTTGTGAACCAACTGCGGGTCAAATTGAAGGAAAAGCGTCGAGGGAAACTGACGAGAGGAGTCATCTTTCATCAAGACAATCTTCCATTTCACAAGTCGGCGGTGGCACTGGCTGCCATTCATGAATGCAGCTTCCAGCTTCTTGAACATCCTCCTTATTCCCCAGATTTGGCTCCTTCGGACTATTACCTGTTTACCAAACTCAGAAAGGAGCTCAGTGGTCGCAGTTTGCTTCAGATGTCATTCATTCTGTAGACCACTTTCTGCTGGCACAAGATGCTGACTTTTACAAAGAAGGGGCCCGTACGCTCCGAGATCGCTGGACTAATTGCATAAACTTGCAAGGGGACTATGTTGAGAAATAACCCGAAAAAGTTGTCCACAAATAATCCATTGTACCTTATGACGAGAACTTATCAATCACCCCTCGCATGTCTAACTCGCTGCGTGTAATTGGTGCATCCATGACCTCCACTTTTCTGCCTTGTTCCTCTTCTTTCTGTGGGTACGCTCTTTCTCTGAAAGGATATCAATGTTGCAGTCTTGTGCAAACATGCGAGCAAAGTGATCTACTACCTGTTTACCTGTAAGAGTTTTCCCATCCTCTATTAGTGTAATCTTTGTACTTCTTCCAGTACTCTCATCATTTAATTGTTTGATTAGTTTCCACAGTTTCCTTCCATCCTTTTCAAAGTTTAGTGACTCTGTTTTCTCTCTCCAACTTTCCCGTCTGGCTTGCAGCTTGGCTCTCTGAAATTTGGCCTTAGCATGTTGGTAATTAAAGAAAAAGAGGCAGACCGCGTGAAACTCTGAAGAGGACATTATTAAGAGAGGCCAAATTAACAGGCATAAAATTCTTTGATGAGGTTGAAAGACTCGCCGAAGACAGGAAAAACTGGCGAACTACTTTGCGAGCCCTATGTGACGTTTAACGGCACGGGAAGGATATAAGATAAGATAAGATGTTGGTAATTATTGTGGTGTTCTTGACATGGTCTATTTTCTGCTTGCTTTCGAGCTGCTTCCACATCATCATGGAGTTTTCCCAGCTCACTAGACCAGTATGGTTTATAGTCCCTACGAGCTCCTGTGGGAATGGTTTCACGGGCGGCATGAAAGGATATAAGCATTGAATTCCTTCACTGTGCTGTTAATATCCTTACCTTCTATGGACAGCTGTCCCACCAGGATACCTGTACGATGTCTGTACATTGTCCAGTTTGCTTTTTTATAGTTCAGTCTGGGGAGAAGGCTACTGGAGTTAAGGAGTTCATTTTCTATTGTCAGGAAGACTGGTCGATGGTCGCTACCTCCAAGTTGTTTTCCATCTTCGCGTGTAATGTTCCACTTCAGGTCTGGGGAGTGGAATGCCAGATCTAGTGTTGAGGTTGTATGCCAAACCCTTGAGTAAAATGTTGGGAATCCATTGGCTGGTTGATCAGGAGAAGTTAATTATCATCCTGCCAGCTCTCAACTTCCTCTCTTCTCTTGTCTATGTGGTCATAGCCCCAGCTCTGGGAATGGCTGTTAAAATCTCCACAGACCATCAGTCTCTCTTTATGTGGGATTGTTTCCAGAGCAAGTGGGCGGTCATTAGAACAGTAATAGTTAAGGAGGTGGAAGTCTGTATTACTGGTTTTAGATGGATCATCTGGTATTTGGCTCCTTCCGTGTACACTCCAACCTGACATGCACTGATGTTATTCTTAACAAGTGTGAGTACTTCTCCTTTTCTTCTGTCCTGTCGGTCTGACCCAAAACACAGATAACCTCTGATTTTAAAGGCGGCATCTTTGGTTAGGTGTGTTTCCTGCATGCAGCATATACTTAACCTGCTCTGCAAAGAGTATGTTCTCTAGTTCAACATTTTTGTTTTAGCCATCTCTAACACTACTGACACTCTCAGTATTCCATTGTATTAGTTTAAGTTCTTGCTTTTTTTTCCAGTTTTCTGCTGTTGTGTTTTTTGGCCAGTAGCTCTAGTCTCATGTCTCCTGGCTCCACAAGGCGAACTGAGAGGACCTCCAGTAGCATTGGGTGGACCCTTTCGATGCAGGGGCCCGGCATTGCAACTCTTCACAGGGCGAGCACCATGTTTAAAAACTGTGGATAGAGATATTTCATTAGCTATAATGCGTGGCACCCTGAGTTTTGCGATGTGCCTTTTGGCTGGGTGCCTCCGACTTTAGCACCTTTCCTTGCTAGAGCAGACTGTGGTCTTGCTCGGACTGCCCTGAAGACAGTGGTGTAAACTGGCCTGGCCAAAACTTTGTTTTCCAGCCTCTGGTGGCTGTACTTAAAGCCCCATCTCTATGTCAGATCCAGCATGCAATGCTGGCTGGCCATACGGCTTTGAGACAGTTCTATAGAGACTTTGAGATGAGGAATGCGAAGAGTGCCTCAACAATATCCATTCCCCGCCCCCTATAGTCTGCTGGCTCTGTTCTGTTTACATCGTTCTGATAGCCATTGTTGTAAAGACCCATAGGCTTGTCATGTCCTGGATTCATTGGTTTCACACCAGATTTTCCTCATCCCTGCCGGCGATCTCCATGTCCCCATCTGTCCACCAACCTGACATTACATTTTACAAAAATAACAGTTATAACTAGTGTTGACTGCTACAGGTTTCTGTGCAACAGAAGTAGGTCAGAGGTTTTAAGCAAACAGATCTGTGTTCCCTGTCTCACAGAGACTATGCTAAGATAAGTGTGTTCTTAACACAGTTGTTCCCAGGAGGTGTGGGGTGTGTGTGTGTGTGGTCATTCTACTGATAGCCAGGGTGTTCTTTCGCCCATTTGTTCTTGAGTGTTAATTTTATCACAGATTTACCTTCCTCGTATGTCATGCTTGTGCTGTCTGTGGTAATCTGTCACCTTTTGCTAGGATGTCTGCTGCTTCATTACCAGGTGTACCGCAGTGGCATGGAATCCACTGTTACTACCCCTTGAGAAAAGCTTACATATCTGGCATATGTTCGCAGGTCGCTGACGGTTTCAACAGAGATGTGACTTTGAAGAAATATGCAACAAATTTGTACACCTATTAAAAAAAAAAGATAAAGGGGAAAAGAAAAAAGAAGAGCAGACGAAGAAGCTCGCAGAAGAGCTGAAAATATCGAACAACGAATTAAAAAAAATACAGAGAAGACAGCCGTATTCTACCCGGACATGTAATGAGAAGACAACAGTTTGAGATTTGGGCAATCACCTAGTGTAATGAGAAGACAGCAGTTTGAGATTTGGGCAATCACCTAGTGTAATGAGAAGACAGCAGTTTGATATTTGGGCAATCACCTATTGTAATGAGAAGACAGCAGTTTGAGATTTGGGCAATCACCTAGTGTAATGAGAAGACAGCAGTTTGATATTTGGGTAATCACCTAGTGTAATGAGAAGACAGCAGTTTGAGATTTGGGTAATCACCTAGTGTAATGAGAAGACAGCAGTTTGATATTTGGGTAATCACCTAGTGTAATGAGAAGACAGCAGTTTGATATTTGGGTAATCACCTAGTGTAATGAGAAGACAGCAGTTTGATATTTGGGTAATCACCTAGTGTAATGAGAAGACAGCAGTTTGAGATTTGAGCAATAACCTAGTGTAGTGTTCTGAATATAAAGGAACTCCAAGGATATAAACTTATATGAAAAAGGGTGGGGGGGGGTGGGGGTGGGGGGAGAGAAGGGAAAAAAGGGAGGGGGGAAGGAGGTTTGAGACGGCAAGAGACTGACAGACACGGGAAAAAAAAAGAAAAGCATCTAATCTGAACCAAAAATCACAACAGTTTCAAAATATAGAGAACTAACATTTTCAGCAATTATCAGACGCGTTAATGATGGTAGACTGAGTAAGCCGTGCTAAAGAGAAGAGCGACATCTATCGATTCAAGCGGAGCATTGCAATAATTTATTGTATTTATATTTCATGTTTATTTTAATCAGTTTATATTGGTTGTGATAACTGTGTTAAATATCTAAAAACCATTTTTTAAAACGTTTTCTCCCTCTGTCTTTCCCTCCCAGGCTCTGATTGTCGGCGAATTTGACTGAGCTGTAGTCACATGGCTAAATCTGGACGAAAAGTATTGCCAGAGCATCACGCTCTGCGGCCGCTATACACTCGAGGCTCCTGTGTTCTGGGGGAGTGGTTCTTAACATGTTTTCGCCGTCGACCCTCTTTCAGGCCTGAGAACAGCTGTGAAACCCCTTTCAGAGTTGAGAACAGCTTTGGACCCCCTTTCAGGCCTAAGAAAAGCTGTGAAACTCCTTTCAGAGTTGAGAACAGCTTTGGACCCTCTTTCAGGTCTGAGAACAGCTGTGAAACCCCTTTCAGAGTTGAGAACAGCTTTGGACCCCCTTTCAGGCCTAAGAACAGCTGTGAAACCCCTTTCAGAGTTGAGAACAGCTTTGGACCCCCTTTCAGGCCTTAGAACAGCTGTGAAACCCCTTTCAGAGTTGAGAACAGCTTTGGACCCCCTTTCAGGCCTAAGAACAGCTGTGAAACCCCTTTCAGAGTTGAGAACAGCTTTGGACCCCTTTCAGGCCTGAGAACAGCTGTGGATCCGTTTTTCGGCTTGATAACAGCTGTGAACCCCCTTTTCGGCCTGAGAACAACTGTGGACCCCCTTTTCAGCCTGAGAACAACCTTGGACCTCCTTACCGGCCTGAGAACAACTGTGGACCCCCTTTTCGGCCTGAGAACAACTGTGGACCCTCCTTTCGGCCTGAGAACAACTGTGGACCCCCTTTTCGGCCTGAGAACAGCTATGGAACCTCTTTCCGCCCTGAGAACAGCTGTAGACCAGTCATTAGAAAAAAACAATAAATAGAACCCAAATGATCCACTGATTTTTTTTATTTGAGCCAATCCATTCACTGGTCTGTAACCCCCAATCATTTAATGGAATCCCTGAGGATCCATGGATCCCAGGTTAAGAATCATTGTCTTAGGAGAACTAGCTCATTTGGGGTGAAGGGGAGAGGGGAGAGGAGAAAGCGAGATGGGTTACCTACCGCTAGATTTCATGAACATAATCCCTCACCGAATCTGTTTGACTCACCAGAACGTTCTCGACAGTCGTGCTACAAGCTCACTGAAATAGCCCTTACCAAACCCTTATACAGGCTCACTGAAAATAACCCTTACCAAATCCTATTACAGGCTCACTGAAAATAACCCTTACCAAACCCTTATACAGGCTCACTGAAAATAACCCTTACCAAACCCTTATACAGGCTCACTGAAAATAACTCTTACCAAACCCTTATACAGGTTCACTGAAAATAACCCTTACCAAACCCCTATACAGGCTCACTGAAATAGCCCTTACCAAATCCTATTACAGGCTCACTGAAAATAACTCTTACCAAATACTTACACAGGTTCACTGAAAATAGTCCTTACCAAATCATTATACAGGCTCACTGAAATAGCCCTTACCAAATCCTATTACAAGCTTACTGAAAATAGCCCTTACCAAATCATTACACAGGCTCACTGAAAATAGCCCCTACCAAATCCTTATAGGTATACCGCAGTGGGATGGAATCCACTGTTACCACCCCTTGAGAAAAGCCTATATATCTGGCATATTGCTGTTCGCAGGTCACTGACGGTTTCTACACAGACATGTCATAAAAGTCATGTCATTTTTTAAATGTCTGTCTGTATGTACTTCTGTTTCTATTTATCTCCATGCCTGCCAATGCGTGTTTATGTTTCAGTTTATCTTTAGATTTGACTGTATGTATTTATGCTTGCCTGCTTTTGTACCTAATACCTGCCTATGCTTTTGTCTGCCTGTCTGTCAACTTGTCTGTCTGAATGCCCAGCGGCTCGTCTGTCTGCCTACTTGTCTGTGTATTGGTGTTTCTGTGTGTCTCTCAGTCAATCGATCAATGACTCAGTCAAATTTACCAACACTTTTATTTGTCTGCGCAGGAAACGATGATGATCGTTCTCTTCATGTACCTTACACCAGTTTCATCATCTTTCCAATCCGTACATTAACGTACCGGTCATGTGATCTACGTATTTGAAATCTCACATGAAACACCACAATTACAAGCACCCACACATCCACACAGAGACTCAAATAATGAGAAACGAGTTCGGAGCACAAGCAGCCACACAAGAAGTGTAGAAATCAATATTTTCAAATGTCGCACAAAAGCCGAGGTTCAATTTGTCTTTCTTCTTTTTCTTCTTCTTCTTTTTTAAAAATTTTTTGTTTTCTTTTGAGCGCATGAAGAATGAATCATAGTCAGGTGAGCCTAATCTCTTCTCTTCTAACCCGCCTCTCCTCTTTCTCTATTAAAAAAACAAACAAACAAACAAACACGCACATGCGCACAAACACTCAGACACGCGAGCTAAAAGATACAGGATCTGAATACGACGTTAGAATCGCGTTTTCGTTCTGGCATTTCAAATAAAACTGAAGGCACTCGACGTTATCGGTTATGAAACCAGACTTTGCCATTAGTAGCCAGGCTGTTATATACGAAATCTTCACTTGACGCTATTGCTATATACTAGTGCCACTAATAACCAGCATATGTCCATATCCATGTTTATGTGTACACACACAACACACCACACAACACACACACACACACACACTCCCTCTCTTACCCCAAGTTTATGCGGCGTTTATCCCCAAAATTGCCGTCCTGATTAGGGTTGATTACAGGCCGGCCTCTGTTCGAGGCAGGCGTTTATTCGCAAAATGCCACTTAACGGTTCTGCAGCATAGGTATTTTAGTCTATACCGTACGTCTTTCCATAGAAAGATATAGACGACGTAACGACCCGGCGTTTATTTCAGATCCGCTGTTTTGTGTGTGTGTTTTTTAAGCATGCGGCCTCCCCCCCAAATGTAATTGAGGCAGGCGACTATTTCAGGCCCAGACTAAACTAGAAGTTTGTAATAAGTTAATTAGGTTCACGTTCTCTGCGAAAGCATCAGCCTTTTGGATAGCAAATATAAAATTTAATTTAATATTACGTTTATAATAAAACTGAGTATAACATTACTTTCATATCCACACTATTGAGGACTGGTCCTGTGCTTATGAAATTAATATTGCAATTTATATTTGTCCGTAAAATAGATATTTCTATTCGGTCGAATACCAGACTCGGTATTTGGTTAATTTATTTTGAATTTTTATATATTTATATGTTTATATAGTTATATATTCTACCTCTCTCTCTCTCTCTCTCTCAAACTGAGCGATTTGGCAGATATAAGACACTCTTATTCACAGAGGAATGGCCAGAAAAATAATGCGTAATAGAATGAAAAGAATGAGAAATAGAGAGGACTTGCTGCTGTCCTGTAAGACGCCATAAGGTGTACGGGGCGGTAGTTGCTTATCTGGTCAGTGACCAATGGATGGATGGATGGATGGATGGATGGAAAAGAAGAGAAGTGGAATATAAACAGAGAACGTGACGAAGCGATAGACAGACATAGAAACAGACAAACAGACGTAAAAAAGTGAGAGATTCACGAAAGAACAGACAGAAAAAAATACTGACTAATAGAACGAAACAAACTATTTGCTTATACGTGCACAGAGAGTAAGAAAAAAAAAGTCTCGAAAGAAGATGCAACAGCAACAACAGAAACTGGAGACATTTAAAAAAATTGAGAAAGGAACATCACGGCATGACCAGAAAGAGGGGGGGGGGGGGGGGAAAGCTTGGGCTAGAGGCTAATCGATGACGAGGAAATGAGGGAGTGGAATTTTCCTCGACTGTTTTGTCCGTCCGGCTGAAAGATTCCAGTAGACCCAGTTTGCTGTTTATAGTCTCTTATACGTTTTAAAGCGTAACTGGGGTCGTATCTGACATTGATTCTCACGTGACTACCTTACGACTAATGTTATATTCAATCATTTTTTCCCCTTTTCTCTGTAATCAGCATCCAGGGAGCTATAGAAGATAAAGAAAGAGACGGTTCTTTATGACACCGATGAGGACTTTAAAGTCACTCAGTCACCTGGTTTACGGGTGATTTAATGAGTCCAGGAGAAGAATGGCGCTGACTAGGTTACGGGTGGGGGGGGGGGGGTGGTGATAAATTCCTGTCCATTTAAATGTGCGAGTAAGCCTTTTTCTGGTTTATAATCGACGGATAATCAGAAGGAGAAACATAAAAAGATAGTTCCAGAGTTCATTTATTTTATATATTGTACTTGTGTCATCATTTGGCATTTCTTTTGCAAAGGCAGACAGACAGACAGGCAGGCAGACATGCAGGCAGACAGACAGATAGACAGACAGGGAGGCAGGCAGACAGACAGATAGACAGACACAGATACATAGATAAAAAACTTCGCTGCAGAGAGCCAAACAACAATAAAACTTCTCAGATCGCCAGACACGTATTCCCCACCCCCTCCCCTTCCCATCATAACCTCTGGCGCACTAAGGAAACGAAAGTGGATCCCTCTGGGTCTCAGAAGTCCGTGAGCTGTGCCACGAGGCTGAAAGCACTAACTTTCACGTCTGTAACTCACCAGTGTTCCTCATTATTTGTTTGATGGATGTGACCCCGTAACTTACCAGTGTTCCTCATTATTTGTTTGATGGACGTGACACTGATTCTTATATGCTACTACACACTATACAGAAGCAGATTTGTAAGACGTTTTGATCTACTTCTAATAGTTTGACAATTGACAAGTGCCTAGTATGTTTGCACAGAACAGTGGTTCCCAAGACTTTTTCAGGCTGTCTCCTCCTTGTCCTCCAGACCACATCCCTAACGCATTCGAAGAATGTTCTTGCGCTAATTTGGTTCTATGCACCCCACCTCGCCCCCTACGGTTTCCTTTTCCTTCACATTTTTGTGTGTGATTTTCCCATTACCGCAGAGTCTGAGAACCACTGATACTGATAAATGCTTTACAGACAATTTACGTCTCGTACGGTAGTTCGGAACTACTGATAACATGGCTGTTTGTATCAAAAGCTACGCATTAGGAAACATGGAAGATGATGATGCTGGATTATGCTAGAAAGACAACTCAGATCCTTTTCCACTTCCCCGTGAGCTCCAAAGGCCAGGATATTGTGCTTCCTTCTCTTGACCAGCAATGTAGGGCTCGACCTAGGCTTTCTTGTTAAGGAACTTGCTGGGAAGCTCATCTCCTGCTTCAACTTCAAGCAAAACTAGCGCAGCCCTCCACCGTCCGACACAGCTTAATCCTGCTTCAGTACTACCACCCCTGCGTCGTCAGCAAAGAACAAGAGTCCACAGCTCCAGGGAGATTAACAAGAACAACAGCAACATGGAACATGATTTGATAAAGTTATTTGTTATTGTTGTTAGCTCCGCCTTGACGAATGTTATGACAGATATGTAGATCTCACATGATAAAAACATCACAACCTCCAGCCCAAACAAAGTTCTCTTCTGCCAGCCTTTACTTCATTTTCCTGCCATCTATGACAAGTGACTCGGATATAAACTGTTTGTAAACTCACACATACACATACAATGTTTACATAGTACATGCACAATCTGATCTGACACTTTGCAGCTGTTTGGAGGTCGAGTGAGACAATCAACACCAAAAATTATGTAATATATATATATATAAAGTGCCGCGCCGCATGGCTATGCGATCATTTCTCTCCACAATTCCCTGTCTTTAGACTTGATTGTGAGATCCGCCAGTGACTTTCTTCCTAGCCACACTGACAGCCCATCCAGTAACTTCTCTCTCTGTCTTCCTCTGTCTCTTCTTCCCTCAGTTTTTCCAGTTGCAACAATGTGTTCTAATTTTCATCTTCTCATAAAATGTCCTACAAATCTCGTTTGTCTCCCTCTGATCTTTGTTGTAATTTGCCTTTTAACTCCAGCCTCTCTTAAGACTTCTTCACTGGTTTTATACATTTTATATATATATATATAATGTATAAAGAGGACATTGTTAAAAGAGGCCAAATTAGTAGGCATAAAGGTTGAAAAGCTCGCCGAAAACAGGAAAACTTGGCGAGCTACCATGCGAGCCCTATGTGACGTTTAACGTTTTACATCCTTCATATATATGTATACATATCTTGCTGCAAAGTTTATGAAGAAGCAGATATGATACAGTCATTAATCATGAAAGCACACCTGCAGAAAGATTACAAATCCTCGTCGTGATCAGGCATTGTTACCTCCCACTCCGCAAACACTTGAGTCAGTAAATAACCCTTACGGTGGTCACTCTGTTCTGCATGTTATGCTTCAGTTTTAATTGTTTTGTTTTGTTTCAGTTTTGTCGCGCACATTCATATTTTTATGATCTCGTTAAAGCGTTAAGAAAAGGAAAAGCTGTCTTTAATAACAGCAAAGTAAAAATAATGCACTGGAAAAACGCGTAAATCAGGAGTAAAAAAAAAGGGTTAAAGTTGGACGTTAATGATGCGTAAATAAATATCTTGAAACTATTAGCAAAATTCTTGGATGTCCTGATTGCATTAGGAAAGGAAGGGACACAATAAAGAAAACGATCTGTCCATTCCTTTTTTTCGACCCAGTACTGAAGTCTTGGTTATGAAGGGAAAGTGAAGTCTTGGTTATGAAGGGAAATTGAAGTCTTGGTTATGAAGGGAAACTGAAGTCTTGTTTAT
The DNA here is from genome assembly GCA_009760885.1 of Achatina immaculata. Lineage (NCBI taxonomy): Eukaryota > Metazoa > Mollusca > Gastropoda > Stylommatophora > Achatinidae > Lissachatina > Lissachatina immaculata. The sequence goes on from CM019719.1 coordinate 16,056,930, forward strand.
GAAGGGAAAGTGAAGTCTTGGTTATGAAGGGAAATGAAGTATTCTGCTTTTGAAACCAAAGCTTGTGGACTATAGCCAGACAAGATACAATCTTTCTTCATTTAAGTACTCTCTGTTGTGTTGCCAGTGTCTGCTAAACGAAGCAGAAGATGATGCGGCCCTGTTATAGGGAAGATTAGTGAGAATTCTCACATAAAAGTGTCTTTGGGCAGGCATTGTATCACCTGTTTATGAGCGCTCCTTGAACACGAGGAAAACCAAGACAGTCATCACTCGCCACCATAGTTATCACGGAGAGAAGAGTAAAGCCGTAAGTCCTACAGCATATAGTAAAACAGCAAAGCTCTTAGTCCTACAGCATATAGTAAAACAGCAAAGCTCTCAGTCCTACAGCATATAGTAAAACAGCAAAGCTCTCAGTCCTACAGTATATAGTAAAACAGCAAAGCTCTCAGTCCTACAGCAAAACAGCAAAGCTCTCAGTCCTACAGCATACAGTAAAACAGCAAAGCTCTTAGTCCTACAGCATATAGTAAAACAGCAAAGCTCTCAGTCCTGCAGCATATAGTAAAACAGCAAAACTCTCAGTCCTACAGCACATAGTAAAACAGCAAAACTCTCAGTCCTACAGCATATAGTAAAATAGCAAAACTCTCAGTCCTACAACACATAGTAAAACAGCAAAACTCTCAGTCCTACAACACATAGTAAAACAGCAAAGCTCTCAGTCCTACAGCATATAGTAAAACGGCAAAGCGCTCAGTCCTACAACACATAGTAAAACAGCAAAACTCTCAGTCCTACAGCATATAGTAAAACAGCAAAACTCTCAGTCCTACAACACATAGTAAAACAGCAAAACTCTCAGTCCTACAGCATATAGTAAAACAGCAAAGCGCTCAGTCCTACAGCATATAGTAAAACAGCAAAACTCTCAGTCCTACAGCATATAGTAAAACAGCAAAGCTCTCAGTCCTACAGCATATAGTAAAGCAGCAAAACTCTCAGTCCTACAGCACATAGTAAAATAGCAAAACTCTCAGTCCTACAGCACATAGTAAAACAGCAAAACTCTCAGTCCTACAGCATATAGTAAAACGGCAAAGGTCTTAGTCCTACAACATATAATATTACAGTAAAGCTCTCAGTCCTACAGCACTCTATAAAACTGCAAAAGCTCTCAATTCTGCAGCATCTGGTAAAACAGCAAAGCTCTCTGTCCTACAGCATCCGGTAAAACATCAAAACTCTCAGTCCTACAGCATCCGGTAAAACATCAAAACTCTCAGTCCTACAGCATCCGGTAAAACATAAAAAAATCTCAGTCCTACGGTATCTGGGAAGACAGTAAAGGTATCCTTCCTACAGCAAGTAGGACAATAACAAAGTTCTCAGCTCTACAACATCCAGACAGCAGCAAAGCTCCCAGTCCTTCAGCATCCGGGAAAACAGTAACAAGAATAACAAACAGTAACAAGAATAACAACAGATAAACCAGAGTGAACACACAGCACACACGCTTGAGAAGTTCAGCAGTTGTGAAACGTCTCGAATAAGCTATTTCTCAGAAATCAAGTGGTTAGACATCTCGTCCTGAGATACATACGCAAGAAACATGAAATATTTATGTAGCATTGGACAAGATCTCAGATGTTACTTAACTCTTCTAGTTGTTGTTGCAGTTATAGATCCATCTGCCTATGAGCTATTATCGTGTTATGATATCTTCAGCTGTTTTCTAGCGGTTTGGTGATTCTGTATAAACAATTCTTAGGTCATGGAGAAATAAAAGATGTTCTGATATCACCGACGATTACAGGAGAAATGATGATGGTTTGCGGCTTCATATGAATATATACACAAATAAACAGATGAGTGATGTAGCTTTAATCTGTTATATATTATTAAATAACTATTTTTTTGCCAAGGGGCAAAGACGCTGTATGTTATAGCTGATATGCTACCTTTAGGGTTGACGAACTATAGCTGACATGCTACCTTTAGGGTTAACGAACTACAGCTGACATGCTACCGTTAGGGTTGACGAACTACAGCTGACATGCTACCTTTAGGGTTGATGAACTATAGCTGACATGCTACCTTTAGGGTTGACGAACTACAGCTGACATGCTACCTTTAGGGTTTACGAACTATAGCTGACATGCTACCTTTAGGGTTGACGAACTATAGCTGAAATGCTACCTTTAGGGTTTACGAATTATAGCTGACATGCTACCTTTAGGGTTGACGAACTATAGCTGAAATGCTACCTTTAGGGTTTACGAACTATAGCTGACATACTACCTTTAGGGTTGAAGAACTATAGCTGACATGCTACCTTTAGGGTTGAAGAACTATAGCTGAAATGCTACCTTTAAGGTTAACGAACTATAGCTGACATGCTACCTTTAGGGTAGACGAACTATAGCTGACATGCTACCTTTAGGGTTGAAGAACTATAGCTGACATGCTACCTTTAGGGTTGAAGAACTATAGCTGAAATGCTACCTTTAGGGTTTACGAACTATAGCTGACATACTACCTTTAGGGTTGAAGAACTATAGCTGACATGCTACCTTTAGGGTTGAAGAACTATAGCTGACATGCTACCTTTAGGGTTGAAGAACTACAGCTGAAATGCTACCTTTAAGGTTAACGAACTATAGCTGACATGCTACCTTTAGGGTAGACGAACTATAGCTGACATGCTACCTTTAGGGTAGACGAACTATAGCTGACATGCTACCTTTAGGGTAGACGAACTATAGCTGACATGCTACCTTTAGGGTTGAAGAACTATAGCTGACATGCTACCTTTAGGGTAGACGAACTATAGCTGACATGCGACCTTTAGGGTAGACGAACTATAGCTGACATGCGACCTTTAGGGTAGACGAACTATAGCTGACATGCAAGCATCAGAGTTGGCGAACTATAGCTGACATGCTAGCGTTAGGGTTGGCGATTTATTGCTTACCAAGACTTTTTTTTCCACCTCTGATGGTACCCCAAGTAGCAGCCGTAGTCTGGTTAACGGGGTAGGAATCGTCATAGTCCCCAGTAGTGGCGGATATTGATAAAACAGCACTGCACGCTCCGTGATTTTTAGCTCCACCCAGGAAGTGAAAAAAATATCCGCCGTAACCCGCTCCATAAACCGACACTTTGCAGTGCCTCAACATCTTTACAGCATCGGCTGCACACACAAAAAAAAAAACACCAGCTCGCAGTTCCAGGGAGGTGGAAGAAAAAGAAGAAGAAGAAGACGAAGACGAATTTGCAAAGTTCGATTTTCTCCAATTCTTGAAAACAAAACAGGCCCTGGACTACGGCCCAAGTTAACCCAAGCGTAATTTCGGTAGTAACGGTATCCCAAGCTAGAAAACATATAGCCAAAAATGAGATTTCTAAAGCAAATGTTTAAACACTTGTCAGATTTCTTGAACAAAGGTTGAAAGTTGCTTCAGGCAGACATTTTGTCGTTGAACTTTTTACACAAGAGATTCTGGAGTGTGGAGTTGAAAATATTTTTGACAATGGTTTGCGAGCAGAGGATTTAGACTTTATTGTTTGTTCGTTGCGTGGATTTAACGGTCACGTGGGTAGAAAGCTATCAAACTTTTTAAACGTTAACGAAAGTGCGAGGATCGTACTGAAAGTCGTGAGCAAAAAAAAAAAAATTTTTTTTTATCAGAATTTACAGATAAAGAAAATATAAATGTATCACCTTAATCTACACCCTTTTCTTCAATTTGCAACATGATCTCCATTTCTCTGCATACATTTTTCTAACCGCTCTACAAGTTCGAAAATACCCCCTCCTGGTAGAATTCCGTTCCAGCTGACCGACGCCACGGACGCACTGCTTTCTGGACGTTCTCTCCTGTGGGATCCAGGGGGCACAAACTGTTCTATAGCCTAGTGTTCAATCATTTCCTGTACTGCATTATGTCATATTCAAATATTTGCAGCGATATCAGATACTGTGACACGCATGTCGTCTTTGGTGATGTCGTTAACCCTTTCCACGTTGCGTTCAGTGAAGGCAGTTCGAGGGCGACCACTGCGAGGCATATCTTGTATCCAAGATATGATACTGGTGTTTCCATCTTTGAAATGTTTCACCCACCTCCTAACACTGTTAGCACCTATACACGCATCTCTATAAGCAAGTTGAAGTCTTTGGTGAATTTCAGCATTGGGGATTTCCTCTTTAACGAGGAACTCAATAACAGCACTTTGGCGAAACAAAACTTCAAAACCCGCCATTTTTTTCCTAGTTCGCGTGGACACGTGACACATGATGGTGACGTCATGTAACGTATACATGAAGTGCAAAGGATGCGGATTAAGGTGATACATTTATATTTTCTCTGTCTATAAATTCTGATAAAAAAAAATTTGCTCACGACTTTCGGTATGACCCTCGTAGCTGGCTTGAGCATTTCAGTTTCCGCAGGCTAATGGTAGTAGTCTGAAACTGTAGACAAAGTAAAAGTAGTGTGCTTTCACACATTTGAGGCATGCAGGAAATCTTGTGTTCATGAACACATTTTCCTTGACCTGTCAGCGCACTAAATTGCTATATGATCAGCATTACGTTTGTCTGCCATTTGTTCACATTTCTGTGATATTTTGTTTTGTATCAGTGTCACGCATTTTCCCCATGGCAACGTATGCCTGTGAGACCTGGACACTTAACAAAACAGCGGAGAAACACATAAATGCCTTTGAATGTAAATGCTAAAGAAGAGCTCTTCAAATATCATGGACGCATAAAAGAACAAATATATCCATACTACAAGAACTTAATATTGAAGAAGGTTGGCTAGTAAGGAGGATTAAACATAGAAAACTTAAATATTCTGGGCACATTAAAAGTCATGAGAATTTAGAGAAGACCGTCTTGAAAGGATACATAATGAGAGAGAGAGAGAGAGAGAGAGAGAGAGAGAGAGAGAGAGAGAGGAAGACCAAGGCGAAGATGGCTGCAAGACATCGTTGATAATCTGCAGATGGATGCATCAGCAGCAAGATGTCTTGCTTGCAACCGAGAGACCTACAGGAGTGCTGTTAGGGAGGCAAAGTTCCGCAAGTGACATGCAAATGACTGACTGAATGATCAGTGTCACGCACGTCTATATTTTTATGATCCCTTAAAACAAATTTTGCAATGACAAAGGAAAGAAAAACTGTCCAAATAACGGCAGAGTGAAAATAGTGCATGGGAAAAACACGGAAATCAAGAGTCAGTCTTATATACTGATGCTGAACGATTGCTTTTAAACGAAGGTTGAGTATTGAATCGCTGAATGTCAGATGGACATGTGAGCCCAATTCTTCATCATTTTAAAACAAACCGTTCGTTCCTTATTTGCCTTCAGGAGATGTCATGTCCAAAGTTTGCATATTTGCCAATTTTGCTATAGAATTAAGTTGTTCATGAGGAGTATAATTCCTGAATATATTTAAGTGGAAGATCGAACGTGTCTGGAGTTCAGAAATGATGATTCTAGCCAAATCTTTAGATATGCGATACGACTGTCTAACCTCATATATAGTGTCATTAATACTCAATTAAATATGCGACACGACTGTCTAACCTCATATATAGTGTCATTAATACTCAATTAAATATGCGACACGACTGTCTAACCTCATATATAGTGTCATTAATACTCAATTAAATATGCGACACGACTGTCTAATACCATATGTCGCGTAATTAATACTCAAGTCACATACTGACCTTAAAAATAAAGGGAGTTTTAAAACTTGGATAAACATATTTCATTTTCATAGTTTTACAGCAGGGGCTTAACATGAACATATTTCACAGCTTTACAGTATGGGCCTAGCGTGAATATAATTTCACAGTTTTTACAGCATGTGGTTAACGTGAATATAAATTCACAGCTTTACAGCATGGGTTTAGCGTGAATATGTTTTCACAGCTTTACAGTATGGGCTTACCGTGAATATAAATTCACAGCTTTACAGCATGGGTTTACCATGAGTATATTTTCAGTTTTACAGCATGGGCTTATCGTGAATATAAGTTCACAACTTTACAGCATGGGCTTAGCATGAACATATTTTCACAGCTTTACAGTCTGGGTTTAGCGTGAATATAATTTCACAGTTTTTACCGGTTGGACTTAGCATGAACATACTTTGACAGCTTTACAGTATGGGCTTTGCGTGAATATAAATTCACAGCTTTACAGCATATGCTTAGCGTGAATATATTCTCACAGTTTTACAGCATGGGGTTACCATGAATATATTTTCACAGCTTTTACAGTATAGGCTTAACATGAACCGTAGATAAAACTGGATGAACATTACACCATTAGAACTAGGTGATTATTGTTGGTTAGACAAAGGACATAAAACTGAAAACCAAAAGTCCATGACCAAAGAGTAAACTGATGAATTAGGGTTGACAAAATCAAGACTTGAACGTTGGAACCAAGAAAAGAAACGAACTATATTTTGAGAAGATAAAGAATTGATTACACATGCTTCTTTCATATTTTACCATTCATCTCTGAACTTCAACGCTGCCACATTCAATACCAATTTGACACACGTATACTACAACGTAAGCAACTTTAAAATAACAATACCTTTATGTTCCATCAAGACAAATGATATAGCGAGCCGGTGATCTCTTGCTTCGAGCCTTTATTGTAAAGATTTGTATAGTATGATGATGATGATGATGGGAAACGTGCATTGCGCGTGAATTTAAAAACTCACGAATATGTGCACAATTTCTTGTTGGCTACGAGATCTAATGACAATTGGTAGAACTTTTTTTTGTGGACATTTCTCAGGGCCAATAAACCAAAGCGAAGTAAGTCTCTATTTCAGGGTCAGTAAACCAAAGCGAAGTAAGTCTCTATCTCAGGGTCAGTAAACCAAAGCTAAGTAAGTCTCTATCTCAGGGCCAGTAAACCAAAGCTAAGTAAGTCTCTATTTCAAGGCCAATAAACCAAAACGAAGTAAGTCTCTATCTCAGGGTCAGTAAACCAAAGCGAAGTAAGTCTCTATTTCAGGGTCAGTAAACCAAAGCTAAGTAAAACACTTCTTCTTCTTCTTCTCTTCAGCGTTCGAGGAAAGTCGGTCATGCTAAATCTGCAGCCCTGTTGCCGTCTTCTCCAGATCCCACAGCTTTTCTTTCAGTTCCTCTCCCTCGGGCCAGATCTATACTCAGAGATTTGAGTGGGTGGGACAGGTTTGCAGAATGCGTTCTGGTATCTGGATCCCAAAGCCACAGGGACACTCATTTGTGTGTGATATTTTGAGGCGAGAGAGGTGGCTTAGAACTCTGCAGTGCCCCGTTCTTAGTTCTCTGTAGTTGATGAATGAGGTCTTGTGTTGATTTTATTTCTATTTTTGTCTCTATCTCAGCCTAGTAAACTGAAACTAAGTCTCTATCTCAGGGCCAGTAAACCGAAGCTCAGGAAGTCTCTCAGGGCCAGTAAACAGAAACCAGTCAACGCGTTATCCCAGAAAGACTCCCAGAAACAGGCTTCCGGGTAGACTCCCCCGACTAACTATGTCAAAGTTCTGCGAGTTTGATGCAAATAAAATTATAATCTTCTCAAGATGAACACATTTTTTTTTTAAAATCAGGAAGCTGGAAAGAAGCCAAGATGATTCTTGCCACACGGAGTCACCAAATATAAAGGATCTGTATTCTATTCTCAGAAATAAAGATAGCAGAAATACGACCCGGAGCTGTGCGAATAGAAATTCATGACGTCAGAGGCAATCAATGGCGGTTGTTCCTTTAATACTGGCCCAGAATTTGGCTGAGTATTTTTTACTGGAGGGCACATGAACTGCAAGCAATTTCTCCTAGACAAGACGCCAGGTTCTGATTGTAAGGTTTACAAAATAAGAGGGCCAGCAGAAGAAGACGGTCAGCTCATGACAAATTCGAAAATATGTGCTGAATACTAAGAATGTCTTGGTTCATAGACTCAATCGATGTGAGCATTTCTCTGAGAAAAAGATTCCGCTAGAATAGAACAGAGCAGGACATAAACATACAGGAAAACATTTCATTTTGGTAAAATGCAAGCAGATCGGTACAAAAATACGTGCTCTAATTTTCATGAAAGTACAGATGCTCATCATTTTACGATGGTTCGATTTACGAAATTTCAAGCAAACGTGATAGAAGAAACCGTACTTAGAATTTTTGAACTGTATGCTATAAAGAAGTATGTAATGAAAAGAAGAAACTGCACAGTCAAAACTTGATATTTTCAAGAAGAACACTACGTATGCTAATCTATCAAGCATCAGTACCTCGGTGCCTTCTACCAGCTATTCTCAAGTCTCATCAGAACACCAGAAAAGGGGAAAATTGACGAGCTTATCATTGCAGCATCCCCCATCATTCAGCAATCAATTTTAGTTCAGTTGTTCAAACATTCTCCAAGCTCCGTGCGCTTTCAGCTGTGTACGCTAATTCTGAGTACCCATACAACTAGCGAGGTTTTTTTTTATATATATAATTTTTACTTCTAGTACAGTATTCAAAAACATTACGTAAAATATTCAACACTTTCTCATAAAGTAGATTTTATGTTAGATAATTTTGATAATGCAAGTATTATGAGCACGTTTAAGATAGGTTAGGCTGTGCTAAGATGATCAGTAGGGTAGGTGTATTAAAAATATTTTCTTCTTCTACTTTGAGCAGTTGCTGATTTCAGCAGCTTTCTGAGCCATTGAGGCTTATTACTGCAGACAAGATACGTCTCCATTCCTCTCTGTTCTTTATCTATTCTTGCTAATTGTCGATTCCAAGAGTTGAATATCTCGCGTTACAATCGGAGCGTTAAACAATGCGTAGATTTCTTTGTATTTTCGATTTACTCATATTTTCCCCTTGCGACAGATTTATCGGAATGTAACCTTATCGTAAGTGGGAAGCATCTATAGTTTAAGAAAAGTTAACAGTATCAGGTGACTTGAATGCGCCAAGAAAGGTTGATAAAATAAACAGTGACGGAACCCAACTGTACGTGATTTATCACATTTCCTTCACATTGGCAGAATGAAGGAAGTGAGAGTGAGGCAGGGCGAAGGAATGATAGGTTTCCTCTGTGAACGGAAGTGACGAACCCACAATCACCACGTGACAGGGGACAATGATTACATAGGTTACTGGAACGGGCGACAGAGTACATATATGGGAACGTCCTGACTGCACTGACTCTACCTCCCGAGATCAGTCAATCGATCAACCTCTGCTCGGATACCCATGGACAAATATGTCATCTAAAACTCGGCATTCTCATCTGTGCGAATATCATCTAAAACTCGGCATTCTCATCTGTGCGAATATCATCTAAAACTCGGCATTCTCATCTGTGCGAATACAAATAAAACTTGACATTCTTGTCTACGCAAATGCGATCTAAAAGGTTTAGCTCCTAACTCTCTTATTCAGAAGAGAAAGAAGCTGACGACCCTGTCGCTATAGCATCCCCATCATTCAGCGGTCAATTTTAGTTCAGTTGTTCAAACACTCTTTAGGCTCAGTGTACGCTCATCTGTGTAGGCTAATTCTGAGTACCCATACAACTAGCGTATCTTTTACTTTTAGTACAGTACAGCATCCTGTACTTGAAGAGAAATGTAAAACTCCCACTGAAAACATAGCAAGCGATCAAAGTTTGTTTTAAGATAATAAATTAAACATCCCACGAATTGATCTGTGATATAAGTTCACATTCCATAACTGTGTCAACATAAATCATATTCTAATCATTTTAGAATAATCAATATCTTACAGAGCCTAGAACGAAGATTGATGGGGTGGAATCAACAACAGATCAAAACAGAAACACAGAGAGCAAGGGTCGCCATCAGCAGTCGATAAAACATTTTTGTAGGATACAAAGACACCGAATGTGCAGGAAGCGAGAATAGCAGGCGGCCCGGGGGGGGGGGGGGGAAGAGAGAGAGAGAGAGGGTGGGAACTCACAAAAAATGCACATTCTGTCAATATGGACGATACAAATAAAGGAACAAACTAGAAACGGGAATGCTTAACTAGTCCGTAGGAGAAAGGCTGGATGAAAGAGGTGGACTGTAAGCCATTTTCAAGACAGACATTACGACAGAAACAGTGGCTTCCATGATTATTATTACCATCATCATATTTGGCATTAAAACAACCAACTCTCTCGACCATGAATAATCATCAGTGTTTTCTCTCTCTCTCTCTCTCTTTCCCCCCCCCCCCCCCCCCCCCCCGGTAAGATTTGTATACTTTTGTTCATTTGAAAGTATTTTATTTATTTCATTCGGATTTTGCAAACCCTTCCGTTTTTCATTTTTTTTATTTTTAATCAGCTATGCATAGCCAGTTCTGTTTTTGTAGTCAAATTGCCAAGTCCATCTTATACAACTAAATTGTCAAGTCCATCTTAGGGAGTTATAAAATAGATGACAACTGCGGTAAAACTGGGTCTAGTAATGAAAATATGTGAGTTTTTGGTTCAGTTTTACAAAAAAGATAGAAAGAGTGAGGAAAGTGTACAGAAACAGTAGTGGCAGAAAGCAAGATGAGTATATACAAATGAATAACGTACAACAATCAAATATTTCGGCCAAAAGCCTTTTTCATGGATCACATACAAAAACAACACAACAGACAAAAACATGAGAAATTAATGATTTTCTTACCAGGAGGAGGCCAAAAAGCTTAGCCTATATTTTTCATCCATATTTCTCTTCTTCTTCTTCTTTTCTTCTTCTTCTTTTCTTCTTCTTCTTCTTGCCCAATCCCACATGGTAGAACATTTTAACATCCTACAACTCCTCCCAGATTGTTAACAAACCTACTAGGGTAACTGAATCATCATCAACACTAATAGATCACATATATGTAGCTCACCCGGGAAACGTTACTGAATGTACTGTCCCCCATGTGTCGCTGAGTGACCACTACCCGGTCTGCTCTACATGGTCACATCAGGGGTATAAAATACGTAAACGCAAACACACCATCATCAAATATAGGAACTTTGAAAACTTTATCTTGGAATTCTTTTTAACTGATCTAAGAGTTTCGACTCTTGCCTACGTTTACCAGTTAACCAATCCAGATGAAGTTATCGAATACTGGATCGAGATATTTCGAAATATTTTTGACAAGCATGTCCCCATCAAAGAAATGAGAGTAAAACACGTAACAAAAACCCAGTGGATAACTCCTGATTATCTTGCAACTCATGAAGAAACGGGATGAAATTCATAAAATCAGAGATTTCAGTAGCTATCGTTCACTTAAGAATAAGGTGCAGTATTTAATTAAAGACGAAAAGAAAAATTATTTAAGAAATTTAGTGAAAGGCACAACTGATAGTAATTCAATCTGGAAAGCGATTAATACTCTTGTAAATAAAAGGAAGCAATCAGACTCACAAACATTTAATGGTGAACATACTTGCACTAACTTCAGTGAACATTTTAGGGAAGAAATTCATATTCTAAAATCTCCATTACCGACCCCTAATTGCGACCTGAGTGTGTTGAAAACTTACAGCGACAGTAAATGTGTAAAGCTAAAACAATTAAGTATTCTTTTCATCACAATCAGTGAGGTTTATAACTACATCCGGTCTTTAAAGAACACTAACTCAGCAGGATGTGATGACATTAGTAACAAGATGCTGCGATACGCTGCACCAGTTATTACAGACACACTAACATAAATATACAATTTGTGCATTGGCAAACACTATTTCCCTGACGCATTTAAACTCGTTAAATGTTCCCTCTTTTTACATCTGGACAGACTAGTGACCTCTTAAACTATAGGCCCATATCCATTCTGTCATCATTATCTAAACCTATTGAAATACATATACATATATAACACTTCTACACATGCAGGAAAACAATCTACTAATAGACGGTCAGTCAGGTTTTAGACCAAATCACTCCTGCCACACAACATTAACTAAAATGACAGAAAGCTGGGTGTCTAATATAAATGATGATTAAATTGTGGTATGATGTCTCTGTAGATTTCAAGAAAACCTTCGATATGATTGATCATGAAACTCTTGTAAAAAGCTGGAAGGTTATAAATTACACCCTGACCTAACAAAATTTTTTACATCTTTTCACTCAGGTAGAAAACAAGCAGTTTGCTTTAGAAACAAAATATCTGACTCTTCTGTGGTTGATACTGGTATTCCTCAATGTTCCATTCTTGGTCCTCTTCTCTTTGCTATCTATATTAACGATTTCCCTCTACATTTAAAGCACTCTTCATGTAATCATTTTGCTGATGACTATACTGTTTACAATAGTGACTATGACATCAATAACCTACAGACAACCTCCAAAATGATATAAACAGTTTGATTAAATGGATTAATAAAAATGGTATGTTGATAAACGCCAACAAAACAAAATCCATGGTCATCACTATAAGACAGAAACTGCAGAATGCAACAAAAACTTCGCCCTAGCTTTGTGCTGGGACTAAGGCAATAGAAAATGTTCATGAACATAAAACTCTAGGACTCATCATTGATCAACATTTAACTTGGAATTCTCAAGTACATAACCTAACAAACTTGATTGCACAGAAAATTTACCAACTAGCCAAAATTAAACACTTTGTCGACAAAGACACAAGAAAGATATACTATATTTCACATATACAAACACACGTAGATTACTGTTCCACAATTTGGGATGGATGCTCAGTCTCAAACACAAAAAGGCTCCACTCACTCCACAAACGAGCATTAAATCTGATTTGTGACAAACACTCAGTACATACTGCAGATAAGCACAAACAACTCAAAATTCTACCTTTCAAATATAAAGTAATTTTTAACAAAGTTAAGTTTGTTCACAGAATCCTGTCGCACAATGCTCCGCCTTACATGTGGTAACTGTTTAAGTATAGCACTAAACATAGGCAGCGTTTAAAAAACTGTCTTCTTCCTAAACCCAGGATTGATCTGTACAAGAAAAGCCTTTCATACTCTGCAGTACAGCTTTGGAACACCCTCCCCTACCATTTAAAATCCATTAGTAATACTTCATCCTTTAACTCAAACCTTTTTCATTATTTACTTGTTTGTAACTATATACTTCCATAGAATAACCAGCACTCTCTCAACCCATGACTCGCCAGGAATCAAGTACTAAAATGACATAGTTCGAAAAGTAACTTGTTAGATACTGTTAGAAACTATTTTAATGTTTGTTAAAAAAACATATGTTAGAAGATCTGTACTGAAAATGTATTTTTGTTTATGGATATGTTTGTGTGTGCTCGTGTATGTGTGTGAGTGCTATTTTATTAGGTTAGAAGAGTAATTAAGTCTTTTACTGTGAATGTAATAGTTTAATCTTACACTCTTGTGATACGTTTTTTTTCCTAAAGTAATTTGTATACCTGTATTAAATCGAGTGTGTGGGAAGAATGAAAGATAAGATAGAGTGATGAAGGGCAGAATGTAAGACGGGCCTGTGTGCCCAATTCGTTACCCTTTAAAAATAAAGATCATTCATTCATTCTTCTTCTTCTTCTTCTTCTTCTTCTTCTTCTTCTTCTTCAGTTTTCAGTTTCGCATGGTCAGCTTTCTTAACAGGGAGCTGGGTTGCCTCCATGAATCCTGTTGTCAGCTGGAGGTCTTCGCAGGAACCCCAGAGTTTCTCCTCCGTGCTTCTCTCCCGGGGCCATTGTCTTTGGTCTGATATCTGTGTGTATGGTGCAGGTCTATAGTATGTTTTCAGGAGTCTGGAGGAGGTTTTGACATATGCATTGGGCTGTTGGCGCAGCCTTTATATTAAAGAGAAGAGCATGACGTCTGCAGTGTCAAGTTTGTAACCTGAAGTTTGTGGTTTGTTGTGTGTTTGTTTGTTTAGTCTGAATATGGGGTCCTGTGGGTATCTGCTGTTTGTCATCTACCTCTAGGTGTTTTTGGTATTTCCTTTTAACTATATCATGTGTCTGAATTGTTCTTTCTTTCTGTCTTCCTTTGCTAGTCTACGGATGTTTCATTTCCTGCAATGCCACAGTCTGCAGTTTTCTATTCAAGTCATATGACTGAAGGAGAGGTTAGTAAAGAAGAGTATGTACATGTAACAGAGAACATGAGACGTTGTTGGTCGTATTACAAGGGGGGAAGAACAGAAAAAAAATGTGGAAAAATAATAAAATAAATCAAAAGCGAAGGAATCACTATGTCATCTGACTTGTACGAACTCCCTGTAACTGCGAACTGGTGTTCTGTGCAGCCGATGCTGTAGAGGTGGTGAGGTACAGCATCGTATCGGCTTGGGAGCGGGTTATGGCAGCTACTTTTTCAGTCACGGGGTACGGCTAAAAAGCAGTGGGTGTGCAATGCTTCTTTAACAGACTCCATCACCATGGGGGGTTATGGCGATCCCTGCCCCGTTAGCCAGGCTAGGCCTGTTACTGGGGGTACCACGGAGAGGCGGGACAGGGTCTTGGTCAGCTATGGTTCGCTAACCCTGACGCTAGTATATCAGCTATGGGCGGCTGATTGCCTTCACCCCCACGTGTCATCGGATGATGTAGTAAGAATAAGATTTGATAATAACCCTAATCTCGAGGAAACACTGATTAGCAAATACAATTTCTGATTTCTCCCTCTTTTCTGCTCCAGCCCTCCCCTCTCTCCTCTTCCCTCTAGTTCACTGAACTCAAATTCTATCCAGATATCACTGACCTTGTATGTATATTTGCCTGCATACGCCAAAATGTCTACATAATCTCTAGTACGGCTTCTACTATTGTGTGTATACGCCAAAATGTCTACATAATCTCTAGTACGGCGTCTACTACTTACGTCTATGGTCAAAATGTCTACAGAATTTCTGATACAACATTCTGCTATTAAGCTTTCCTCTAGCTTTTCTTCAGCAATTCATTTTCATCAGAAAAAGGTAAATAAAAACAGTATTTGTCGGAGACAAAGATCAGCCACTGGGGAATGAGTTTATAAAAAAAAAAAAACATTCTCTTCCCCCTCCCTCTTCAGAGCCTCTCTGAGTCTATTTAAGTTCTGTACAACGTTCAAGCCCGCATGCAGGATCTTTAAACGTGTGTTCCTTGTATTACAGGATGGTACAAGGAACTTACACACTGCCTTTTTAAATACTAGTAGACTGCCTACTCATACAGTACAGTAAACACGCATACAAATGTATATGTGCGTATATGCAACTCCAATGAATTAGAACCAATATAGATCTGTGGCCCTGGACAATTGAAAACTTCTAAAAGCAAATGATGATTTTTTTATGCGATTTTGTTGATGCTGATGATGACAATGATAACAACGATAAAATGATCTTTCCTCATGTCCTGGTTTATACAAAAACAATGCCAATCCAGGCAACTAAAACACTAGATTGTGGAGTCGGGCCCTCCAGAACGGAGACCACATCGATCTTCACCTCTGAAGATCTTCTGGGACACTGCGTTTCTAAGGACGCTACCTGGAAGTTAGGCCTTTGCTTGATGTGGCTTGTCAGGTACGGACGCCAGAGTGGATACATCAACTCCTCAGACAGACAGACAAACAGACAGACAGGCAGGCAGGCATAGCGGACAGACAAAAAGAAAGAATCCATTTTAAAATACCCCTATTTGAAAATAACAAAGAAAAACTTTCACCAACTGATAAAAAAAAAACAAAAATGCCGTGAGCCTGGGAGAGCTGAACGTATTCTCACGTGTCCTTTCTGTAAATATTTTTTTAAGTATTCTCATTTTTCCTATCTTGTTGAAAATTTAAAAAAAAACGTATTCTCACTTTTCCGTTCTTGTTAAATATAAAAAAGGACATGATGTAGTACAATCCATAATGAACTCTACCCGAACATAAAAGCTATTGGTATAGGGAAATTCCCGTCCCCTAAATCTGTCAAATTTGATAAGTGGCATACAAATACTAGGGAAAGTGCCTCCGAAATGCAGAGAATTTATCTGTCTGGGGCATCATGCACAGTCTGACAAAAGAGAGTGCATTGTACTTTCTGCTCTCAGTGGAAAACAAAGAAAAGAAAGAAAGGCATCAAGTAAAGATCTGCCCCACAAGTATCGCGGGTGAGGGGAAGTAAAGGATTAAAGAGACATTTATGTTCTTGCTGTTGGTCCTGTAATAATCAATGCGCTTGAGGGAATTCACATCTGTTGCCTCGAACGTGTACGGCTGATACTTCTTACGAATTTGAGAAATAGGATCCAAGAAATCCGATCTGTTTTAATTATCTATCCTATTCCTACTGCTATCATTTCCAGTCACGCGATGTGCACAGCTGTTTTCAAGTGCAGTATATGAATACACACAGAGGAAATAGCTCCGATTTGAATTTTTAATACCTTATTATGTTGCATCCGTTAATAAAAATTCTTTGATCCACATTTTTAACCATCACCATCACATTTTAAATGGTATATTTGTATTTAACGGACTCCACTTAAGATGTGGGGCCGCCTATAAAACTAACTGTCTTTAAACTAACAGTCTTCGTTACAGTGGACATAATTAACAGCAAAGACAAGGTCTATAATCAAAATGAATGCAAGAATACAGCAAGCATGCTCCACATTCTATATAACGGCCCCGGTCATTTTGGTCATTACGATAAAGCTGGACTGTGACAAACAAACAAAAATAGGATAATTTTTTTTTTAAAAGTATAAATAAATACAGTATATTGAAATTATATTCGTAGGCAGAAGACCAGCTGTAAACGATTTTTAGCAGTCTGTCTTTTGGTCTGAATGTTTGATCACATTACACACGTAAATACAGTGTGGTTAAAACTGTTGATTTTGAGGCTAGTAGTTTCTACTACTTTGTAGCTTACATAATCTGTCATGCGATTCTTTGGACATACTGTCCAGGCAATGTAGGGGTCCATGGGAATGAAACAGGCTCATCAAAACTGACAAAAAAAAAAAGGACCTATATAACTCCATCCAACAAAAGAGGAAGCAGAAAGCCCGACATTTTTTCATCAGAGGCACACATCGTGTACGACCAGCTGCACTGCAGGTAAACAAGAGCAGTGTGTGCAAATCCCATTCACACACTAGGTCGCAACGAATGCACAGCCAACATATTAGAGTAATATCTCTAGAAACGATGAAGGACATCCTATCATCGAAAGCCGGGCACGTATGGAAATGCCCCGAGTCTAAAGAGCAGCTGTCCATGGCCAGTATCCAATGCTTACATAATCTTGCATATATGTGGTATGCCCTGAAAGCAACGAACATTCACCACTAAAGGACGAGTTATAGTTTGTTTTTTTTTTTTAATGATAGATTTTGGAGGCTTGTTTTCATGATTTAGACGTGATTTCTTGTTTGTCCTTCTTAGCACAGTATTAAAGTTGTATATATATATATATAATTTGTCATGTGGCAGTAGCGGTGTTGTCATTTTTTCCAATGCGGAATCTCATTGATTGTTGTGTTGAAGGAAGGTTCTACGAATTGTAAGTGTGGATGATGAGTAGTTAGTATATTTTTCCCTCTCTGATTGTATTCTCTACCTTCCACTATCGAACAAGTTCTCGCTGAAAGCCATGGTTTTGTTTGGTTGTTTTTATGCCTTGTGGCAGTGATTGCTTTCTCATCCTTATGCATATCCTAATTTTCTCTTAAATAAATCTGTTATAGCTCTTCCTACACAGCGACTCTGTTGAGTATCATATCCATGTCCAGTAATGAGTCTGAAAGTCTGCCAGTGACCGTTATTTCGTTCTACGTTGTCATAGATGTATAAACTAGGAAAAAAAGTAGGAACAGCTTTATTACTTAACGAGTACACAGTTGTGACGTTTCGGGGTTAGCCTTAATCATACAAAAACATACAGGATGAAGAAATGGAGAGAGGAGATAAATTATAAATTTACATGAATGATATGTAGCTTGTAAGAAGCTACGGCTTGTCCGATTCTGTGTTCAGTTTTTCTTTTGTAAATTCCTACTTCCTTAATTCCTAATTGTTCCTACTTTTTTTTCCCCAGTTTATACAGTTTGGTATCACAGCTTTACTGCAGTGGTTTCGTGTATAGTTATATACTTATACACTAATATCTGTGTGTTACGTTGTCCTAGTGATGGAGTCTTATGAGGATGGGTGTTATTGTTCGTTCCAGGTGTTGAACAAGAACGAATTGATTGAAAATTTAAATCAGACCTACCAGCATTTCTACTTGTAATTAAATAATCACTAGGCAACCTTCTGTCAACATCAATATCACCAATATGATTTGTTGATTCATTCTTCTGTAGTAACAGGGTTTTTTTTTCCTTGATGGTAGCACTTCTTATGCTATACTCTCAGAGTTGGAAGTCCTGTCAAGGCAGTGGCGCGACAAGGCATCCAGCTATACAATAGCTATATAAATAATATATCATGCCAAGACAAGAGGTCTAAAAGCTAAAACGTCTAAATTTGAAATACAGTGTGAAACTGCTTGACCAGGATGTTTACATGCCCCCGGGGTCTGGTAGCGTTATGGTGAATACAGATGTTTTCATCCGGTAGATGTTTTCTAGTTAACCCAACTGGGGAAAAAATGGCTACATGGGTTTTCCTGGTGCTATATGAGAAAGGGCGGCCAGGCTCAATTAATGTTGACAATAATAATCAGCAGTGAGCCAACAGATCAAGGAAAAACATCAGCTTAAACTTCATGTCATCTACATTCTTCATTGTCATGGAGTAGGTGAAGGGAAAACTGGGTACTTAATCATGTCATCTATATTCCACAGTGTCATGAATAAAAGCGGACACTAACATCATGTCTTCTATATTCCTAAATGCCAGGTCTAGGACAAAAAAAAAATGTCACTACCATCATGTCATGTATATTCCTCATTGTTGTGGAATATGTCAAGGAAAATATGGACCTAACATTATGTCTTCTATATTCTACATTTCTCAATGCCATGAAATAGGTCAAGGAAAATATGGATACTAACATTATGTCATCTATATTCTACATTTCTCACTAACATGGAATAAGTCAAGGAAAATATGGATACTAAGATATCTATTTCTCTTCTATATTTCTCAGTGTCACAGGATAGATCTAGGGGGAAAATTGACACTAACATTATGTCCATCTATCATCCTCAGTGTGATAGAACAGGTCAAGGAAAAAAATGGACATTAACATCATGCCATCTTTATTTCTCAACGGTTTACGGAATATGTCAAATAGGTCAAAATATCCGCTGCATACTTCATCTGCATGGGGCACGATCATGTTGTGTTCTTGTTACTGTCAACTCGAAGCTCTTAGTAAACCCAGACCACGATGAAAATCTGGACAATTATGGTTCTTACCCGACGAAGAATGGGGTCCCGCGTCTTTCTGAACTTTAAGGAGAGAATCTAACAGGCTAGTGTTTTCTTGGAAGATTCTATTTCCTCGTTTGCAACGGGACTTAGCAATATCACACAAGATGCTACCGAGATGCCAACTTTTAAAAGGTGTCTCTGGGGATGTTGTATATTTGCCTGCAGAATGAGGCACAAGAGAATGGGTTGCGTACACGACTGTCAGAGAATGAACGATAAATCTAGAATATCGTGCGAGGTATGGACAAGGAACTTTTGCCCAGCGAGCAAGGAACTTCGATCTACGAACTAGCTTTGCCCCCATTAACAATAAAACTCGTTCTGCTCCAGAACGGGAAAAAGGAAAACAAAATCCCAAAACCTATTCAGATTAGACCAAGTTAGTCAGTTGGTCCTGATGGCTGTGTCATATCTCTAGCGGAACTATTCCATCCCACCGTTAATGTCAATGTTGCAACACAACATTGATTATCCGTTAAAAAAAACCCCACAGGACGGAAAGTTTAAATCGAATTCTTGTGCTAGGTCGATGGTTGCTTGTGCTGGACATGATGTTGCCGCTTACAATTCCCCTTCACCTGAGGGTGGTCTATAGACTGATGTGATCACTGGCATGCCCGGACATCTTATTAATTCATTCTGTAGCTGCAGGTGGAGTCAGGTGCCAAATTTCACGGAGGGTTGACTGCAGCGTATCGGACCAGAAACGAACCATTCACCACCGCCATAAGAGATATAAGGAAAAGTCAACAACTCCTCAGTAATAAGGTACAAGAATCGACAGATGAAACAAAAGACAACAATACTGTTATTAGTAAGATACAATAATTAACAGATGAAACAAAAGACAACAATACTGTTATTAGTAAGATACAATAATTAACAGATGAAACAAAAGACAACTTCTTCTTCTTCTTCTTCTACGCACACTGGCGATGACGCGTGGTACCCTGATTTTTACGACGGGCCGTTTGGCTGGGTACCTCCGACTTCAGCACCTTTCCTTGCTAGGGAAGACTGTGGTCTTGCTCGGACTGCCATGAAGACAGTTGTGTAAGCTGGCCTGGCCAAAACTTTGTTTTCCAGCCTCTGTGGCTGTACTTAAGCCCCTTCTCCATGTTAGATCCAGCATGCAGCGCTGGCTGGCCAGACAGCTTGAGACAGTTCCACAGAGACACTCCGACATTGGGATGAGGAGTCTAATGAGTGCCTCAACAATATCCGTTCCCCGCCACCTATAGTCTGCTGGCTCTGTTTTGTTTACATCATTCTGGTAGCCGTTGTTGTAAAGACCCATAGGCTTGTCACGTCCTGGATTCATTGGTTTCACACCAGATTTTCCTCATTCCCGCCGGATATCTCCATGTCCCCATCCATCCACCAACCTGACATTACATTTTACAAAAATAACAATTACAATTAGTGTTGATTGCTACAGGTTTCTAGGCTACAGAAGTAGGTCAGAGTTTTTAAGCAAACAGATCTATGTCCGAGTCTAACAGAGACTATGTTAAGATAAGTGTGTTCTTAACACAGTTGTTCACAAGGGACAAAAAAAAAACACACAATACGGTTACTAGTAAGATACAAGAATTAACAGTTGAAACTAAAGGATTCAACATGGTTATAGAGAAAAACTCTACATTAAAATTCCACAGAACCAGGCTGGTCTACACAGATCCGTGAAAAATAAGTTTGCGCATCACAAGATGAGGCAGAGTAAGAGAATAACAGTGCTTAATTATCTCCTCCTTGCCACCATTTTATGTGAGACTTTTTTTTAGAAACTACAACCCAAGAGAACACAAACAAAGAGTAAAATCTAACCAGGAACAAAGACGGAGACGAAAACCTTGAATATGGAAATTGTAAGACACGAACTGGAGCAATGTATGTTATTAGCGTCTGTATGACGCTGGCGCTTTGGAGGCGAATGTATTTCATTAGCACGAAAGAAAGCAATCAGATCTTAGAACATCAGGAAAGTCGTGTTTTTTTTTTCTCTTTGGTGAGACAAATGGTCCATGAAGAACAGTACCGTGTTGATGACAATGGATGGAAGTGAAATCTAGAAGAAGATGAGGTGGGACAAAATCAATGGATAATGGGTGAATAAGTAAATTCTAGTGGACAACTGGAGAGAAGAAAAGTTTTTTCGGATAATGAACGAGAAGAGAACTTTAGTGGATAATGGGTGAATAAGTAAATTCTAGTGGACAACTGGAGAGAGGTGAAATCTAACAGATAACGAAGGAGAGACAACTACAGTGGATAATGGGAAGTAAATTCTAGTGGAAACTGGAGAGAAGAGAAATCTAAAGTATATTGAAAGGTAACAAAAGTAAATCGACAATTGAACAAAAAATGAAGCGGACAATCGTAGAGAAATGAAACTAACGGTTGATTAATTTTAGGGAAATCGAGGGGAGGGGCCGAAAGGAAGAAGAGGAGAAGATGAGAGAGCAGTGAATTTTTTACATGACAGAGATTAGATAAAATGAAATCTAAAAAAGCAACAAAAAAAAAGATAAGTATATTTCTAATACGAAGAAGAAGAAGAAACTATACTTTAAAGATTCAGTGAAACATTAACAAACGCACATGTGCTTTGTGTTGAAATTTACGCATTACATATCAGGATAAAACAGACGGTGGTTACAAAAGACAGAAAGCAAGGGTAACTTACCTCTGAGAGTTGCGAAACAACGAGAGAAACACCTCAAATAAAACTACAACGGTCCAGTTTCTGATCAATGTCTTCCGTTACTGTAAGCAGCTAACAGGACACAACCATCCGGGCGTACGCGCGCACACTCGGTGCATGTCGTGTGATAATGTTATTCAAGGAAAAACAACCCCTCCCTCTTGCGGACAACAGATGAGAGGCCAAGCCGAACTAGCACAGCGTGGGCAAAAAACATCGTCTCTCGGTGCTATAACTTGGTTCTAGTATCGTCTTAACTTGATATCTTCTCTCAGCACTTAACTTGATGCCAGTATCGCCTCAAAGTGCTTAACTTGATGATGTATCATTTATCGTGTACCAGCGCTTAACTTGATTTGTGTGTAACGAAAAGCGACAGAGTATCTCCAGACTTCCAAAAGTCCATCAACAGGACAGGAAACGTTAGAGGGAAAGAGAATAAAATGTTTTACCTCTCAGGTTGGTTAACTCAACCCAGTTTTCTTCGTTTTTTCTTGCTTTTGTTTCCAGTGAGTGTCTGACAGTCTAGCAACTGTCTTATTAAAACCTTCCAAAGGAAATAAATACTGATCTCCATACCTGATTGGATAGACAACTTTGAATTTCTATCATGCACCCTACATGCGCGGAATAAGGACTTTGATGACTGAAATATTTTCAAAGAAATTTGATTACGGTCTTAATTAAAAGGAGAAATTACCTAGAATTCCTATGATTTAAAAAAAAAAAGTTATTTCTTAATTGTAAATATGCTTACTGGCTTTCTCCGGAGTCAAATCTCTTGTGTTTCTAAATTATCCTTCACCTGGTCGTATTCTATCTATCTATCTATCTATCTATCTATCTATCTATCTATCTATCTATCTATCTATCTATCTATCTATCTATCTATCTATCTATCTATCTATCTATCTATCTATCTATCTGTCTGTCTGTCTGTCTGTCTGTCTGTCTGTCTGTCTGTCTGTGCAAAAGGTCTTTACAGACGTTTTCAATCTTCATTTAAAGACTTTTCAAGGTAGAAGGTCTTCATCCCTTACTTGACAACAAAAAAAAACATGCTGCGAGAGTGGGAAAAGTGACCGTACCTCATACCTTCTGCCCTCACTTTCAGACCTGCTAAATGCCTCCAATCTTCATTTATTGACCTTCTAAACGCTCCCAAACCCTAATTTATAGGCTTCCGATAAATCTATTAAGTCTAATCTCGGTCTAGCAAATTCGCAGGTGATAATAGTGAGGAGTATACCTTTTCTTGGTATCGCCATTGTATACTGCGTCCTGTTGCGGTTTCTCTCTGTTTATATCTTCCATTCTAAGCTGTTTTTCTCCGGTCTTCCATGGTAATCCGCTTTCACTTGTAGTTTTTCATACGATGTTGTCTGTATACTTTGATGCTACGTTTTGTTGTTGATACTGTTTCCTCTCATTTTAATTGAATTCATCTTTCTCTACGTATCCCACCCACCCTCCAGACATGCCTCATTTTCCGTTGAGTCCGCGGGATTTAACGATTTTGTGTCCGCTCTGAATGATTCGGGTGAACAAGAGCTTTTCTGCACCGACGTTTTTTTTTTTTTAAATGATATTGATTGACGAGAGAGGGCGCTTCAGTCTGCCGGTTGAAATGTGAGACATAAATATTGAATCACTTGCTATTCTGAGCCTTCTAGTAAAAGGTTAAATATAGCGCGGGAAAATAAAGTCACGTGACTCCTCGGTGTTTAGTGTCATTTTGGCCGTTAGCTAGAATAAAGCCATGTTTTGTTTTAGAGTTATTCCCGACATTCTGGGATGTGAAACTGAACTGGTGAACCGCAAAGCCAGCATCAATCAGATTTTCTTGAATATTACGGAGTTTGAATTATTTACTCGCCTGTAGCATCTTTCGTGCATGCATGTGGACAGTTTGTCGTGTTGGGTGGATCGTCCTAAGAAGAGTATTCACGTTAGGTGTTTCATTAGTGCAAGGAACAAAACAGTTCCCCACTTCTCATCCGACTTCACGTTTTTATTTCAGTATCTTCACCACCAAGAAAAGTCAAGTAGAGCCTGCCACGGGGTTATACTAAAACAACAACAATAGCACCGTGGTTGATGCAAAAAGTGGTCTGAAAAGAGGGTGAGAGAGAGAGAAAGAGATAGATAGAGAGAGAGAGAGAGAGAGAGAGAGAGAGAGAGAGAGAGAGAGAGGAAATGATGAACAAATTATTATAGAATTTTTTCCTTTGTCTGATCTATGAAATCCCAAATATATTCATTACTATTCTGAAAACGTTATGAAGAATAGTTGAGATTATACATTTACTCTTTTCTGAAAACGTTAGGAAGAATAGTTCAGATTATACATTTACTCTTTTCTGAAAACGTTAGGAAGAATAGTTCAGATTATACATTTACTCTTTTCTGAAAACGTTAGGAAGAATAGTTCAGATTATACATTTACTCTTTTCTGAAAACGTTATGAAGAATAGTTGAGATTATACATTTACTCTTTTCTGAAAACGTTATGAATTATAGCCGAGTACACTGCTGGCGAGATTCTTCGGCTGCCGCGCGTGGGGTGAAATTCCTCCCGGCAAATGAAGAAAATGCGATTAGGGTTGCCGTGCGGCGCCGATGTGAAAAAGGTGATGGGAAGGATAAAGTGAAGTTTAATCGTTATGTCCAGTAGTCTCGCGGCGAGAGCTACTCATACCACGGCACCTCTGCTCTAGAGTCCAGCCACTCCTATATACACTCATAATGGTGAAATATGCCTAAACCGGCTTAACCCAGGGGTGAAACTCGATGGTACGCATATCACGGTGCCTCCGCTTTAGAGGCCGGTCACGTCCTATATACACCCCATACTAGGATAATAAGCCTAACCCGGCTTAACCCAGGGATGAAACTCACTAGTGGCGAGGATTTATCCTCCCGGACAAAAGCTCCGTCCCGGTCACCATTGTCTCTCTTGTATTTTTTTTTACACGATTTTTAAAAAATTTCTTCTGCTCTTCTCGTACATTCTTCCTTAGTAATCTTTGATGTTCAGGAAATTCGCAACATTCTTCTGATAAACCACATTTCTATTGCTTCCAATAGATCTTTATAGGGACCTGCCTGTTGTCCGGAATTCTCATCAATATAAGATGGGTTCATTATAGCAATTTATAACCTGCTTTCTGGTATTCATTGATAAGGATGGGTTGTACAGCACGTTTTTCATTCTCTGAAATTCAGTCTTTCCTTGGCTCATTCTGTTCTGCATTTCCTATCCGAACTTATTACTACTCCAAGGTATTTAAATTTCTGCACTTGATTAGAATTGTTCATTTAATTTTGTACTGCAGTTTGATGGATAGCATTTCAATCGCCACGGAATGTTTATAATGGCAAGGAGACATGGCTTGCTCTAGATTAGTCAGGTAAATTAGTGATATCAGATTCTCTTTGTTTTCATTCCTCGTACCTTTCTTTTTGTATGTTCTGAATATTTTTTGCAATCTTCCACTTCTCTGGGTCGCATATTGATCTGTTTATACAAATATTTCAACTGCTAGATCACTCATTCTTCTCATGCTCTGCACATTTCGACTCTTCTTGCTAGGTTTCTGGACGCTGAAATGAAAACCATAGACCTTGTCTTGTCTTGTCTTGCTGTCTTGCTCTCTATCTCCCTAGAACTACGACCTGGTGTTCTTTGCAGCCGATATTGTGAAAATGTTGAGGCACAGCATTGTATCAGTTTCGGAGCGTTTATAGGGCCTATTTTTCAGTTTCGAAGTGCAGCTAAAAAGCAGGGGCTGTGCAATAACTCTTTAGCAGACTCCACTGCCATGTGGACTAAGGCGATCCATACTCCGTTAGCCAGATTTAGGCCTGTTACAGAGAGGTGGGTAAGGGTTTTGATCGGTTATGGTTCGACAACCCTGATACTAGCATGTCAGCTATGGTTCGCCAAACCTGACACTAACATGTTAGCTATGGTTCGCCAAACCTGGCACTAGCATGTCAGCTATGCTTCGTCAACCCTGGCACTAGCATGTCAGCTATGGTTCGTCAACCCTAATACTAGCATGTCAGCTATGGTTCGTCAACCCTAATACTAGCATGCCAGCTATGGTTCGTCAACCCTAATACTAGCATGTCAGCTATGGTTCGTCAACCCTGGCACTAGCATGTCAGCTATGGTTCGTCAACCCTAATACTAGCATGTCAGCTATGGTTCGTCAACCCTAATACTAGCATGTCAGCTATGGTTCGTCAACCCTAATACTAGCATGCCAGCTATGGTTCGTCAACCCTGGCACTAGCATGTCAGCTATGGTTCGTCAACCCTAATACTAGCATGCCAGCTATGGTTCGTCAACCCTGGCACTAGCATGTCAGCTATGGTTCGTCAACCCTGGCACTAGCATGTCAGCTATGGTTCGTCAACCCTAATACTAGCATGTCAGCTATGGTTCGTCAACCCTGGCACTAGCATGTCAGCTATGGTTCGTCAACCCTAATACTAGCATGCCAGCTATGGTTCGTCAACCCTGGCACTAGCATGTCAGCTATGGTTCGTCAACCCTAATACTAGCATGTCAGCTATGGTTCGTCAACCCTGGCACTAGCATGTCAGCTATGGTTCGTCAACCCTAATACTAGCATGTCAGCTATGGTTCGTCAACCCTGGCACTAGCATGTCAGCTATGGGTCGCCAAAACGGACTAGCACGAAAACCATACAGCATCTTATACAGTGCGTTCGGAAAATAACCGTGCACTAACCCAGTATCGATTCGGGTATCTTAGTGATATCTTAATGTCTATGGTATCTAGCCATATATACTTGCGTACGTTAGTGTGTTTAAGCCTGCTGTTGTGTAACATTCACTGTATTCAATCAGTCTTTATGTATTCAGTTGTTAAGTAGCGAAGCAGTTTTCGAAGCGCACGATGGGGAAACTGTTTAAATCAGTTTATTCACTACGGTTCTTTCACTAGAGTATTTTTCTTGTTGAGCACGTATATCGAGAAGGCAGCACATACACTGATTTAGTGCGGCAGTAGTACACTCGTACCTCACCGCAATGCACTTTATAATCTTACTGAGAAATTTCGTGAAACATGCTCAGTGTTAGACGCACACCGTAGTGGGAAACAATCTAAGCTTAACGAGGAGAAGTTATCGAGCGAACATTTCTGACTCTATGCTTCAGAGTCCATCAAAGGCTTTGCGTAAGTTGCCACAACAGGAAGGTGTCGGACTTGCAACAGCGCATAGAGGGATCAGTGAGAATCTGAAACTGTTCCCATATAAAGTAACTGCGGCCCAACAATTGCTGTCAGCGGATTATGAAAAACGACTCCGTTACTGTGAATAGTTTACAAATTTCATTCAAACTAAAACTGCTGATATTCTACATGTCACGTTTTTTTACAGATTAGACCTGGTTTCACCTCTTAGGCTATGTTAACGCACAAAATACACGATTTGAATTTATCGAAATTGCCCACGCACGCAGAATGAAGTTAAAACTGGAAAAACTGCTTACATAAGAAATATTTCACCAGCAGAATTAAGAAAAGCGTTTGCGAATAAAATTTAACGTGTTCAAGCTTGCATAGACGCACAAGGACATCACTTTCAACATTTATTATAAGGTACGTGTCTGATTAGCTTATAATACATAACATCAGCACACTTAATCAGTGACTCGAGCCACGCCAGGTAGATGTGGCTAAATACTTCTTATCTTATCTTATATCTTTCCCGTGCCATTAAACGTCACATAGGGCTCGCAAAGTAGTTCGCCAATTTTTCCTGTCGTCGGCGAGTCTTTCTACCTCATCAAAGGATTTTATGCCTGTTAATTTGGCCTCTCTTAACAATGTCCTCTTCAGAGTTTCACGCGGTCTACCTCTTTTTCTTTGGCCTGTTGTGTTCCACTTGATAGCTTGTTTTGGGATTCTCTGATCATTTCTTCTCCTCAAGTGACCAACATATAGATACTGCAGATCTTAAAATATCACTACGATACCGGAATCGATACTGGGTTAGTGCCGAGGTCTGGCAAGGCCTTTTTACCTGAGTGACAAAAGAGGGGGAGAGAATGCAAAATATTGATAGAAGCACAACATACGGACAAACAGAGAACAGACAAAACACAGCAAAAAACAGATAGCGAATACAATAAACTCACAAGAAATGACCAAGTTATTGTCTTCCGACTGAGAACAGGACATTGCAGGCTTAGACACTGTCTATGCCAGAAGCTGAAGATTGCCGGAGCAGACATGTGTGCACGCAGCAAAGAGCCACAGACGTATTCACGTAACATAAGCATTTAACTTCCTGGCATTGCATTATTAAGCTTTATGTAACTCGCATAACCATTCTCTTTTTTTTTCACATTAACGAATTCACCAAATTATGCACTGGTATCAGCATTACTCGATTGCTTATAATCAGCCTCGTGTGACGTACTAAATATTGCACAGCTCGACATTAACAATTCATTCAGACTCACAACTATCGAACAATACTCGTGACACCAAGCAATTTTGTTTAAAATTAATTCCTTGCACAGCAGCAGTAAACAGCAGTTAAAACTAATGACCAAAGCTTAACAGAAATAGATAAATTCACATACATCTTGGCAGAATACTAACACCTGACGGAGGAACAAATAAGTAGTAGATTAAAGTAAGAGCAGTTTTCCTTATCTTAGAAACTTGTGAAAGTACTCGCAGTACAGTACTAAAATCAAAATAAAACTGTACCGAAGTTGTATGTTATCCACACTTCTCTGTGGAGAAGAGTGCTGGAGAACAACAGAAAAGGAAAAGGGCAAATTATCCTCATTCCACACAACCTGTCCCAGAGAGATTTTGAATATTAACTGGCCGCAAATAATAAATAACAGAGACCAACTTGCTGAATGTTATCAAGAAGATATCTATGTTATAATAGCAACAACAACAACAACAACAAAAACCCTCTGAAAAATGATTGGTCGTGTCCTCCAAGAGACCCCAGCAACATCGCTAAAACAGCCACGAGATGACACCTGAGGGAAAGAGAAATAGAGGCGGACACAAGGCTACCAGGCGGATAACTGTAGAAAGTAGCATACGGCACACAGCTGGTGCACAATACAAAGTCTGGCAGCAGACTTTGAGACGTGGAGAGAATGTGTTGCTATTCTGCAAAACGCTACATGGTATGTGTGTGTGTGGGGGGGGGGGGGGAACAGAGAGAGAGAGAGAATTGTGTTGCCTATTACCTAATATGGACAAGGATGGATTACAGAAATGGGTTTCTTTAAATACCAAGAAATGATGCAGTGCTTATTTTTACAGTTTGCACAGTTTAAAAATGATCAAATTTCAGCTATGGAGTAAAAGTATAAGGTATGTTAAGAGAGAGAGAGAGAGAGAGAGAGAGAGAGAGAGAGAGAGAACTTTAGCTATTAAGACAAAAGTGCGCGTTTTCAACATTTTAATAATTGTCTCCTTCAAAGTAATCCCCTCTACTGGCCATACATCGTTCCCAACGTTTCTTCCACTGCTGGAATGCTTCCAGGAAAGTACTTTCTGTGATGGCGGCCCAGCTCTCTTATTGCATTTTCCTGAAACTCCTCTATAGTTTGGAAACAACGTCCTGTCAAAGTGGTTTTAAGTTTGAGAAACAGGAAAAAGTCTGCTGGGGCTAAGTCAGGAGAATATGGTGGATGGGGCACAACAGATGTTGTACCAGATAACTGCGAATGAGGAGCGGTGCGTGAGCCGAAGCATTGTCGTGGTGCAACATTCAAGTCTGGTTTTCCCACAATCCAGGCTTCTTCCTGTGCACAGAGTCCTTCAAACGCACTAAAACTTGCCGGTAACAGTTTATTTACCATCTGACCATGTGGCACAGATTCAGAGTGGACAAAGCTTTTTCAATAAAAAAACATACACACACAACCAACCAACAACAGCTTCATCTTAACCGACTCGTCGATGCTTTTTTTTAACCAAGGAGACCTTTTCTCTCCCCCACCCCCGCACCCCCGCGAAGATTGCATCTTGATTTCAACACGTCTCATCTCCTGTTATGATGTTCTTAAGAAAGTTTCCTTGATCATCTGCACTGGTAAGCAACTCCTGACGTATTTCAACACGATTATCCTTCTGATCGTCAATCAGCATATGCGGCACGAATTGTGCACACATGCGACGCATCTGAATTTTTTTTCGGTCAAGTTTGATGGCAAGATCTTATGCTGATTCTCACTACGTCAGCAACTTCTCGGACAGTTAAACGACGGTTTCCACGAAGCACAGCACGAACTCTCTCGACATGGTCGTCGTCTGTTGATGTGGAAGATCTTCGAACCTGGGATCTTCATCTGCCGATGTTCTTTAAAATGCTTGAACCATTTATGGCACTGCATTCGGCTCATACAGTCCTCGCCATATGCTTGGTTAAGCAATTGCCATATAACGTTGTAGAATTTTTACCAAGTCCCCGGCAAAATTTCACTCACTCACTCTCTCTCCCTCTCCCCCCCTCTCTCTCACACACACACACAACACACAAAGAGAGTTCTTCATTGTCATTTTGTCACTAATCCGACGAACAGCTTGTGCACGTGCTCACTTCACTGGATGTAGCTCGACGACTAATGCTCACAGCGGAACTGGACAAATGGTAGTTTGTTGTCAATTTCTGCCGCTGGGTGCGTTTAATAGCCGCACCGCGACCTCTGTACCCATTATTTAGAACGTTCGCTCTTTTTTTTTAAACACACCTCGTATGTAGGTAATTTAAGCGATTCATTGTAGTATAAAAGTTAACCAACTTCCTTTCTTCTCCCTTCTCTTTTCCAAAACAAAATAAAAACTCTTTAGCAAATAATTAATACATCATCTTAAGTCACATACCACGATTAGTGGCGGATTAGCCATTAGGCTTAAGTCTAGTGACCCGGAAGGGCAAGGGGTCCAGCGTCTAGGGAAAACTCTGTAAATACATTCATATGACAATCATTTATAACTGTTATTGCTGCACTATCGCGTCATGTTATCCAAACGACAGTGATGTATCAGTTTGTGTTTGGTCTCTGTAACAAAGGTAGACACAGGTGTGTGGTTCAGTTTTATAAAGAAATAGAAAGAATGTGAGAAGTGAACAGTAACGAATAAAGTAAGATGTGCATATATAAATGAATAACACAGAACAATCCAATATTTCAGCAAGTGCCTTTTTTTTCAAAGACCACATGTTAAAAAAGACACCACAGATAAAAACATAAAAAAATACATGAAAAATTAAAACACGTAGCTCTTTGGTATCGTCCCAATAAAAAAAAAAAAGACTGGCAGACAATGCACCCTGGGATTGCAGGTAAGTACAAAATTAAAGCAGGAGATTTGCTGAGAAATGAGATAAGATACGATGACAAAATGTACCAGATGGTTAACAACATGACGTTTGCCCCAGACTGCTTCCGTTGGATAACTATAGCCCAAACGAAAGCAGCACGAAATGTAAAGCACAGTGTGGTATTGTAATAGCAGAGATCACAGATAGAAGTGCCTCAGACCATATATTAGAGGATGGACGATAAGATTCGGGGGGGGGGGGGTAGACACTTATTATGTTTAGCCTAGGGGCCAAGGGTGATGGTCAATCACGATCACAGTAAGCGACGTTTGGATATATATATATATATATATATATATATATATATATATATATCCGCATGTAGTTCGTGAATGAGTATGGCAGGATATATGACATCCAAGATGTTTGTGTGTGTGTGTGTGTGTAACAGGAAAAAAGGGAGATATTCACTCTTTGTAGGAGAGTAAAGGCGCTACTTCTCTCTCTCTCTCTCTCTCTCTCTCTTGTGTAGCTAATTATATTATCTTTGTTATAAGAGGGGGTCATGACTCCCTGAGGTTTGTAAGTTGTTGATTATTATTATTATTATTATGTAACTGTTGTTTCTGGAAGACTCCTCAGTGATCCTGTTCTTGCTTATCCCTTTACTTCTAGCTGCGTACATAAGTCGTAAGTTGATGTTGCTGCAAATCCTCTAGCTCCTACTCCTTGCTATCACTTTAGCCTATACTCCTGCCTTCTGTTTCAATTGCATGACCAGACCATTGTACATCTCACTCTTGCACCTGTGCTGTTCCTTTGTCCTTGGTTCATATAATATCATAACCTCGATCGCTACTACGTCGTCATTTGCTGCTGCGTACACTACAATATCTGGACCTTCTGGTGACTGCTGGGGTATTATTTTCTACCTGGAAGGTCTGCTTGGAGTAGCAGTTGGGGTCAAACAGATTGTCAGCTAGCTATGATCTGCTCTCTCTCTCTCTCTCTCTCTCTCTCTCCTGTGTAGCTAATTATATTATCTTTGTTAATGTAATAGTCTTACTTTACACACTTAGGTATGTTATTTACGTAATTTGTACACAGGTGTCATGTCGATTATGTGAGAAGAATGAAAGTTGAGTGAAGAAGGTTAGAATGTAAGACGGGCCTGAGTGCCCAATTCTTCAGCATTGGAAATTAAAGATCATTCGTTCGCTTTCTCTCTCTCTCTCTCCCTCCCCTACCATTTAAAATCCATTGGTAATACTTCATCCTTTAACTCAAACCTGTTTCATTATTTACTTGCTTGTAATTATAGGCCTCCATAAAATAGCTAGCACTCTCTCAACACATGGCTCGTAAACCATCAAGTACTTCAGTGACATAGTTAGAAAAGCAACTTGTTAGATATTGTTAGAAATTATTTTAATGTTTGTTAAAAAACATATGTTGGAAGATCTGTATTTACAATGTATTTTTGTATGTGTGCGTGAATGCTATTTTATTAGGTTAATTACTTCTTCTCTTTTACCTTGAATGTAGTAGTTAAATCTTACACTCTTTTGATATGTTTTTCCTAATTTAATTTGTATTTTTGTACTAAATCAAGTGTGTGGGAAGAATGAAAGATGGAGTGATGAAGGGCAGAATGTAAGACGGGCCTGCGTGCCCAATTCTTTACCCTTGAAAAATAAAGATTATTCATTCATTCATTCATTCATTCATTCTCTCAGTGATGTATAACACTTTAAACTAGCTTTCTGTATTTTTACTTTTTAATTTATTATATAACGTTTTTTTAAACATTTTCTTGCACTTTTTATTTTTTAAAATTTCCCTTTGCCACCCCACCCCTTCTAAATCCACTCATTTTTACCACCAACTCTCCCCCCTCCCTCATATCCACCTCCTCCGGGTTAAGAAAAATACTCATGCCCATCTCTTACATAGAGGTCAGCTGACTGTGAGAGGGCACGCCATACGCTTATAAAACACTTATGGGAGACACAAGGGCAATAACAATGCTTAATATATGATTCAAATAAAACACACAAAAAATCACATATTAACACAGAACGTAACATTAAATATAATAAAAATATAATAATCAGAACTATTCTTCTCAGATACCACATGTCTGCACGCAGGCAGATACATACCACATGTCTGCACGCAGGCAGATACAAACCACATCGTTCATATTTGTACTTACATGCTGTCTTGTCTTACCTTCTATCTCTCTGAAACCGCAAACTGCTGTTCTTTGCAGCCGATGCTGTGAAGATATTGAGGCACAGCATCATGTCGGCTTGGGAACGGGTTATGGCGGCTATTTTTTGTTCAGTCCATGATTCCTGCTAAAAAGCAGGGAGTGTGCAATGCTTCTTTAGCAGAATCAAACTCCGTTGGGACTATGGCGACCCCTGTCCCGTTAGTCAGGATAGGAGTCTTACTGGTGGTATCAACGGAGAGGTAGGACAGGGTCTTGGTCAGCTATGGTTCACCAACCCTGGCGCCAGCATGTCAACTATGAGTCGCTGATGACCAAAGCGGACAGCCCCCCACCCACCCACACACAAACACACACACAAACAAACACACACACACAAACAAACAAACACACACATGCGCGCACACACAAACAAACAAACACACACACACAAACAAACACACAAACAAACACACACAAACACACACACATAAACACACACAAACAAACACACACACAAACACACACACGCACACAGTTTCCACTTCAGTATCCATAGTTATGCAAGAATTTAATAAAATAACCAAAAAATAAGTAGAATGTCGCAACCGCCAATAACAGATTCAGTATTACCATACTATGTAATTTTACTACGTCCATAAAGTCAAATCTTCATTATGTATAGATATTTCTAACATGTAGTTATGTCAGGAAAAGAGATGGTTGGACAGTGTGTACAAAACAAACACAGGAACTAACGAGCATAAAGGAACTAGTGAGAAACTGAATGGTAGAATCATTAAGTGAATGTTGTAGAATCTTAGTGGTTAGAAGTGGATTTTATATACATGTGGGAGACTGTGTTTCCGCGAATTAAAGCTCATGACACTCTAAAAGGGAGGGGAGGGGGCACCGCTGGGTCATGACTCCCTGAGGTTTGTAAGTTGTTGATTATTATTATTATTATTATGTAACTGTTGTTTCTGGAAGACTCCTCAGTGATCCTGTTCTTGCTTATCCCTTTACTTCTAGCTGCGTACATAAGTCGTAAGTTGATGTTGCTGCAAATCCTCTAGCTCCTACTCCTTGCTATCATTTAGCCTATACTCCTGCCTTCTGTTTCAATTGCATGACCAGACCATTGTACATCTCACTCTTGCACCTGTGCTGTTCCTTTGTCCTTGGTTCATATAATATCATAACCTCGATCGCTACTACGTTGTCATTTGCTGCTGCGTACACTACAATATCTGGACTTTCTGGTGACTGCTGGGGTATTATTTTCTACCTGGAAGGTCTGCTTGAAGTAGCAGTTGGGGTCAAACAGATTGTCAGCTAGCTTTGATCTGCTTGGAGTAGCAGTTGGGGCCAAACAGATTGTCAGCTAGCTTTGATCTGCTTAGAGTAGCACTTGAAGTCAAACAGATTGTCAGCTAACTTTGATCTGCTTGGCGTAGCACTTGAAGTCAAACAGATTGTCAGCTAGCTATGATCTGCTTGGAGTAGCACTTGAAGTCAAATAGTGCCAGCTAGCTATGATCTGCTTGGAGTAGCACTTGAAGTCAAATAGTGCCAGCTAGCTATGATCTGCTTGGAGTAGCACTTGAAGTCAAATAGTGCCAGCTAGCTATGATCTGCTTGGAGTAGCACTTGAAGTCAAATAGTGCCAGCTAGCTATGATCTGCTTGGAGTAGCACTTGAAGTCAAATAGTGCCAGCTAGCTATGATCTGCTTGGAGTAGCACTTGAAGTCAAATAGTGCCAGCTAGCTATGATCTGCTTGGAGTAGCACTTGAAGTCAAATAGTGCCAGCTAGCTATGATCTGCTTGGAGTAGCACTTGAAGTCAAATAGTGCCAGCTATGATCTGGTCGGGAGTGCAGCTTGAAGTAGTAAAAGGTGCTGGAGAGCTATGATTTGTTGGAAGCACCATCTGGTGTCTTGGCTAGATATGATTTGCTGGTTTTGTTAAGAGTGTCATTCAATAACAGTGTTCCCTTTACAGACCACTAGATTTTTCTTTTCTTTTTTGTTTAAAGTAAGAGCAGAGAAAGTGCCCAAAGAAGGAGCAAGCAAAATTTTTTTAAAAAAAACAAAGTACCATCAGTAAGTGAAAACATCAAATACATAAGACGTATTATGAAAAGGAATTTACAATAACATGGAGGGCATTGCAAATTCTTCTGCATTAACAGCAAATTGAATGTGTTAATTCAAAAGTAATCTACTTTTGCCATACAGCAATCATATTAATTTAATGTAAAATAAAACATGTAATAAATGAAATACTCATTATGCATGAAATATAGCTTCTCAGAAAGACAAAATTTATATAACATATTATAAAGTGATAAGTGATGTTATAAGTAGTTCATAATGGAAACTTCTTGTGTCCTGTAATTGGTATCTGGAATGTGGATTAGTTATATATGACCAGTGATTAGAACATATTATAATAGTTATAAAGCACATTCTTCCATATAAAAATATATATTATAAAAATGTAACACAGTCTAAATAATATTTACATATGGAATTTTGGGATGTAGTATTCTTGCACAATATGACATTCAGATTGCAAACATTAGAATGTGACCTTTTTATAAAACTTACTGAATCAACTGCTGAATGTGATAATTTAAGACTTTCATATTTATTATAAATAATTCTGAATGTACCAGACATATACAGTCAACATTTATATAGATCAGTATGGAATTCAATATTCTCATGAACAATAATATTTATATAACAATATCCAGCAAAACAGGTAAAACAGAATGAAGTCAAATCATGCTATAGAGACATCTTGTGATATAATGTTAGCGCCCAAATTTTCTTAATTTTGTGTCATAGAGGCATCTTGGGATATAGTGTTAGGGTCCATATTTTCCTTTGTCCTATCATGGCACAGAGACTTCTAGGGATATAATGTTAGTGCCATGTTTTCTCCTTGTTTTATAATGATGCCATCGAGGCATCTGGAAATTCAGTGTTAGTGTCCGTATTTTCCTTGACTTGAGGGCAAGGCCTCAGAGAGAAGTTTTTAAAGCCAGCACAAACCTCTTCCCATCATGCACACTTATCAGCTTTCATTCACTGCCAGCCCTTAAACCCTCCAGGCCCACCTTTAAAACAGGGAAAACCTCTAGGTCTAGGAGCAGCGCACTGGCTAGATCTTCCCCACCCCACACACCCATCCAACAGGGATTGCTTGATGGCACACAAGAGGGTGATGTGGTCATACCAGGCCACCTTTCCTTCCCCAGCCCCAGCTGGATTGAGGCACTCATTTCTACAGCAATGTATCTAATTTAAGTACAGAAAAAAAAATTAATTATTGTTACATAATGTCACCCAATTTTTATTTTCACTTATTGCAAGAGAACTTGAAACAAATATTTAAAAATAAAAATAAGCTGAAGTTACAAAAGCAGTTCATCGTCATATGCTGTTTTCAGAACGAAGGCTGGTAGTAATGAATTTCCCAGTTTCCTCATCTTGATGGAGCACTCAGCAATGCTGTGTCCTGTCCATTCTCGTATGTTATCTTTCCATCAACATCTTGCTCTTTTACCTTCCATCTTTCCTTCTGGTATGGTCTTAAGTATATTATTGTCTTTTGATATGGCCAAAGTATTTTGTTTCCTTGATCCTTATTTCTTTGAGTAGTTCACATTGCACTTTTAGTTGTTCTAATACTTGTGCATTTGCTCTTTTCATTCTTCATGATATATGACCTAATTTTCTATACTTCCACATTTCTGTGCATTTATTGTTCTTTCCAACTTTTTGCTTAGAGTCCAGGTTTCTATTCTTACAGTAATACAGATCATATACAGAATTTTACAAATCTCATTTTTGTTTCTAAGGACAGATTCCTCGATAACAATATTATCCTTATGGTGTTGAATGTGACAAGAGCACAACAAGGAGCACAACAAAGACTGTCTCTCACTGCATAAATAACTGATCAAGCATTTTAGCAAGGGAGAAAAGCCTTTGACTGCCTTGAGAGGATGGGAGAAAAACCTTTGATTGCCTTGAGAGAAAGGGAGAAAAGCCTTTGATTGCCTTGAGAGAAAGGGAGAAAAGCCTTTGATTGCCTTGAGAGAAAGGGAGAAAAGCCTTTGATTGCCTTGAGAGGAAGGGAGAAAAGCCTTTGATTCCCCTGAGAGAAAGGGAGAAAAGCCTTTGATTGCCTTGAGAGAAAGGGAGAAAAGCCTTTGATTGACTTGAGAGAAAGGGAGAAAAGCCTTTGATTGCCTTGGTCACAAAACAACACAGAAATCAACAAGAGACTTAAGGATGGCAAAATGTATTATCTGAAACAATTTGTAACAGCACTTTTTGTGTTATATGATGCCATATTTCAACCCATCAGACATTAAGTGTGCTCTACAGATCAAAAATATGTTATCTTGACAAAGAACTTGACTTATTCATGTTTCAATGGCTAAAAAAAAAAAGAAAAAGTAATGAGCTATAAAAGATTTAAAAAAGGAAATTATGAAAAGTAATGGAACTATATGGATTATGCATTTTGGATACATTGTAATTCATATGAATATATTAATGAAATTAACAGAATGAAAAAGTTCATGGTAATAAGAGAAAAAAAAAACCAAGAAGATGACAATGAGGCTGATGAGAAGATAACTTTAATGAGGGAATTAAAATTCAGGGAGGGAAAGAATACTGCGATAAAATTATTATTCTCTAAGTATATAGAGACCAGCTTCACTGTGATATTTTGGTATTTGGTCACTACAGGCCAAACTTGCAAGTAATATATGAAAAAATATCTGCTTTTTACTCACAAAAGTGTGAATCTTTCATTGTATGATTTGGTAAAAAAAAAACACGGAAATTTAAAAGCACATCTGATAAACAGACCATTACAAAACTATTAAACAAGTACACCACTCACATCATGCTTCTGCTGCCAAATTTGGATATGTAAACAAGGCATGGTAAATTTAACAAATTCTAAACTTTGTTATAACCTTTTACCTGGTTGATTCTTATTCACTTTGGTAAAACTGGACAACTCATATGTATTCTTTCTGTATTCACCTGGGTAAAACTGGACAACTCATATGTATTCTTTTTTTTTATTCACTTGGGTAAAACTGGACAACTCATATGTACTGCTGAAGCTGGACAAATATGTTGAACTTCAAACTCTTGACTTGGATTTATGACATTATGAAGTAGGACAAACACTTGTCAATACTGAGTATCATCTGAAGGAGGAATGAAAAATGCCATCATCAAGGAAGGTAGTTCTTTGATCCATTATCAGTTGGATATGACCAGGCGGCTCTGCAAACGATAAATAAAGATAAATTGGTCAGAACTGCATATGTAGTGACCGAATTACTTATCTTTAAATTTCTCATTTAATAAATCAGATACTTGTGAATTCGTTCTTTCACAACTGAATTTTAAAATCTGTTCAATGAATAAGCTACCTGCCACACAAAAAAAGTGAAATTTATTTCATGAGATATGCTGTAAAACTATTCGTTATTTATTTTTTCTTATTTTCGAACTGGACATTTTTAAAAATTAAAATAATAAAACAACTATGTTTTGAAAAGGATTTTTAAATAGGGTAAAAATTTAAATACAAATACTGATTAAATCACAATAATTTGGCTGTTGTTTGTGTGCTAAGCTTGTGGAGAATATCCAGGACATGCAGTCTGTGGAGATGCATGAGTTCTACTTGCTGGTAGGGCACCTGATGATAATGAACTGAAGAAGCTGCTCATTAACTTCCACAAACAAATGACAGTTACCCACTTCAAAACTGACTAATAGGACACAAAGAACTGTTAATATTATTATCGTTGTATGACCAGTTAGTGTCACCAGTATCTGTGCACTGAAGGAAATAATTGAGGAAGTGATGGGATTTACCCAGAATGCAATGCAGATAGTTATAAGTAATAGCTAGATCTACCCTTAAAATAAACTAAGTAGCTAAAATAGTTAAGTTTTTAACAGATGATATGGCAAATATGCACTTAAGCAACTTGGCAGTCAGTGACTCATAGCTGACATGCTAGCATCAAGGGTGGCAAACCCTAGCTGAACAAGACCCCCCGTCCCAGCTCTTCGTTGGTACCCCTGGTGACAGACTTAGCCTGGAAAAGGGGGCAGGAATCACCACAGACCCCCATGGTGATTTAGTCTGCTAAGAAAGCACTGCACACCTCCTGCTTTTTAACTCAACTCTGGGACTGAAAAAATACCTGCCATGACCTGATCCTAAGCCATCATGATGCTTTGCCTCAACATCTCCACTGCACTGATTGCAAAGAACATTGGCTTGCAGTTCCATGGAGATTGAAGAAGAAGAAGAAAAAGAAAACATAACACACACCCTGGTGCCCTCATAAGTAACATATACCCTAGTGTTCTCATACATAACACACGCACACGCTTCAGTTCTGATGCTCCTGAATACTCTCTATTCCCAGTTTTGTTTCTGTCTGAGTGTTGGTATTGTCACATGTGAATAGAAACTATTTGAGACCCTGAATGTATATGTATTTTTCATTGCGTGCAATGCAAGATATCGGTGGTCATCATTATTCTCCATCTTGTGTGATGCTTAGCATTTTTTATCATGAATGAGATCCTAAAAACTGCTCAGTGATCTCTTAATCAAAGATTTCCAGGTACTTGTACATAATGTCTCCACAGAAGTGGCATTGTGTGACACTGTGGTTTTCGTTGCACCAGTTTAGTCTAGAGTTCGACTTTCTCACCAGAAAACCTCGACGTGGTTAGGATATGAATATATCCCCGCCAGGTGAGAGGTGGTTGCTCATCCAGCCCAGAGTTGGACTTTCTCACCAGAAAACCTCAGCGTGATCTGGATATAATATATCCCCGTTGGGTGAGAGGTAGTTGCCTATCTAGACTGCACTGGTCCAATGTCTCCAACTTCAGCATTTTGTGGTCGTGGCCCTTCCTAGTGTTGACAAGGACAAAGCTTTTATTGAGGAGGACGAATTCTCACAACTAGTGAGTTTGACCCCTGGGTTAAGTCGGCTTAGGCGTATTATCCCAATAAGGGTGTATATAGGACGTAAATGGCCTCTAGAGTGGAGGTACTGTGATATGCATAGCCATCAAGTTTCACCCCTGGGTTAAGCTGGTTTAGGCATATTGCCCCAGTATGGGTGTATATAGGACGTGGCCGGCCTATAGAGCAGGGGTGCTGTGGTATGAGTAACCCTCACCGCGAGTCTACTGGCCATGCCAATTAAACTTCACTTAATCCTTTCCATCACTTTTTCCACAGCGGCACCAAGCAGCAACCTTAATCACATTTTTCTTCATTGGCTGGGAGGAATTTCACCCCACGCATGGCAGCTGAAGAATCTCGCCAGCAGAGTCTTAGTTTAACCCCTGGGTTAAGCGGGTTTAGGCATTTGAGCCAGCATGGGTGTATATATAGGACGTGGGTGCCCTCTAGAGCAGAGGTGCCATGATGTGAGTAGCCCCAACTGCAAGATTACTGGCTACTTCACTTAATCCTTTCTATCACGCTTTCCATGACGGCGCCATGCGGCAGCCCTAATCGTATTTTCTTCAATGGCCAGGAGGAGTTTCACCCTATGCATGGCAGGTGAAAATCTTGCCAGCAGCAAGCAGGAGCTTTCCTCCTCCTAGATGAGCTACCAACCAAGACCAACAAGTCTCATCTGTCCAAAAGCGTCTGGTTTTCAGGTGCCAGATATTCGCCTTTCGCCCCTTCTCCTGTCAGTTTAAACAGTTCCGCCATGAGAAGGCCAGGAGCTGGACTTGGATTGTCAGAGGCTATTTGAGATGCACGCCATGGAGACATTTAATTGGAGTGGAGAGCACATCCCTCAAACCACCTCCGGCTATTACAGTCCTTAGACCTCTGAACCCATATAAAACACAGGTCACAACTTGACCCCCCCCCCCCCCCCCACAAAAAAAAACACATATTCTCACATAGTTTGCTTGATACTTAGTGCTATTTGTAAAACAGATTTTGTATGATGAGAAAGAAGCTTACAGATCTAGGACAGCTGGCTTAGGAGAAGGTAGCTATGATTGTGAAAGGCTTCTCCATGTACCACCAGTTCCTACCTCGTCCTCATTGTATGTGTCATTTGCATATGTCCTGTATCGTACGCTGGTATGGAGGAAGTCTTTGAAACTTCTATGGCTCAAGTTATACCTGAAGAAAGCATAGTTATACATATTATAGCTATTTGTAACTGAGTAAAATGATTGACACTTAATTTTTAAAAAAGACAGAGAAAGAAAAAAGAAGTTATCAAAGGAGAAGTTTTTTTTGTGTTTCTTTTCAAGATAGATAAATTGAGGACTGCAATTTGTGGTTTGTTTGTTTTTTTTTTAAACTTTCATTATTTTTGTCTTCCTTGATTTAGGTTATAGCCAAAATATTGGTTTGCTACTGTTTGTTTTCTTATTTGTCACATCGTTACCTCTTTTGTCATTCCTTCTCTAATTTACTTCTTTCCATCTTTTTTTTTTAAAACTACACCATACAGCTCTGACATCTCTTCTAAATTAAATATATTTAATGTCCTTTTAAAAATACACAATATTTTGTATACTATAAGATTTTATATAGTTACTGATCCATTAGCTTTCATGCTTGTGAGATATGTGTTGGAGATTTTGTTCCAAATTTTGTGCCATTCTCTGGTATTTCTGTTCAGTTCAGTTGCCTCCTGTGCTTCTTGGCTGGATATTTTTCACTAGGCCTCCCTCTCTTCTTCTTTCTTTTTTCCCCTTGATTTTTCCAGTGATTGTCCAGGCTCTCTAACTCCTGGGATTTCTTTTCTCTGGGTGTAAGATGAAATTCTGTAATTTCTGTCTACAGTTTGAAGACCTTGATATATCACAGCTGAGATGAACTTTCATGTTATAATGGGTGCACTTTTACGTCCTGCATGATTTAAGTATTAAACTTTGGTAACCTCTTGTGGATGATCTTTGGGCATTTTTAAACACGTCAGAGGGCAAACTTTTCAAAATTAGTCGTTGGTTTATGTTGCACTGAAGTTTTGCATCACCTGATAGACAATCTTTTAGCACTTTTCTTAATGTGTTTCCTGGATGCATGCAGTGTCCACCTGCTATTCTACTGCTTCTTGTTCTTCATGAGGTACTGCTCTGATGCTAACTACCTCTGTGTTCCACTGTAAGATGTTTTGTAGTCTTTTACCATGATCAGTGATGTTTAAGTCTGATGATCCTCTCACCTCAGTTCTACAAAACAAAGTTCATCAGTATCTTTAGTGTAGACTTTTGAGGCTGAAGGTCCAATATTCTGACAGCCTGATAGACATTCATAGGATGAGCACTGTTCTGTTTAGTGCAAGATATGATGTCGTTTTAAATGGATGTGTAGTACCAAGTTCTGTGCCAGCACATGTCTGGTTACAAAAGACCTTCTGGTGGGCTTTTAATCTCTGGGTTTTTCTTTGATCATACTTGGGCTAACCACTATTTTTAAAAGTCTCCCATCACCTGCTACCAGGTGGATACACCTTAATTAAGGACAAGTTTCTCCCAGCAAACGCAAACCAGTCTAATATTCATGCCAGTTTCTTAACCTTTATTTACAATATATTCACTCATTCATTTGCATGTCCCTTGCGGAACTTTGCCTCCCAAACAGCACTCCTGTAGGCCTCTCGGTTGTGAGCAAGATGGCCTGCTGCTGCGGCATCCATTTGCAGATCGTCAACGATGTCTTGCAGCCATCTTCGTTTGGTC
Source organism: Achatina immaculata (assembly GCA_009760885.1). Classification (NCBI taxonomy): domain Eukaryota; kingdom Metazoa; phylum Mollusca; class Gastropoda; order Stylommatophora; family Achatinidae; genus Lissachatina; species Lissachatina immaculata. The sequence goes on from CM019719.1 coordinate 16,100,393, forward strand.
TTCCTCTCTTTCTTTTTCCCATTATGTATCCTTCCAATATGGTCTTCTCTAAATTATCATGACGTTTAATGTGTCCAAAATATTTAAGTTTTCTCTGTTAATCCTCTTTACTAGCCAGCCTTCTCATATTAAGCACTTGTAGTATAGATATATTTGTTCTTTTTTGTGTCCACGATATCTGGAGAACTCTTCTGTAGCATTTACATTCAAAGGCATTTATGTGTTTCTCAGCTGTTTTGTTAAGTGTCCAGGTCTCACAGGCATATGTTGCGATGGGAAAGATGCATAACCTTAAAAATCTTATTTTTGTAGTTCTGTCTGCTCCTCTCCACAGATTCTTTATTTGTTTTACTTTCCGAAGAGCGATAGATGTCCTCCTTTTAATTTCCCTCATTGTATCTCCATTATTATAGCAGTGATCCAAGATATTCAAAACTCTCCACTACTTCCAATTTTTCCTCATTGATATATATTTCAGCTGCCTTGTTTGTTTTGTCAGTTGTCATCAATTTAGCTTTCTTTGCATTAAGATAGAGGTTCTGCTCTTCGCTGTTCTTACAGACTGACATAATTAGTTTTTCCATTCCTCTTTGTGTTGTGGACAGTAACACTGTGTCATCAGCATATCTAATCTCTGGTATTTCATAACCTCCAATTGTTATGGCATCGTAATATTCTTTGTCTTCATCTTCTCTAACATTCCTCATTATATTTTCAGTATACAAGTTAAATAAGTAGGGTGACAATATGCACCCCTGATGGACCCCTTGTTTTATGTCAAACCAAGTTGTTGTTTCACCATTTATTCTTACTGCCGCTTGTTGGTCTAGATACAGCAGTCATGTTAGTTGTGTCAAATGTGTTGGAAATCCCATTTTTTCCATTATTTATTTTTTTGGAAATCCCATTTTTTCCATTATTTCCCAAAGTTTCTGGTGTTGTACACAATCAAATGCCTTTGAGTAGTCTATAAAGGATAAATATAGATAGATTCACATTAAACTCTCTGCATTTCTCTATTATTAATCTTATATTGAATATATGATCTCTTGATCCTCTTCCTTGCCTGAAACCAGCTTGATAAGCTCACCAAAAACGGGAAGACTTGGTGAACTACCATGTGAGCCCTATGTGATGTAACGGCATGGAAAGGATGTAAGATGTAAGATTTACAACACAGTAACACTTTAAATAAGCTTCTGTGTACCACAGAAAATTATACAGCTGTCACTTGCTGTGTCCCAGAATTTTACAGTCAGAACTTTAGATGTCTAGAGGACAATGGCATGAATATTATGCCCCAAACGTACCAAAATCTAGCTGATCTGGAGAGAGCTCTAGTGGATGGGCTGGAATGAAACTCATCTCTTCTTTCTTTCAGATTTTTGTTTTTTCCGTGTTTACTCCACATACCCACCTGAGACACCCATAAGGATAACTACAAGCTGTCCCTTATTATGTTTGTAATTGTTCCTTCAATCTATTTGTTTTTAACATGTATTTATTGTTTTTATAAATAAATCACACAAACCTGCGATAAAAAAACACAAACAACACTGTCAGGCCAATGATGCCCACGGGGATGAGGATTCCTAGAGCAACTTTGCCTCCAGTTGAAAGACCAGGGGATGAAGACTTTTCTGGTCTTGCCTTTTCTGTACTGGTCAAGCTGACTTGCGTTGGCATAGACACAGTCCATGCACTACTACTGCTCACAATGCCAGATTTGCTTTCAAAGCTACTGGTTAAAGAAGTGACAACGACGGAAACTCCAAATGAACTTACTGCTGTGGTATCGAAGATAGACTGTTCATAAGAGTTGTGACTTAATGGCAACAGTGCAGTTGTGAGTACACTACTACTGCTCAAAAGTGATGAAGATTGTAAAGAAGCTGAGAATGTATTTGCAAAGCTGCTATGTGATGACATGGAGTAATCGAAAGTACTGACAATGACTGTACTGTTTACATTTGTCGGTGATGCCTGAATTGTAGATCTGAGGATGATATTAGAAGATAAATCTGGGGTCCAAGTGGAGAACTCAGAATTCCCGGTGTCAGATGACAGAGACAATGCTGAGAATAGGTCAGATGGAGAAGATTGGTAGGATGGAAAAACATCTGGGGATGTGGGAGATGGAACAACAGACAAAGATGGGTCAGATGAAGAAGATTGGTAGGATGGAAAAACATCTGGGGATGTGGGAGATGGAACAACAGACAAAGATGGGTCAGATGAAGAAGATTGGTAGGATGGAAAAACATCTGGGGATGTGGGAGATGGAACAACAGACAAAGATGGGTTAGACGGAGAAGATTGGTAGGATGGAAAAACATCTGGGGATGTGGGAGATGGAACAACAGACAAAGATGGGTTAGACGGAGAAGATTGGTAGGATGGAAAAACATCTGGGGATGTGGGAGATGGAACAACAGACAAAGATGGGTCAGATGGAGGAGAATGGTAGGATGAAAAAACATCTGAGGATGTGGGAGATGGAACAACAAACAAAGATGGGTCAGATGAAGAAGGTTGGTAGGAGAATGTGGGTGAAGAAATAGCGTTCAATAATGACTGTGTAGATAAAACTGTAGAGGATGGGTCTGAGGAACTGATCACAGATGTCCAAGGGTCCGCATTATCATGTGACCTCGAGAAACTTGACAGACCTGAAGACTGACTAAATACTGACCATATCTCCAGTTCTGTTGTTGAAAGCAAATCTGACATGACACCATCATGTGTTGGTGCTGTGGTCATAGCTGCATTAGACAGAGGTAGTGAGTTAAGTTGGGATTCTGGCGCTACTAGATATGGTGTGGTAGTATAGTTAGTCTGTGTGGCTGAAGGAGTGCTGACTGCTCTTTGAAACACCCTGAGAACTTCTTTGCCTGTTAAAAAAAATAAATACAGTACTGATTCTTGTAACATGATATGTTACAGCAAAAACTCTAAGAAAAGAGTTCATAACACAGCAAAGCTATATATTACATCCTTCCTGTGCCGTTAAACATCACATAGGGCTCACATGGTAGTTTGCCAAGTTTTCTTGTTTTTTTGGCGAGCTTTTCAACCTCATCAAGGGATGTTATTCCTACTAAACTGACTTCTCTTAACAATGTCCTCTTTAGAGTTTCACGTGACCGACCTCTTTTTCTTTGGCCTGTTACGTTCCACTTCATAGCTTATTTTGAGATCCTCAGGCGGTTTCTTCTCATTACATGACCGACATACGAGGGGTGACTGATAAGTTCGTGGCCTACGGTACATATACTTGAAACACACAGTTGATATTAGGTGCATTTCTAGATCAGATTAATGTAAGATTAAACACAAAGTTTCAAGAAATTAACTGCAACCAATTGTTTTCAAAGGCTATTGAAGTGGTAAGGGGGTTGCAGAAATTGAAAAAAATGGATAAAATTTCTCATCGAGCAATCATTCGCTACCTCTGCATCAAGGCTTATCATTGAAGGAGATGCATGAGGATATGGTAGAGACTCTAGGGGAGAGAGGCCCTTCTTACAGCAAAGTGAAGAAACGGGAAGCTCAATTCAAACATGGAAGGGAGAGTCTGGAAGATGATCCCCGTCCAGGAACACCAAGAACGGTAACCACTGATGAAACCACCGCCAAGTCCATGATATGATAATGGAGGATCGACGACTAACTGAGCAGTACATTGCTACTGAGTTGGGCATCTCCCAGGAACATGTTCATGCCATTATTCACAATGATCTTCAAATGACAAAGGTCTCTACTCGATGGGTCTCGAAACTTCTTGGAGCTGATCACAAACGACAGCATCTTAACATGTCAAGAGACAATCTTGGCCATTTTTCTGCAGATCCTGAAAAGTTTATTTAGCAATTTGTGACTATGGATGAGACTTAGGTTCATCACTTTCAACCAGAAACCAAAGAACAGTCAAAGCAGTGGAAACATCATGGATCTCCACCTCCAAAGAAAGCAAGGGTGATTCTGTCTGCAGTTAAAGTGATGGCTTCCATCTTTTGGGACTCAGAAGGTGTGCTATTGGTAGACTATCTTCAAAAGGCCCTATTATGGTCACTGGTGCCTATTACGCTAATGTTGTGAAGCAACTGCGGGTAAAATTGAAGGAAAAGTGTTGAGGGAAATTGATGAGAGGAGTCATCTTTCATCAAGACAATGCTCCTGTTCACAAGTCGGCGGTGGCAATGGCTCCAATCATGAATGCGGCTTCCAGCTTCTTGAACATCCTTCTTATTACCCAGATTTGGCCCCTTTGGACTATTACCTGTTTACCAAACTCAAAAAGGAGCTCAGTGGTCCCAAATTTGATTCAGATGGTGACGTCATTCATACTGTAGACCACTTTCTACTGGCACAAGATGCAGACTTTTACAAAGAAGGGATCTGTATGCTCCAGGATCGCTAGACTAAGTGCATAAACTTGCAAGGGGACTTTGTTGAGAAATAACCCCAAAAAGTTGTCCACAAATAATCCGTTGTACCTTAGGCTGTGAATTTATCAATCACCCTTCTTCTTTTTATGATCAAACATGAAACAGGTTGTTGTTCACTCATCTGTCTTATCTCTGCATTGTTCTTGAATTCATTCCACTTTATATCAAGTATTTTCCTTAGGTATTTGTTTTCAAGAGTCTAATTTGTTGTCTATTTATTTAGTTGTTTTCCAGTTTTCACATGCATAAATGAGGGTGGATATTATATTTGAATTGAATAATCTTAACTTGGTTTTTGTGCTTATAACTTTTGTATGCTATATGCTCTCAAGATTCTTGAAGGCCAATGCTGCTTTTGCAATTCTAATTCTAATTTCTTTTCTGGTGACACCATCCTGGTCTATATAGCTGCGGAGGTATGCAAATTCGTTTACTTCTCCAACAGCTGTTTCTTCTACGTATATTGCACCTTCTTGATTGATGAGAAGTTTCATTATTTTTTAATAATATATATGGATGTATACATCCTTTATATAAATATCACCTGCATTTATTGAATAAACTTTATTGTTCATTTATTCTCAGTTAATTGGAATGTAATACCAAATTTCTGAGACTGGGCTTTCACGTTGAAAACTTAATACTTTTCGTGTGCTTCTTTGGAGGTAAATTTTCTCTATTTTTGATACCGTTTCCTTAACACTGATGTGTCAGGACTGAATTTTATAACCGGGTCATAATTTTCGTATGAAAACTCAGTCAGCTACCGCTGTACTGCTACCTTGCTCGGATATACGACAGCAGAATGGTTCACAATACACGTGTTGAAGTATTTCTTAGTAAGGAAACAGAATACATGGTGCCCCCAGATTCTGACACATTGGGAAAGATAATGAGTGAGAGTGTGTGTGTGTGTGAGAGAGAGAGAGAGAGTTTTTATATCGAAATAAAAGCAAGATTTCGAGAGTATGAAAAACAACCGTTACCACAAACAAATAAAGGGACGTAACCACTAAAAAGATAGGAAAAGCCTGGCTCGCTCTCGATTAGTTTCATTTTCGCGCTGGTTGCGTCACGTCATTTGTTATCATTTTTTAAAAAAAAACTCTTCTTCTTAGTAAATGAAACTAGAAATGAAGAAACTGAATTTTATCATTCTTCTTTATTTATCAAGAAAATAGGTTGTTGAGTGGATACGCAAGTCTTCGATTTCAAGTAATTTGTTTCTGTGTTGTCCGATTCCAACTTCGAACTCTTTTTAAATAGGACCATGTGCCAACTTACAGCTGCATTTGGGACCCGGGGGGGGGGGGTGGGTACGGGACTATTAGTTGATTTGGCTGTATGTCGGCTGTTCTAGAGGGATTCAGATACTAAGTACAGTTCACTACTATAACATTTTTAAGTTGAGCAGACATACTTATCATCACTTTAAAATAAAGAGTTGGAAAATAAATTAGCACAGGAAATGTGTGGAAATTAATCACAACATATGAGTCATAACACACTAAATAAAGAATCATATTGTTAAAAACTTTTCAGTGACACACAAAAAATGTACATGCACCCACATTCATATATTATGTACTCACCAAATGATGATGCAGCGTGCTTATACATCATTGTTTTGTTGTGAATTTGTGGTGTGTGTAAAAACATCAAATGCCTGTAAGTCGATCCATCACAAATGGATCACAGCACATTAAAAAGTACTATGGGACCTCGGGCGTTAGCACGAAAGGCCGTAAGTCGGTCAGCCGTAAGTCGGTACATGATTTATACTTCCTACTCTAGTTCAACCAAAATTACTTCCCATTTCGACTCTAGGCTCACGGATATAAATGGAAAGTAATCCTGTCATGCCTTAGAGGCACATAGGGATATGGTGTTAGTGTCCATATTTTCCTTGACCTATCAGCACACTAGAGAGTGATATGGTCAGTTTCACGCCTGGCCGCCTTTCCGTCTCCAAATCCAGAATAAGTCGGGTATCCATTTCTACAGCTGGGTGACTGGGATGCCACCGGCCGGATTCGAACCCCCGACCTTCACCATGAGAGACCACTACACTAACCACTTCGCCACTCAGACATAAATGGAAAGGAAGGTTCTATTTCCTCGTCGTTTTAATTTTCGTAAAAAAGGAGAGGGGCAGTAAGAAGAGGACCTTGACTTTGCAGACGACATTTGTCTACTATCAAGCAGCCACAAAGATATGCAAGATAAAATAAACAAGCTAACTCAGAATGCAAACAACATAGGACTAAAGATCAACGTAGGAAAGACAAAGTTAATGAAGCAAAATGTGAACAACAGAAATGTACTCAGAGTAGACAGCAAGCTAGTGGAGGAGGTCAATGAATTTGTATACCTTGGCAGTGGAGTAGTAGAAAATGGAGACAGCACAGAGGACATCAACAGCAGACTTACTAGAGCAAACCAGGCTTGTGCAGTACTGCAGACTATATGGAAATTTTAAAAAAAAACTAAGCATAAATATGAAAATCAGGATATTTAAAAGTAATGTTCTAAGTGTACTACTCTATGGAAGTGAATGCTGGAAGAAGGAATTATTTTACAGTCGGCACCAAGATCGGTAATTCCCGTTGGAATTGTTAAATAAAAAATAAAACAAAAACAACAACGACAATAAAAGCAATAAAAGGTAACAGGATTGATATTAGTTATTATGTCTGTCGGAATTATAACAAAACAATGCTCAGTTACCTGTAAAACTCTTATAAGCAGTGTACGCCACTGTGAACACCAGCAGCCAAGCGAATCCTTTAAAACAGATGGCTAGGTTCCTTCGAAACGGGAACATTGTATGGAAAATACCTGAAAAGAAAGCATTATCCACTAGATATCCGTACTTTATTGTAAATGATACAGAAGACTGACACAACGATTATGTCTCTAAAGATATATAAGCCGATGTTTTAAAAGAACTGCAAAAATATGGATGGGAATGGCTATCATGTACAGATCTAGCCACTATGTCACGTGCCACGATATGATGCGACTGTCGTTCGTTGTCTGCATTTTTTCCCAAAAATTCTTTATTTCCATCGAACTTTTGCATGTCATTTAACAACTTTACAAAACTTTGGACATACAGGTACATTCACTGTGCTCAGCATAAAACGATACTTGGCGAGGTACCGGAATTTATCATGAAAATGTGGTGAATGGTTTTGGGTTTACAACCTTGAGAGGAGTGAAGACGAAGGAGACAAAAAAAGCATTTCAGATAAGTGAACAAAGATTTAGGTGGCTTTATCCAGGTTGAAGGTAGTCTGCTGAATCCTGATCATCACTCCTATTGCATTTATAATCTTTATTTAACTTAAGAAAAAAAAACAAATTTAGTGTCTGTAAAGATAAGTAGCAGTTGTATGACGATGGAGAAAGGTCCTATTCAATGCTCTTGTAATAAGATCTTTTTAAAAAAAATCCCGAACCAAACCTAGGCATTAACTTTCTCACTCCGAAATAATTAGTGTTTGAGTATATAACTATATACGGAGCCACTGCAGTAAAGTTGTGATACCAAAATGTATAAACTATGAAAACCTTTCCTAGTTCATACATTCTCACTCCAAAACATCAGCAATGTTGGTATGTTACACAACTATGCAAATCAATGCTCAGGCCGATATTTATGGAAAGTCTAAATAAAATGAAAAGTAACATGTTTGTAGCTCAACCAATATTTGGAAATTATAGAGCAGCTTCCATCTAGTTTCTCTCTACCAAAATTTCTCATCAAAATTTATTCTGCTAGAGCATGGAAATTAATTCTGGTGTGAAAGACTTAACAAGGAACATGACTGAAAGAAGTTAACAAATGTTAACTGCGATATTTGGAGATATTGTTAACTACGTCACCTGAAGCACCTTACACTGTCAACAACCGTGACCCTACAATGGGTACCATCCCACTGTGGAGTAGCTGGCAATGAAATAGCTGACAGCCCATCCAAAGCTGGCAGCAATCAAGATCAAACCAATCATCCAGTAAACTACCAATAAGCGAAAACTACCATCTATAACCAGTGTGGATCTGAATGGAAAAAGCAACTGAAAGGCAACAATGAACCAGATCGCATACATCAACTACAAAGACATCAGCAAACCATCCTCTTCCGCCTAAAGACAGGCCACTGCAGGCTACTGAGCCACCTACATCGATTTAAAATATCTCAAACAAACGAGTGCCCATGTAGCAGTGCAGTCCAGACCCCAGAACATATCCTACAAGAGTGTCAAACCATGCAGACCTTGGGCGTGAGACATGGCCGGGGGACACAAGCTTGGGACAAAAGGCTCGGGGCAAAACCTTTGGGGCTCCTATCAGGATCTGGAGAGAACTGCGGGCTTTGCCATGTCGACAGGGATCATGATCTGATGTGACCAACAACCTCGAACGCAGAAGAAGAAGAATTGTTAAAACTACTTCAAGCAAACCCCCGCCCCCCCCCCCCCAAAAAAAAAACAAACAAACAAACTGTATTTTGTAAATCAAATGATGCTGAAAGAGTTACACTAAGAAGAATGAAGCAGTTCTTGTAAACTAAAGATCCGACCATTACTTTCTTATGTTCCACGAATCCTGAGCAAATGTGTTTACGTATTGGCGTATCTTCTTGTCCTCTGTTTTCTGAAGGTTAAGGAAACGTATTTTTAAAGCTGCATTTGTAACCTGTTCTTGCGTGTATCACGCCCTAGTCTTTTGTAATATTTATGATGCTATATCTTTTATTGATGCATTATTTATTTTTTTTTTTACTTTTATTACTACGATAACTTTCTCTGCGAAACATTTTCGTTTACAGAATTTTCCATCACATACATAAAACTCTACTTCTAAGAAATCATGCTGACAATTGAATTAAATAGACTGTAAATAGACTGAAAATAGAATGTACATCTATTATTTCGTATTTTTAATGACTTCATGTATTATTTTGAAGTTTGTCAGCCCATATTACTTGAAGTTTGTCAGCCCATATGTATCTCTGCAGATTCCATCACCTCTTTCGCCCAAGTCTTTTTCTTCACAGTATCGTATTCAGAATGTTTTGTTTCCTAATATGAAAAGAATACCTCCACCGACAAATTCAAATAACTCTCATCGTGTTATTTTTTTTTAAAATTTCAGTTGTTACTATCTTCTTATTGTTCTAATTAAACAATGTGCGCAAGGATTAAGCCATTTTTCCCCTAGCTTGCTTTTATTGATTTCCTGTATTTATTAATAGGACTTTGCACTTTCGCCACAGTAACACTATTTTATGATTCACAAGTTATCGGCTTATCGCGACGCATGCGCATAAAACAGCTGTTTACCGTTGTCAAGCTTTTGGACTGAGCTGAACTCGGAAATTTTCTACTTCGTCCAAATATCCCCCGTTGAATTTCTATTCGTTTTATAACCTTTAATTTGTCGCGGTTGGGATGTCAAAAACAAAAAAAAAGTTACGGGACTTCATAAAAAATTAAAGCTGAATTTATATAATACAAAACTGTAGCTCTCATAACCCTTGCCTGGTGCGTTAATAAAAATGGAAACTGGAAAGTCATATGCTTAATCTGATGGGAAGCACAGATAAAACTGCTTTCTGCTTCACAGTATTATTCAGAGAATTTCTAATAAATGTAATGGACACTTCGGATCTGAGCTGAAGGGGATACAAATGTCTGGGCTTCACTGATCTGAAGTAGATTAATGTCAATTATACATAAATATATATCAAGGTAAAGGTAACCCTGTCATGCCTTAGAGGCACATAGGGATATGGTGTTAGTGCCCATATTTTCCTTGACCTGTCAGCACACTAGAGGGTGATATGGTCAGTATTATGCCTGGCCGCCTTTCTTTCCCGAACTGCAGAAGAAGTCGGGTACCCATTTCTACAGCTGGGTGACTGGGGTGTCTCCGGCCGGATTCGAACCCCCGACCTTCGCCATTAGAGACCAGTGCACTAACCACTTCGCCACACACACACACACACACACACACACACACACACGCACGCACGCACACACACACTCACACACACACAAACAAACAAATTATACAGTTCAGTTTAGCGACAACTGGGACATCTCTTCACTGACGTAAATGACGTTTTAACCTACAATTAATTAAAGCAAATGAGACTAACGTTCTGCTTTAAGCTGTGGGCGGAGAATTTAATTTACACCGGTAGAATAAAAGGTAGGCACACTCTTTGGAAGAAGCTGAACGATCTGTCTGGGAAATGAAAGACTAAGACTAAAAGCAACAAAGATTACGGCAGGTTCAGACCTTGGCGCTGAAACTAATGTGATTTTGTAATGATCACATTTACATATGGAGATTGTCCGGGACAATCTGGTATCTGAACGGTTGTCAGTTGGTGTATGTGTTTGCGCGTGTGTATATGAGAGAGAGAGCGAGATAGATAGATAGATAGATAGATAGATAGATAGATAGATAGATAGATAGATAGATAGATAGATAGATAGATAGATAGATAGATAGATAGATAGATAGACAGATAGATAGATAGATAGATAGATAGACAGACAGACAGACAGACAGATAGATATAGATAGATAGATTAGATAGAGAGAGAGAGAGAGAGAAAACGAACTTTATTTTAAAAGGTGATAAATTTGGCACCCAAGCCTGTCTGATATTCTGTTTTTTATCATTCGACATATTCGACATCGCTGTTTCAGAATTCGACATCAGTTATTATAGATGTGCTATCCATAAACGAGCATAATTAAAATTGAAATAACAAAACATTTACTTTCCAAACTTATCTACACGCTCAGTATATGAAGTAGCCATATACATGTAACAAAGCTATTCTCGCCGTCTTGCACATTAATGAAGGTCTACCAAGCTACTGAAAGTAGACTGAGAGGATCTGAAGGAAGATGCCTCAGAAACATTTTAAGAATACACTGGGAAGAACACGTGACAAACGAGGAAATAACCAAACAAACAGGCACTGAGAACAAAAGACGAAGATGGAAATGGCTGGGCCACATACAACGAATGGAAAGAACAAGACACCCCTTATACGAGGTGGACGCCTAAAGGGAAAGAAAGAGGGGCAGGTTATTGGGGACATGGAGACGCACATCACAGGAAGAACTAACGGAAGCGAGAAGGACATTGTTCGAGGTATCCCAACTTGCTCAAGTCAGGATTAGCTGGAGAATCTTTGTTGATGCCTTATTCTCCATTGAGAGTACAGAGGACTAATGATGATGATGATGATGATGATGATGGCCAAGCTATTATGCAGCACAAAATTGCAATATAAAACCATTCGCATTCTGTTCTGCAATACGAATAATACTGAAAGTTTACGAATAGAGAGAGAGAGAGAGAGAGAGAGAGAGAGAGAGAGCTCAAAAGCAAACGGTAAATAAAGTTGAAAATTACGACATCTTCATAAGGCAAAAGAAGAGACAGGAGGAAAAAAAAAGCATGGACAGGATTTATACCAAACATTATCCCTGACCTCTATGCCACATCCCATGATGCACCTTGTTAACGCCTCCTGGCTACTTTAAAATGAACAGCCTTCAGACAAACTGTTCTGGTACCCGGTGCCGTGCAGCTGCCGGAGAAGTATGTAGTTGTACACAAAAGATAAACTAAGTGCACCACACAGCACAGCAAGACTCGTTTCTTAAAGGATACACGCCATTATCAATTGTTTGCACACCTGTAATAAAAGTTCCTGTTATATGTTGCATACTTGTAATAACAAGTTCCTGGTTATATGTTGCACACTTGTAATAACAAGTTCCTGGTTATATGTTGCACATTTGTAATAACAAGTTCCTGGTACATGTTGCACACTTGTAATAACAAGTTCCTGGTTATATGTTGCACACTTGTAATAACAAGTTCCTGGTTATATGTTGCACACTTGTAATAACAAGTTCCTGGTTATATATTGCACGCTTGTAATAACAAGTTCCTGGTTATATGTTGCACACTTGTAATAACAAGTTCCTGGTACATGTTGCACATTTGTAATAACAAGTTCCTGGTTATATGTTGCACACTTGTAACAACAAGTTCCTGGTTATATGTTGCACACTTGTAACAACAAGTTCCTGGTACATGTTGCACACTTGTAATAACAAGTTCCTGGTTATATGTTGCACACTTGTAATAACAAGTTCCTGGTACATGTTGCACACTTGTAATAACAAATTCCTGGTTATATGTTGCACACTTGTAATAACAAGTTCCTGGTACATGTTGCACACTTGTAATAACAAATTCCTGGTTATATGTTGCACACTTGTAATAACAAGTTCCTGGTACATGTTGCATGCTTGTAATAAAAAGTTCCTGGTATATGAAGTTAGAAAGTATGGTTTTCTTATAAAAGAATCTTCGATCCCGCTTGAAAAAAAGGGCAGGACTATTTTAGACTACTTTAGAAAAAAACGGTAGGAACATATTTATTCACTAATGGGGCGCACAGTTGTAACGTCTCGGCTTTCCTCTTATTCATACATACAAACAAACCCCCCTCCCCCCAGAAATGGGACAAGAAGAGACGAGTATAAATTTTCATGTATTATACGTAACAATGAGATTTTTTTTCAGTTGTTTTCTACTTATTATTTTTCTCCTTCTTTTCCTCGTCCTCCTTCTTCTTATTATTATTATTGTTATTAATCTTTTACATTTTACCATCTATTTTAATCTGCTTATTATTTTTCTCAGAATTTCTTCTCCTCTGCGCATTTTTCTTTCTATACCACGAGGGGGGGGGGTGACACCTTTATTTTCTTTTGTTTGAATAAAATGTGTAAAGATGATAGAAAACTCCTCGTCATTTCTTTCAGTATGCTCCTCGCCACTTTCGGTACAGATCTACCACCGTTTTACTAATGCCAGGGTTCCTCGAGGAAAAAAAAAACTTCTGACTGAGCTTGTAGTCAACTAACAGCCTCTTAAATCTCTTCGTTCGTACTGAGCTTCTTCCCGCCTAGCGCCACCAAACACATGATAATCACATTGGTGGGTGGTCGGGTGAACATGCAGGATGCAGAAGATACTCGTAATTTATTGAACTGTTGTATGTGTTGTGTGAGGCCGCGTGTTATCATGTTGCAACAACACCGAAGAACTGAACAAACCGCGATATTTTGAGCTGATTGCATGTGATTCTCGACCAGATCACTGTATGCTTCGCTGTTCATCGTGGTTCCTCTGGGCATCTAATGTTCTAAGATTGGAACTTTACACCCCAAGAAGAGGGTCCGCGTAAATTTTGCTGCCGATGCCGTGTGAGGCCGGATGGAGCGAGCTGAATCCACCAAATTTAACTCCGCACTTTTAACCTTCCTGTGCTATTCATGTACCTGCTGGAGCGACACATTCTGTCGCTTCATTCTACAATGAATATCCCCAGGTTTACTACCTTCCTTACATAAGGAACGAATAACTGCGCGCTGTTCTCTCCTTCATTTTTCCAAGGAGGCGGCTATCTGATCTGCTGACATCGTATCTTTGATCTGGTCTGCTGACATCATATCTTTGATCTGGTGACATCATATCTTTGATCTGGTCTGCTGACATCATATCTTTGATCTGGTGACATCATATCTTTGATCTGGTCTGCTGACATCATATCTTTGATCTAGTGACATCATATCTTTGATCTGGTCTGCTGACATCATATCTCTGATCTGGTCTGTTGACATATCTTTAATCTGGTCTGTTGGCATCATATTTCCAAAAGGCGGACGTGCTTCTCACAGAAGTAGAATAATGTTGGCCGGAGTCACTGAACCTTAACGAATGACTCCAGTTTTAATTTCATCTGGTCAACTGATTGGCAGTGTGTTCACAGGGCATAGCTGACTAAGACAGCTTTGGAGCGTGGACGTGTTCGCGACGGGAGAGAATGTGATCGAGAAATGTATATAGTTATTTGACTGTATACTGTTATTTGACTGTATATTGTTATTTGACTGTATATTGTTATTTGACTGTATATTGTTATTTGATTGTATATTGTTATTTGACTGTATATTGTTATTTGACTGTATATTGTTATTTGATTGTATATTGTTATTTGACTGTATATTGTTATTTGACTGTATATTGTTATTTGACTGTATATTGTTATTTGACTGTATATTGTTATTTGACTGTATACTGTTATGTCTCAAAATGTTCCGGAAAAGAAATTCAACTATGTCACTGCCAAGCCTTAAAGGATATGACTTCCGCATTTCGTCTTCGTTTTGCCCTACGTTCGTGTGTTTGTAAGGTTCTACCTCGTTGTCGCGAGAGTTGTACACAGGAAAATCATAAATTTGCTCGGGACCAAATGGCCAACAGTGCGCATGCCGCACGCGCACATTCCTCACACATACATGTATATCTAGGGAGGCATGACATACTACGAGGGTCATATAGAAAGTTGTGAGCAATTTTTTTTAAATCAGAATTTATAGATAGAGAAAATATAAATGTATCAACTTTATCTGCATCCTTTTCTTAACTTTTTAACATAATCCCCATTTATCTCCATGCATTTTCCCCATCGCTCTGCAAGTTTTAAAATGCCCTCCCAGTAGAATTCCGTTCCAGCTGACCGATGGCACAGACGCACTGCTTTCTGGACGTTCTCTCCCGTGGGACCCAGCGGGCACAATCTTTTCTATAGCCTATGGTTTCAATAATTTCCTGTACTGCATTGTATCCTATTCCAAGATTTACAGCGATTTCGATACTGTGATACGTCTGTCTTTTTTAATGATGTCGTCAACCATTTCCACGTTGCGTTCAATGGAGGCAGTTCGAGGGCGACCGCTGCGAGGCATATATTGGATGCTCGTGTCTCCATCTTTGAAATGTTTCACCCATCTTTTAACACTGCTAGCACCCATACACACATCTCCATAAGCAAGTTGAAGTCTTTGGTGAATTTCAGCAGCGGGGATTTCCCCTTTAACGAGGAACTCAATAACAGCACGTTGACGAAATGAAACTTCAGCACCCGCCATTTTGTTCTGCTCCGCGTGGTCATGTGACACATGATAGTGACATCATGTGGCCTTTACATGAAGTGCAAAGGATGCAGTTTAAGATGATACATTTATATTTTCTCTATCTATAAATTCTGATTTTTAAAAGTTTTTGCTCACGACTTTCGGTGTGCCCTCGTATATCCATACCACAACTATACTACTCGATTTAGATTTCTTTTAGAGCAAAAATTAAGGTTACTTCTAGACTCCCCCTCGTATTTCTATGTCAGTTTGTTCCAACCTCCGTATTCTTTCTCGGCTATTTCTGTTATAATCTCCATTTTTTAAAAAAGTCTTTAACGGCGTACATTCCAATCTCCTATTTCTCCTCCACAAACATAAGGAAAATTTATCTACAAAAACATTTCGTCTTTCAGCTGGCAAATCTTTCACATTAACTCTTCAGTTCTCATTCTCATTTCACTATTTTCTCTCAGCTTGAGTGGGTTTCTATGACACTGACAGGCAGCAGAGCATGAAGATCACTAGACGATCGTGTCTAAAGCACAGACCACTGACTCCTAGCTATCAAAGCACTCACTTTGGTACAGATCATTTGATTGCATACTTTAAGATGTGGGTTCTTAACCCTTTTACGATTAAAGAGGCCCCACCCCACCCCCTTTGTCCCATTCCCGTCCTCCAGTAGATTGCTAAAAATGCCCTTGAAGGCTTTTCATCAGGTTATCGAACTCATGGTCATTACAAGTCCTATTAGATATCAGTGTGACTTCATATTAGATATCAATGTGACTTCATATTAGATATCAGTGTGACTTTATATTAAATATCAGTGTGACTTCATATGAGATATCAGTGTGCCATCACATTTGATATCAATGTGGCTTCATATTAGATATCAATGTGACATCACATTAGATATCAGTGTGACATCCTATTAGATATCAGTGTGACATCAAATGATGTTAATAACTTGGTTTTATTTTACATACGGACAGTCAAGAACAGAACGGCTGAAAAAAAGTATATTTATTTATACTAGTGACAGTTAATAATCTGAATTAAATCTAGCAACAAATCATAAATAGCATTGTTCGGAGTTATTGTCCCATGCCCACATCATTTTATTCTTGTGCCTCCAAGAGATATGGATATCGCTGGTTGAATATCTCTTGGTTCTTAAAGAAAAAAAAATATATTCTCTTGCTCCAAGCATAAAATAAGCCCTCGCAAGTAACATCAAAACATGCGTGACTCATACCTCGTGGAGTTCTTTCGCTGTCACTTGAGAGCTTGGTGAGTAAATGCCCTGTCTATCGATTCAAGAGAATCAAAAGTGGGACAACTTGCATGTTATTATGAACGCATTACTCTTTCAGCTTCCGAGGAAAAATAAAATACTTGCAGGTGGTTGTTAATACGCCGCTAAATCAAATGAAATAGCTTCGGCACATGAAGAACAATACGTTTAGCAAGCAAAAAAAAAAAAAACAGCGAGACAAAGAAACTCGTGGACATATATTGATCAGAATTTCAAGTGTGCAAAATACAGTATATACAACCTGTTAAGAACAAGCTTGCCTGGTCTGGCCAAACCACATGGTAAAAATACCAGTTCGGCACTCCTTGAGGTGTCAGTGCAGAGAAACGGTAAGTGTGCTAGATTCTTTCGTGAGGAGGTCAGAGAGTAAAGTAGGGGCGGTGGCGTCTCAGTCACCCAGCTGTAGGAGTGGGGTAGCAGAGTCGGGACGCTGGCCACATCATCCTCTAGCTGTGCCGATAGGTCATAGAAGATACAGTCACTAACATCACACCCCCCCCCCCAGCAAGGCACCTTTACGGCATAACATGGCTAACTTTATCTAACCTTTCACTTCTCTGCTGTTAATTAATAACTGAAGTAAACTGTCTACACCAGATCAAGACCAATCTCTTAATCCATTATATCATGGCCCAGTATTTCGGTATTTGTTTTTTCCCCCACTTTTTTGTTGTTGTTTCATTTCCCTCCTGCCAGTAACACAAATTTATAATAGTTGATATATATCTGTCAATCTATGGAAATAATAAAAGCGACGGCGACTGCAGTAAAACTGGTTCAAATAATAAAAGTAGATAGAGGTGTATGGTGCAATCTTACAAGGCGGCAGTGGGAGTAAGTGAGAAAAAAAAACGAATAGAAAGTGTGAGAGTAAGATGAGAATGTATAAATGAAAAACATACAACATCCAATATTTCGGCATGAGCTTTTTTCGAGGATTACACACACAAACAAGACACGACTTATAACTAACAGAAAACGAGAAACTTATCTTAGTGGCATCCTCCTATATCGGAAACACAATAATGCATATCCCGTTGACAAGGCATAGAGAATTCGGGGGGGGGGGGCACAAAGGATAGCGGAATGGTATATCTAAAAACGCTGAAGGACATCCTGATGTCGAGGCCGAACATGTAGAACATGCCCCGAGTGTGATAAAACAGATCCCCCAGGACTAACAACAGAGCTAGCTCTTTTTCCAGTAATCTTAAAGGCTGCTTCCACGGTTGAGGTTTAATAATAATAATAATAATAATAATAATAATAATCTGACTTAAAGGCCTCTTCCATATAGAGGTATTATTCTTGCACAGACTAAAACGAGAACGATGATAATGCACAAAAGAAAACCTAGGTTAGCCACTGAGAAATGTCGTAATGTACTTACTTCTTTATGTTTTAAATGCAGGATTCTTCAATGACTACCCAGCAATAAAACTGTCGCCACACTGTGCTGTTTAATTTATAGTTTAAGATTATATGTAGATTGTACACTGTAGTTCAGTTCTGGTGAAACTGAAACGAAATGGTGCTGTTAAATAAAAACTGCTGGGCGGGACATGTTCTGACACAGAAGGGAGTGCACCCCTGCAGATCTTCATAAAGAGTTTCTGTCCCTTTTACTTAATGATTGTATCCGTAAGATTCTACTGGGATGATAGGCATATAAACAGTTACCTAAACGTGCAGCTGTACAGGTGAAATGGGTGTAAAGAAACACTCTTTATTTTGTTTCTTTGTGATGTTAAAATTTTCCCGCTACACCCCATTAATCATGGCCGTAGATCCATTCATCGCCGTACTCTCGCCACCATCACAGACAACACGTTCACTTCGACAGGAGAAAACGAAATGTCGGCGTTCCCGTTTAAATTAATCATGCAGTTGGCAGGAAAAATTCACAAGAAACATTTCAAAAACAAACAAACAAACAAATAAAACCGCTCATGGACAACCAACAACAATTTCTGTATCACAAAATATGTAATTCATATCACTTCTGTTGTTCAGCGAAGAGCTTAACAACATTGAACTACGGAACTAAGAAGAAGAAGAAGACACTAAAATAATTAGCAAGTAAACAACAAAGTGTTATGAAATGTTATAAATGCTTGTATCTATTCCTCAGTGAGACAAAAATGACGTAAAAAAATATAATACGACCTGACTGCACAGGAAATAATAAACAAAAGGAAGACAAAATGAAGAAGTTTATGACGAAATGTTAAAAGATTATCATCCGTGTAAATCCAGATACAGAGAAACGAAATAAGGGAGATAATGTAGTGAAATATACTAAACTAATTGCTATATTAAACATAACAAAATTAAAGTGCATTTTAAAAAATCGGGACATAATTGTAAGAGGGCCACTGACTCATACTGGTGGACAACATCAAGAAGCTGGCTGATATAAGCTTATCCATGTGCCCCATAAAAGCAAGAAAGAGAGGGGAGGAGAGGGGGGGGAGAGAACAGAAAAAGAGAGAACGAACGAACGAACATACTTTATTTTCAAAGGGTTAAGAATTGGGCGGGCAGGCCCGTCTAACATTCTGCCCTTCATCATACAGCTTTCACTCAGTCACAGTCAGTCGGCATTTGTTAATGGCCATAATAAGCATAAAGAAATAATTAAATGATTACATAAAAGGATACAGACACAGGAAGACAGAGAGGACGAGAGAGAGCGCGAAAGAGAAAGAGGACAAGGAGAGGGATAGAGACAGAAGAAGAGAGAGAGAGAGGGAAGGAGACAGGCGGAGAGAGAGAGAGAGCGAGATAAACTCAAAATTTGTTATATCCAAAATTCTCTGGAGAGAAGGCACAAGATAATACCGTGTTTTTTGAAGCATCCAGTATGGTTGCTATAGCACATGTTCCCAGAAATAATTAACATGGGTATAATCCCATCAGATGGTGCCCTATAGCTGACATCATTTTGTTTCTAAATAAATACTGGATCTTATCTTACATCCTTCTCATGCCACCAAACGTCACATAGGGCCCGCATGGTAGTTCGCCAAGATTTCCTGTCTTCGGCGAGTTTTTTCAATCTCATCAAGGGATGTTATGCCCACTGAACTGGCCTCTCTTAACAATGTGCTCTTTAGAGTTTCATGTGGTCGACCTCTTTTTCTTCGGCTTGTTGTGTTCCACTTGATAGCTTGTTTGGGGATTCATTGATTGTTTCTTCTCATCACAAGACCGACATGTGTCCATCTTCTTTTTCTGATCACCCATGAGAGAGGTTGTTGTTTGCTCATCTGTCTTATCTCTGCGTTGCTCTTGAATTCATTCCACTTTATACGGAGTATTTCCCTTAGGCATTTGTTTTCGTAAGAGTCTAATTTCTTGTCTATTTCTTTATTTGTTTTCCAGCTTTCACATGCATAAATGAGGGTGGATATTATATTTGAATTGAATAATCTCTAACTTGGTTTTTGTGCTTATAACTTTTGAATGCCATATGTTCTCAAGATATTTGAAGGTCGATGCTGCTTTTGCATTTCGAATTCTAACTTCCTGTCCGGTGTCACCATCCTGATCTATGTAGCCGCCGAGATAAAATACATACTGGATGCTAGGAATAAAACAAAACTGAGCGACTGGGGTACGCCATAGAAGAGGATGAACATTTCACATTTTTTTTTTAAAAATGGAGCTTCGGTATAGTCTCTCCAGGATTAAGTTGCAGTTTACCTGGAATTACTTCTTTTAAAGGCGGTAATTTGGCATGGGACTACTTTCTTTAAAACAGTGTGTTCAATGGACAAAAACATTAAAATAAAAGCGGCAATGGAAATATTGTATTACAGTCCCATACGGTCTGGCGTCCCTTTTAGTTCATTCAAAGCATACGACTTACAACAGCACGTGATCTGTTGTTCAAAATAAATAAATGGGTACTGTTCAAGTGTAGTTTCAGCCCGATGCATGTATACTAATGCAGAATAAAATACATATACATTAGTTTCTCCCACAACAACACATGGTAATATAGTTCGAACTAACTCAGTCTTTGACGATAAAAAAAAGTCCACCGTCTTATATGTAAGGCTACGTTGTAAGGCGGAACTCTCTTTGTCACATTACTAACAAAACCCACTGTTTATATACTTCAGGTTCCATCCTGTTTACGCAGTAGGAAGTACCAAGTATAAGCATGGTGAGCACACAACGTCACAGATTAAGCCAGTTCATTTGAAACTTCGCTGTTCGCCGGTAACTTTGTCGATATGAAATAAGGACAACAGTATATGAACAGACCAAAAGAAAAAAAAAATCATTGACTGACGTTGCCAGTGGTAGCGGTGATGGGATTTGCACCCCCCCCCCCCCCCATATCTAATTCAGTGATTTCAAGACAAATAAAACTATCTGTCCCTACAGCAGTCGCTCAGCCGCGCTACTGTCACAGCCACAAAACCTGAAGAAGCTTTGTCAGCCTCTTAATTAAGATAATTCATGTTCCAAGCTGCGCCTATTTCTGGAAAAAACAGAGATCAGCAACCCACTGTTTTCTTTACATTATCCTCTTCTTTGGTTGAAGTAATACAGACACACCCCAGAGAGACCTAAATGTGCATAAACCTTCAAATATTGTGATAATTTAATTAAAGTATACATTATGCCGAGATATACGCAAAAATGGTTCCAGGCGGTGCTGTCATTTTTAAAAAATTATTATTATTTATCTGCGTTCAAATGAAACTTTCATTACCGGGAATTATCTTAATAAAGACGCCATTTCTAGGTCTCCTACAGCACTGTGAATCAGGGAGATCAGCACCTGTCACCGCTGCCTTCCCCGGGAGAACACAGGTACCCATTTCTAGGTCTCCTACAGCACTGTAAATCAGGGAGATCAGCACCTGTCACCGCTGCCTTCCCCGGGAGAACACAGGTACCCATTTCTAGGTCTCCTACAGCACTGTGAATCAGGGAGATCAGCACCTGTCACCGCTGCCTTCCCTGGGAGAACACAGGTACCCATTTCTAGGTCTCCTACAGCACTGTGAATCAGGGAGATCAGCACCTGTCACCGCTGCCTTCCCCGGGAGAACACAGGTACCCATTTTTTGGAGACTGGGATGACCCTGGTAACAGTCGGGCCCCAAAAATGCAGAATTAAACCAGGGACTTCTGTTGTGTAGGGCCAGCGTTTAACAAAAAGGAATGGGGAAAAAAGTTATTTAAAATCATAAGA
The DNA here is from genome assembly GCA_009760885.1 of Achatina immaculata. NCBI lineage: Eukaryota > Metazoa > Mollusca > Gastropoda > Stylommatophora > Achatinidae > Lissachatina > Lissachatina immaculata. Next base: position 16,122,402 of record CM019719.1, read on the forward strand.
AAACGATAAACTGGGCATGACTTGAAAATATCATAACAACACAGGAGATAAACTGGACAAGTAACGAGAAGGGGAAGACTTCAAAACATCATAACAACACAAGAGATAAACTGAACAAGTAACGAGAAGGGGAAGACTTCAAAACATCATAACAACACAAGAGATAAACTGAACAAGTAACGAGAAGGGGAAGACTTCAAAACATCATAACAACACAAGAGATAAACTGAACAAGTAACGAGAAGGGGAAGTCTTCAAAACATCATAACAACACAAGAGATAAACTGAACAAGTAACGAGAAGGGGAATATTGAAAACATCATAACAACACAAGAGATAAACTGGGGTGGGGGGGGGAGAACAAAAAACAGTAACATTTTCAGGCATGAGCACACCGGACAGTTGTCAAGTGGGCCCCACGATTCAAATATCGTCAGTATAAGCCTTCTCTGTGTGGATTAAATAATGGACAATATAGGTAGAGGCCTACTAGAGGCCAGTGCGTTGCTTTACCCAGGACCTACAATGCTTGCTAAGACGGCTCTGAGAGAGCAGCGAAGTCAGAAGATCTGGACAATCTAATCGCTAGCGTGGACGCACAATAGAAAGTTGCCAGATAAACTGGAGGAAAATATAAAAATAAAAAAAAAATTCAGATCTGTACAGGAAAAGGACCGCCAGTGCGTATCGTGATGATGATGATGATGATCTGTTTACACTTTTTTCTCTATTAAATAAGGGCTTTCGACTATGTGTCTCGAGATTATGGTTAGCGAAGTATCTTCTGAGGATACTGTGCAATTCTTAATTTTTTTTTTACTTGTTTGTTAAACATTTGAGGAAACAAGACAACTTTTCTTTAGGCACTTTTCTGTTTCATTTGTTTTCCCTTTTTGTGTTATGTATCACAGACAGGGATTTGTATAAAGCAAATACGTCCTGTAACCTTCCACGTGGAAAATTAAACCCAGAAAATGTCTTCCAAAAACTAGAATTTAAGCAAACAGTTATCCGATATAATTTGTAAAACACGCCATATCTGGGCTAGTGATGGATTAACCATCACCCAGGCCCTATGCTAAAATTACTAAGGGTCATCGCCACCTCTGATCTATACCGTCCGCTGATATATAACTGATTCCCCTCTAACTGTGATCTCTGTTACTATATGACTTTGTATTACATAGACCAAACGACTGAAATGTTATCCTTTGGAATAAAAAATAATGGTATTCTTACATAATACAAAATGGTAAATTCTGAGTTTAGCTGTGACCTACAGACCTTTCTGTACACGCCCTGAGATCAATATTCCTGTATACTGAACAATCTTCCTTTTTACACAATTACAAGATAATGCGGTTACCTGGAATAGTGCCACAACAGGCAACGCTTAAGTCAATGCTTACATGACAAGGCCGGCAGTGTGTAAACAAAGCTCTTATCTCCTCGCTTGTATGCGTGCATGTGTGTGTGTGTTATGGCCTACAGAAGTGGTTCCCAAACTCTAGTTACGACCCAGATTAGTGCTGCTAAGGGTCTGATGTAAGATCATAAGATAGTATGAAGAAACAAATAAATAAAAAGTTTAAATGAAAAGATTTTTAGGAAAATTCTAGCGCTTGTTTTCAAACCTTAAAATAACACACTATCCCCTTAAATGTTTTTAAAAGCTTTGTTTTGATATTTTAGTATTTCGTAGTATCTTGATAAATGTTCGATACTTTAGGAGTATACATTACACATATTATTTTTCTGATTAGTGGCAAAGTTACGACACGTTAAAGGCATCCAAATCCACCCTCCCCCACCCCCACCCCCCGTCTCTCTAGACCTTTAGGTGCCCAAGCACTTGTGTATTCCGCAAAGGTTTTCAAAAAAAAAAACGCCTGTCCTTCACCTTTTTTTCCCTGGTCTTGCCCAAGTGATGCCTCTGTTATTCAACATCATCTCTCTTGTTCTTTTGTGTCTCCTTTGGTCTAGCCTGCTTCCCTGAAATGTCCATTTCATGGCTATTTTTGGTGAGGAGTTACCGCTCACCCGGAGTACATTCCCCAGCCATTGACATCCTTCCTCAATTTTCGAAGTGAGTCCTATCATCTACATTTCTGCCACCACTGAAATAGTATCACTTAATTTTCTTTTTTTTAAAATTTCACTATTCCTTTGGTTCTAAGCACTGTTAATAGCCAGAGGTGGGGTAGGAGATACGCTTTCCACTCCAATTAAATGGCTCCATGGCGTGCGTCTCAAACACTTTCTGACAGTCCAAGTTCATATCCTGGCCTTCTCGTGGCGGAACTGTTTAAACTGACAGGAGAAGGGACGAAAGGTGAATATCTGGCGCCTGAAAACTAGACGCTTCGGGTAGATGAGACCCGTTAGTCTTGGTTGGTAGCTCATCTAGGAGAAGGAAAACTCTGATTTTAAACCAGTTGCTGGTAAGATTCTTCAGCTGACGTGTGTGGGGTGAAACTCCCCCCGGCCAATGAAGAAAACTGTGATTAGGGTTGCCGCACAGCGCCGTCATGGAAAACATGATGGAAAGGATTAAGTGAAGTAGCCAGTAGTCTCGCGGTCAGGGCTACTCATATCATGGCACCTCTGCTCTAGAGGCCGACCACGTCCTATATACACCCATACTGGCTCAAATGCCTGGAGCGGCTTAACTCAGGAGTTAACCTAAGACCCTGCTGGCGAGATTCTTCGGATGCCGCGCGTGGGGTGAAATTCCTCCCGGCCAATGAAGAAAAATGTGATTTGGGTTGCCGCGCCGCGCCGCTGTGAAAAAGGTGATGGGAAGGATTAAGTGAAGTTAATCGGTATGGCCAGTAGACTCGCGGTGAGGGCTACTCATGCCATGACACCTCTGCTCTAGAGGCCGGCCACGTCCTATATACACTCATACTGGGGCAATATGCCTAAACCGGCTTAACCCAGTGGTGAAACTTGATGGTTAGCATATCACGGTATATCCGCTCTAGAGGCCGGTCACGTCCTATTTACTCCCATACTAGAATAACATGAATATAGGCCCAAGCCCCATGATGCTCTGAGCCTCCATCCTAAATGAGACTATCGTGAAAACCACAGGAGTAAATTCAGTAGGATCACGGGGCGATTTTGATGGTAGAAGCGAACGAAGAAGAAGAACAACAAGAAGTATTCTTTTTTCCCTCTCTCTTTTCCATGGGTCGCAGGTCACGTGGCACTGATGGTTTAGACTCGCAGGTCACGTGCCACTGATGGTTTAGGATCGTAGGTCATGTATCACTGCTGGTTTAGAGTCGCGGGAAATGTGCCACTGCTGGTTTAGGGTCGCAACTCACGTATCGCTGATGGTTTAGGGTCGCAGGTCACGTATCACTGCTGGTTTAGGGTCGCGGGTCACGTATTACTGCCAGTTTAGGGTCGCGTGTCGCGTAACACTGCTGGTTTAGGGTCACGGGTCACGTATCACAGTATACAGATAAACAGTGCATGCAACCTGGGAAAAGAGAAGCAGCACGAATGGAGAACATTATCGCCTACTCGTAAAGGCACGATGCATGATGATGATGATGATGATACGCGCAGTGTGAAAAATAAATAAATATCTCCAATTATAACAACTAATGAATTAAGTTATATAACTAATGAATTAAGTCATATAACTAGCACGCATCATCTGCCCAGAAGGATAACACTAACGACTTTTTCAATGGCTTCTTTCTAAGGGGTCCAGCTATTCATACTGGTTTATCCTCTCCTTCTCTCGACCTTAACTGAATGCGCGATGCTCGCCTGACTTTCTACGAGCAGAATAAGTGCAAGCACCCTGCCTGTAGATGGCGAGAACTAGGCTTGAAGTTGTCTGCATTCAAACATTTCAGCTCAGAATTTTGTTCATTGATTTCATATGCTGCGTGCTTTCAGTTATTCTTCCCTACCGGTGTTTTCCGTATCTAGCTTCAACAGGCTGTGTTCTGAATTAAACACTAAACTTGGCATTTTATCTACAGATATCGAATCTTTGGCGTTTTGCAAGAAATGCGCGACATTTTTTTCTCAACATCTATCAACAAGAATTAGAAACACTGTCTTATACTATGTCAAGACTTCTTAACTACTTCGCTATCCAGGAGCCCAAACTTAATTTGCTGTTTTTAATTATTAATTATGCATGTGAACAAAACAATTTACTGAGCTTGATTATTAAATCGTGTAGTAAATTATCTTTTATAAATATCACACGCCAAAGTCAGTACAATACTATCTTCAAGTAAATCTAAATGAAATTAGACTGCAAAACGTTGTTGAACAACACCTTCCAGACGACATATCCAATAGGAGGACCGTAAACGAACTCCTTTTTGCTGATGATTAAGCACCTATAGCTACATCAGAAAAAGACCTACAGCAGAACATGGATAATTTAGCAAGGGCATGTCAAAGCCACAACATGAAGATCAGTGCTAACAGAAGTCATGGCCACAGCGAGAGAAGAAACTCAAACAAAGATCTTCCTAGACAACCAGCCCTTGAAACAAGTATTTCAAATACCCAGGTAGCATAATATCATCCTCATGGACATATGATGCTGAGATTGAGAACAGATGCAGTAAAGTAAATCAGATCGTAGGACAAATAAATCCTTTACTGAAAAACAAATACATCACACCTGAAACAAAAATGGCACTGTGCAACACAATTTTCCTCCCAAATCTATGCTACCAATGTCAAACATGGACACTAACAGCAAAGAACAAAAGAAAAATCATCATGACAGAAATGAGATATTTAAGGAGAATATTAAATGTGACAAGAAGAGACCAAATAAGAAATGACACTATCAGGACAAAGGTTGGAGTAACACCAGTATTACAATATATCCAGAAACAGCAAGTCAAATGGTTTGGCCATATCACACGGTTACCACCAGACAGTATATCAGACAACATTCACACTAAGATTTGTAGAACAGAGGAAGAGGCCGCCACGCAGGAGATGGAGAGAAGAAATTACAGCAGCATTAAATATCCCATTATATAAAGCAAATCATCGAGCCCTGTCAAGACATCTTTTTGTCCTTCAACACCGAAAGGTATATGAGGAAAGAGACAAGACAAGGCAAGACACGGCAAGACAAGACAAGACAAGACAACGTTGTTGAACATTAAAGAAAAAAAAATCTTTGTCATCATTTTCTAAACAGGGAAATGGGTCGCCTCTGTGAATCCTACTGTCAGCAGGTCTTCGTAGGAACCCCAGAGTTTTTCCTCCGTGCTTCTCTCTTGGGGCCATAACTGGGCTCTGATGGCTCTGTATATAGTGCATGTCTGTAGTATCTGCTCACGAGTCTGTGGGCCGTCTTGGAACATACATTGGGCTGTTGGCCCAGCCTTTATCTTGTGGAGATGAGCGTTTAGTATGGAGTGAAGATTTCCATTCAATTCTTTAAAATGGGATGATTTAAATGGCAAAGTCAGCACTTGTTTGTATTATTCTGAATATGGCAAGCTGTTTTTTTTCAGCGGTGGTGGATCCTACAAAAAAGCTTGCTCCACAAGTCATCTACGGAAACTGAAGAAAAACGATGTATGTTTAAGAATTTGTGCTAAAGCTACGAACTTTGACCCAGAAGGTGGCCGTGTAAGCTAGAAGAAATGTACCAGATCTATGCGTAGAACAGTGATGGTAGTTTAGGTAACCAAACTTTTAAGATGGCACTGGCTGCAGTGGAGCTACCAGCTCCGCTGACCTACCCAGCAACGCCCTTATTAAAATCAAACAAGGAATACCAAGATGAAAAGCAAATAATTTATGAGGATGAAAAGACGAAGTCTCCCATCAATGCGCATGCATTACAAATAAAAAGAATAAGTAGTGTGAGGAGGAAGAGATGAAGGAAGGAATGGTGATGATGATCTCAAACAAGAAAATAGAGAGAGAGAGAGAAGATGATGATGATGATGATGATGATGATGATGATGATGAATTTTGATCTCAAACAAAAAATAAAAAAGAGGGAGAGATGATGATGATGATGAATTTCATCTCAAACAAGAAATAAAGAAAGAGATAATGATGATGATGATGATGATGATGATGGCAGTAAACAAGAAATACCACGAGAGAAAGATTTTATTTCGGACATTTTCTAAATAAACAGTCAAATAACTCAACTTCCGAACTCCATAATTAGTATATTTACATACAATAATTCAAGACAACACATTTTTTTTCCTAGCAAAGTTACAAGAGAAATGTTAGATTACCACTAAAACTGTATAGTTACTGTTACAGGACCACCAAAAAAAAGCCCCTTTTCAGTATTTAAAAATGATAAATTTACCATAAAAAATACCTGACACGGAGAACAAACCTTCCACGCAATCACTACGCCCGTCAATCAATAATTCTGTGATGTAGGAATGTGTGGAGGGAGGGGTAAAAACCCACGAGACGTCAGAACCGGCAGCGTGCCCGTTCAATGAAGGGGGGGAAACAACACAGGAAATGACACGAGCATAGCACGGCCCGTAGAGCTGAGGTATCAACACGCCTTCTGTAAATGACGCAGCGGGTCTCTTTTACTATAGCCACAGCCGGATTAATACACTATCGTTATAGGAATGTTTGATTGCTCATATTTTGATACCCATTACTAGGCCGGGGTGGGGGGGGGGGGTCCAACTGGTGAATTGCTCTGGGGGCCTGGAGGGTTTTCTCTGTTTTTTTTTAAGCCCAAATGGGCACTAACATCATATCCTTCTGTGCCTCTAAGGCATGACAGGATTATCTTTACCTTTATCTTTTTTTCTTCAATAACCATGTGATCAATTAATACATCAGGTACAAGATTTAGATCAAACGTATATTACACGGTTCAGTTCATACGAATAGTATGAAATACGTATATAGAGTTGCATTAACATTTATTACATTTTTTTTTCTTTAGCTGTTTAACTGTATTCAGAAGAGATGACATATACAGATTACATTACGTACACAGAAGTATTTATAGAGACGATGGTAAAGTGAAGATATAGCTTTTGCTATCAAGAGGCGCAACCACGAAGAAAGAAAGAAAGAATATTACGAGTCTTTAAAGCTTCTGATTTCTCCAGAAAATGTTACATATTTTGTTACACATAAGATGTTTTTCAAGTGTTAAGCAATAACAAGTTGTTAAAATTAATATTCCAAAAAACAATCATCACTTAACAACTTCGTGCCCTAACCTTCTGTGGGAATCGTCAGACTTGAGGCCCAGTACTTTTATCTTTAATAAAACAAAATCCGAGTTCTTCGATGACAAAATTTAGCAAATGATTGAGGATATACATCCGGTCAAGCGGCTGGGACAATCCTTTGAAGAAATAGCACGTGGTTTTGTCATTTGTGACAGGCCTTCCCTGCACGATTCACCAGAGGGGTCTGATGACAAGCCCTAGAATATCGGGGTTTTTTTTCCCCCCAGCAAGTCAGTACAACACTGTACACTGCGTTCACTGTACACACGATATCAATGTATTTCATGGAAACGTATTATTTAGCGTCATCATCATGGCATCTTCGCGACTATACGCGAGTTGAATATGGACGAAAGTAGAGATAAAACTGTCAGCCAAGGTTTGAAATAACGAAGGACACTTTTGGATGCCCAAATTAGCAGAGTAAAAAATACACAGAAAAATGGAGACTACTTACGATTATTACGCACAAAATTCTTTTCTGCCAGAAGTTAAAGCACCGAAATGGCGAAATCCACGTTGTCTGACACTTTTTATGCTGCGCGCAAAAGCGAGTGACAGTCCACACGTGACTGTGACACACCTGTGTACCCTAAGCCTGCCTTCCATAAATATTCCAGTGTCACACTTTACTCAAGTCGCATGAGATAAGAGCTTTCAGCCCCGCATGGGCGCAGCTTCGCCCGTGTAGAAATCAATGTTTCAAACCACTGGGAAGATAAGCAATGATTTGAACTGAGAAATTACATTGTGAAAAACAAGCTAATTTTCCCTTTCGCTTCTGCGTCAAGAACAGACCTCGACACATGCCAGGCAATTACGCTTCCCGTAAAGAGGTGGTTTCTATCGTGCTTTGGTGCATCTTTTTGTCTATAGGATTCCATAGGATCAAGACGTTTGTTTGTAATGTCCATATTATTATAGCTCATTGTTGTTGTTGTTGCTGTTGTCGTCATTCTATCTCCCTAGAACTGCGAACAGGATTTTCTCTTCACCCCAGTGAAAGTGTTTAACCACAAGCATCGTGTCGGAGAGGGAGTTGGTTATGGAAAGTATTTTTGCAGACAGAGAGTGGAGCTAAAAGGTAGGGAATGTGCGGTGCTACTCTAGCAGACTTAGTCGCCATTGGCACTATATCGATCCCTGGCCTTGTTAGCCAGGCTGAGCCTGTTACTGGGTGCACCAACGAAGAGGTGGTACAGGATCTTGGTCAGCTATGATTGACCAACTCTGACGCAATCACTCGGCTATAGATTAGGTTGCTGGCGGCTGTCTCAGATGCATCTTCATCTCCATCTCGTTGTCGGAGAAATTTGTATGCCCGTGCCTTTTATCTGAGAAAACTTACCTGTTTAAAGAAAGGATTAAATAAATGATCAGTCTGAAGCCCAGCTTGTAGTTGTACGAACTCATAACTGCGAGCTGTTGTTCTTTGTAGCCGATGCTGCAGAGATGTTGAGGCACAGCATCGTTTCGGCGTGTGAGCGGGTTATGGTAGCTATTTTTTCAGTCCCGGAGTACAGCTAAAAAGCAGGGGGTGGTGCAATGCTTCTTTAGCAGACTCCACCACCATGGGGACTATGGCGATCCCTGCCCCGTTAGCCAGGCTAGGCCTGTTACAGGGTCTTAGTCAGCTATGGTTCGCTAACCCTGGCGCTAGCTTATCAACTGTGGGTCGCTGATTGCCTCATCGGACATGCATCTTCACCCCCTTGAAGCCCAGCACAAGCGTTTATTTGATATCATGAATAAATCACTTTCTGGTGTAAGATGCCTGGTTTCCTTTTTTGGACGGAGTAAATCATATTTCTGCTTTAACTTATCATTGTCTCTGTGGAGTTTTCTTATCTCTGAACTTTCTCTGAACTTTTTCTGAACTTTCTCTGAACTAGTTAAACACTGATGTCAGACTAGGTCAGGTTCTTTTAACCCCTTTTTTGTTGGCACAGCACAAGTCAAATGACCAAGCAAGTCCAGCGTTATAACTTGACAGGCTGTTTATTGGATGAACTTGGTGACGACGAAGATGAAGACAATAAGATGATGACTTGCAGGCGAAGTAGTACCTGCCACGTGGCAGGCCATTCACGTGTTCATTCTAACATTTCCAACAACATATTCTGCAGAACAGACAGACAAACAGATAGGATGGATGGATGGATGGATGGATGGATGGATGGATGGATGGATGGATGGATGGATGGATGGATTAGACAGACAGATTCTGTAGGTCTTTTTGGTTCTCTGCCATCAGCATGGAGTCATCTTTATATCTTAGGTTATTGGTTTACTATTTCATAAATGTTCCGTCCGGCCATCTCACTACTTTCTTTGAATACCTTCTCTGTATACAGGTTAAACAGACATAGAGAAAGGACATACCCTTGTCTGACCCCTCGTTTTATAGCTATTAGTATTGAGTAGTTTGTGTTGGACCGTACAACTGATGTCTATTCCCAACAAAATAAGCTTGCTTATTATTCTGATGTCTATGCCATCAGCATTAAACTCTTTCAGATATTCTATCAGCTGTTCGTGCCTGACTCTGTCAATGTCCTTTGTGTAATCTATAAAACAAGTATAGATTTTTTTTTTTACTTCCATATACTTCTCAGTTATCATTATGATGCTGAACATTGCTTCTCTTGTTCCGCTATTTCTTCTGAATCCAAAATGCTGATCACTGATTTCCACGTTTGATTTTGTTTCTGATTCTCTCTAGAATGATTTTGCGTATCTTTTTTACATGGCTCATTAAACCGATACTTGAAAGTTCTACTGAATTTTTTTGTTTTTGTTTTTGTTTTGTAGTGCATATTTACTGAAATTTTCAGTTCATGTGGTAGGTTTCCTGTGTTGTATACATCGTTACACAAATCTGTGAACTTCTCTATTCCAAATTCTTCTAGGGCTTCTGACGTTTCTATGCTGATGTTATCCAAGCCAGTGTGAGGATGTTGAGGTTACAAGTTTGACATTTTCGATTCCGGCCAGCCGAAAGGATCAGAGTCAGCGCCTAGCAATTGGTCATGTGATTGTCCAATGTGTGAGAGTCGTGCAGCGAGAGAGAAAATAAGTCAGTCTTCCTTCTGTTTTCGTGAGGTACGGCTGGGAATTGTGATTGTGCTGTCGTGTACGTTTTTTTTTTTTTGTAGTGATATGTTTTGTGATAGTGCGTTGTGCTCCAGCGCCACCCCCAGTGAAGTAAGTTACTGTTTTGTTAGTTACTGATATTTCGTGAGTTTAATATTTTTGTGAGGTTTAATTTTATAACCCACATTTGATTCGATTATTATATGTGTTCCATCAATGTGTTGGTGCTTCTAATATCTGTGTTACACCAAGGTCCTGTGTTTGTCACCGAAACTTGTTATAGTCTCACTGATTAGATATAAATATGTTGTGACTGAATAGGAAAGCTGCGAAAGCAACATAATATAACACAGAATATTTATATGAAGGTTGCGTAAGCAATATAGAATATATTTATGAAGGTTGTTCGAGTAACATAGGATCATGTATTTTAGTAATTAGATGGTAAAATATGAGTTAATTAATTGGATTTTAGAGATGGGGAACTATATGTAGTTTCCAGTATTGTGTTGATTAATTAATTATCTGAGTGTTCCTTTTCTCTGATTGTAGCTAATTCTTTTATGTATTTGTATTTGTCGCCGCTAGTGTCTGTGTTGACCAGTGTTGTTAGTGTCTGTGTTGACCAGTGTTGTTAGTGTCTGTGTTGACTAGTGTTGTTAGTGTCTATGTTGACAAGTGTTGTTAGTGTCTGTGTTGACCAGTGTTGTTAGTGTCTGTGTTGACCAGTGTTGTTAGTGTCTGTGTTGACCAGTGTTGTTAGTGTCTATGTTGACAAGTGTTGTTAGTGTCTGTGTTGACCAGTGTTGTTAGTGTCTATGTTGACAAGTGTTGTTAGTGTCTATGTTGACCAGTGTTGTTAGTGTCTGTGTTGACAAGTGTTGTTAGTGTCTGTGTTGACCAGTGTTGTTAGTGTCTATGTTGACCAGTGTTGTTAGTGTCTGTGTTGACCAGTATTGTTAGTGTCTATGTTGACCAGTGTTGTTAGTGTCTGTGTTGACTAGTGTTGTTAGTGTCTGTGTTGACCAGTGTTGTTAGTGTCTGTCTTGACTAGTGTTGTTAGTGTCTGTGTTGACTAGTGTTGTTAGTGTCTGTGTTGACTAGTGTTGTTAGTGTCTGTGTTGACTAGTGTTGTTAGTGTCTGTGTTGACAAGTGTTGTTAGTGTCTGTGTTGACCAGTGTTGTTAGTGTCTGTGTTGACTAGTGTTGTTAGTGTCTATGTTGACCAGTGTTGTTAGTGTCTGTGTTGACCAGTGTTGTTAGTGTCTGTGTTGACAAGTGTTGCTAGTGTCTGTGTTGACCAGTGTTGTTAGTGTCTGTGTTGACCAGTGTGTTAGTGTCTGTGTGACTAGTGTTGCTAGTGTCTGTGTTGACCAGTGTTGCTAGTGTCTGTGTTGACCAGTGTTGTTAGTGTCTGTTGACTAGTGTTGTTAGTGTCTGTGTTGACCAGTGTTGTTAGTGTCTGTGTTGACCAGTGTTGTTAGTGTCTGTGTTGACCAGTGTTGTTAGTGTCTGTGTTGACCAGTGTTGTTAGTGTCTGTGTTGACTAGTGTTGTTAGTGTCTGTGTTGACCAGTGTGTTAGTGTCTGTGTTGACAAGTGTTGTTAGTGTCTGTGTTGACCAGTGTTGTTAGTGTCTGTGTTGACCAGTGTTGCTAGTGTCTGTGTTGACTAGTGTTGCTAGTGTCTGTGTGACTAGTGTTGTTAGTGTCTGTGTTGACTAGTGTTGTTAGTGTCTGTGTTGACAAGTGTTGTTAGTGTCTGTGTTGACCAGTGTTGTTAGTGTCTGTGTTGACTAGTGTTGTTAGTGTCTATGTTGACCAGTGTTGTTAGTGTCTGTGTTGACCAGTGTTGTTAGTGTCTGTGTTGACAAGTGTTGCTAGTGTCTGTGTTGACCAGTGTTGTTAGTGTCTGTGTTGACCAGTGTTGTTAGTGTCTGTGTTGACTAGTGTTGCTAGTGTCTGTGTTGACCAGTGTTGCTAGTGTCTGTGTTGACCAGTGTTGTTAGTGTCTGTGTTGACTAGTGTTGTTAGTGTCTGTGTTGACCAGTGTTGTTAGTGTCTGTGTTGACCAGTGTTGTTAGTGTCTATGTTGACCAGTGTTGTTAGTGTCTGTGTTGACCAGTGTTGTTAGTGTCTGTGTTGACTAGTGTTGTTAGTGTCTGTGTTGACCAGTGTTGTTAGTGTCTGTGTTGACAAGTGTTGTTAGTGTCTGTGTTGACCAGTGTTGTTAGTGTCTGTGTTGACCAGTGTTGCTAGTGTCTGTGTTGACTAGTGTTGCTAGTGTCTGTGTTGACTAGTGTTGCTAGTGTCTGTGTTGACTAGTGTTGTTAGTGTCTGTGTTGACCAGTGTTGTTAGTGTCTATGTTGACAAGTGTTGCTAGTGTCTGTGTTGACTAGTGTTGTTAGTGTCTGTGTTGACTAGTGTTGTTAGTGTCTGTGTTGACCAGTGTTGTTAGTGTCTGTGTTGACCAGTGTTGTTCGTGCAGTTAGGGTAATAAACAGTTTGGGTATTGGATCACATTTATTTAGTTTGGAGTAGTAGTTATTTATGTTGTTCTTTTTGGATTAACTGAAACTGCAGTTCACACATATAGCAATTAAGCCCCAGGTGACAAGACTGATGAAAGTTGGAAGTTTAGAATATGGGCTAATATTTGTTAAGGAAGAAACTTCCAAGACTCATTTGTAAAGTGGCACTAAATAAAAATAGAAGACTGCACCTTCAGGTGAATAGTCGTCCCCGAGAGTTAGACTCCCCTGTTAAAACATCTGTAAGTCACGGTCAAAGTGCACCAACAAAATTAACCATAATCCGCAACAAATTAATCCCCAATTTTAATCCCCTTAACACCAGTAGTTTTCCCATGTTTCACTGTTCTCGTGGCCTTTTCTACTTCTGATTTTAGTACGATTGGACCGATCTCACTGCCTATGTATGGGCTCTTATTTCTGTTATCTGCGTGGAGCTCGCTAGTGTATTTCTTCCATCTTTTATTTATGTCTGAGTCTTCCATCAGGAGCTGTCACTGTCTGCTTTTGATGCAGCCACTCTGATTCATTTTCTGGTTTTTGTCTGTGAGTTTCTTAATTTCTTCATACATCTCTCTTGTCTTCTGTTGTTTCTCCATCTCTCTATCTAGTCATCTTTCCTTTCCAATGTATTTTTTTGTCTTTATTTTAGTCATCTGAAGTGTTTTTGGTTATTGTCTGCGTGTTTTCTTTCCTCCATTTGTGTTAGTATTTCATTACTCATCCACTTTTGCTTAGCCTTCTGTTCTTTCTCTGGTAGGATATTTTCTGCCATCTCCATACTTGATTTTAAACATTCCCGTTTGTTGTCTATATTTTCTCTCTTGGGTTTTCTCCTCTATTTTGTTCTATGCTCTCTTCTATTAGGCATTCGTATTTGTTCTTCACTTCTACAGAACATTTCTGTTATGAGTCTGTTTCTTAGGGGTGTAATGTCTATTCTTGGTGTCTTGTAATTCTTGTTCTGGTTAATGCTCTTTAGTTAAACTTTCATTTTCATCACTACCAGGTTGTGATCTGTCAGCTTCTGGGTAGGTTTTTTCGACTTAACATTATTTGTAAATCTACCTTTGATCAGTATAAAGTCAGTCTGATTTCTTCTTAAATCTCATAGGTTTTTTTTTCATGTACATAGTTTCCTCTTCTCTTGTTTGTAAAATCTGTTGCAGATGATTAGATAGTTTTTCTCATAAAACTGTATCAGTCTGTCTCCACATTCATTTCATGTACCAAGTCCATACTTTCTTACGATGTTCTTATAACTCCCTTCTCCTATTTTTGCAATCATGTCCCCCATTACTATCAGAATGTCTGTTGATTTGACGTGTTTTAAAACCTCTTGTTCACTCGAGGTTTATACAGTTTGTAAAAGTATATAAAACTAAGAATGTAACTATGCACGAAGCAACTGCAGTAAAACTGAAAATAAAACTATGAAAAAACTAGGAACAGCTTTATTACTCAACAAGTACACATTTGTGATGTTTCGGTGAACCTTAATCATACAAAAAGACACATGAAGAAATAGAGAGAGAAGATAAAATATAAATTCACATAAATCCTATGTAAAAAGTAGGAATGGAAAAAAATAGAATAAAATAAAACGAACGGAGCACTTAGCTGTGATTTGTAAGAAGCTGTAGCTTGTAAGAGGCTGTGCTCAGAAGTTCGCATGCTGGAGTGTAGAGAATGTTTAAATGGAGACTGTGATAGATGGGTCGTAAATAAGGAGAGGAGGGGGCACTGGAAAGGAGAGAGAGAGAGAGAGAGAGTGATACAATGGTAACCTGTCCGGGAGAAGGTGGAATAGGTGATTATAGTTGGGGTGGAGAGGTTGTAATCTGATACCTGAAGTGGAACCTTCCATATGTTGGCACCAGAAAATGTAGCCGCCCTCGCTGTGTTACCTGCCCTGTAGTCTTGGAAATGAAAATGATGACCTTTCCCAAAACTATCCTCATTTTCCATGAGCGATTCACATGCGAGTCCCGTAATATGATTTATGCCATTGTATGTAAACACGTCAGTCTACGCGACATTCTTGGGTAAGGTGGAGTACCCGTACAGCCCCCCGATCAGGGTGACGTGAAGCCAAGGGAGCAGGTGGTGGATGGAATGGGAGAACGGCCGACAGATAATGTTGGTTATGGTCACCATTCTATGATGGTAGGCAGATGATCTCAATGTAGGGACAATGGCTATGATCACTGACTAGTACAGTCACTGCCCGGAAGGAAAGCAATGGTAAACTATCTTCTGGAAATATACCAAGAAACCCAAATGGCTGCAAGACATCGTTGAGGATCTGCAAATGGATGCATCAGCAGCAGGCCATCTTGCTCACAACCGAGAGGCCTACAGGAGTGCTGTTTGGGAGGCACAGTTCCGCAAGGGACATGCAAATGAACGAATGACTGAATTAATGCAAAACACTTTTTAAACAACATCCAAGAAGACTTTACACATGGACGTCACCCGATGGGAAAAACAAGAATCATATAGATTATATTTTAGTGCAAAGAAGATGGAGGTCAAGTATAACATCAGCAAAAACTTTACCAGGTGCTGACTGTGACACGGACCATGCGTTATTAATAGCAGACATGAAGATAAAGATAAAAAAGACAGTTACGGGATCAAGACCACTCCGCTTTGATCTTACAAAAATACCAGAACAACACTGTATAGAAGTGAAGAACCGTTTCGAAATCCTGATGGCTGTACAGGAGGAGATTACACCGGATGAAATGGCTACGCAGGCCAGAGATATCTTAATAACAACAGCTAAGACGTGGTTCCAGTAAAGAAAACACAAAAGAATGAATGGATTACAGCAGGCACGCTAGAACTGATGAAACATCGTAGAGAAATGAAGACGGAAAGGGACAAACAGCAACAAAGAGGAATATAAATCTTTAACAAAAGAAGTAAGAAGAAACACAAGAAAAGACACACACAAAAAAAAAAAAACAATACATACAAGATTGTTGTGAAAGAATAGAAGGACATCAGAAGTGTGGAAGAGATAGTGAAATATTTAAAGAAATGAAGACATTGTCGAGAAATGTCACACCTAAGCTAAATGTAATTTGTGACGAGATGGGGAATACCTTGACAGAGACAGAAGAAATTCTAGAAAGATGGAAGGAATATTGTAGAGGAATGCATGAAACAACTGACTGTGAAAGCAGAGATCAATAGTTTGAATTCGTAAGAAAACAGAAGAAGAAGTCAATATGGTCCAAGCTGGTTTCAACAAGGAAGAGGATCAAGAGATCATATATTCAATATAAGATTAATAATAGAAAAATGCAGATAGTTTAATGTGAATCTGTATTTATTTTTTTATAAACTACTCAAAGGCATTTAATTGTGTACAACACCAGAAACGTTGGGAAATAATGGAAAAAAATGGGATTTCCTTCACATTTGATACAATTAACATCACTGCTGTATCTAGACCAACAGGCAGCAGTAAGAATGAATGGTGAAACAACAACTTGTTTTGACATAAAACAAGGAGTTCGTCAGGGATGCATACTGTCGCCTTGTTTATTAAACTTGTATATTGAAAATATAATGAGGAATGTTAGAGAAGATGTAGGCAAAGAATATTACAATGCCATAACAATTGGAGGTTATGAAATACCAGAAATTAGAGGTTTTTCCGGTGAGAAAGTCCAACTCTAGTCTGGATGAGCAACAACCTCTCATCCGGCGGGGATATATTCATATCCAAAAAAGTCGAGGTTTTCCGGTGAGAAAGTGGAACTCTAGACTAAACTGGTGCAACGAAAACCACAATGTCACGCAATCCCGCTTCTGTGACCAACTGAGAATATAGGCCCAAACCCCACGATGCTCTGAGCCTCCATCCTAAATGAGACTATCGCGGGAAACACAGAGTAAATTCAGTAGGAACACGGGGCGATCTTGATGGTAGAAGCGAAAGAAGAAGAAGAGGAAGAAGAAGAAGAAGAAGAAGAGAAGAAGAAGAAGAAGAGGAAGAAGAAGAAGAAGAAGAAGAAGAAGAGGAAGAAGAAGAAGAAGAGGAAGAAGAAGAGGAGGAAGAAGAAGAGGAGGAAGAAGAAGAGGAGGAAGAAGAAGTGCTATAACAGTGGAAGGAGGTCAGATTGGAAACAAGAACGCCAGGATCAATGTAGATGATAAACACCAGCTAGTCATACTACAGGACATAATATGTACATAACTCAGTAGACACATGGATATGCACACCCACAATGCAGTAACATTACGTATGAAAACAGTACAAGCAGAAGAGCAGTTTATGTATAATATATATTTATATAATTAGTGTATCTTATTTTTTTAACCATAAGCACTGACAGTTAGGCCAGAATGGAAATGGTTATGGAAGGGATATCTTCTTTTTCTTAATTCTTTGTAAAATTATTTCATAGTAAAATAATAAAATGGTATAGATTAGACTGACTGGAATTGAATACAGGAGTCAATAAATGCAGTTTCGAAAGAAAGAAAAATATGTTTGGAAGGGTATACTGTATTGTATGTTAGTGAGGTACATACATAAAAAAAAATTGAAGTGTAAAATATTTCAACTTACCAGCATCTGCAACCAAGAACTATACTGACACATGAAACAAGCACACGTATGTAAATGATCCAGTTATGAATCACACCACAATCGTGGCGAGGTGCACCTTACACTAACCCCTTAAGTAGCTCTGATTACAGCGCTCCATAGAACCAACAAGAAGTCGCCGATACGTATGTTGACTCTTCTTTATACCTTTAGTAGTACTAGCTGCAGCGAGCATGTCTAAAAGTAGAGTCCCTCTGCTCTCAGTTTCTGTATGTGAAAAAGGAACCTGACTTGGCAAAACTTTGGTTGGGGCCCACCCGGGGGGGGGGGCGGAGAGGGCCCTATCTTATAATCAGTGCTTTACAGTAGTGGTAATCTGGTCCAGAACTTTGACAGAAGTTAAGTTGAGTCACACGTGTAAGGGATGGGGGGGGGGGGGGTGATTCGATATTAGGTGGTCCAGAACCGCTATTGTATATTCTACTCATGAAACAACTTTCTGACTAACAAACAAGCGCTAGATACACCACTAATATTAGAAAACATGACACAAGTGTCGAGTGAAATGTCTGAGCTGGGTTACCTTACAAATTTCTTACCAAAGCGCAAACCAACAAACTCAAACCCCTGAGAAAAACATCCACGGTTGATAACTTGCCACAGATACGCTGATTTTCTCACCGTTTCTCCTCCATTTTTGTTATAACTCTGCAGTGTTTTCCTGCAGTTCTTGCTTATTTCATTGTCCATTTAGCCACAGTATAGTATAACTGAAAGTTTCGTTAATTTTTGTTACTTTAGTGCACATTTCTAAACTAATTCTTACCTTGAGCTTTCTTCACGTGACGTTTTAGATGCCTTGTTAAATATCTTGCCTGAGAGCTACTCCAGCTGCACGATTTTTTTTTCAGTGTTGTCAGTTTTGAATTTTATGATGGCTAAATTTCCTTCCATGAAACCACACTGTTCTTCTGCAATTTCTGACTCTATTTTACATCTGACTTTTTTCATAATTATGTTGAGTAAGATTTTGGAGACATGGCTCATGAGGCTTATACAAGGTTTGTCCGGTAAGTAATTAAACTTATTTTTTCAGCTAATCAGCACGGCCAGGGGGCGGGTTCTCCGGGCCTGAAGATTAGTAGGGGATGTTAGGTAAAGGGTCGATATCTCGTCATTTGGCTCTGAGCTTTTACAGAGTGCGGATCGCTTGAGAAGTGGACAGCTGTTTAAGCGGCGCGCAGCAACAGTCAAATTGCAGAGGGGTGTCGAGCAGAGATAAAGTTTTGTGTTAAACTTGAAAAATACGCGATCAAGACGCTTGCTATGATACAGAACGCCTACGGGAATGATGCTTTATAGAAAACACAATTGTTTCGGTGGCACAAGACGTTCAAAGAAGGAAGAGAGAGCGTCGAGGATGAACAACGCACAGGACGCCCATTAAATGTGCAAATCGAAGATGAAATCGATGCTCATTGTCTTTTTTTTTATTCCAAAGGTGTTGTCCATAAGGAGTTCGTACCACCCGAACAAATTGTCAACGCAGCATTTTATGTGAATGTGCTTAAAAAGGTGAAGAACAGAGTTGTGCGCGTTCGCCCGGAGATTCCCGACACCTGGGTTCTTCACCTCAACAATGCGCCGAGCCATGCGTCGTTGCTAGTGAGAGAGTGGCGAAATAAACCGTGGCAACGTTCTGCCAACCTCCATATATCCCGGACTTGGCCCCAACTGACTTCTTTTTGTTTTCCCGACTCAAATCAAGTTTGAAATGCCACCATTTTGGGACTGTTAATGACGTGTAAGCTGCCGTGACGAGTGCTTTGAAGGAGATCCCCGTTCAAGACTTCCAGGCGAGCTACGACGCGCGGAAGAACCACTGGCAACTGTTTATTGATGATCAAGTATGTTATTTATAGGAATTTTAAGTACATGTAAGTATATCTTGAACAGATCGAATTTTATGGAATCAGTCTCATTACTTACCGGACACATCTTGTAGTTCTATGGTCCTCACAAACTACGGCTCCTAGTTTCTTCCGCAGGACAATGAATATTGCTTTCATTAGGTCATTTGGTATGTTTCCTGTGTTATAGACATTATATAGAGTTTTGTTATCATTTCTATTCTGAATTCATCTAGTGCTTGTAATTCTTCTTTAGTTATGTTGTCTTTGTTATTTGTATGGAAGAACAATGTAGACGTGAAGAGATTGCTGGAACTAGGACAAATTAAAGGCGCTGACAGGAAATCCGAACTGTGTGGCAGAAAACGCATCGTAAACAAGCAACATCTGACAGGAACTATGAACAAACATACTCTTGGGTGGATGCTGAAGCATGCGGAGGAGCATAGTCCTGAATGCAGTGAAGCCGGAGTCTGAATTTTGAACTTTGAACTTTTGTTATTCTTCATCTGGCAGATAGTCTGTATAATTTCTGCTGCTTGTATAGGTGGTCCTTCGTTGTTAATGATATGGTTTGGGTCCTGTCTTTCATTATGGTAGAGGTCTTTGATGTATTCTGTCCACCTCTTCATTATTTCTTCTTTAGATATTATAATATCTCCATTTGCTGACTTTAGGAAGCCGGTTTTGTTGTATGTTACCTGTTAGCTCATCTATTAGTTTGTACATGTCCATTGTGTTACTCTAGTGGTGGTGTTCTATTTCTCTGCATTTCTCATTTAACCAGTTTTCTTTTGTCTGTGTTATACCTTTTCTTTATTTCTCTGTTCGTTTCTTTATATTTTTCTTCGTCATGTCGCCCTGCTCGTCTGTTATCCATTAGCAGTAAAAGTTTCATTGTCATCCACTGATTGGTCGTCTGTCTTTGTTCCTTTCATGTGATTTCTGGAGTTGTTTTTTAAATGAGTATATTCCACTGATCATCGTTTCATTTTTTTTTCTGTTGCATTGTATCTCTTTTCAGTTATGTTGTCTTTGGATGTTTAGATTCTGTTTGAGTATTCCAACATTGTACTCATGATGGCGTTTGAAGTTGTTATTATCTTTTTTTAAAATCTTATCTTTAGTTTCCCAGCTACTGACACATGATCGCTGTTGCAATTCATTCCTAGTCTTGTCTTGACAGAGGCCATAGCATTTCTAAGTCTCTTGTTTTATCAGTATGTAGTCTATTTGGTTGAGTGTTTCGCTATCTGGATTTTTCCAGGTCCATAGTCTTCGTGGGTGGTGTTTAAACCAGGTGTTCCTGATTATCATGTTCTTTCTGGCCCAGGCAATCATTTCCCCTCTTTCATTCCTAATCTATATTTTCTAGTAACATCCATATCATTATCTTGTCCAACTTTTGCATTAAAGTCCTCTAGAACATTTACTTCATGCGGTTTGCACTGTTTCATAGCTCCATCTAGATTTCCATAAAATTCGTTAGTCTTGCTCTGAGCTTTCAGTTGTTGGAGCTTACAGTTGGGTCAAGTTTATGCCAATTTTTCCTTTCAATTTGACTCTATCTGATATCTCCAGAATCCTTCATACTTTTTTGCCTTTCCTTTATCAAGTACTATTCCCACACCATCGATCTGTTCATGCAATGCCATATATTCATTATGGATGCTAACAAAACAAAACAAAACAAAAACTATGAAGTTCGGAGTAATACCTATGTTTCATAGATTACTGCAATGCTTTTGATAAAGGCAGACATAACCGGATCATAGAAATGTTAGAAAAAATGTATATGTAGACAGCAAGGACCTGCGAATTATTAAAAACATCTACTGGCAACAGTTGGCAGCAGTAAAAGTTGGACAAGAAATGGGAAAATACCAAAAAATTAAAATTGGCATGCACCAAAGATGCATGTTATCACCAGGCCTATTTCCCCTGTGCTGCGAAGACATAACGAGGTGTAAAAGAACTACCTGGAATAGCAATAGGCGAATATAATTTCAACAACTTACGAGATGCAGATGATACAATCTTAATAACAAGAAAAGAAAAAGAACCATAAGAACTACTGGATACAACGGTAAAGGAGGGTGAAAGAAAAGGACTCAGTTCGAAAAGGAAGAAAACCGAAGCTACAGCCATATCTAAGAGAGTGAAAAAGAGATCCGTAAATGCAAAATAGCAGTAAATGGTACAATATTAAAGCAGGTAGACAAGTTCAAGTATCTAGGAACAATCCTGACTTCAGACAGAGGATGCCTAACAGACATAAAAAGCAGAATAACCCAAGCTAAAATAATGTTCCAAAAAGATGAAAAGTATTTTGTGCAACAAATCACTGTCATTGAGTGTAAGGAAAAAGGTGCTACAATGCTACATAGAGCCATTTCTGATCAACGGATGTGGAGCCTGGACATCTGCTAAAGAGGAACTACGGAAATGTGATTTCTTAGGAGAATGTTAAGGACACCATGAACGACAAGAAAACCAAGTGAATAAATTTTGAGAGAGACCTACTTCAGAAGACAAATAAAGGAAATGATAGTCAGAATGTATAGGACGTCATGAGAACAGGAAAACTAGAACACATTATGACAATGTGAAAGAGAGAGGGGAAAAGAGCCCAAGGTAAACCAAGAGAGAAGGCCCTGGATGGATTGGCAAGATGAAAGGGAAAGAGGACACCACAACTCAGAGACAACACAAAATAGAGAGTTGTGACTGCCAATGTTAGTGGCCATGGCACTTGATAGAGATAAGCAACTCTTACATGTTTCCAGTGCCGCTAAATGTCACATAGGTAGTTCGCCAAGATTTCCTGTCTTCGGCGAGTTTTTC
This sequence comes from Achatina immaculata, assembly GCA_009760885.1. Classification (NCBI taxonomy): domain Eukaryota; kingdom Metazoa; phylum Mollusca; class Gastropoda; order Stylommatophora; family Achatinidae; genus Lissachatina; species Lissachatina immaculata. The sequence continues at coordinate 16,144,578 of CM019719.1, forward strand.
CAGTCTCACCAAGGGATGTTATGCCCACTGAACTGGCCTCTCTTAACAATGTCCTCTATAGAGTTTCACGTGGTCGACCTCTTTTCCTTCGGCCTGTTGTGTTCCACTTGATAGCTTGTTTGGGGATTCTCTGATTGTTTCTTCTCATCACATGACCGACATATGTCCATCTTCTTTTTCCGATCACCCATGAGAGAGGTTGTTATTTGCTCATCTGTCTTATCTCTGCATTGTTCCACTTTATACGGAGTATTTTCCTTAGGCATTTGTTTTCGAAAGAGTCTAATTTCTGGTCTATTTCTGTAGTTGTTTTCCATCTTTCACATGCATAAATGAGGGTGAATATTACATTTGAATTGAATAATCTTAACTTAGTTTTTGTGCTTAGATCTTTTGAATGCCATATGTTCTGAAGATTCTTGAAGGACAATGCTGCTTTTACAATTCGAATTCTAACTTCCTTCCTGGTGTCACCATCCTGGACTATGTAGCTGCCGAGATATGCAAATTGGTTTATTTCTTCAACAGATGTTCCTTCTACGTATATTTTTCCTTCGTGGTTAATGAGAGAATTAATACATTTATTTGTAACAGTCTATACGAACCTTAAACCAATGACGATCTGCGATTAGTGCAATGTGGTAGTGTTCAAACAACAAACAGTAACATCAGTTTTATCCATTTTGAACTTCTCAACATTATAAAGGACAGTATTTCTTCTTCTTTTTCGTTCGCTTCTACCACCAAGACCGCCCATGATCCTCCTGAATTTACTCCTGTTGTCCTCGATAGGTCCCGTGGTCCTCTTGTGGTCACCGAAAGGACCACACAAGAGGTCCACCAGGGATTCAGAGTATCGCAGGGCTTGAGCCTGTATTCTTGGTGGGTCTCAGAAGCGTGAATGCGTGACATTGTGGTTTTCGTTGCACCAGTTTAATCTAGAGTTGGACTTTCTCACCGGAAAACCTCGACGTGTTTTGGGATACATGTATATCCCCGCCGGGTGAGAGTTGGTTGCCCATCCAGTCCAGCGTTGGACTTTCTCACCGGAAAACCTCAGCTTGATTAGGATACGCATACATCCCCGCCGGTGAGAGGTGGTTGCCTATCTAGACTGCCCTGGTCCAGTGTCTCCGACTTCAGCATTTTTTGGTCGTGGCCGCTACCCTTCCTAGTTGTGACCAGGACGGAGCTTTGTCCAGGAGGACGAATCCTCGCCCTGAGTTGAGCCGGTTTAGGCGCATTATCCCAGTGTGGGCGTGTTTAGGACGTGACCGACCTCTAGAGGGGAGGTACTGTGACGAGTACCCATCAAGTTTCACCCCTGGTTTAAGCCGGTTTAGGCATATTTCACCAGTATGGGTGTATATTGGACGTGGCCAGCCTCTAGAGCAGAGGTGCCGTGGTATGAGTAGCTCTCGCCGCGAGACTACTGGACATACCGATTAAGCTTCACTTTATCCTTTCTATCACCTTTTCACATCGGCACCACACGGCAACCCTAATTACTTTTTTTGCATTTTCTTCATTGGCCGGGAGGAGTTTTACTCCATCCGCGGCATCCGAAGAATCTCGCCAGCAGTGTCTTAACCCCTGGGTTAAGCCGGTTCAGGCAATTCCCCCGATATGAGTGCATATAGGACGTGGCCGACCTCCAGACCAGAGGTGCTGTAATTTGAGCAGTCCTGATCTCGAGACTACTGATTATTTCACTTGATCCTTTCTTTCACCTTTTCCACAGTGGCGCAGCGCGCCAACCCCATTAGCACCTTTCTTCACTGGCTGGGAGGAGCCCCACTCCACGCACGGCAGCGAAGAATCTCGCCAGCAGCGGAAAGGACAGTATAAATCATATCCTGCAGATATAGATAGCCAAGTTATTACGCATATCTTCTTCTGTGGATCTGTATCAGCTTACAGCATGTACTTTGATGGCACCTTCTGATGTGAATGATGGCATCGTACACACTGCAGCTTCCACCAGCTCGACTCTGAGGGATTCAGTGATGGGCTCTTTCCTCATAGCGGAGCAGGTGAAGAAAATCATCTCTTTAAACACTGCGGTCTCGTCTGGTCGTCTCCTAGAGCAGTGGTTCTCAACCATGAAGCACTTTTCCAACTACTGTACTTATATGATGTGGACCACCGTCTCATATATCTCTCTCTGAACCTTAAGTGCCCAGGGCACATGGGGCTTCTGCAAGGGTTTTCCACAAATGCCTGTCCTTTGCCTTTTTTTCTGCTCTTGTCCAGGTGAGCCCTATATTGCTCAACATCCTCTCTGTTGTTCTCCATGTCTCTTTTGGTCTACCCTTACTTCTGTTCCCCTGTGGTGTCCATCTTAGTGCTATTTTTGGTAGTGAGTTATCAGTCATTCGGAGCACATGTCCCAACCATCGCCAGCGTTTTTCCTCAGTAACTGCTGTCAGTGGCTTCATCTGCTTTTCTGCCAACAAGATGTTATTTCTTATGGTGTTTGGCCAAAATATTTTTTATATTTTTCTAATTCTTCGTAAACATTTAGTCTGGAAAGAATTCAACTTGTTTTCTATGGTTTGGGTGATATATATATATATATATATATATATATATATATGCACGCATGCACACACTCACTCACTCTCGCTGCCATTAAGAACTCTTATCTTTTATCGAGCAATTTCTGAAGCATGAAATTGTGGAGTGTTACTGTTTGGCCGGTAACGTATGGACTGACTGAAGCGTAACATTCCACTGGTTTTGTAGGTGTGTAGTTTCAGGGTAAAGTTGTTGCTAGAGTCCATTGCTTTGGGAGGCTATGGCCTGGTGTGAAGGAGCTCATTTCTGTGTTCGCGTGGATTGTAAAATTTGTGAAGTTTTTTTTTTCTGCTTTTGTGATATGTGGTAAGAAAGATTTTGTTCAAGCTATGGTCTCCACCTGAGCCCTTCACGTAAATATTTGTGGTAAGTGTTGTTGTAAGCGTAGTTTTGATGAGTGTGAGTTTTGTATTCATTAAGTGCTGATGAAGCAATTCTATGTGCAGTAATTGAACTCTTGATTAACTCAATCATGTTTTTATGAAATTTTTGTATAGTGATGCATATTAATAATGTCATATTCATGATCACGTTTTCTTTGCACATTTAATATTATGTTTACCATTAAATGTGGCAGTCATTTGGCTGCTAAAATTTTCTATATTTTGTATGTTTTTTGAGTTTTGTGATTTGTGGCACTGTAGCATGTGGTAACCGGCCATTCATGAGGACCACTGTAGGGGACCCCAGGTCTAGAAATAATTATAATGTACCATATTATATGGGGACTGGCTAGTGTAGTGGTTAGAGGTCAACCCAGCCTCGTAAAATGGGCGAGGAAAGGAACTGGCCACCCTACCTCATACGCTGATGGCCCAGCATAATGAGGTCTCTTTACCTTTACCTTTGTATTATATGTATACAAAGAATGTTAACTAAAATTTGGAAAGAAGAAAAAGTCCCTTCTAAGTGGAAAAAGGGAATCATTGTTAAAATACCCAAAAAAAGACAACCTCAGTGACTGCAATAACTGGACGGGTGTAACCTTACTATCAGTTGTGTCACAGGTGTTTTGTAAAGTGATTCTGAATAGAATTAAGGATGTAGTGGATATTGCAATGAGAGAAGAACAGGCAGGATTTCGAAAAGAGAGCTGTCTCGACCAGATCTTTACTCTAAGAATAATACTTGAAGAACATATTCAAAAGCAGAAGCCATTAATCCTAAACTTCAGGCTTTTAAAAAAACATTTGATAGCATACACAGAGATTCATTATGGAGAATTTTAAGACTATATGGAATACCATCTAAAATTGTCAACATCATTGAGATCTCTACAACAGATTGAAATTAACAAAGACAAAACAAAAATAATGAAACTTCTCATTAATCAAGAAGGAAAAATATACATAGAAGGAACAACAGTTGTTGATGAAGTAAACTAATTTGCATACCTTGGCAGCTACATAGACCAGGAAAGAAGTTAGAATTAGAATTGCAAAAGCAGCATTGTCCTTCAAAAATCTTGAGAACATATGGAATTCAAAAGTTATAAGCACAAAAGCCAAGTTGAGATTATTCAATTCAAATGTGATATCCACCCTCATTTATGCATGCGAAGACTGGAAATCAACTAAAGAAATACACAAGAAATTAGACTCTTTTGAAAACAAATGCCTAAGGAAAATACTTGGGATAAAGTTGAATGAATTCAAGAACAATGTAGAGATAAGACAGATGAGCAAACAACAACCTATCTCTTGGGTGATCAGAAAAAGAAGATGGACATATGTAGGCCATGTGATGAGAAGAAACAATCATAGAATACCAAAACAAGCTATCAAGTGGAGCACAACAGGCCGAAGAAAAAGAGGTTGACCACGTGAAACTCTAAAGAGGACATTGTTAAGCGAAGCCAGTTAGTGGGCATAACATCCCTTGATGAAGCTGAAAGACTCGCTGAGAACAAGAAAACTTGGCAAACAACTATGCAAGTCCTATGTGACGTTTAACGGCATAGGAAGGATTAAGATGTATTATATGTACTAGTATGTGTGAACTAGAATATGGTATTATATTCATGAGGCTGATTTTTAACTGCTAGCTTGTTTTTTCTTAACTCTTATGTACATTAGGTGCTAAAGCACTAGTATACACCTATGAAACAGAACAGATCTGGAGGGGCAGAGGCTGGAGAGTTAAGTATTTGGCCAAAATTTTATTTTATGGATGACTTAATGTTCATTTAAACAGCAGATTCCCTGAAAACTGGACATCTGGCTAAAAGTTATGAATGTGAAAGTAATTTTACAATTATGAAAATTTTTGCTAAATTTAAAATTATTTTTTATGAATAATTTCACACATACTGGGGAATTTTGTAACAGCAGATAACTAGTAGCAAAAAACATTTCTAATTAGATCTAATTTAACATATTAATTTGGTGCCAGTATTTGGCAATATTTACTGTTTAAATATTCAAAATGTTACTGTTCACAGTATCTTCGGAATATTACTTTTCGAATTTTGTAATATCTGAACACATACAAATTCAAATAGTATATTCAGTAAAACTCCACTCAGTATTATCGTAAATCTTCATATTAGACAATGAAAAGTAACCTGAGAGCTCGTATCAGTACTTAATCTCTGTAACCTGAGAGCTTGTATCAATACCTAATCTCTGTAACCTGAGAGCTTGTATCAATACTTAATCTCTGTAACCTGAGAGCTTGTATCAATACCTAATCTCTGTAACTTGAGAGCTTGTATCAATACCTAATCTCTGTAACCTGAGAGCTTGTATCAATACTTAATCTCTGTAACCTGAGAGCTTGTATCAATACCTAATCTCTGTAACCTGAGAGCTTGTATCAATACTTAATCTCTGTAACCTGAGAGCTTGTATCAATACTTAATCTCTGTAACCTGAGAGCTTGTATCAATACCTAATCTCTGTAACCTGAGAGCTTGTATCAATACTTAATCTCTGTAACCTGAGAGCTTGTATCAATACTTAATCTCTATAACCTGAGAGCTTGTATCAATACCTAATCTCTGTAACTTGAGAGCTTGTATCAATACTTAATCTCTGTAACCTGAGAGCTTGTATCAATACCTAATCTCTGTAACTTGAGAGCTTGTATCAATACTTAATCTCTGTAACTTGAGAGCTTGTATCAATACTTAATCTCTGTAACCTGAGAGCTTATATCAATAATTAATCTGTAACCTGAGAGCCTGTATCAATACTTAATATCTCTGTAACCTGAGAGCTTATATCAATACTTAATCTCTGTAACCTGAGAGCTTGTATCTATACTTAATATCTCTGTAACCTGAGAGCTTGTATCAATACTTAATCTCTGTAACCTGAGAGCTTGTATCAATACTTAATCTCTGTAACCTGAGAGTTTGCATCAATGCTTTTCGTGAGAATGTATAGCACTGTTCTGCCAAGTACAAGTTTTTGATTGATGTAACCAGTTACAATGTTTCTAGCTCTGACTGGGCAACTACAAGGTGTCTTGCCCATCTTGCACTGGTCTATTTTCAAAACCCAGTCAAACATCTCCAAAAAAAAAAGGACATGACCAATGTCTGGAAATAAGTGAGATCGTAGGGAAGCATCAGAAGATGATACAGAAAGAATCAATCTCTGGCATCTGTTTGTGTCATCCTCTATATTCCTTGCTGATCTAACCCACTGCCTGTTCTAGTTAAATTTTCTTATCATATACAGCATAAAATTCCACTGGTATTTCAGCTCAGATCTTTTCTTTTTCTTTTTTTTCCTCAGTCTATCTTTTCCTTTCTTTCTTCCCCAGTTTATGTTTTCCTTTTCAGTATGCTCGTTTTTTTTTCTAATATTTCTAATAACCAATTTCTTACATTGCCACATCCATCCATTTTCTTGGATGCTAAAGAACAAAGCAATCACAATCTAGTAAACTGAACAACCTATTTTCAATATGATTTTTCTCAAAAAAAGAAAAAACACCACTCCATATGCTCTTTCCTTGCATATTTCACTAAAGCTGTTTAATATTTTTTGAAAGTTACCATTGACAGATCTTTGATAGTCTTTCCTTGTGAGTTATCTCAGTTTCCCAGAATGCTTGACTAAGAGCTGACATGTTTCTGAACTAGTTGTATGGGATAATGCTTCATGGCCCTCTTAACTTGATTTTACACAAAAATAAGACAGTAACACACAACTCACACGTAACTAAAAATTGTAAACTGTTAAAGTTACAAATTATTTAATAACATAATATATATCAGTGATAATTATCATGCACTAACTGGTTTCCTATATTATATCATTTACTTTGTTTAAAAATACCATACACAAGAAAGTAACAATATTTTGATGTAAATGATTCAAAATTTCACACTTCAGAAAAAAATATTTCTCACAAGTGAAGGCATATTTCTGTGTCACAATGAGGGAAAAATACGTTACATTCTGTCAAAAAAAAAAGCAAGCAATCTCTACCACAAGATAGCAAAGGCACTTTAAAATAGCACCAAACAACTCCTCATTCTAGTTTTGTCACAACCACTGAAAAAAACTACTGCTTCACCACAATTTGGCAATAACTGAAAAAAGAAATGGATACTATATGAAATGTCTCAAAAATATACTTCTTGCTACAAGGCAACAAGGGCTTGTTTATAAAAAGCTAAACTAACTGCAGACACAACCAGTAAACCACATGCAACTTCCTTCTCTATGCCTTATCTCTAGAACTACTGCTGTGTGGCTCATGCTTGAAATCAGGAACAAAGACAACCATGATGACACTGTCAATAGGTCCCAGCCTTACTTCCAAGCTGTGCTTCTGAGAAGCACTTCCAACATTTTACAGCAAGGACAGACCTCCTCCTGCATTCAGTTTCATATACTTAGCCATACAAATGAAGTGACAACCTGCCTCTTCAAATCCTACAAGGTAGAATCAGACCACAAATTTTTAAACCATGAATCTGACCATGTACCACTGAACAGTCACTTATATAAATAAGGTCTGGCAGCCTCCCCTGCAGCCCCCCCCCCTACAAAAAAACTATGTTTGCTGTATGTCCATTCTTACGAAACTAAACCACCACATGCTTAGAGGGTCCTACCTTGGCTAATATACTAGGGCCACTTTTTCTCCCACCATGACCTGACACCTAAGCGTGCTATATGGAGCTGCAAAACTGCCAGAAAACAATTTCAGGCAGTAGTACATGGCACTAGACTGAACTGCTAGAGCCCACAGACACACCTGGAAGTGTAAAAATACAAACAACATTGTGGTAGTAAGCTGATTTTAAAAATGCTAACTGTTAGAGAAGATGTAGACAATATTACGATATAATAACAATTGGAGGTTATGAAATACTAGAGATTGGATATGCTAATGACACAGTATTACTGTCCACAACACAAAAAGGAATGGAAAAACTAATTATGTCAGTCTGTAAGAACAGTGAAGAGCAAAACCTCTAACTTAATGTAAAGAAAACTAAACTGATGACAACTGACAAAACAAACAAGGCAGCTGAAATATGTATCAATGAGGAAAAATTGGAATAAGTGGAGTATTTTGAATACCTTGGATCACTACTAACTAATAATGGAGATACAATGAGGGAAATTAAAAGGAGGACATCTATAGCTCTTCAGAAAGTAACACAACTAAAGAATCTGTGGTGAGGAACAGACAGAACTACAAAAATAAGATTTTTAAGGGCATGCATCTTTCCCATCACAACATATGCCTGTGAGACCTGGACACTTAACAAAACAGCTGAGAAACATATAAATGCCTTTGAATGTAAATACTGCAGAAGAGTTCTTCAAATATCATGGACACAAAAAATGAACAAATATATCCGCACTACAAGAACAAAAAAAAAGAAGGCAAGAAAAGAAGTGAGAGGAACAAAACAAAATTGTTTAACAAAGCTATGAGAACCAAGGAAAGAAGATGGCTGGCTAGTAAAGAGGATAAAAGTGAGAAATCTTAAATATTTTGGACAGATTAAGCGTCATGATAATCTAGAGAAGACCATCTTGGAAGGGTACATAATAAGAAAAAGAAAGAGAGGAAGACCAAGGTGAAGATGGCTGCAAGAAATCATTGATGATCTGCAAATGGATGCATCAGCAGCAGGCCATCTTGCTCACAACCGGCAGGCCTACAGGAGTGCTGTTAGGGAGGCAAAGTTCCACAAGGAACATGCAAATGAATGAATGAATGAATGAATGAATGAGCTGTATCAAGCCATGGACACACCTGGATGTGTTACAATACAAACAACATTGTAGTAATAAGGTGATTTTAAAAAAGCTAACTGTATCAAGCCATGGACGCACCTGGATGTGTAACAATACAAACATTGTAGTAATAAGGTGATTTTAAAAAAGCTAACTGTATCAAGCCATGGACGCACCTGGATGTGTAACAATACAAACATTGTAGTAATAAGGTGATTTTAAAAAAGCTAACTGTATCAAGCCATGGACGCACCTGGATGTGTAACAATACAAACAACATTGCAGTAGTAAGTTGATTTTAAAAAAAAAAGCTAACTGCTGAGCCATGGAGACACCTAGGGTTAGTGTTATAGCACCCACATTCTCCTTGACCTGTCAGCATCACATCTGGTCACTTTCCCTCTCCAGCTCAAGTAGCAGCCAGATACTTATTTACACCGCTGGGTGACTTGAGTGCCGCTGGTTAGATCTGAACCACTGACCATAACCTTGAGAGAAGAGCGCTGTAACCACTTTGCCACTCAGGCAGCCTAATAAGTGGTACTGTGATGTAAAGATTAAGACTGACAGTCCTAACAGGGATGGGTTAAATGATTACCAAAGAAGGATAGGCCAGAGTATTAGCAACCCAGATCAATAAAACTACTGACTTTATAGCTAGTGTTAAACATCATCATTAGGTGCTGTGCCCGCAGGCACTTGTGTGTGTGTGTGTGTGTGTGTGTTTGTGTGTGTGTGTGTGTGTGGGGGGGGGGGAGAGAATGGGAGACTACCTGGAGAATGATGAAAGTTAAATATTTTATAAATTTAATAATTATTTAATAATATAATAATAACTTCATATTATTTAAATAAAGCTCAACCCCTGGGAACAACTGTGCTAAGAACACACTTATCTTAGCGTAGTCTTTATGAGACAGGGAACATAGATCTGTTTGCTTAAAAACTCAGACCTACTTCTGTACCCCGGAAACCTGTAACAGTCAACACTAATTATAATGTCAGGATGGTGGACGGATAGGGACACGGAGATCACCAGCAGGGATGAGGAAAATCTAATGTGAAATCAATTAATCCAGGACATGACAAGCCTATGGGTCTCTATAAAAATGGCTATCAGAATGAGGTAAACAAAACGGAGCCAGCAGACTATAGGTGGCTGGGAATGAATATTGTTGAGGCACTCATCGGATTCCTCGTCCCAAAGTTGGAGTGTCTCTGTGGAACTGTCTCAAAGCCGTTGGGTCTATGTGGAGAAGGGGTTTGTAGAGCCATCAGAGGCTGGAAAACAAAGTTTTGGCTAGGTCAGCCTATATCACTGTCTTCATGGCAGTCCAAGCAAGACCACAGTCTGCCCTAGCAAGGAAAGTCGGAGGTACCCAGCCAGAAGGCGCATCACAAAAATCAGGGTACCACACATTACCGCTAAATGCATACAAAGAAAAAGAAATAAAACTCAAAACTGACCAACTCTCTCTCTCTCTCTCTGTGTGTGCGTGCGTGTGAGCGAGCGAGTGAATGAGTGAGTGACACTGAAGGTTTTCGTATTTTACATAAAACTAAGGAAAAAGAACACTGAAGGATAAAATATAATTTTTTTCCTCAAAGAGAGATTACAATTTAAATACAATGTTTGGTATTTAACACCTATGTCTTGCTTTTTTTTAAATAAAGAGATTTACGGGAAATAAAAATATGTCCAGATCAGCCTCCATCCCCCAACTTCTGATTCAAACAAGGAAATCTCTTTACACAAAGCATAAACTTCGATTTACAAAATCAAATGCTATTTCAAGTAAACTTCTCTGCTACCGCAGCCTTAATCATGTCCTTCAGCTCTTGGTATCGTTTTGGTGGAGTGTGGGCTTTGGATGCTTCGTAATCATTTTTAAGTTTCTCTAACTTGGCAAGTGCTCGAGACAACTGGTTAACGTGATGCTGAATGGCTCGCTGTTTTCTTGCATTGTCTCTCTGCAGTTCTGACTCGGACATTACATCCTCATCTGAAAGTAATAGAATTAGATACAAACAAGCTTTGGAAATTTTTATCTTAAGCCAGGTAGTTTACTGCAAAAATAAACTAGTTTACTGCAGAAAATGGTAAATATCTAAGATAAGTAAACAAATTAGGCTGCAGTAGGGATAAAGATGACAGATTTAATGAGTAGGAAGGAAAAAGGAGGGAGGGGGGGGAATGTACAAAACTAGAAGTGAAACAAGTGCGCTGTTAAATGAGAAAAATAAACAAGAGGGGAGAAGAAAGTGAAAGAAAGCAGGAGGTGATAAGTAATAACCGCATTTCCATGAGAAATAGAATGACAGAAAACAAAGAAAGAAAAAAAAGATGGCAAGAAAAGAAGTGACAGGAAAAAAAAAAATTGTTTAACAAAGCTATGAGAACCAAGGAAAGAATGAAGGAAAAGAATAATTACATTTGTAAATAGAACATAAATAATGAAGTGCACCAAGTATCATTACCTGTAACAGGATCATCACTGAAACCTGTAAAATTTTTCAGCTTTTTCATAAAACTAGAAACTTTGCCCACAGGCTTCCCAGAAGCAGCCGCCTCCTCTTTCACATTCTGCTGCTGGGCCTCGCTTGAAAACTCTTTGGCTTTGCTCATCAGACTTGAAAGACTAGACTTTCCTGCCATTTAAGCATTTCAACACATTACATGCCACATCAGCTTGAACAGAATGAAAAGGTGAAATAAAGCACAGCTTAGATGCAAAATGTACCCCCAAAACAAAACATAAATGCTTGCAAGAAATCTTAATGGCTCTCACATGTGACTGAAACCATACTACATATGCACTACCGCATCAAAGAGTACCAAACAGCATTTCTCTCCCCCCCCCCCCCCCCCTCCAAAGGCTTCTTTGAGTCTTGACTTTGGGCTCACAGAAAAAAAAAATCCTTGAACACGGTGAGATTCAAACTTATAGCCCCCCCCCCCTTTTTTTTCAGTAGCCAGTCTTTAATCTGTAAATTGCCAAGGCCATCAAACATTTGTTATTGACCTACGTCTTGCCATAGGCAGAACAAACAATAATGATCTAGAGTGGTGATAGTTACTTATCACCAGGGGTGATCATGCACACATGATTACTGTTTAAAACAACATTAAGTCACTCTCACACACTTTCAAGCTATAAATCTAGGACTGGTGTGTGAGATTATGCTTCAAAATCTGAAAGGATAAAACATACCTTCCACTTACCAAAACTACTTTATGCAACACAGCAAAGAGAAGTAAGCCATAAGTTTACAAATGGTTATGCAGAAGAATAAACAGAAATGGTATTCTTCCTCTTCTTCGTTCGGTTCTACCACCAAGATCACCCTGTGATCCTACTGAATTTACTCCTGTGGCTCTCGCGATTGTCTCATTTAAGATGGAGGCTCAGAGCATCGTGGGGCTTGGGCCTATATTCTCGGTGGGTTACAGAAGCGGCATTGCGTGACACTGTGGTTTTCATTGCACCAGTTTAGTCTAGAGTTGGACTTTCTCACCCGAAAACCTCGATGTGGTTTGGATATGAATATATCCCCGCCGCGTGAGAGGTGGTTGCCCACCCAGTCCAGAGTTAGACTTTCTCACTGGAAAACCTCACTGTGATTTGGATATAATATATCCCCGTCAGGTGAGAGGTAGTTGCCTATCTAGACTGCACTGGTCCAGTGTCTCCGACTTCAGCATTTTGTTGTCGTGGCGCCGCTCCCCTTCCTGGGTGACCAGGACGGAGCTTTTGTCCAGGAGGATGAATCCTCGCCACTAATGAGTTTCACCCCTGGGTTAAGCCGGTTTAGGCGTATTATCCCAGCATGGGTGTATATAGGATGTGATCAGCCTCTAGAGCGGAGGTACCGTGATATGCATATCTATCAAGTTTCACCCCTAGGTTATGTCGATTTAGGCATATTGTCCCAGTATGGGTGTATATCAGATGTGGCCGGCCTCTAGAGCAGAGGTGTCTCGGTACGAGTAGCCCTTACCGCGAGTCTACCGGCCATACCGATTAAACTTCACTTAATCCATTTCACTTAATCCTTTCCATCACCTTTTCCACAGTGGTGCCGCGCGGCAATCCTAATCACATTTTTCTTCATTGGCTGGGAGGAATTTCACCCCACGCATGGCAACTGAAGAATCTCGCCAGCAGCCTTGGTTTAACCCTGGTTAATCCAGTTTAGTCATTTGAGCCAGTATGGGTGTATATAGGACGTCCTATATTATCACCCATATACACTGGCCTCTAGAGCAGAGGTGCAGTGATATGAGTAGCCCTGACTGTGAGACTACTGGCTACTTCACTTAATCCTTTCAATCACCTTTTCCACAATGGCGCCACATGGCAACCCTAATCACATTTTTCTTCAATGGCTGGGAGGAGTTTCACCCGACACACAGCAGCTAAAGAATCTTGCCAGCAGCTAAGAAATGGTAGTGATATGAAGATCCTAGAGAAAAAAAAAATGAGAGAGGAAGAAAAGCTGCAAGAAAATGACTGAGAGGAAGACAAGATGGAAGAAAATGTGTGAAAGAATGCTTGATAAGAGGGAATAGGAGCAAGAGAATGACTGAAGTGAAGAAAAATTACAAAGGAATAACTAACAAAGAAAAGCAGCACAAGAATGACAAAATAATAGATGTTACAAAAGAATGACTGAGAAAACAGATGCTACATAAGAATGACTGAACAATAAATGCTACGAGAGCATGACTGAGAATAACAGATGTTACAAAAGAATGTCTAGAAATAACAGATGAAGCAAGAAAATGACATACTGAAAAAAAAGTTACAGGAGAGTGACTGTATGACAAAAGCCTGAGCAACTGCTGAGCCACATTAAGAGATCTGCATGCATATCACTCAGGTACAAGACATTCACGTTGTGTGTATCTTCAAATATCAATATGGAAGTTTTCAACAAAAGCATAGGTCTTCTTAAGATCTTCCACGTCCCTCATTAAGTTTGTCATAGAAAGGCATGAGCTTTCTCTAACTTCCATAAGTACTGATACACGGAAATGAAAAAAAAAGACTACATAGCTCAGACATAAATCTGCTTACTATGGACTCCAGCTTACCTGAACTATCACCAGAGGATGCATTCTGTATGGTCTGCTGCAGATTTCTAATGGTATTTTCACTAGTTGTTCCTTTGATCATATCCTTCAGTTGACCATATCTGGACACTGAGAAAGTTCCCTTGGATGTTTGATAAGCCTGCTCCAGTTTCTGAGTCATGTTTAGGAGAAGAAGGGTAAATATTCTGTGAACGCATGCTGGACAAACATAAAACAAACAGTAAATATTTGTTGTAAATACAGGGAAAAATAATTAGCTGACCTGATAACAAAACTGTGTGTCCACAACAACTTTATTCAGTAACCCTGAGGACACATATACTTCAGATTTCAGAATTTTTCAGACTCTGAACTGGCCGTACTGTGGTGATAGTGGATGTTCTTGTGGCCGCAAGCTGACAGCTCCTGGCAATTGATGCCACAATGTGGAACTTGACTGTCCTTTCTTGTTGTTTAGTCTTGCAATTTAAGTGGTCTTTTAACTGGATGGGGTAGGTCCTGGAAGCAGCTCTATTCACAGTTCAACAACTTCAAGGCCTTTAAGTAGGAAATATTCAACTGTTGGTTGTGATGTGATCCGATGTCAGTTTTAAAAAGAAAAGATGTAAACACACAGCAAAAACTCACCCATCTTTATGTCTAAGTAAATACCAAGGAAAAACTTCAAACACACATAGGCTCACCCATGCAGTCTCAAACTATGCTGAATACTTGTATATATTCTATAAAAGCAAATTATATCTGGCTATAATAATCATGTCCTATGGGAGAATCACAAAAATGTTACTTTTCACAAGAAATTTATTCCACAAATTAACTTCTGGCTATGAGAGACTTTCACCATAAAAAAAAAAACAGTCATGAACCTTCACTGAAAAAAAAAGTGCATAATGCAGTCTACATAATTCTCTTCTCCTCCTTAAACAAACAAGCACATTCAAATCAAACTTCAGCTATACCAGTGGTTCTTTACTTTTAGCAGCAGATCCTCTATATGGCCTGAGAACAGTTATGAATCCCTTATTAAAAATAAAGTAAACAGATCATGCTAGGATTTGTTTAATCAAGTCTATCTATTTGCTGGTCCATAGACCCCCAAAAATCCAGGTAAAGAATCACTGACTTGCACCATCTGTCTTCCCTCCCTCCCACTTCCTTCTTGCCAATGAAATTGTCTGTGTAATGTTTAAACAAAATGCAAAAATTGTGGGTTTTTTACAACTGAAGTTGTAAACCACGAATACTTCAAAACAATTAAGGTCAAATAATCATTTTCTTCTTCATTCACTTTCACAAAGGCACTGGTTGCAGTGTCATAGTTTGCTGCCAAATTATGATACCAGCATCTTTTGGCTCAACATATTAGTTTCTGGTGGACACTCATACGACAAAATCTACTGTGTCCAAGCCTCAGATATTCACCAAATACTACACAACTTATTATTCAAGATATCAAATGGGAGGTAGGTTGTATTACAAACAAACAAGAAGAATCCACCACACATTCTCCTCACAGGAACTTCAAAGTAACGAAGACTGTCATATGAAAGTATGGCTAATCCATTAAAAGTGCCCAAGATTCCAGTCAATATCTTTGTGATGCTCTATGTAACAGGCTGATGTGTTCTTCAGCCTGACTAAAATGTTTGGCTCAGTATGGTCCCAATGGTATATGAGACTGCCAAAAAGCTCATATCTTGCAATTCACTTCGGGTTTTCAAGCAAGCCGCTCACCACCTATGGTAATAATTTATCTGGCTTCAACTTCGCCACAACTGGCTGCAAAGGACAACAGTTTGCAATCTGAGAAGGATCTGAAGATGATCAACACATTAAACTGGCTATTAGGTTCAGAGTCTGAGGAGATAAAAGTGTGCCCAATACTCCATGCCTTATGTTGGAAGTCTCAGGTGATACACAGACAAGAAGGACTCTGAAGTACATAATCAGAGTAAAAATAAAAAAATAAAAAAAATAACATAAAGCTAATAGGTCCTGAGTAAATCTTGATGTAATTTCCCCCTGGACAAAATTAAACTGTGGAATTTACTTCTAGAAAGTACTGATGGTGATGTCTCACAGCAAACTAAACAATGAACATGGAATGATTTTAACAAAATTCAGATTGTACCTCAAAAATACCCTTGACTTCTTGAAGCTGGTTGTCCAACTCTTTCTCCCTCTTCACCAGTCTTGCATGCTCCTCCTTGAACTCATCTTTTGATGCAGTGGACCTCTGAGATGCTAAGATGTCAATAAAATGGTGCATTAAAACTATCACTCCTTGACAACTCTCTCAAGCCATAACCAAACTAATTAAAAACTCCCCATCCAACATTCACCACAGGGCAGGTTTATTCTTCACATGATCTCCCTGCAATTTTTCTTCTCTATAATCAATGACTTGATGCTTAAGCACAGACATTATCTTTGACCAACAGTATATTACAGTAGTTTGCTGTATGACCTGGAACAGAGATATAAGCTTCTCTGCACCACCATGGGGACTGTGGTTATTGTCAAGTGGAAGAAGAACATCAGCTTGTTACCAGAAGAACCATGAAGTGCTGCTCTTGGCCAGCCTCATCTATGCTGTCAGAACAGAATATGTTCTCACAAAAACAATCACTTCATCATTTCTGTATCAAACTACAAAAGCACAAACCATTCAAATAACATCCACTATATTTCTAAAAATACTCGGCATCAAGTGGAATGAATTCAAGAACAATGCAGAGATAAGACAGATGACTGAACAACAACCAGTCTCACGGGTGATCAGGAAAAGGAGATGGACATATGTTGGCCACTTGATGAGAAGAAATGAGCAGAGAATCCCAAAACAAGCTATCAAGTGGAACACAACAGGCCGAAGAAAAAGGGGCAGACCGCGTGAAACTCTGAAGAGAACATTATTAAGAGAGGCCAAGTTAACAGGCATAAAATCCTTTGTTGAGGTTGAAAGACTCGCCGAAGACAGGAAATATTGGTGAACTACTTTGCGAGCCCTATGTGACGTCTAACGGCACGGGAAGGATATCAGATATCAGATCAGATATTTCTAACTTTATATCAATAACTACAAAATCAAACTACCATACAAGAAAATAACATATCAACGATACCATGACAAGACTATGGGGTGAAAGTGACAACAAGAAGGCTATTCTCTCTACCAAGCCTCATTTATGTACAAACAGGTTTTTAATTATTAGGTTAATTATATTATTAATTATTAGAACAGGTTATTATAACAGGTTAATTATTACTTCTTTTCTTCTTTTTTTTTTTTGTTTACACATTGTAGCAAACTTCTGCATAATCTCAGTGCAATTGTTTTTTACATGTTTCTTCCCCACTTAATACACCATGCACTGACAGCTGTGTGTACAGCATACTAAGTGTGCTTCACCTTGCAAGCAAACATTTCTCTGCTTTAAAAGGTAGCCCCCTCTAACAAAACTGTCCCAGAAACCCATTTTTACAGCAGGTTTGTCTGGAATGAAATGATAAGTGGTCTAGAACTCTCCACCTTCACATGAGAAATCAGTCTGCTTCAGAAGTCCTACCTTTATGCCATCCCTTCAATGATAATCATCACTAAACTCATCATCACCATCATCATGTGCTATCTCTATCCAGGGTGTACCGCTGCATTAGCTCTCTGTCTCTTTTAATGATTAAAATACACAAATCAAATTGTAAATCAAGTCACATCTAGCTTTACTGTTATAATAATCTTCACCAAAACCATCTAGCTTACTATTATAATAATCTTCACCAAACCATCTAGCTATTATAATAATCTTCACAGTAACCATCATCAATCACTTGCAACCATTACCTTTGTTAACTGGATAATTCATGTACTTTTCACAATTACTATTCACCTGTATGAGTAATGCACATTTAAAATGAATAGAAAAGGGGCAATAAATATCTTAATAATGAAAATATAACATATTACTATTAAATTAATTTTTTTTTCACCCTTTCTGGGCTCAGGGAAGGTATTCATGGGAGTAAACTTGTATTTGTATCCTATTCTCATCCATCACTGATAACCACATGTCCAAGGTAAACCTGTGTTCCTCACCATGGAGGCAGATATGCTGTCTCTGGCATTTGTTTTATCCAGTAATAGTGTAAAATGGTGAAAGTAGCTCCATCATAATATAAAATCACCCAGGGGATATAGTGCTAGTATGTCTATTTTCCTTAATCAGTTGGCCCATAAGAGGGTGACATGGTTGCATCATAATCTCACCACCTTTACTTTCCCAGCTCTAAGAAGTGACAGGTACCTATTTTATACAGCTGGGTGACTGGGGTGCCTCCTACCAGACCATGGGTGACTGGGGTGCCCCCTACCAGACCAAACACCAACTTTCATCTTGAGAGACTAATGCAATAACCATTTCGCTATTCAGCACTCCCAACTGTTAGTTTGTCAATATCCATTTCTACAGCTGGACAAGAATGAGTGAAGCAGTGGTGACAGTTGCCACAAAACTGTTAACTTTTCTGGATGAGAAAACTGGTTCATATTAACCTGTCAACTACAACACCCCCCCTCCCCCCGAATAAATATCAATTATTAAACTATGACAACTCACCTCTTCTATCGCCATCTTTCCCCATGACTATAGCTGAAGTGTATCTTTATCTGGGTAGCACTTAATTTCACAATGTAATACCCAGAACAGAACAGGGTAAGAGAATACAGCAATGTCCTCGAAATATTTAAACACAGTAATATCTCTTAAGATGTCCAGGCAACGACTGTCTGAAAAGCTAACAAGACTTAAACAGTTACGGGGGTCATCTTTCACTTAAGAAAAGCCGTGATTCAAAGCAAGCTGTCACTTTATAACACTGTATAAAAGCATAGGCTTGGGATAACTTCATCTCAACAACTAGACTGCCTTCTTTTCAACACTGTCTCAGTAAAGGTGACAAAATGTGGCTGGTCGATTAACCACTCTGATGAGTTAACCTGTGAAAATGAACAGAACATGAATCAATATACTTGTCCCTCCAATATCCATTAATCCAATTTTCTCAGTAAGTTACATAGTTCTTTCCTGCTTTGTAAGATCAGTCTGCTATTAGAAGAGAAAACATTCTGCAGGAGTGGTCAACATATGAGGTGAAGAGAAGATGGATGTAGCCAACATCTATATCAGTTCAAGAGAAGCTATATGGGGATGTACACCAAACTCCAAATGACCACACTTTAGAGAAAGATCTTCTTTGTACACACACTGGCGATGATGTGTGGTACGCTGATTTTTTTGTGATGTACCTTTTGGCTGGGTACCTGTGACTTCGGCACCTTTCCTTGCTAGGGAAGACTGTGGTCTTGCTTAGACTGCCATGAAGAGAGGTGTAGGCTGGCCTGGTCAAAACTTTGTTTTCCAGCCTCTGGTGGCTGTACTTAAGTTCCTTCTCCATGTCAGATCCAGCATGCAATGCTGGCTGGCCAGACGGCTCTGAGACAGTTCCACAGAGACCCTCCGACTTTGGGATGAGGAATCCGATGAGTGCCTCAACGACATCCATTCCCACCACCTATAGTCTGCTGGCTCTGTTTTATTTACATCATTCTGGCAGCCATTGTTGTAAAGACCCATAGGCTTGTCACGTCCTGGATTAATTGGTTTCACACCAGATTTTCCTCATCCCTGCTGGCGATCTCCATGTCCCCATCCATCCACTAACCTGACATTACATTTTATAATAACAATTACAATTAGTGTTGACTGCTACAGGTTTCTGGGGTACAGAAGTAGGTCTGAGTTTTTAAGCAAACAGATCTATGTTCCCTGACTCACAAAGACTATGTTAAGATAAGTGTGCTCTTAACACAGTTGTTCCCAGGGGGTGAGAAAGATAAAAAAAGAAGCCTGCTATTACTCATGATAAACTGATATCTTTGTTCTATATAACCTAATATTGGTTTGAGAAAGAAAAAAAAACACAACCAAGTCACCAATTAAACCACACTACTGGGGTTTAAACAGCAAACCTGACCCAGTCACTGACCACCAAAACAGTAACAGACCATCCTGCTTTATCTAAAGACTGATCACCACAGACATGTACAACTTGAAGAATTCTGTACAAATGAATATCCCCACGAGACCAGAACTTCAGAGCACACACTTCGAGAACGCTCGGCTCATCTGACCGTATGAAACAGAGCTTTAGGCCTGCCACAATACATCATACAAGACTGCAGACCTGCCCTGGTTATACTGCTCCTGTTGCAGCATGAAAAAAAAAAAACCCTTTGAGTTTCACTATTAACTCTCACCACAAATAAATACAACTGCTTTTAAATAAACAATCATTTTATACTTTACACAACCAGCAAAATACAGTTTAATAGCAAAGTTCTGAACATCACTCAATTATATCACAACCACCATACACTGATCAATGAGTCAAATGCTTACCAAACTGCAACAATCAATACTGTTTGCTTCGTTCTACTAAATCAACATCTGGATTCAATCTTAGAATCTTTAAACACACAACATGCACCTCCCACTCTTGCTTTAATATTAAATATGACAGAATTGATTTCTTGCTTGCAGTATTCAAATCCTGCTATAAATCAAAACAGCAGAAACCAGGTGTTCACAGAATTAAACAATGTTCTATAAAGCAGATTAAATTGATAAAGGTTTGTATATACACATGCAGACAACTGAGCCAATATATGTAGCTAATGTGCTGGGTACAAATGTTTGACCTCTTTCTTCCCATACTAAGTTATATTTTAAACATTTTTTTTAAAAAAACATAAAAATATCAATGAACCAGCTACAAACATGTCTGACCTCTTTTCCCCCCATACTAAGTTATATTTTACAACTTTTTTTTTTAACTCATAAAAATATCAAGTCCCTCACTGTTGATTGGTTATTTTGTAGACAATACAAGTTATGATTATGCTCTCTAATCATAGTTAATTATATTCAATGCTACTATTACAAAGACCCATAAATCCTGTATCAAGACACGCCATGTACTGGACTGAAAATAATAAAAACCACAAAAAAGTAGCACATGAAACTACACGAAAATGAATGTTTCAGATAAACCTCTAAAGTGCATGAGATAACATTTTTAAAAAAAACTGATTTACAGGCTAAGAATAAGCTTGATGGTGAGTTTTTGTTTCTATCTTACGTCAATGATGTTATCTTAAGATGTAACATGAGTTAAGTATTAATGCCAAGTGCTGGCAAGATTCTTCAGCTGCTGTGAGTGGAGTGGGGCTCCTCCCGGCCAGTGAAGAAAGGTGCGAATGGGGTTGCCATGTGGCACCACCGTGGAAAAGGTGAAAGAAAGGATTAAGTGAAGTAATCAGTATTCTCGAGGTCAGGACTGCTCAAATCACAGCACCTCTGGTCTGGAGGTCAGCCACGTCCTATGTGCACTCATATCAGACAAAACATCTGAACCGGCTTGACCCTGAGGTTAAGACACTGCTGGCGAGTTTCTTTGGATGCTGCGCAGGTGGAGTGAAACTCCTCCCTGCCAATGAAAAATATGCAAAAAAGAAATTAAGGTTGCCGTGTGGCGCCAATGTGAAAAGGTGATGGAAAGTATAAAGTGAAGCTTAATCGGTATGTCCAATGGTCTCGCGGCGAGAGCTACTCATACCATGGCACCTCTGCTCTAGATACCAGCCACGTCTGATATACACCCATACTGGTGAAATATGCCTAAACTGGTTTAAACCAGGGGTGAAACTTAATGGCTGCTCAAGTCATGGTACCTCCGCTCTAGAGATCGTTCACATCCTAAACATGCCCATACTGGGATAATATGCCTAAACCAGCTCAACCCAGGGGTGAAATTCACTAGTGGCGAGGATTCATCCTCCTGGACGAAAGCTCCATCCTGGTCACAACTAGGAAGGGGAGCGGCCACAACCACAAAATGTTGAAGTCAGAGACACTGGACCAGTGCAGTCTAGATAGGCAGCCACTTCTCACCTGGCGGAGATGTATGCATATCCTAATCAAGCTGAGGTTTTCCGGTGAGAAAGTCCAACACTGGACTGGATGGGCAACCACCTCTCACCCAGCGGGGATACATGGGTATCCTAAAAACATGTCAAGGTTTTCCTGTAAGAAAGTCCAACTCTAGGCTGGATGGGCAACCAGCTCTCACCCAGCGGGGATATGCTGATATCCAAAACACGTCGAGGTTTTCCAGTGAGAAAGTCCAACTCTAGATTAAAGTGGTACAACGAAAACCACGGTGTCACGTATTCCCGCTTCTGAGACTCCCAAGAATACAGGCTCAAGCCCTGCAATACTTTGAACCTCTTGTGGTCCTCTTGTGGATCTCATGCAGTCCTTTCGGGGACCACGGGACCTATCGAGGACCACAGGAGTAAATTCAGGAGGATCATGGGGCGGTTTTGGTGGTAGAAGTGAACGAAGAAGAAGTATTAACGTCTCAAGAACAATCACCTGTCCAACCAAAACATCTTTTTATGCCAAAAGTTAAATGTCCTCATTATTTTTTAATAGTCTTTATTAATGTCTGACTTTCATTTGTGAACTAGAGTGTACTCATTATAAAGAACATCAATAGTGCTATTGCTAATTTGTTTATAATCATCTGTTACCATTCAACACAATATGGATCATTTTGACTCACTACAGATTTCAATCTCTGATGACCTGTATTAGTTCAATGAAAAATTTTTTTAATCATGCCACTTTGCTGGATTATCTTTCTTTGCCTTCTTCTATAACACAAAGTGCTATATCATCTATAAAATGCCATACACTTTTGGTGAAGTCCTTCTTCATCAACTGCTCAGACATCGATGCCTATCTCTCTTACAAAAATGAACCAGTTTGTCTCTGATTTTCAGCATCCACATATAGCTTTTCCTGAAGGGAGTTAAGATCTAGTCTGATTATTTGCTAGTTTTGTAGTATGCTTCTCTGGAGGACATGTTACAGTGTGTGTCTCTTCACCACAGGCACACTGGTCCATTGAGCCAATTTTCAGCTTATAGTACAAAATCAGTCTATGGTGACTTTTTCTCAGTTGAAAGATTATAACTTGGTCATTTCTTGGGAGTTTATAGTATTCATCATTTATTTATGTATATGGATGTTTCCTGTTTTACATTCATTTCCTTTATGAATGTCTGACATATTCTCCACCCATACTTGTCATTTTCTGCATATTTTTGGTATATTTTCTATCAAGATGAGTTCTGATTTTCTGATGGATGTATCTGATTCCGCACCACTACAGAGACCCAGATTTTCTGTTAAAAGGAAAACCTGGATTTTACTGACAAACCAACAGAGCTTTGTTAACACAGTTCAATCAGTCTCTCTTCAGGTTATAAAAGTGAGCAATAAAAGATTCATCACCATCATCATCATTATCGCCAGTCCTCTGTTAGAGGACCAAATAATAACTATAAAACTCAAAGGAAAAATAGGAATCAGAAAGAATTTTTTTTTAAATTGTATCATGCTAAGTGGTACAAGAAAGAACAAGCACTGTTGGAGAAACTATGGTCTATATAAAATGAAAAAGTATGATCACAAGCGCCCTCCTGCCCAGCACATAATGAATGACAATTCTGTCTTCTTTTCATATATTTGCTCATTAAATTGATGTTATTTTTCACAGCTGTAGTAATTTTATGTGACACGGCTATTTAACAGGGTCTGCCAAATGTGCCTTCTTATCTAAGTATTACATTCACACGCACATCAATATGTTGTAATCAAGTATCAATATCCATTTGTTCAATCACTATGTTGTTCTCATGAGTAAACAGTTTCCTTCATTTCGTTCTCACTAGGCTTGCTTTTGTAATTAATTCTCTTGGTATCTCACCTTTTATCTAAAATATGGAGTATTCTGTATAAATTATTATCATTATTGTTATTATCATTTTGTTTTCCGCTCCAATGTTGAACCTACAGGATGGATAAGTCAACATATCCGGCACATTCCACCATCTTCCACATCAGTTAGTCTGGCTGTGCTGCTACTTTAACATACACACGCCAGATGTTACAATTTTTTTTTAAGTAAATATCGCGTGAGTAAAAAGTGAATGAAAGATGAACAAGAGGAAACATTCCTCATTAAATAAAAGACAAAGCATCTACAACTCTGCCCACATAAACATGTAGTTTCTTCAAGCGAACTCAAAATATCGATTTATTGGGGCCAAATGGTCTTTCTTTAACTTACGTTAATTATCTCGCTCGATCACAACAATGATCATGCTGGCGTTTGATACAAACTTTGGAATTCGAAAGTTTCAAAAAACTAGTCCAGTTTAGACGATGAAGTCTGCTTGAACAATCGCCCTTCACCTTGGATTGCAAGCCCGCGAAATTCCGTTCGTCTTTTTCCGGCAGAGGTAGTTCATCATCATCTTGTGCCATCTCCCAGTGGTCGCGCAAGAATTTTTTTGAAACCGGGAGTAATTGCACCTGTCTTCCACCTTGCTCGAAGCACTTTCCATAATACCGGTTTTCAATAGAACATTCGGTGCTCTATAGTTTTTAATGTAAAATTAAACATACTTTACATATAGCGGAAAGTAACTGTTCGTGTGATATTCTCCCCCCCCCCCCCCCTTTATTAGCGGCGAGATCTAATCTCTTCAAAATGCTCACAGGCTGAAACAAAGTCAAAAGTGACTGATTCTCCTCCATGCAAACTGAACATCATCATCCTCTTAGCCACATTTTTATGCAACGGATTTAGGTGGCTGCTTTTTACAAGTAAACTAGATTTTTTAATCATAAAAACCGGTTACAGTAACCAACGACCTCCAAAAGTTTCAGTTTTTCTCATTTTTAACTGGTAATTTACCTGTAATTGCCGGTTAACGCGATCACTGCATCTCCACACGCAAGTTTCGTCGCAATTGTCTCTCTCCAGTTTGCGCTGTCCTTTATTCCTGTGGAGCTGGTTATCTCTTGATTTTGTCAATCTACGTTTTTGTAATCCCATAACTCCCTTGCCTTCAAACTCAGCCAACAGTGGCTTTCGTTTTTATATTATGATTATTGATATTTATAACTGCCTGCGTCTTTTCTTTTTTATTACTTCCCAGTTTAATTTTAGTTGATCTGGTGTTTCTTCCTTCATCATCTCTTCTGTCACTGAAATGAAATGAAATAATAAAAGAAAGAAAATTAAGGCTTTCAAAATACAAAAAGGTTCTATGCCTTGTTTGCAGTGGTATATTAAAACCACCACCCTGACACCCCTAGACTAAACTTAGTTAAGACCCCACCACCTCCGACCTATACCGCCAATCGCCTGATATACGATCTGATTCCACCCTAGTTATGATTACTATATGACTGATTTGCAGAAGCACAACTGATACGTCACTGTTTTTATTTTAATACCATAACGCAACTACTTTGCGAGCCCTATGTGACGTTTAACGGCACGGGAAGGATATAAGATAACATAATAGTGCATCAATGTCTAGTCTTGTCCTCTTTTTAATATATCTTTCAGTGTTGAGGGGACAAACAGGCGTCTTGACAGGACTCGGCAATTTGGTTCATGTGCAGGGATATTTATGATTTATGTACTTCTTCTTCTGCTTCTTCGTTCGCTTCTACCACCAAGACCGCCCTGTGATCCTACTGAATTTACCCCTGTGGTCCTCGTTAAGCCCCGTGGTCCCCCGTGTGGTCCCCAAAAGAACCACAGGAGGTTCAGAGTATCTCAGGGCTTGAGTCTGTATTCTTGGTGGGTCTCTGAAGCGGGATTGCGTGACACCGTGGTTTCGTTGCACCAGTTTAGTCTAGAGTTGGACTTTCTCACCGGAAAACCTCGACGTGTTTAGAATATCAGTATATCCCCGCTGGGTGAGAGGTGGTAGCCCACCCAGGCCAGAGTTGGACTTTCTCTATGATTTATGTAATTTCTCCCTCCGCTTGGCCCGCCTCTTCCTCTGTTTCCAACAATTGTGTGGATTTTTTTGTAACTGTCTGGCGGTAGCTGTATAATGTGTGGAAACCATTTGACTTGCTGTTTCTGGATATAGTATAATACTGGTGTTACTCCAACCTTTGCCATGAAGTAATCTACATTCACAAGGTTTTTTTTTTCATTCATGCTGTGCTCCCTGGTCTTTTGGGCTCCTAGGTCTGTTCAGCCAAATGAGTTATCCGCCACTGCCTGTTTGGATAATGTTGCGTCGTCAGATTAGACTGTGTTCATTTATTATTATAATTTTGGCTTTTTTTATGAACGAGTACTTTATATGTAAGTGTGTTTATTGTTTTTCTTATATGAAACGTGATCTGACATATGACGGTAAGTTTAATAGTAGTCCATTTGAGAGTAACGTCGGTTAAGCTAGATTGTCGATGAAGCTGATCAAGACGCTGTCTCAAAATTTCACGGTGTCTCTTGTAACATGCTGTTCCGCTAATGCCGTCTGTAGAATCTGGCAAGAAGTCTGCTTCTCGAGTTCGCTCGCAGACTTCAGGCAACTAGTGAAACTCATTTGCCGCGGAGTCTGGTTCTTGAGTTTTCTTGGAGACCTCAAGCCACCACTGAAGTCTGCCATAGAAGTCTGCTCTTCAAAATAATCACTGCGTCACATTTTTTGGGAGATTGAAAAATAAAAAGTGACGAGATGATGATGAATTAAAAATACACCATGATGATGATGAAAGAAACTACTTTAAAGTGACTTGATTCTCTCAAAAATCAAAAGCTATTTAATTTATTTTCTGTTCAGATCTGAAGATCAAACCAACCTTGAATATTCTAAAAACTGCAAAAGTGCGGTATGAAAATTGTTTGTTGCTGTAAAGTTTTTTAAAAAAAAAAAGGGGGGGGGGGGAATGGGGTAAGGGAGAGAGAGCATCAAAACATATTCCACCACGCTCAGCTAATGAGAGAAGCTGAAAAAGATTCTCTCTCTCTCTCTCTCTCTCTCTCTCTCTCTCTCTCTCTCTCTCTCTGAACCTTAAGTGCCCAGGGCACATGGGGCTTCCGCAGAGGTTTTCCACAAATGCCTATCCTTCGCCTTTTTTTCTGCTCTTGCCCAGGTGAGCCCTCTATTGCTCAACATCCTTTCTGTTGTTCTTCTCCATGTCTCTTTTGGTCTACCCTTACTTCTGTTCCCCTGTGGTGTCCATCTTAGTGCTATTTTGGGTAGTGAGTTGTCAGTCATACGGAGCACATGTCTCAACCATCGCCAGCGTCTTTCCTCAATAATTGTTGTCAGTGGCTTCATCTGCATTTCTGTGAAATAGATTATCTCACATAATTTCATGACATCTGAGTTTATATACATATAGAATTGTAACTGCTGTTCACGCTGGCTATATTCACAGTGAAAAGTGAAACCACTTCTGCTCACTTTTACGGTTGTTAAATTTAGTATGACGTGGCAACAACAATTAAACACATGTTAAACATGAAGTAAGTTTAACTGAGTTAGGAAGCTGCTGGCTTAGAGCGAAACAACCACATACACATCATCTCACTTCAAAGCAGATGCTGCATTTTCTGTTCACGTAATTCCTTACGGCAGAAGTGTGTACAGTACAGAAGATTTAAACATTACACTTGTCCTAGTTTTAGTGTTGCTATGTCAACAGATGAGTTCATCGAGGACTGTACACACAGCACACATGTCTCGCCTCTTCTCCAGTCAGTTTAGCGATGTTTTACTGCCATTATTCTATACATTTCCAACAGGCATATTTTGCCCGCGCTGTCAAGATAGTTGTTATAGCAAACCAAGGTCTCGCTCATTTGCCGTATTTCTCGAAATGGCTTGTGATCTGCTAGCGAAAATCACGAAACTAGTTAATTAATACTATCTATCTATCTATCTATCTATCTATCTATCTATCTATCTATCTATCTATCTATCTATCTATCTATCTCTCTCTCTCTCTCTCTATCTCTCTCTCTCTTCTCTCTCTCTCTCTCTCTCTCTCTCTCTCTCTCTCACTCACTCATATTTGTTTTCTTTCACATGGTTGTCCAGACTTCTTCTTGAGGCTTTAACTTTTTTCTTGATGCGCTGGAATAAGTCGTATGTAGAAATAAAGAAACCACTGACAACAATTATTGAGGAAAGACGCTGGCGATGGTTGGGACATGTGCTCCGAATGACTGACAACTCACTACCCAAAATAGCACTAAGATGGACACCACAGGGGAACAGAAGTAAGGGTAGACCAAAAGAGACATGGAGAAGAACAACAGAAAGGATGTTGAGCAATAGAGGGCTCACCTGGGCAAGAGCAGAAAAAAGGCGAAGGATAGGCATTTGTGGAAAACCCTTGCGGAAGCCCCATGTGCCCTGGGCACTTAAGGTTCAGAGAGAGAGAGAGAAATAAAGAAACGAGAAAGAAATTATATACACACACCGCGCGCGCGCGATTACCCGGAGTTGCTCGGGAATCTATTAATTATTAATACTGCGGAATGGATTTGAGATCGCCATGTTTCTCCCATGGACAACCTTATGTTGCTTGCTCAGGGGTGGGTTCACCTAATAAGTTATGTATTCTTTCTCCTGGGGATGAAACTAAAAATGTTCTATATAATCAAGTTTTGAATTAAAGTAATATTATAGTGAATTTGTAAAAGACTTTACCCTATAATGTGTAGACTGCCCCTGTGATCTGTTGATCGTGATCGAGACCCCAAGTCTCACTGGAATTGCAGTCTCTTAAAGTTAAAAGGGAGATCCGTCGGGTGAGTGGTATCCGTGGGATTAAAAACTGCTTCACCCTCTCCCTGTCCTGTTAAGGTAGTCGCTTCAACTATATTGCCCAGCACCCTCTTTACATACAGCCTTGTGCCATTGTGAAGTTTTTGCGGGTCGAGTTTCCGTAGTAAAATAATTGGAGATTCCACCCTAATTTTCACCCCCTCTCACCCCCCATGCCGATAGGGGCTTAACTTGAACGTAGGCGGCATCGGGAGTGTAACTATTCATCTCAACGAGCGCGAAAACTATGGACTCGACACCAATATCAGTCGTTTTCGTTTACATTTACATGTCACCCACATCCCACCCCCCTCTCTCACCCCCCCCCCCCCCATGTCGATGGGGGCTGATTAAAAGACCATAAAAATAATTTGGACTCATAATTAGAGATAAAGGCACTAAAAAAAACTGTTCTGAAGTCATTTTGGACATGTTATTTTTCACCCCTTCTCACCCCCATGCCGATGGTGGCTGAAAGTGGATCTCTTTCTGTACTGAGGGGAGGGGGGTAACTCAAATGACCAAGGGGGTAAATTTCATAAAGTGGAATGGGATGGTTGTCATATTTAAAAGGATCACAAGGGCAAAGTCTGATTTGCAGTATGACATGTTATACATTAGTTTAAACAGGAAAAGTTATTCTCAATTTAAGTTGTATATTGTTTTTCTAATAAAATTGTTATTAGGTTGTTAGTGTAGAACAAAAAAAGGGCTAAAGAAGGCTACAAGTGCTGCTTTTAGACTAGCACCTCTTTATTTCACGATTATCTCCCTCAGACCAATCTTTTTTCCTTCTTCAATTTAGTGGAAATATTTCACCCCCTTCGTACCCCCAACCCTAGGGGTGTCATACACGCACAGTACTTTTCTCCACACTGTAAGTCACATGCGTACCAAGTTTGGTTGAAATGGCTCCAGGCGATCCAAGGTTATGCTGGACAATGCTGTCGTTTTGGGGCAAAAGAAGTCTCAGATTTTAAAATACAGCAACATGGACACAATGGCGAACTGCCCATTAACCTGAACAAGCTTAAGCTTAGGGAGTCGGAAGGGTAGAGGGTCCGGCATCATAGAAAAAAATACAGATTACTGTTTTATGAATTTTATATCAGGAGAAACTAGCATAGGTGTAGGTCGGATGGGGGCCCATACTAAGTTTAGCCTAGGGACCTGGGTGATGGTCACTGTATGGACGTAATAACATATTTTCCTTATATCTCTTATCACTCTCGCACATCTGCGCCTCTATATTTGGGGGCCCATACTAAATTTAGCCTAGGGGCTAGGTGATAGTTAATTCGTCACTCCAAGGACCAGCAACCCTCAGTTTTCCCTATTTTCTTTGTATCTATTATTCTTCCTCACAGCAGCGCCTCTGCACGGGGGGGGGGGGGGTAACTGCATGCTGACTGCACAAAAACAAAGGATACCACTGAAACTAAACTGGAGCGCAGGACTGGCAAAATGTTGACTTTACACCCGCTAAAAGTAAGAAAAGAATGTAGCTTAGTGTTTGATGTACTTGTACGAACTCCCTGTATCTGCGAGCTGTTGTTCTTTGCAGCCGATGCTGTAGAGATGTTGAGGCACATCATCGTATCGGCTTGAGAGCGGGTTAAGGCAGCTATTTTTTCAGTTCTGGAGTACAGCTGAAAAGCAGGGGGTATGCAATGCTTCTTTAGCAGACTCCACCACCATTGGGACTATGGCTATCCCTGCCCCGTTAACCAGGCTAGGCATGTTACTGGGGTATCAAGGAGAGGTGGGACAGGGTCTTGGTCAGCTATGGTTCGCTGACCCTGATGCTGGCATGTCAGCTATGGGTCAATGATTGCCTCATTGGACAGGCGTCTTCACCCACAGTGTTGAAAAAGCTCTTTGTTACTGTGAACTGCTTGTTTATTGCCTCTGTGTGTGCGCGCGCCCCCAGGGGGGGGGGCCGTGCATTTGTAGGATCCCTTCTCCCCCTCTCTCTCTCTTTCTCCCCACCCCCACCCCAAAAAAAATCGTCGTCAGATAGGACAGACCTGTTAACAAGCTTCTTTACCACGGGCAGCACTTCGATCGTTGTGTAACATAATAATGACAGTAAAATCTCAATCTCCTACCTACTTTCGCCTGTGGCTGTATAAAAAAAAGTTATCTCCAGCTGTGCGAAGGGGAATGTCCAATAGTTGTTACGTTAGATCTTAAATTAGGACTTACCTTTTAAAAAATAAGATCTTAAAAAAAAAACAGAACCTGACAGTGCAATTTCATTCTGTTAAGTGAATATTTTGTAAAACAAAGAGAGACTCGCCTTACTGACAAGGTTAAAGTGTTACTGATAATGCCAGATTTTCCCATGTTACTGCAGGGCAATGGTTTCCAACTTCAAGCTGCGACCCAAATTGGGAGGGGGAGGGTGCAGGTTGAAGCATTTTCGTATGAAAAGAAATGAGATTTTTTTTTTTAAAAATCCAGTATTTTAGGTAAAACTTTCAATTTTCTGCTTTCACTATCAGTAGAGCTGGCCCCGAGTCTAGTTTAGATTTAACAGAAGTTCTCTTTTAGAAGTATAAAGATGAAGAAATATATTTTTCTTCCGGCACTTGATATACAGTAGTTTGATATCCAATTGCTCGATAAATATAGTTAGGTATTCAATCACCCCATAAATATAATTAGATATACAATCGTTGATAAATATAGTTAGGTATTCAATCACTGCATACATATAGTTAGATATCCAATCGCTCGATAAATATAGTTAGGTTTTAAATCACTCTGGTTAGAGGGGTAGGGGTATCCCTGGAAAACCAAGAATCAGACAGATTACATTTTAGTGCAAATAAGGTGGAGATCAAGTATAACATCAGCAAAAACTTTATCAGGTGCTGATTGTGACACGGACCATGAGCTATTATAACAGATATAAAGATAAAGATAAAAAAAAGACAGTTACGGGTTCAAGACCACTCCGCTTTGATCTTATAAAAATACCAGAACAATACGGTATAGACGTGAAGAACCGTTTCGAAATCCTGATGGCTATACAGGAGCAGATGATTTGGCTACACAGGCCAGAGATATCTTAATAACAACAGCTAAAGACATGTTTCCAGTAAAGAAAACACAAAAGAATGGATGGGTTACAGCAGGCACACTAGAACTGATAAAACAACGTAGAGAAATGAAGACGCAATGGGAAATGACAAACAACAACAAATAGGAATATAAATCTTTAACAAAAGAAGTACGAAGAAACATAAGAAAAGACAAAAAATAATACATACAAGATTGTTGTGAAAGAATAAGAAGGACATCCAAGTGTGGAAGAGATAGTGAAATGTTTAAAGAAGTGAAGACACTGACGAGAAATGCCACACCTAAGCTAAATGTAATTTGTGACAAGATGGGGAATACCTTGACAGAGACTAAAGAAATTCTAGAAAGATGGACGGAATATTGCAGAGGAATATATGAAACAACCGACTGTGAAAGCAAAAATCAACAGTATGAATTATTATTGTAGGAGAAAGAACCCGAACCGACAATAGAAGAGGTTTTATGGGCAATAAAGAATCTGAAAAATGGTAAATCACCAGGATGTGATGAGATAACAGCTGAATTTATTAAAGCAGGAGAAAAGGAATGTGCAACAATCTATCATGCACTATGTAAAAAGATATGGCATTCAGGTATTTGATCATAAGAATGGAAAAGAACTGTATTCATACCACTGCCAAAAAAGGATAACCTGAAACTATGCACAAACAACTATTGCCCTGATTAGTCATGCCAGTAAAATTCTGTTAAAAATCATAATGGGTAGACTTCGTAAGAAAATGGAAGAAGAAGTCAATATGGTCCAAGCTGGTTTCAGGCAAGGAAGAGGTTCAAGAGATCATATATTCAATATAAGATTAATCATAGAGAAATGCAGATAGTTAAATGTGAATCTATATTTATCCTTTATAGACTACTCAAAGGCATTTGATTGTGTACAACACCAGAAACTTTGGGAAATAATGGAACAAATGGGATTTCCAACACATCTGATACAATTTTTTAACATCACTGCTGTATCTAGACCAACAAGCAGCAGTAAGAATAAATTGTGAAAAAAGAACTTGGTTTGACATAAAACAAGGGGTCCGTCTGGGGTGTATAATCACTCCATAAATATAGTTAGATATCAAATCGCTCGATAAATAGTTAGGTATTCAATCACTCCATAAATATAGTTAGATATTCAATGACTCCATAAATATAGTTAGATATTCAATCACTCCATAAATATACTTAGATATTCAATCATTCGATAAATATAGTTAGATATCCAATCGCTCGATAAATATAGTTGGGTATTCAATCACTCGATAAATATAGTTGGGTATTCAGTCACTCAATAAACATAGTTAGATATTCAATCACTCAGTAGATATAGTTATATATTCAGCCAGCAACGAATAGACAGTACAACAAAAGATCTCGCGTGATCTATGATCAATTTTTTCCTCACCAGCTAAATGAAATGGAAAGAAATGGCGAAATATCGTGTCACTGAGAGAAACTCTAAATGAAGACAGAAAACGAAAGCACAAAGAGATTGCACCTTGAAACATTTTAAAAAATGTTTAATTGCAACAGGAATGGCTCTGAAGATCAAATATTGGCAGGGCATAACCACAAGAGAAGCATTTAGCAAAGCGATGCACATCAGCTTCCACCTAATAGTTGACGTCAACAAAAGAAACCTTACAAAAGAAACGATCTTCTAAAGCAGGGTAAATACACCATTATTTCATTCACTTCATCAAGTCATCTCATCCTAAAGATATAGTTCCCATAAGCCACCTCATTGTTTTAGTACATTTTATTTTGTTGGTTACAGTGGTACAGGATATGCAACAAAAATCATTTTGACATACAACACTTTACTGAAGTCAACGTCTAATGACAACACCACAATACTTTGGTAAATGAAAGTGGAAGGTGGGAGTAGAGAGAGAGAGAGAGAGAGACGCACGAACGTGCCCATACACACACGCACATGCATGTACAGCAGGTGGGTCAACAAACAAAGAATATAATTTGTTGCTAAACCTACCCACCCTCTGCTCGCAGAATGTGCACATTCTGGACAAGATGTTGTATTATAGCGCGATAAATGTGTCATTTGACCATTTTCACTCTTCCAGGGAGTTTTAAAAAGCGATGTTAGTGAGTCAGGTGGAGAACACGTCTGCCTCTAACGTGGCACTGAAAGTAGAGCCTTCTACGTGGCACCACGCACTGAAATGTTGGGAAGATTGGTGCACAGTTTTTGAGGCGGATGTACTTGCAAATTTGTTGAAAGCGCATCTAATTAGCTAATTGTGTCATAGGGTTTGTTGTTACTTCAGTTGAATGTTGACGCTGGTACCGTAAGTTAGTGCTTCCCAACATTTTTATATCCAAGGACCAATTTTATAAGAACATCTAAGTCGCACACCACCAGTTTATATACAGCAAGGCAATCCCACGGGTTCTTAATTGTTTTTATTCAATATATGACACTTAATATCAAATTGATAACAGGGCCTACTTGATAATGCGCAAGAACCACTTGTGCTGTCCACGGACTGCTGGTTGGGAACCGCTGCCGCTAGTCATCTGGGCCGGGTGTTTCTTTCATTCCTGTCTTGGTCTGTTCTTGGAGTTGAGAATGTGTTCAGGTGAGCACGATTTAGTAAAAGAAGAGTGGAACATAGAAACGTGCTTTGTTATAAGAAAATCTATAGACATATCTTTTACTTCGTTTACTCTGTGTAACACCATCTGTCACTTAATTAAAAGGCCATATACATCAATTTATTGATAATACATAAGCAATCCATTATTCTAAAAACACACACATACAGATATATATATATACAATTTTTCTTTAATCAGGAGATAAGGCAATTCGAAAGCAAATAAGTTTGTTTTCGTCAAAACTAAAGCAAAGTGTGCAGTTAATGACGGCTACATTTTTTAAAAAATCTATAGACAGGCAGACAGACAGATAGGTAGGAAGGTAGGTGAGTGAGTGGGGGGGGGGTGAGTTGGTGGGTAGGGAGGTAGGTGGGTGAGTGGGGGGGGGGTGAATTGGTGGGTAGGGAGGTAGTTTCCTTTAGAAGAATGCAGCAGCTGTCATATCAGAATTTTTGGGCTTAAAAGATCATTTATTGGGATTTTTTTTAAAGTACGTCTAATGGGGTTTTAATGTGCATATGGAGGAGGGGTTTTAAATGTGCACATGGAGGAGATGTTTTAAATGTGCATATGGAGGAGGGGTTTTAAATGTGCACATGGAGGAGGGGTTTTAAATGTACATATGGAGGAGGGGTTTTAAATGTGCATATGGAGGAGGGGTTTTAAATGTACATATGGAGGAGGGGTTTTAAATGTGCATATGGAGGAGGGGTTTTAAATGTGCATATGGAGGAGGGGTTTTAAATGTACATATGGAGGAGGGGTTTTAAATGTACATATGGAGGAGGGGTTTTAAATGTACATATGGAGGAGGGGTTTTAAAGATACAAGTGGGGAATTTAAACGCTGTGTTGTGTTTTCGATCTTGCAACTGGCTTCGCTGAGTCTAGAGTAACTGTCTAAGAGCAGAAGTTTTGCTCCAAGCCGCCTCCGTAGGCACTCTGCAAATGTTTATTTTCGCTGCTCTCCAGATGCCATCATGATCAACCAGGCTGTATTACTGTGCCTTATCGTCTCATCTTTATTTTTAGAGTTGTGGTGGGGGGGGGGGGAGAGGCCATCCAATGAGGCTTACGTTTTGAAGCACAAGCAGACCCGTGAAGAGCCACTTCGCGCCCCCCCCCCCCCGAGTCAGCTATTATCGAGCCCCTGTCCAAATATGGATTTATACCTTTTTTTTTAAAATGTACGTAATTACTCTTTCGTTGTCTTATACGGTTAGGTTTTCTGATGCTTTTCTACTGGCAAATGTGTCAGTTACATCCTTCAAAGATCAGCCGGGCCCTCCCCCACTCCTCTTTCTTTTCTTTTTTCTTTTCGTCGGGCTTGCCACGTAGCTTGAAGACATTTTAGTGTCATGTCTGTTACGTGTATGTCGACATTTTGTGGCGTCCTTGGGAACAGTGTGTAAAATAAGTTTTCATTTTCACAAGCAGGCTAGTGTTTCCGTCGCTAGCTCAGACATCGACACCTCTCTCAATCTCTCTCTTTACTTGCATGTAATTATATGCCTCCATAAAATAGCCAGCACTCTCTCAACACATGGCTCGTAAACCATCAAGTACTTCAGTGACATAGTTAGAAATGCAACTTGTTAGATATTGTTAGAAATTATTTTAATGTTTGTTTAAAAAATATGTTAGAAGATCTGTATTTACAATGTATTTTTATTTATGTATATGTCTGCGGGTGTATGTGTGCGTGAGTGCTATTTTATTAGGTTAATTACTTCTTCTCTTTTACCTTGAATGTAGTAGTTAAATCTTACACTCTTTTGATATATTTTTACTAATTTAATTTGTATTTTTTGTACTAAATCAAGTGTGTGGGAAGAATGAAAGATGGAGTGATGAAGGGCAGAATGTAAGACGGGCCTGCGTGCCCAATTCTTTACCCTTGAAAAATAAAGATTATTCATTCATTCATTCATTCTCTCTCTCTCTCTCTCTCTCTCTCTCTCTCTCTCTCTCTCTCTCTCTCACGTACACAAATGTAGCAGTTCATCTCTGGGCTTCAGCATCGTAATCCTGAGTGGGTCGTGTATCTGGCATCTGAGGAGGTCACGCCCTGCCGCATGCGTCTCTTCGCCGAAGTTGTAGTGCTCGGATGGTTCCAGATTATTTCAAAGGCCAACCAAACAACATAAGCTGCTGTGTTGTGCTCGCGTTAGTACAGGGGAAAAGTTAGGTACGCGGATCGTCACAAGCAGGACTGGATATTTACCGACAAGAAACGAGTTATGGTGCTAAGCGGGACTAGAATTCGCGGATGTGGTAATAGGAAGGAGGGCTTCACATCTGAACATAATCCTTCTCGTATCTTCGTATCATTTTGTTCTGACCATTGTTTGCACATAAAAGAAATGCATACTAAAGCTGAAGAACTTTACTGAAACTTTAAAAAAAAATTGTAACGTGAACGACTTCGAGCCAAATGCGTACGCCCCTTTTCCACCGTAACTTTCAGAAAAGAATTACCTTCATGTAAGTTCAATGTCTCACTGCTAACTTACCAGTCATGTTTAGTTCCGCTATAATCAGCACAGAGTACTTTCTGTCGACCGAACTGATATATAAAAAAAGGAAGTGTTCAGCATATATAGGGCACCGTGTACGTGTTCTTGAGTTAACTCATATAAAAGTTGGGCACAGTTGTGTGTGTGTGTGTACTTACTCATGCAGTGACAATTGGAGCGCAATATTCAAGGGGAGATAATCACAGCTCTAGAGAAATCGTGTGCAAAGACGTCAGCGGAGCACAGATAAAGGAACGTTAGTCTGTAGCTCTAATTACAACCATTTGAAAACGTAATCGTTGACATAGAGAGCTCTGCAATTCCAACAGAAACATCTTTGGTTTTGTTTTTTTTTCACAGTGCCAAGATTGAATCAACTATATCGAGCGATAGCTATGGGGATGGCGTTAGTTGCTGGGTCGACGGTATCAAAAATATCACAATACTTCAGTGTTCAAAAAACACTGTATCGTGTATGCAAGCCAGTTTCAACCAAAAAGGATCCGCTGATAGTTGCCATAAAAGCCGCCGACCACAAGTTATCACTCCTGCGCAAGGCCGTTATATCCGCCTCGTGTACCTTCGTAACAGATTTCTCAGGTCAACATGAACTGCCAGGAACATTCCAGGTTGCCATTGATGTATTGTGTGCTACAGAGAAGACAGGATGAGATGAAGCAGTCTAATGGTTTAGGGCAGAACTTCATATACAGCCAGAATGAACATCGTTATTATCAATGGCAACCTGACAGATTTACAATACAGAGGTATAATTATAAAACCCCACATATAGCTCTTCCTCAAAGCAACACGACCAGGTATGACGCTGCAGTATGATAGTGTTTGTCTACATTGGGTCAGGGACCACTATCAACAACAGCAGACTGATGTCTTACTATGGCCATCTGTCTCCCCGGACCTGTCTCCCATTGAGGTCGTGCGGGGACGAACTGGAGCGTAGGCTACGGAAGAAGACAAAATCTTGATGAAAACCATCACCGCTGCAAGAAGAATGAAACAAAATGCCCCAACAACGCATCTAACTCCCCCCCCCCTTTTTTATAAGCAAATTGAGCAAGCACCAAACCTCCAAAAGCGGATCAAGCCGAGCCGGTTCATTTTTTTTCCTTTTAAATTGTTTTTTTTTTCCAATCAATTCAAATTAAAAAAAAAATTTTTTTTCCAGATAAACTTTCAAATAAACAATAACAAATCATGTCCAAGTGACGTGAGTTGAGGATGATTGCCCGTGGAGTGAAATAATGAGATGGTGGGCTTTTACAAACCATGAGGTGGTAGCGTGGAGTATGATAAAGTGAATACTTTGTACATAAAATGTTACAACAAAGGTGTACAGTAATAGTATCACCCACACACACACACACACACACACACCACTCTTTCTCTCACCTACACTCCCACAAGACACACACTCACACACACTCTTTCTCTCACCTACACTCCCACAAGACACACACACACACCACTCTTTCTCTCACCTACACTCCCACAAGACACACACACACACACCACTCTTTCTCTCACCTACACTCCCACAAGACACACACTCACACACACTCTTTCTCTCACCTACACTCCCACAAGACACACACACACACCACTCTTTCTCTCACCTACACTCCCACAAGACACACACACACCACTCTTTCTCTCACCTACACTCCCACAAGACACACACTCACACCACTCTTTCTCTCACCTACACTCCCACAAGACACACACACACCACTCTTTCTCTCACCTACACTCCCACAAGACACACACTCACACACACTCTTTCTCCACCTACACTCCCACAAGACACACCACACCACTCTTTCTCTCACCTACACTCCCACAAGACACACACACCACTCTTTCTCTCACCTACACTCCCACAAGACACACACTCTTTCTCTCACCTACACTCCCACAAGACACACACTCACACACACTCTTTCTCTCACCTACACTCCCACAAGACACACACTCACACCACTCTTTCTCTCACCTACACTCCCACAAGACACACTCACACACACTCTTTCTCTCACCTACACTCCCACAAGACACACACTCACACACACTCTTTCTCTCACCTACACTCCCACAAGACACACACTCACACACACTCTTTCTCTCACCTACACTCCCACAAGACACACACTCACACACCACTCTTTCTCTCACCTACACTCCCACAAGACACACACTCACACACACTCTTTCTCTCACCTACACTCCCACAAGACACACACACACCACTCTTTCTCACACCTACACTCCCACAAGACACACCTCACACACCACTCTTTCTCTCACCTACACTCCCACAGACACACACACACACCACTCTTTCTCTCACCTACACTCCCACAAGACACACACACACCACACTCTTTCTCACACCTACACTCCCACAAGACACACACTCACACACACTCTTTCTCACACCTACACTCCCACAAGACACACACACACCACTCTTTCTCTCACCTACACTCCAACAAGACACACACTCACACACCACTCTTTCTCTCACCTACACTCCCACAAGACACACACTCACACACCACTCTTTCTCACCTACACTCCCACAAGACACACACCACTCTTTCTCTCACCTACACTCCCACAAGACACACACACTCACACACACTCTTTCTCTCACCTACACTCCCACAAGACACACACTCACACATCACTCTTTCTCTCACCTACACTCCCACAAGACACACACACTCACACACACTCTTTCTCTCACCTACACTCCCACAAGACACACACACACCACTCTTTCTCTCACCTACACTCCCACAAGACACACACACTCACACACACTCTTTCTCTCACCTACACTCCCACAAGACACACACTCACACGCATGCGTTTATGCTTGATGCTGTTATGTCCCTTCCGCCCTTTTTTGTGTGTGTCATCCAGACAGTGATTGATCTATCAAGACCCTTTCTCTCTCTCTCACCCTCTCTCTTCGTTATCTTTCTCTCTGGTGATGTACAAGGTTTGTGTTTGGCTAAGGCCTTCTCTTTCACTCGTGGGATGTACATGGAAAATAATGTATGCGCTCAAGTCACCCGTATTCGGGTCAACGCAGTCGGAGCGCAGCGGAAGGTTATGGTCAGGTAAACAACGTGAACAGTGTGAAAGAACATGAGTTGGGAATGACTGCCCGTGAACTGAAATAATGAAAAGGTGGGGTTGAACGAAAACATGAAATGATGGTACATCTGAAGTTAACATTTAACCACAAATGGGGGGGGGGGTGTTGCCAAAAACTAGAAACTAGTTGAAAGCCGTAACAATTTTTGTTTGAAAATGTACAGGAAAATTTCTTTTTGTAAAAATTCTGTTTTCAAAAGTGGCCCTATTTCTGCATGACCAAACAAGATATCTAAACTCAGCAAGGAGGATGATAGACTGCGTATGGCTGTTTGTTTCTGTTCGAGGAATGGTGTTTAACATTATTGCTCTATACATGTCTACTTTCTCTGCTGTTCTTGTTGCTATCTCTTGAGTCAACAGCTTTAGGGCTAAAGAAACAGTTCTGCACTCAAAGAAAATGTGTTCTTCTGTTTCTTGTGTGTTTATTCTACATAGTCTACATCTAATCAGTCTGTGGGATCTGCGGGCGACCCCTTGTGTGGTCGGTGTTATGTTGAACAATAGTCTGTATGTAATCTCTCGTGCACTTGGCGTGATTCCTTTCTTGTGTAGGTTTTGAAATGATTGTGTGTAGTCAGTGATGAAATATTTGTATCCTCTCTTTATTCTGCCCTGTAATGGTGGCTCCTGTTTCCTGACCAGATATTTGTATATGCTTGATGTTTTCATGTGTATTAAATGTTCATGTCCAGTTACACTTTGTATGCATTGTCTGTAGAAGAGCGGTATAGTGCCAAAGTGATGGGGGTGTACATTGTTTAATTTACACAGTTTAAAAAGCCTTAGCCCAACGTAGTAGTGGGCTAGAGTGTGTTTGTGTGGCTGTTGGATGATTTGTCCTACATATTTAATCCTGAGTGCCTGGATCTTTGTTGCTATGTCTTGTAGGGAGATGCCTCCTCTTTTTTTGTCTTGCATCAGGGTTTTCCGTTGGATGCTGCGTACTGTGTGTCGGAAAATAAAGTCTCTAATCATTGAAATTATTTCCTTAAGTGACTGTTTAGGCAGGGGGAATATGTTTGCGGTATATATAAGCTGTGGTATGATGCAGGTGTTGACTGCGACACTTCTGCCGAATGTGGTGGCGGTTTTATATTTGTAAATTTCCGGTCTGTTTTTAATTTTTTCAATTATATTTCGCCATCTTGCTTTGATGTTATTTGAAGGCGTAGCTGTAAATAAAATTCCGTATATTTTGATTTTGTTGACTTGTATTAGGGGCCGGCTAGCGTAGTGGTTAGAGCACTCGTCTAGCAACCAAATGGTCGAGGGTTCGAATCCCCAGCTGAGCGGGATTTTTTTTCCGACCAATACGGCCCTGAGGTCGACCCAGCCTCGTAAAATGGGTACCAGAGAAAATCTGGGAAGTAAAGGCAGCGAGGAAAGGAACTGGTCACCCTACCTCATACGCTGATGACCCAGCATAATGAGGTCTCTAACGCTTCACCCCCCTTACTTTACTTTTGACTTGTATTAATGTGAAGGGGAAGTCTGTTTTGTTGGTCCATTTGCCTAAACCCATTATGTGTGATTTTTGAATGTTTATTTTAGCCCCGCTGCCCTGTCCGAACTCTGTAAATATGTCCAGAATAATCTTGATAGAGGATATATTGGAGGGGAAGAAGATTGTGTCGTCAGCATAGACTTTCTCTCTCCCATTCCAGGAATAAAGATTCCTTTGACTATTGTCTCTTGCCTGATTCTCTCTAGGAGTGGCTCTAGAGTTAGCACATACAACAGGGGTGAGAGTGGGCAGCCCTGACGCACAGATCTGGTTAACCGTATTTTTTTAAAAAATAACTTTATTTTCATTCAACAATCAACAATTTATTCAACTGAAATGATGTGAAATGAGGATGATTGCCCGTGGGGTGAAATAATGAGATGGTGGGCTTTTACAAACCATGAGGTGATAGTGTGGAGTATGATAAAGTTAATACTTTGTACATAAAATGTGAAAACAAAAGTGTACAGTAATAGTATCACTCACTCACTCACACACAGACAGACAGACAGACAGACAGAGAGGCTTGCTAACGTCAGGGCTTTGTTTTGTATCGTGCGTAGGGGTGATAAAAAAGGCGTCGTGGGCTTATTTTTATTTCTATTGTCGTGTGGCTGTCAGTGTCTGCGCTGCTGTGCCTTGTTTATCTTTAAACTTGGTTTACATGTTATCTTAAACCCCCTCAAGGGTAGAGATGTCTGCTGGTCAGTCTGTCGCGTCAAGAGTTAATCCTGTCTGGTAGTCATTGTCTGGTCAGATTGTTGCTTCAAGGCTAATCCCGTCTAATAACATTTGTTGAAGAAACAGGTGTAACATTGTAAAAATATCTCACAAGGAGTGTACGGTTGTTTCAGTAACCATGGAGCAGTGAATATTTTGGATATAAATCAGTATTATTCATCCGAGCATTTGCAGTTCACTCTCTCTCTCTCCCCCTTCCTCTCTCTCTCTTTCTCTCTCTCTCTCTCTCTCTCTCTCTCTCTCTCTCTCTCTTATGCGCTCGCTACTGTCAAAGTTTTATTTCATGTCAGTTTACAGCACGTCATGATTTCCATTTCCCTTTGTCGAAACAGATCCCTGAAAATGTTGGGACTAAACGTGCCGAACTTAAATCTAGCTTTGTTCCTGCACGTCCACACCAAATGCCTGAACTCTGCGAGCAGGGTCAGTAACTTGGTGTGTGTGTCCAACTGAGTCGCAGAGATAATATTTAACATAATTGCTAATCTATTTTTTGTGCCGTGTGTGCTTCTAGTATTTTCTGTAGTGTTGCTATACTGGGTGTGATTGTGCTGCATGTGTAAAATATGTGCTCTTCTGTTTCTTGTATGTTGTTGTTGCACAGTTGACATGGTACGGTCTGTTTGGATCTGTGTGCTGCTCTCTGTGTGGTGGGTGTCATGTTGTAAATAAGCCTAAATGTAATTTCTCTTGCTTTCGGTGTGATGTTCTTCACGTGTAGATTCATAAATGTTTCCTTGAAGTAAAAAATGGCGTATCTCTGACTTCTCTTGATTCTGAGGTGTAGTGGAG
This sequence comes from Achatina immaculata, assembly GCA_009760885.1. Classification (NCBI taxonomy): domain Eukaryota; kingdom Metazoa; phylum Mollusca; class Gastropoda; order Stylommatophora; family Achatinidae; genus Lissachatina; species Lissachatina immaculata. Next base: position 16,187,688 of record CM019719.1, read on the forward strand.
ATGCTTGATTTCTGACTAAATGTTTGTAGATGCTGTTTGTTTTATGGTGTATGAGTGTTTCGTTTCCTTGGATGGCCTGAATACAGGTTTTGTAGAATGCTGGCAGCGTGCCGAAGTGGTGTGGCTGTGAGTTGTTTGGTGGTAGTAGATTTGATATTCTGAGTCCCACATAATAGTGAGCTAGTGCGTGCCGTTTTGGATGTTTGATGATGCGGCCCACGTGACTGATCCTGAGTGCTTGGATCTTTGTTTGTATGTCTTGGAGGGCGATTCCTCCGTGCACTTTGTCTTGTATGAGAGTTGTATGTTTAATGCTGCGTATAGTGTTTGTAAAGATGAAATGTCTGATCTGTTTGTTGATTTCGTGTATTATCTGTTGTGGAGGGTCTAGTACTGTGGCTATGTATATTATTTTTGGAATGATGTAAGTGTTCACTACTATGCTTCTACCGAATATCGTGGTGGTTTTGTATTTGTACCTGTTCAGCATGTCTGTGATTTGTGCGACAAGTTTGTCCCATGTGGGTTTGTGTGTTTTATTTGGGTGTGACGAGAAAGTGATGCCCTAAAGTGTTATGTTGTCTGTGTGTGTGATGCAGAAGGGAAAATCCTTTTTATTCCGCCATTTGCCTACCCCCATTATTACTGATTTTTGTATGTTTAATTTGGCTCCACTAGCTTTGCCAAACTCTGTGAATGTCTCTAGAATGTTCGCTATTGATCTGTCTGTTTTTGGAAAGAAGATAGTGTCGTCTGCATAAGCAAGCAACTTCCTATCTCCCTTCCCAGGTATGAAAGTACCTTGGATTGTTTTGTCCTGTCTGATTTTCTCTAGAAGTGGTTCTAGAGTGAGTACGTACAGTAAAGGAGAGAGGGGACAACCCTGCCTAACAGATCTAGTTAGCCTGAAAGTCTCTGTAAGCGTATGGTTTACTAAGATCTTGCTTACAGGTTTGAAATAGAGAATGTTGATCCATTCTCTAAAGTAATTCCCTATGTTACAGTGGAGTAGTGTCTTGTGTAAGTATTGATGTGACACTCTATCAAAAGCTTTCTCTTGATCTAGAGAAAGAATTGACGATTGGCAGTCTTTTAGGTGCGTGTAGTGTATGAAGTCTCGTATGAAATGTGTGTGTTGATGTATATTTGTTTTCTACACTACATTGTTGGTCTTCGTGTATGAGTTTGGCCATGAATGGTTTTAGCTTGTTGGTTAGTGCTTTTGTAAGGATCTTGTAGTCTACATTAAGTAGAGATATAGGTCGGTAATTTTTGAGTTGTGTCCTGTCTGAGTTGTCTTTTGGTATGAGTGTGACATATGATAGGTTCAGGCTGGGTGGGAGTTTTTTGCGTTCAAAAGTTTATGTGAAAACAAGTAAGAGGAGAGGACCTAAGATAGGAAAGAAGTGTTGGTAGAACTCTGCTGTGAGACCATCTGGTCCTGGTGACTTGTCTTTGTGCAACCCTTGCACTGCGTGTGTTAAATTTTCTAATGTAAGTGGTGTATCAAGTGCCTGTCTGTCCGTGTCACAGAGTTTGTTAGTATATTTCATGTATTTGTCTTGTGTATGAGTTTCTGTTTTTTCCTTAGTGTATAGATTTTTGTAATATTCTCTGAAGGCTTGCGCTATGTTTTGTGTGTCCGTTTGTCTGTTGTCATTTAGATCTATTATCTCGCCTATTTGTCTGTTGCGTTGAATGTTTTGTTCTATCCCTAAGTACTGTTTGGTAGGTGTTTCTTGCGTGATAGTGTTAAGCCTAGTTCTCAGCAGTGCGCCTTGAAATCTGTGCTGTCTATGTTTGTCTAGTTCTTCTTGTAGTGCTAGTATATTTGGTGAGTTTTTGTCTACCTGCTGTGTTAGTCTGACTGCGTCTTCAATTATTTTCTCCTGTTGCAGTCTTTCTCTGTATATCTGGGTTGAGAGTATCTGTGCTCTTTCTCTTATTGTGATCTTCAGCATTTCCCAGTGTTGTTGAATGTCGCGTGTGGGTATGTCGTCTGTGAAAGCGTGGATAATCTGTGTTATGTTGTCTACAAATTCGCTGTTGGCGAGATCTTCAGCTGCCGTGCGTGGAGCGGTGCTCCTCCCGGCCAATGAAGAAATTTGCAAATGAGGTTGCCGCGCAGCATCACTGCGGAAAAGGTGGTAGAAAGGATAAAGCGAAGCAAACAGTCAAATCACGGCACCTCTGGTCTGGAGGTCGGCCACGTCCTGAGTGCAGTCATATCGGGTGAAATGCATGAACCGGCTTGTCCCAGAGGTTAAGACACTGCTGGCTTGACTCTTCAAATGCCGCGCGTGGAGTGAAGGTCCTCCCGGTTAGGGAAGTAAATGCGGAAAAGAAATAAAGGTTGCTGTGCGGCGCCGATGGGAAAAGGTGGTGGAAAGTGAAGTTTAACCGGTATGTCCAGTAGTATCGCTACGAGAGCTATACCACGGCACCTCTGCTCTAGAGGCCGCCCACGTCCGAAATACACCTACACTGGTGAAATATGCCTAAACCGGCACACACCAGGGGTGGAACTCGATGGCTAGACATGTCATGCCACCTCCACTCTAGAGGTCGGTAACGCCTGATAAACACCCATACTGGTGAATTTTGCCTAAACCAGCTCATACCAGGGGTGAATCTTGAAGACTATGCATGTCACAGTACCTCTGCCCTAGAGGTCGGTCCCGTCCCAAACACGCCCATACTGGGAAATGCCTAAACCGGCTCAACCCAGGGGTAGAAGTCACTAGTGGCGAGGATTCGTCGTCCTGGACAAAAGCTCCATCCTGGTCACAACTAGGAAGGGTAGCGGCCACGACCGCAAAATGCTGAAGTCGGAGACACTGGACCAGGGAAGTCTAGATAGGCAACCACCTCTCACCCGGCGGGGATGTTTGCGTATCCTAATCACGCTGAGGTTTTCCGGTGAGAAAGTCCAACCCTGGACTGGATGGGCAACCACCTCTCACCCGGCGGTGATACACGGGTATCTCAAAACACGTCGAGGTTTTCCGGTGAGAAAGTCCAACTCTGGCCTGGGTGGGCTACCGCCTCTCACCCAGCGGGGATGCACTGATATCCTAAACACGTCGAGGTCTTCCGGTGAGAAAGTCCAACCCTAGACTAAACTGGTGCAATGAAAACCACGGTGTCACGCAATCCCGCTTCCGAGACCCACCAAGAATACAGGCTAAAGCACTGTGATACTCTGAACCCCTTGTGGTCCTTTCGTGGATCTCGTGTGGTCTATTTTGGACCACACAGGGGACCACGGGACCTAAAGAGGACCACAGGCGTGAATTCAGTAGGTTCACAGTGCGGTTTCTGGTGGTAGAAGTGAACGAAGAAGAAGAAGAAGAAGTCTACAAATTGTTGATTTTGGAGAAGTGTATTGTTAAACTTCCAGTGTGGCGATCGTTTAAAAGGTCTATTTGAGAGTGTCATGTTTACTGCTGTGAATATTGCTTTATGATCTGTGAACTGCAAGGTTTCCATGAGATGCCTGGTTCGTGTTATGTGATGTGTTGAAGGTCCATAAATTCTGTCTAGTCTAGTAGATCTGTTTTGGGCGTTGTTTTTATATGTGGTGTCTCTGCCTTGGGGATAAGTGTGTCTATATGTGTCTACTAAGCTATGTGTATCTAGTATGCCTTGTAATGTTTCTAGTTGGTTTTTATCTTCTCTGCATGTTCTAGCAATTTGAGCTCTAACTTGACCTCCTATAATGTCTGCGTCTGATAGAACACAATTAAAATCTCCTCCCAATATGATGTTGTGTCCTCTATACATTCGAGTGTGTAAGGAGTCTAAATCTTCATAGAATACTGGTTGGTGAATGCGGTTGGGTGGAGCATGTATGTTGACTATAGTGTATGCTTGTGTGTTGTTCGTTACCTCAGCTATGGCTATTCTTCCTCTACTGTCTCTATTTGTTCTAGTAAACTCCCATCTATCTGAAGTCTGTATGATTGCTACTCCAGACCCCGAGTTTTGTTTGGCTGGGCTAAAACATGAATGTCTAAGGTCTAACTGAGTGGTGATTTGCGATGCGTGCCAATCTGTTTGTATATTTGTTTCTTGTATAAGAATGAAATCGGGTTTGTGTGTTAGTATCAATGAGACAATATTGTGTAGTTTCCTACGGATGCCTCTAATATTAACACTTAGTATTTTAATGTCCCTTTCCATGTCTAAAAGGAAAAAAAGGAAAATGATCTGTTTAGACAAATGAAAGAGATAAAAATTATTTACATACGTTCTGTTTGTCTTGTCGTAGCACTGTCTTGAAATATAGTCCATGTTGGTATTGTTTGCCATACGGTGCAGTATGGTGCATCCTCACGGTACTCGACAAGGACGTCAATGAGTAAGTTGTCTGTCGTCGTTCGGGTCATACTCCGCTGTCTGTAGAGCCCAAGATGGCGGGACATCAGCTGTTGATTCTGAGAGTGGAGGGTTTTGTGGCTCGTCTCCACTGTTATTTCGAAGTTGTTTTTGAGGCCAGATGACCTCTCTTGTTTTAGTTGGTTGTTTCTTTGGTGTGCAGGTTGGTGGATCTGTAGTCGACGGTGTTGGAGGAGATCGTACCGGTCGTCTCCTTTTTCTGGTATAGTCCACTAGCTGGAAAGTGTCTCCGGCGTCCTCTGAGGGAGGGTCTTGGTCACCTGAGGTTGGGACCTCAACTGTGGAAGGTCTTCCTGGCTCAGGTGGCTGAGCTGCTTGTTTACCTGCGGTTTTAGGTGCTGGTGTCTGCTTCCGTGGGCATTTGCTGGCCCAATGTGTGGTGTTTTGGCATATCGGGCACGGCGGTTTTCGGCCTTGGAGTGTGATGAAGATTTTATGTTCTTCCGTTCCCGCCGTGTTTGTGATGTATGTGTAGTGTGGCACCTTCACTTTCGGGCGACACAGAAACGACCATTTGTCCCACGGCTTCTCAGCTCGTGAGGTCTCTGCCTCCTCATCGCCCGTCAAGAAGATAATCAGTCTTTTAACCATTTCAGGTTTGGTATTTGGTGGTACCCAATGTAGGGTACCCTTGATTTTTGTCCATGTGCTCTATCATCACATGGAGTTTCCTGTCGTCGAGGACGAAGGATTTCCCGTGTAGGGACTTGTAGTAGGCAACATGTGCTGCCTGCGTCAGGGTGGCGAACTACTTGAACTTGTTTTCAAATCTGCTCAATGTTGCGATCCCATTCGGCCCCACGCCGGCCGGTCCCGCTAGGATGCTATGCATGTAGCCATAGGAGACCTTACCTGCACTCGGTCCTGTAGTAGTTATGACAAGTGTCCCAGGTGGGTGAAATTGCCCTCCTTCCATATCTTCCATCTTGTTGTAAACGAACTTCTTTGGTGCGTCCATGGTTGGTGTTGGAGGTTTGCGAAATCACTACAGAGCGTAGAACAACACTTTGATCTTAGCCAAAAGGCCGTTAACCGTATTGGTTCACTGAGGGTCATTGGCTCGATGAGAAGGTTACCGTTAAACGGTGATAACAGCCCAAGGTGGATTTACACGGTTCTGAAATATCTTTCTCTGTTGGGGTGTCACAGTGACTTGAGTTTTTCTTTTCATTTCATGACAATTTCACTGAAATCAAACTGATCACTTTGTTATTCAAACTCAACCATACAGTGTCTCGACTTTTAATAGAGTTGACCCAAGAACATTACACAGTGCTGCACGCTTATTTTTTTTTAATGAGTATAGTTAGTTACGTCCCTTAGCATTTACACAATTGAGGTAGGACTGCCAGCAATCAAGACTGGCTTGGCCAACATGTGCACATGTGACACTGGTAAGATAGAGAAGAGCATATTATGAAGGAGTGCCCAACACATGAGGTGCAGAGAAAACAGACGTGACCAGTGCCAATATCAGTTCAAGGGAAGCTTTATGAGGATGTACACTAACTCCACCTGACTGCCGATTACTTCATAGTACACAAGTTAATGCCTGAGAATGATCAAATAAGAAGTTCTGCCTGTTTTCTCTGTTTAATTTTTATCTGCTTGGACACAACTGAGCTGTATAATTATTAAAAACTTTTTAAAAAATTACTCTTTCAGGCCATCAAATATCAAAAGAATGTAGATAATAAAGCATCAAGTCTAGTTTTGATGATGTGTAACGCATATCCACATAGGCTGTAGCAGCACAAATAGAAGTTCAAGATGATTAAAAGCAATGTGAACTAACTTAGTAAACATGTCTGAACAAGATTATAGCAATATAAAAATGTTAGCCTGAGTCACAGTCGATCTGTCAGGACTTGCAAAGCAGAGATGGCAGCACAATGCAAGCAGCTCTGAAGATGTTAGTCCAAACAAGATTTGATACTGATGACCACACTGATGAATCACAGACGGATAAGTCATGAAATCTGAAGTATCTGACAATTTATGTGACATAGATAAGTCATGAAATCAGAAGTATCTGACAATTTGTGTGACAAAGATAAGTCATGAAATCAGAAGTATCTGACAATTTATGTGACAAAGATAAGTCATGAAATCAGAAATATCTGACAATTTGTGTGACAAAGATAAGTCATGAAATCAGATGTATCTGACAATTTGTGTGACAAAGATAAGTCATGAAATCTGAAGTATCTGACAATTTGTGTGACAAAGATAAGTCATGAAATCAGAAGTATCTGACAATTTGTGTGACAAAGATAAGTCATGAAATCAGAAATATCTGACAATTTGTGTGACAAAGATAAGTCATGAAATCAAAAGTATCTGACAATTTGTATGACAAAGATAAGTCATGAAATCAGAAGTATCTGACAATTTGTGTGACAAAGATAAGTCATGAAATCAGAAGTATCTGACAATTTGTGTGACAAAGATATTATGAAAGGATTATTAATGAAAAACTTCAAATTTATTATACTTTTTTTTATTACTGAAACAAACAGTTGCATACAGTAAATGTATAACCATCATTTTAAAAAAATCTAAGTACATTTGTACAAATCAAATATTAATCTTATTTTAAAAAAAACAGCTCTTTTTATCATCTGGCATCAAAATGTGCAAACTGTAAACATAACTTCTTTGATAAGATGGATTTTTGCCTAAATGTTCAAATTCAGCTCCATCCTGTTTCCAAGTTCTGCTGTCACAAAAGCTTTATGGGGGGGGGGGGTGTTTCAGATTTGTGAATATGATCACAATCAATCAATCAAGTGCCGTGCCATGTGGCGTAGGCATAATTCCCTGTCTTTAGACTTGATTATGAGATCCGCCGGTGACTTTCTTCCTAGCCACACTGGCAGCCCATCCAGTAACTTCTCTCTGTCTTCCTCTGTCTCTTATTCTCTCAATGTGTTCCAGTTTTCCTCTTCTCAGGAAATGTCCTAATGTCCTACAAATCTAGCTTGTCTGCCTCTGATCTTTGCTGTAATTTGTCTTTTAACGCCAGCCTCTCTTAAGACTTCTTTGTTGGTTTTCTTAGCTGTCCATGGTACCTTCAACATTTTTCTTATCTTCTTCTTCGCTCGCTTCTACCACCAAGACCGCCCCGTGATCCTACTGAATTTACTCCTGTGGTCCTCGATAGGTCCTGTGGTCCCCCTGTGGTCCCCGAAAGGACCCCATGAGATCCCAGAGAGGACCACATGTGGTTCAGAGTACTGCAGGGCTTGAGCTTGTATTCTCAGTGGGTCTCAGAAGCGGGATTGCGTGACACCGTAGTTTTCGTTGCACCAGTTTAATCTAGAGTTGGACTTTCTCACTGGAAAACCTCAACGTGTTTTGGATATCAGTATATCCCCGTTGGGTGAGAGGCGGTTGCCCATCCAGTCCAGCGTTGGACTTTCTCACCACAAAACCTCAGTGTGATTAGGATACACATACATCCCCGCCGGGTGAGAGGTGGTTGCCTGTCTAGACTGCACCAGTCAAGTATCTCTGACTTCAGCATTTTGTGGTCGTGGCCGCTACCCTTCCTAGTTGTGACCAGGATGGAGCTTTTGTCCAGAAGGACGAATCTTCGCCACTAGTAAATTTCACCCCTGGGTTGAGCTGGTCTAGGCGTATTATCCCAGTATGGGCATGTTTAGGATGTGACTGACCTCTTTAGCAGAGGTACTGTGACATGAGTAGCCATCAAGTTTCACCCCTGGTTTAAGCCAGTTTAGGCATATTTCTCCAGTATGGGTGTATACCGGACATGGTCGGCCTCTAAAGCAGAGGTGCCGTGATATGAGTAGCTCTCACTGCGAGACTACTGGACATACTAATTAAGCTTCACTTTATCCTTTCCATCACCTTTTCACATCGGCACCACATGGCAACCCTAATTGGTTTTTCGCATTTTCTTCATTGGTTGGGAGGAGTTTCACTCCATGCGCAGCATCCGAAGAATCTCACCAGCAGTGTCTTAACCCCTGGGTTAAGCCGGTTCAGGACGACCTCCAGACCAGAGCAGTCCTGACCTCGAGACTACTGATTACTTCAATTAATCCTTTCTTTCACCTTTTCCACAGTGGCGCAGCGTGGCAACCCCATTTGCACCTTTCTTCACTGGCCAGGAGGAGCTCCACTCCACGCATGGCAGCTGAAGAATCTCACCAGCAGCGATAGATGAGCTACCAAGCATGACTCTCATCTACCCGAAGCGTCTGGTTTTCAGGCGCCAGATATTCGCCTTCGCCCCTTCTCCTGTCAGTTTAAACAGTTCTGCCACGAGAAGGTCAGGAGCTGGACTTGACTGTCAGAGGCTATTTGAGACACACGCCTTGGAGACATTTCATTGGAGTGGAGAGCGTATCCTCCATCCCACCTCCAGCTACAGCAGTCCTTAGAACCATCCTTATGAACCACATTTCCATGGCCTCCATTTCTTGCTGTACTCTCTTACTCATGGACCATGCTTCACATCCATAAAACAAAAATGCCTCGATGTCATTTATTTTTTTTTTATAATCATAACAAATAGTATTTTTCTAAGTGTATGAATGCCCTTTCAAAAATACTAGTAAAAAACCTGTGGAAAAATGGAAACAACACATAACAGATTCAACGTCAACATGCCATCTATTTTACAACAGTATTGCTACATTTGCTGCTGTGGTTGGCACAAGTCAGTGTCAAAATATTTATGCCAATAAATCTCTGAGGTATTTAAATGATATTGTTGAAATGAACACTTGTAAATAGCTGCTCTGATTCAGTTTGTATTTTGTGAACAGAACTCTGCACAGATTTCCTTTTTTTTTTAAATGCAAATGCAACATCCATGATGATGATGATGATGATGATGATGGAAGCCACATATTTTGTGGATTTCAGAAAAGTCATGGGACTGCACTTGGCACAATTTCCTTGACTAATTCAGTGACAAGAATGTGCAAGCTGAATACAGTGTGCTGTGCTCTACAAGTGCCTAGCCTCATATTCAAGAAGCTGTTTTCTGGGAACACTAAGTGTTAGATATCAATCTGTACAGCTGGGTTGACTGGAAGGTGACAGCAGCAGGTCTCAAAACCACAAACTTCTAAGTAATAAGCCAAGCCATTACCAACAAGCCTGTAAGTGCCCTCATTAAAATTAACTGATTAATGTGAGGGTCATACTGAAAGTCGTGAGCAAAAATTTTTTAAAAATCAGAATTTATAGATAGAGAAAATATAAATGTATCAGCTTAATCTGCATTCTTTTCTTCACTTTTCAACATAATCTCCATTTCTCTGCACGCATTTTTCCCACCACTCTGCAAGTTTGAAAATACCTTCCTGGTAGGACTCCGTTCCAGCTGACCGAAGGCACAGGCTCACTGCTTTCTGGACGTTCTCTCCTGTGTAATAGTGATGGCCTCGCATTTGCTCTTTCACTAAACTGAAAAGATGGTAATCACTGGGTCCCAGGTCGGGGCTATAGGCAGGGTGTGGAAGAATTTCCGAACCTATTTTCTGAATTTCCTCAGTTGTCTGGCAAGCAGATTTTTCTCACAGCTCTGTGATCTTCAGTCAACAAATGTGGGATCCAATGGGCACAAACTTTTCTATAGCCTAGGGTTTCAATCATTTCCTGTATTGCAGCGTGTCCAATTCCAAGATTTACTGCGATTTTAGATACTGTGACACGTTTGTCTTCTTTAATGATGTCGTCAACTCTTTCCACATTGCGTTCAATGGAGGCATTTTGAGGGCAACCGCTGCGAGGCATATCTTGGACGTTCATGTTTCCATCTTTGAAATGTTTCACCCACCTCCTAACACTGCTAGCACCTATACACACATCTCCATAAGCAAGCTGAAGTCTTTGGTGAATTTCAACAGTGGGGATTTCCTCTTTAACGAGGAACTCAATAACAGCATGTTGATGAAACAAAACTTCAGCACCCACCATTTTGTTTCTGCTCCACGTGGTGAAGTGACACATGATGGTGACATCATGTCACCTCTACATGAAGTGCAAAGGATGCAGATTAAGGTGATACATTTATATTTTCTCAATCTATAAATTCTGATTTTTAAAAAAATATTTGCTCACGACTTTCGGTATGACCCTCATATTAATGATGGTCACTTACTGACTAGTTCATATGTGCCCTCTAGGAAGCCAGCGGTGATTATGAATTTTTATTCTTTCTCTTTTTTAAAATCTGCTTGAGTAATAGTGGCTTCATAAACTTCCTGGAGTGGATCCATGAAGAGGATTACACAAACAGCATGTGAAAACACTAATCCCAACCCCATTGGCCAGACTGTAGTGACACTACAGCCTGCTACCAGGTGCACCATGGGAGGCTGGATGGGGTTCTGACTACCACTGATCTGCCAGTTCTAATGCAATTTTCTTCTTGGCTCCCATACTTTTGTCTAAAATTACAAAAGAAAATGATGCTTCTCTCATATAAACTTGATATATAATGATGCATCTGTATTATAAAAAAAATTAACACATAACAATACATCTGTTATATAAACTTAATGATACATCTGTCATATAAACTTAATAACGATGATACATAAAACATAGGTAATCCTGTCATGCCTTAGAGGCATATGATGTTAGTGCCCATATTTTCCTTGACCTGTCAGCACACTAGAGGGTGATATGGTCAGTATCATGCCTGGCCGCCTTTCCTCCCCCAACTCCAGAAGAAGTCAGGTACCCATTTCTCATAAAACATACAAACCTAAAAATGATACATCACTTGGTTCCAACAAAATACAAGTCTACTCACATTTCAAACAAAATCAGTTACTTAAAAAAAAACTTGTTTTCTAATTAACTATCTGAATTCAGGTTTCAGCCTCCATATGCCGCTATGAAAATCACAAATCTGATTTAACATTGCCTTAAACTTAGGGGCATCTGATTTTGGAAGGCGTTTACCAAAGTTCAGAACAATCTCCTGTGTTGTGGCCTCACCATCCTTTGTGGCCATGAAAGCTACATAGTTTCTGATATCTTGTAAGAGCTCATCATCTTTTGGCTCCAGAGTCTGTGGTCTGTCAGGTCTAAGAAATTCATCATCTTCTTCCTCATCAGCTGGCGCTGTTGTCATTCGTTTACGAGCTCTGATTCGATTCAGGAGGTCGCTTGAGGTCATGGACTCACTTCTGCCGCTCAACACCACACTGCCCGATACACTGCCATCAAAATGCTTTTCCTCTTTCTGTGTGTTGAATATTAAAGTTGATTAAAATCAATAAATAGAAAACTGATAATAAAATAAAAAAGCTGATTAAAATCAATAAATAGAAAAATGATAAGAAAATAAAAAACTGATTAAAATCAATAAATAGAAAACTTATAATAAAATAAAACATTACCCTGAGAACAAAGCCTTGAGAATATTGAAAATACTTTGAAAAGAGAGTAAACAACATGGAAACCTAAGAATGTTCTAGAGCAAATAACTAACCTTGAAATATAACAAGAAAGTATGAGATGGCTTCATTACACACTGAGTGCAAAAATGAATACATGACCTTGATAACCACTAATCCAGGCTCCAAGTGGAGAACAATGAAAAAAAGGCATCAATCAAGTGCTGTGCCGCGTGGCGTGGGCGATCATTTCTCTCCACAATTCTCTGTCTTTAGACATGATTATGAGATCCGCCAGTGACTTTCTTCCTAGCCACACTGACAGCCCATCCAGCAACTTCTCTCTCTGTCTTCCTCTGTCTCTTCTTCCCTCAATTATTCCACTTGCCACAATATGTTCCAATTTTCCTCTTCTCAGAAAATGTCCTAAAACCTCGCTTGTCTGATCTTTGTCGTAAATTGCCTTTTAACTCCAGAAAAATGCAAAGAAAAAAATGGTAAGGAGACTCATGACCAAGTCATATGGAGAGGTTTTTGTCACCTTTATTTGTATTATTCTCTGGTTTATGTGCCTTTGGGCATGATGAAGACTGGACAAAACATTCAGGAAACTGACAAACTCTCTGACATAATGCACTGGGATGTTTACCAACCTTTTTCTCATAACTCAGCTCAAAATTACTTTTTTTTCCCCTAACTCATCAGGAACCATCGCAATATTTTTTGGAACACTGTCGAAATCTTATAATAAAGTAGATAATAATCTCAGAAGACAACACTGAAACAGGAGGATATTAGCTGTTCATTGAAGCTACTGAAAATCGTTTTGCTGAGCAACTTTTATCAGAAATCTTACTAATAATCTTGTTAAAACGTGAGAACATCCATTTATATACTGAATAAAATGCAAAATTAAAATTTTCCAACACTTCAGACAAAATATCTTCAGAGTCATGTGACATGGTATACAAGGCTATAAATAGCCCTTGGTTTGGGGATGTTGAAAACAAAGCACACAGTTCATTCACCGCAGTCATTACCTCCTGAATCGCTCGCTGTACAGGAAAAGAAGCTGACGGTACCAGGTTAAGCACAAAGAGCAAACTTACCTGCGAAGATGAGGCACCCAATGATGATCCAGCTGCCTCTGATCTACCAGACCCTTCCACAAGAAGGCTGTTCTTTTTCTGACCAAAGCGAGGCCTGAAAGGGAAAATGATTGACATTTATTAAGGAGAACAACTGTTACAAGATGCGTGCATTAAGTAATATGAGATGTAAGTGAGAAAAAGAAACTAAAACCAGTTGTGTCAGCATGTGAAAAAAAGAATATGAATGAGGAAAATGCAATAAGGCATATGTTAAGGCAATGAAAAAAATAGAACAGTTTTATAAGCAAATGAGAAAAAGCAACAGAAAATATGAGAGTATGTTTTAACTGATGCTGTGGGTTAAAACATGTACTGAATAGGAGTTCTAAGCTTTCAAGGCTGAGCACTAAATCAGGTTTCCTTTCATCCTTCGCTGTGCTTCTTTCATCCACGAGTAGTGCACAATACCACTTTTAAAGCAGTCATCAGTTTTCTTACATTCAGTCCCAGATTACAAGCAGTACGGCTGACACGCATCACTGGCTGCTAAATTATATTCAATCAACACTCACTTTACGGAGCCTCCATGAAGTCCAGTCCATGTAGGAAGACCACTCAAGGCATCAGCACACTGCCGTCGTGAATGTCTCAGGGCTGCAGCTGCCTCGCGTGCCACCCTCTCAGCCTCGGCTTCCACCAGGACATAGTCTGGCCGTCCAGATTCCATTATTTTGTCATGTTTCATGGCACCGTGGATTCCTTACAAATAATACAAGAGTATTCACAAAGTTAGCATATGTTAAGTTTTCTGTATGGGTGGTGGAAGATTACAAAGTAAAAGGAAATAACAGAAAGGAAAAAAAAAAGATTAATATTTTCAAAAATTCTACAACTAACTTCTTCTTCTTCGTTCGCTTCTACCACCAAGATAGCCCCGTGATTCTACTGAATTTACCTGTGGTTCTCGTGACAGTCTCATTTGGGATGGAGGTTCAGAGCATCATGGGGCTTGGGCCTATATTCTCGGTGGGTCACAAAAGCGGCATTGTGTAACACTGTGGTTTTCATTTTACAACTAACAAATTGTTTCACTTTACAAAAACCATAAACTAAAAATATCCATTTCTCTTCAAACCTTTCACACTTTAGGATTACTTAATGCTTCATTTATAATATATTGTCTACTAACCCGTCTTCTTGAACAGCTGTCGCAAAACATAATCATCATGATGCTCATCCCCACCCTCCGTCTCATGATTCTCTTGCTGCTGCTGTTGGTCTTCAGGTACAGAACTTCTGCACAGTGGGCGATGTTTGACAAGGTGTGGTATTCTTTCTCCCTCAAATTCTGTCAAATTACACTGGCCTGATTAGTTACATTTTCATGAGCAATTCTTTCGTTTTTAATGGGATGCTTCGCAAACTCAAATACTAAGGGAAATAATTATATTACAAAAAACATAATTTAAAGTAATCTCATCACATCGTGAATGTAAAGTTCAATCAATCAATGAACTATCAAAATTGATAAATTATAACTAAACAAAAGTAGCAACCAAAAATAAAAAAAAACAGGTTCTGGAAGATAAGATAAATTTGTTCAACAAAGAAATAAAATTGAATACATACATACTCTGCATTACTCTTTTACACTAGTGTGGAAATGGATAATTATTCTCACTGTGATTGGTAATTCAAACTGCTCAATGGATATAGATATATCTTACATCTTCCCATGCCATTAAAATATCACATAGGGCTCACATAGTTGTCTGCCAAGTTTTCCTGTTTTCTGCAAGTTTTTCAACTTTAAGAAGGGATGTTATGCCCACTAAACTGGCTTCTCTTAACAATGTCCTCTACAGAGTTTCACGTGTCCAACCTCTTTTTCTTCTGTCTGTTGTGGTCCACTTGATAGCTTGTTTTGGTATTCTATGATTGTTTCTTCTCCTAACATGACCTACGTATTCACCTTCTTTTTTTTCTGATCACCCATGAGACAGGTTGTTGTTTGCTTATCTGCCTTATCCCTGCGTTGTTCTTGAATTCATTCCACTTTATACCAAGTATTTTTCTTAGGCATTTGTTTTCAAAATAAGTCTAGTTTCTTGTCTATTTCTTTAGTTGATTTCCAGCTTTCGCATGCATAAATGAAGGTGGATATCACATATGAATTGAATAATCTTAATTTGGTTTTTATGCTTATAACTTTTGAATGCCATATATTCTCAAGATTTTTGAAGGACAATGCTGCTTTTGCAGTTCTAATTCTAACTTCCTTCCTGGTGTCACCATCCTGGTTTATGTAGGCTGCCAAAGAATGCAAATTGGTTTACTTCATCAACAGCTGTTCCTTCTTCATATATATTTCCTTCTTGATTAATGAGAATATATACATATATATATGAGAAATAAAATATGAATAACAAATACAAATAGCCCTCATTTAGATCACCATGCCAGCAACATTAACTCTTTTACTCCTGAATTAATCACCACACTCAAGCAGAAGAAATTTTGGTAGAAAGTTAACTAGAATGAAGTTAATTTTATAATTTTAAAATACACATTGGGTTAGACATGTGCTACTTTTCAGTGAATTACACTCTGCTTGTCGTTTTGAGCACTGATTCAGAAAGGTGTGCAAGATATACATATATATATATATATATATATATATATATATAACACTGTTTTAGAGGGAAATAGTTGAGTGATGATTGTCCAGTGCACTGTAAAGGTAATTTATAAATGAGAAATCAAAACTAAAAATTACATAGCACAATCACCCTTCTTATGAAACAGATTACTGGCTTTGATGCTCATGACATCAAAAGACAACAACACAGCTTGTGAAACTTATAACAGGGTTGAACTCTATGATAACTGATGACAATTACAATGCTTGTGAAACGGATTACTGGCTTTGACATGCATAACATCAAATAACAACGACACAGCTTATGAAACATATAACAAGGTTGAACTCCATGATAACTGATGACAACTGCAATGCTTGGACTCTTAAATGACACTCATTCATAGTGAAACACACAAAAGAGCTGAACTCTCATGACATCAAATGACAACCACACTAACCGCAAAACAAATTACAGGTTGGAACTCTCATGATCAAATGATAACTTACTAGCATCATGGTGCTTCCTTTTTCTCTTGTGCCGTTTCAGTTTGAGCTCTTTATTCTCATCAGGTGATGGTTTCTCACTTCTCCCAGTTTCAGACACATGCCTTGATGAAGCTGACTTTGAGAAATCTTTACTACTTTCATTACTTTCTTCATCTTTCTTTATTTGACTTTCTGTTGAAAACTGTTTTCTTTTTATTGGAATTGTCCATAATTTTCCATTCTGCTTCCAGTTGTGAGACTTTGCGTTCAGTTTATCAGAACCCATTCCATCTGTTTGCAGAACTGACTGTGTGGTAAGATGAATGTCAGAACTTCTGTTATAATCTATATCATTTTGATCTGTAGGCAGACCTTTGTGACCTTTCTCCTCAGTACTGCCTTTGATTAGAGTTGTCTCACCCTGTTTGACTACCACGTGTGACTCGGCTACCTTTTCTGATTCTGCTTCCTTATTCTCTTGCAAGCTCAGCTCTCGTTGTTTTTTCTCTACCTCAATCTTCCTGCTGAGCTGTCGAGCAAACTCTTTCATTCTCTCTAGTTCCTCACTGTCCAAATCCATGCTTCCTTCCTCCTCACCAACCACATCCTGGTTCTGTTTTGTTTTTGCTTGTCTTCTTTCACCATCCGTTCTTTCCACATCTTCTTTATCTTCTCTTTCTCTCTCCCTCCTCTCCTGAATTTCATCAAATCTATTTTTTCTCAACTTTTTAGGTATCTTCACGTCAGAACCTGTTCCTGCAAACAATGCACTGGTTTCAGTTCCCTCTTCATTATCTTTGCTCCCTAAAGTGAAGAGCTCCAGCATGTCTTGTGACTTAAATAGTCGTCTCTGCTTTGGATCTTTCAGGACTCGATTGGTCAGGAACTGTTTGAAAATTTGCCTGAAATATCAAATGCAAGTGACCATAACTGACAACATGTTATAAACAGGTGTAAAATTATAATCTTAACAAGCTACATTTCCGCAGTATATTTAACTTATACAATATGTCACAAATTGGATATAACTAAAGTATTATGGTTAAAAAAATGTTATCTTTGCCTTATCTACACAGTCACCCAGCTGCAGAAATGGGTACCCGACTTCTTGAGTTGGGGAAGGAAAGGCAGCCAGACGTGATACTGACCATATCACCCTCTAGTGTGCTGACAGGTCAAGGAAAATATGGGCACTAACACCATATCCCTATGTGCCTCTAAGGCATGACAGGATTACCTTTACTTTTTTTTTATCTAAACTTACATGGCAAACAAATTGGCAATGGAGGCAAATCACTTCTAAAATAAATATTACAAACTCAATGGAATAATATAATAATAATCAATAATGGAAATGGACAAAAATTGTGTTAAATTGTATAACAAAAATAAGCAAGAATTACAAGGACAAAATAATGAAATTGTCCAGACTTAAACACATAAATATATGAATATACTTTCATATATTTATCTCTCACAATTTTACAAGGCAGATATTTTCCTTTCTTAAAAGCAATTCCCTACAGTAAGTATCAGCCGCTTATTTTTACAGCTGGGTTAACTAGATTTCGTAAGAGCTGGGATAGGACCCATTCTTTCATGAACAGCCAGCCATCTTGTTATACTTTCACTACTTTAATATTCAAAAGTTAAAGACAACAATTTACAAAAATTGCATACTGGTCTTAATTTGCAATAAATTTACCTCTTGATGAACAGAAATAAATAAATCAATTTTAGAAATATTATAACTCGATATTTGAAACACAACCTACCTGTGATATATTTTTTCTTCAATTGTGCCAGATGTCAACAAGCGGTAAATTGTGACCTGGCGGGTCTGGCCTATCCGCCAGGCTCGTTCTCGAGCTTGAATATCTGTACTGGGGTTCCAGTCTGGGTCAAATATGATGACTCTGTCAGCACCAGTCAGGTTGACTCCTAAACCTCCAACTCGTGTAGTCAGTAAAAACAAGTAGATAGATGGATCCTGTGTATCAATTAAACTTACGCTTGAAATATAATTTCTTATCTGATGTATATTATTTTCTTTCTAGGCGCAGAGAAAAGAATATATGGTACTGGACATGCCAGAAATGGAATCTGTTGGTGGCTCTGATAAAAAAAATGTCATACTACTGGTAACAAAATACAAAAAAGCAACATATAAAGTTAATGTCCAAATTTTTATATAATCTGTTGGCACTAGAAGGAGGATGTCAGTACCGCACTCAGATGCTTATTCTTCGGTGGCTTCTGCAGTAGCCAAGTACCAGTTTTTACAACTGGTGGTCAGAATCAAGTTGTCTACGATTCACAAGAGACAACTGCACAAACCTTTTCATTGCATAAGCATCTTAAAAGATGATACCATAAACGAACTATTATTTGGAGATGACCAAGCTCTAGTTGGCAACTCAGAAGGCTTGCAAGATCACATTAATAGACTGAATAACGCATGCAAAGAACACAATATGAAAATTATCCTAGGCAAAACAGAAATCATGACCATCGCAAGAGTAGACACATCAATAAACATTACACTGGAAAACCATACTATGAAGCAAGTAACACATTTCAAATACCTTGGAAGCATTTTCTCAACAAAAGGAAAAATAGACATAGAGATCAAAAGCAGATGCAACAAAGCAAACCAAATTATCGGGCAAATGGCTCCCATACTAAACAACAAGCATGTCTCACTGTAAACCAGAAGAACTATCTATAAGACAATCTTCATACCAACTTTGTGCTACCAATGCCAGGCATGGACGCTGACAGCAAAAGACAAAAGGAAAATTACAACAACTGAAATGAGATTCTTGAGAAGAATTCTTGGAATATCAAGAACAGACAGAATCAGAAATGATGTCATTAGAAATAAAGTGGGAGTTGAACCCATTCTGAACTATATACAAAAACAGCAAATAAAATGGTTCGGTCATGTGTCACGACTACCAATAGAATGTGTACCACAGAGAGCAATGTTTTACAGACCACACAACGGCAGAGGAAGGAAACGCCCATGCAAACAATGGACCGATGGTATAGCAGACTCCTTGAACATCTCAATGTACGAAGCCAACAGGTGAGCCATTGGGAGACAATTGCACTTCACCTCTACACCTAGCAGTAAATGAGGAAGAACAAGACAAGACATCTTAAAGGATATGTGGTGAATATTTTTCAAGATGAGATGCTGTTGTTGTAATAGGATATGTGCCCTTTAATACATCTATTTATTTAGGTCTTCACATAAAAGGAGTTTTGTTGTAATCTGTCTGCACAACCTTTAAGCTCTTGGCCTCTGTTAAGATCTTGTGACACAAATCTTGTGACTTATCAGGTGAGGAATGAGCTATGGTGGCTTTCTTTAATTATCATTCTGGATATAAAATAGCTTATCAGGAAGGACCACTACCATGGCTCTCACCCTCACTGGTCAGACTACTGTATCAGAGCCTCTTTACTGGAAGCTCTACAAAGAAACTGGAGTGGGTCTTGACAAATATAGTATACTGATTTTTATGCCTCACTCTGTGAAGTTCAGTAATCTCTGTTCCTTCATTCACTCATTATGTGATGTGCAAACAGGTGCTGGTGATTTGTTCCTCTCCATTTTGCCTGGTCCTCTGTGATTCAGTTGCCTTTCTTTTCCTGAGCCACTTGTTCAAATATTTTGTTCTCTCTGCTTCTTTCTTTCTTTTTCTCTTGAGGTTTCCAGTGACTCTGATTTCTCTAACCCGTCTTTTCATGAAACACAAAGAATGCATATTTTTAATCACAATTTGCGACTTTTGACAAGAGAAATGATAAAAAAAAAACCAACAAAACACAAATCACAATTGCTTCAAATAAGTGACTACAATAATGAACATAATCAGACAGGGAAATAGCTCTAATATGCGAGAAATATCTGTTCTAAAACAACTTACATTATTGTACTGTGTGATGAGTGGCTGCCGAGCTGATATGAGTACTCCCCCATCCATGGTGAGGTAAGTGTAACCATTATCTTTCACAAACTTTTCTAGAATGTTCAGCATCTGTTCAGCAGAACATAATACCGGTTAGTAAGTAAAACATGCACTACTGGTTAGTAAGTAAAACATGCATTCAGAAATTAAGAAATAGTAAGTTTTAACCAATTTCTATATTTTAAAGCTGAGAAAGAAGAGAGCTCATAGTTTTTTACTGCCCACATCAAGGTTTATTTTGTTTTATATGTAAAATACTAAAGAATCAATACAGCTTTAAGAAAGGTTGATCCTTGAAGCTTTGATTTTAGGTCACACATGATAAAGATGGTGTGGTATACATGTGAAATGAAACTAATAAAGAAATTATACACAAATACTGTTCGTGTTTAAGAACCACATACTCAAAAGAACAATAATCTACCATTCTACCATAAATACCAAGATGCAGCTTACTGGCTATGAAATGGAACCTTCAGGAACAAGTAGAGGCAAAAAGAATTTTACTACATAATATCCTTGATCTGTGCATCTACATTTTCATATGCTTGCACGTCAACCTAAACAGAATGTGGGACAGCAGGGAATATACGCAGAAGAAAGAACTTCTATTTTAAAAATTTGACAAAAGAAACTTTACAATTCATTAAAGGTGGCAAAGTTTTATGTAAAAAAAAAACCTCCTGTTATTTTTAACAAGGTTAGAGAGGGCAGAATCTGTGAAAAACAAAGAGAAGTTATGATTGTGCTGAAGACTGCTGGATTAGTCAAATAATTCACCAGGAACCGAGGTGATTCAGCCAAATCATCATGTGTACATCTCACATAAGCTACTCACTGCTTTGCTCTGCGTAAAAAGTAACACCCTGTGCTTCTGTTTGTACCACAGCCTCAGCAATGCTTCTACTACAATCATTTTCCCGCTACGCTTATAGTAGCCAAACTGGTACTCTGGCTCTTCTGATGCATTCTCACTTCGGAAGATCTGCAGACCACCTGTGGACAGATCTGGGTGATTGCAGATCTTGCGTAGGGTGATAAGGCCAGCAAATACCTAGGAGATGAAATTAAAGTTGAATCTAGTGAACAACATAACACATTATGAGATACTTTTGCAACAATGAGGAAATAACTAATACATCACTGTACTATATTCCATGACATAATCCATGACATTTCTGGTTGTAATTTTTAAAAAAATATAACAGTGAACTACTTTTTTTTCTTCAAACACATTTTATACACTGTCAATCTAAAAAGAAATGAATGCGATTAATTACAAAATTAATGCTGCAAATTTAATTCAATTGTTAACTGGAACATTCCAAATTTTGAAGACAGTTAACATAACACACAGTACGAATGATAGACTGGAAAAGATGACAGTGTAAGAAATGTAGGCATTTAAACTATTTTCTCCAGCATTAGTTAATCATAACTTAAAACATAATGACCTGAAATTTTCCTTGTAGGATGGCATTGCACTCCCGAGATTCCAAGTATTCTTGGTACACCTCTCTTTGTTCATCTGTCAGTCGGCAGAATAACACCTATGTTAAGATGTTGAAAGCAAATGTAGTTACCATCTTAGAGCACTTAAAATACTTTTTAAGTAAAAATTAAACTCTACTTTTATGCCAGCTTTATAATTCTATTATTTCAGTAATGTTTAAAACACTTCTTCTATTGAAACGGTTATTATGTACATACCGTTTCCACATAAAATCTGATTTGGACGTGGAATTTAAATGTTCTGTACTAATGACAGCAGGAACTAATGGAGAAAGTCTGGTAACCACTTAAAAAAATATATTTTAATGAGACGGATGCTGCCTTCACCACTGCTCTTCAAAGAATCAATTATATGCAATCTGCATGATTTATAAAATGTATTAAAAAAAAAAAAGATTTATAAATTATATTAGAAAAACAAAGTGATCCCACTATCTTAGCTGTGGTAAAATTATTAATGGACATCATTAAGATAAATAAATGCTGTTAAAGTCAGTCATGACTGTAAAAAGCCAAGGGCATAATATATTGGAAATGGAGACAACAATACTGATCCCTTCAGATTGCTAAAGAATTGTTACTGGGGAAGCTAGCTCATCTAGAATTTTGAATGGACGCTGGAAACTTGTTTTCTAAAACTGCAAGGTGGCCATGATACACTGAGCCCTCACAATCTGGTCCCTTTTTCATCAGCTCTCCTTTTTGTAAACATTACACTATGTTAAATATTTGACTAACTTGAAAGATATGCCCTTCACTGGAGTATTTTCTGATAACTGCATCATTCACTGTATTAGTTTCTTAAGCAAAATAGGCTTCATAAAGTGAAGAAATTGGGTATGAGGCCAACTGTCAACAGATTCTTATCAGACCTGCAGAAGACAGGCACCTGACAAGACAGAGATGCAGAGCTGGGCACTTCATATCCTGAATATAAGCTTGTAAAAAGTTCTTTATTATCTTATGATACTCACTGTGTGGAAGGACTTTAAAAAAAAAAAACCAAACAAATATAAACTAAAGCAACTTCTATGGGAGACAGATGAAGCTGGAGATGTTATCCCACCTGTTCACTCTTGTTAGGTAAGTCCAGGTTTTTCTTCACATCCGCTTTCATCCTCCTGATGAGGTAAGGATTAATAGAGTCTCGAAGAATGCATGCACACCTGTAAGCTGTCTCTACCTGTTAAAACACAGTTCAGCACCTATATCTACTAGCTTCACAAAATTTTAACTGTAAACTATCACTGGATATTTCACCAATTACATGTGTAAGCTATCTCCACATTCCACAATAACTAAATCTACATATGCAAGCTATCTTTACTAGTTTCACAACATCAATTACTTTAAACCTAAAAATTTCAATTAAATTATACTTTATTTCACTATTTAAAAAAAAAACAAACAAAACTAGACCTACAGGATGAGACTTTGTTTCACAAAAAATAAAATCAGTCTCGAATGCTACCACTCTGGTTTATCATTAATGTACATCATGTTCAAAGGCTGATGAAACTGTATGCAACAATTCAGGAAACTCCATGAAGAAGAATTATTTCATTTACAAAGCCCAGAACTAAGTTTCATATTTTGAAGAGTTCACATAAGGAATAACTTCTGAAACTTCTTACAAGGAAAACAAAAGGCGTCAGTCATGAAAATCATGATTACATGGCTTTACAATGTTGATAAATCAACATTAACACTTTCCCTGCCATCCACGCTATAGCGAGGTCTTCCGGTTAGTCTAGTGACTGCCATCCTCGCTATAGCGAGGTCTTCCAGTTAGTCTAGTGACTGCCATCCATGCTATAGCAAGGTCTTCCGGTTAGTCTAGTGACTGCCATCCATGCTATAGCAAGGTCTTCCGGTTAGTCTAGTGACTGCCATCCATGCTATAGCGAGGTCTTCCGGTTAGTCTAGTGACTGCCATCCACGTTATAGTGAGGTTTGTTTCGTTGCAGCGTAAAACCAGTGTACTTTATATTGTACACGATTTATCTGTGCATGTCTGGTGATCTTTCATAGTTCAATCCAAAGCGTGGCTAACAACCAAGTGAAATCGATATTTTTAATTGAGAAATGTCAATATTTATTGTGATTTTGGAGGCATAAGGATGTGTCCTATGACCAGACCACTGTTCCTGAATGTACCCCAAGTACATCTATACCTATTGAAAGGATTGGAGAAGTGGTTAGAATGTTATTTCAGACATTATTTTAGTGAGAATGCCACCGCACGACAAGATTGGACGAAAATTTAAGTAGATCTGGAAATCGCCGATGGTAAACATTGTACATCTAGGCATCGCCGATGGTAAGCACCACACAATTATCAGCTAAAATCATCACATTACCTCTTTTTTCCTAAAAAAAAAACCCTTCATTTATGAAATCTTCTTACATTTACAACTATTTTCATGCATGTTATGTATACTTTTAAAGTGGAAATACTTTGTACAACTACACTCTCTATACATATCAAGGCCCAGGCTTTTTGTGTGGCATAGACGGGAATGTCCGTGTTTTTTTTTTCTGTGGCGTGGGAAGAGTTAAACTGCTTGATCGGCTAACATCCACCCTGGCTTATGGCTTCATCTGGTTGTAAATCTTCTTCTCTTCTTCTTCTTCGTTCGCAGGTTGTAAATGAATAACTGGCATTTGTGGTATGAATGAAGACATTCAAGAGATGAGCCCTTGAAAAGCAAAGACAACATTTTACTACACAGTATTACTGTGGGACTTGAGTTACTGTTACGCTCCATAGAAGCCTTTACACAGATGTTGTTCTGTATTATTTTACTTTTATTTGAGAAAGTACGTTAGTAATTATCACAGACACAAAGAAGCAGTCCTTTATCTGGATGAAAAATTCATATGGTATTGCTTAAAGTCAGGCTTGTAAAGCTGTAGGATCATAATGATAATTTTAGCTGCCACTTAATCCTGCTTTGTGGAATGACTAGAAGAGCTGTAAATGCACACTAACCTTGACACAGCATGAATAAACCCTGAGATGCAGAGCTTAAAGCAAAAACTTAGTACTCTCAACAACAACAAAAAACCTGCACAGTGAAAGCATGCCACATTGTAAGAGAAGTTACTGTCCAACATCTTCTACTGGTCTGCTCCATACTGATATCTTCTAGAACCAAATCCTTGCTTCACAGTAATACAGAACACAATTGAATATTATCTGCACAATCATTATTCAGCTCAAGGAAAAAAACAGTGAAAGAACATAATCCAGAGCATCAGAAAATTTCAGTGTAATTCATACATCACTGACTGCTAAAATGGTAACCAAATAAAACTAAATACAAGATACCATTACCTGGACTCTGGTAGCATTTGCATAGCCTCCCTGTACAATCGGCACGGAGAAGTGCTGCATGAAGTCTGGTAGAGTTCCAAGCTTTCCTGGAAACACAAAATCGAAGAGAGACCACAGTTCCTTCAGGTTATTCTGTATTGGTGAGCCGGACAAGATGATTCTGTGAGGGGTGCGGAACTAACAACAACAAAAAAACAGGACACACATATTACATTCATGCACTGAAACAAAACCTACTAGTGAATGCAAAAAAGGTGTGGCAAAGTATATTTAAGAATACAGTACTTGTCACATTTCTTCTGTGTTCAAGCACTAATTAATGGTAAATCTAGAGCCCCAGAAAGAAGTTCACAGGTTTCTTCAAAATTTTATGGCAATCCCATAGCTTCAGCCTTAGATCCTGATCCTGAGGCCAGATCTGATTGTGTATGGATACAACTGCTAGATATTCCTGGAGCACCTGTTCAGAAGTCTGGGCTTAAAACTCATTTCTTACATCTTACATCCATCCCGTGCCGCTAAACGACACATATGGCCCGCATGGTAGTTCGCAAAGATTTCTTGTCTTCGGCGAGTTTTTCAATCTCATCAAGGGATGTTATGCCCACTGAACTGGCCTCTCTTAACAATGTCCTCTTTAGAGTTTCATGTGGCTGACCTCTTTTTCTTCAGCCTGTTGTGTTCCATTTGATAGCTTGTTTGGGGATCCTCCGACTGTTTCTTCTCATCACATGACTGACATATGTTCATCTTCTTTTTCTGATCAACCATGAGACAGGAATTTAAACTCATTTAAAACACAGTAAATCTTCCCAAAAATGTAAGAATTAACAGAAAATTTGTTGGTGCATGAGAGCAATGAGATCAGTGCACTAGTCTCTAATGATGAGATCTATCATTTAAGTCCAGGTGGAAGAGCCTCAGTGGCCCAGCTGTAGAAATGGGTACCTGGTTCCTACTGGAGTAGGGAAAGTAAAGGTGGCTACACATGATGCTGACCACATCACCCTCTAGTTAAGTGGATCTGTCAAGGAAAATATAAGAACTAACATTATATCCTCTAGGTGCCCTTATGACATAACAGGGTTCTGTCTATCTTTACACATGGCACGGAGAAGTTCAAAATTAATAAGCCACAGATACCTGTTTACAACATAGTGTCACTTTAGCATCGGGGTTGCGTATTTTGTGTCCCTCATCAAGAATGACATAGTGCCAGTTGAAGCGTAGCACCAGCTCTTGTTGTATGACTAATGTATTGTAGGATGTGATGAGAATGCCTTGAGATTTGACTACTGAACGCACCAAATCAGACTGTTGAAAGAAAGCAGCAAATGAAGTATGAGAAAACATACTGTGGTCAGTTATGATCCACGTATAAACAAACAAACAAAACAGGAAACATTAAATGACTCAAAAAAAAACAAACAAACTTTCAGTGGATCCCATAAACTCATTATCTTTCATTCTTTCTATCATATTATTTACACATCTCATTACATTACTGTCTTGTTTCTCCCTTTATTTTCAAAGTTAAGCTACTTTCCATAGCTTTAATGCAATGGCTTTTCATATATGTGTGTATATATACAAGTATGTATGTGCAAAATATTGTGCTAATTATTTATCACTGATCCAAGAAAACAAACTTCTTGGAAGACTCAACTTTATAAGACAATGGAATGCTCCTTCCCATCACCCAAGCTGAACTTGCTACTAGGAGCACTGACGGAGAGGTAGGACAGTATCTTACTGTGGCTCTCTAGTGCTGATAGCCATGTCATGAATCTAGCACAATCATCTTTGCTCTCTCAACTACTGGATACACCATGTATACTTGTCTTGAATTTGTTTTTTGTAATTTCTTCTTTATGCAGATTTTGGGAATGTATTTTAAGCCTGCTCTACTTATTTCTGCTTTAGACTGACATACATACCACTGTAAGCTGTGAACTCCAGTGGACTGAGCAACAACCTAACCATGAGAGGTCAGTGCACTATCAACTCAGCCACATATCACCTCCATCAAGATGGCTGAATTCACTGTCACTCTCTTTCGGTTTTTCTCTTACATGGGGTGGATGAAGATGCTGTCCAATCAGGCAAACAGTTACCCATAAGAGATATGCTAGCGTCAGGGTTAGCCAATCACAGCTGACCAAGACCCTGTCCCACCTCTCTGTTGGTGCCTCCAGTAAAAGACCTAGCCTGGCTACTGGGGCAAGAATTGCCGTAGTCCCCATAGTGGTAGTGGAGTCTGTTAAAGAAGTACTGTACACCCCCTGCTTCTTAGATGCAATCTGGAGCTGAAAAACTAGCTGTCATAACCCACTCCCATGTTGACATGGTGCTGTGCCTTGACATCTTCACAACCTCATCTGCGAAGAACACCAGCTGCAGTTACAGGGAGACAGAATACAGGACAAGACAAGACAATTTCTCTCACATGTAAAGTGCTTAGACTAGTTTTTTAAAGCTAATCATCAGTACTTTGCTCTGAAACTAACCTTCTTATATACTTTGCTTACCTTACCTTCTTACATAATCTCATACATCTTGCTATTATGATTTCTTGAGGTTTTACTGCACAAATGTCACACTGAAACAAACAAAAAAAAACCCACAATCTCATAACATAGAAAAAAAAAACACCATAAAATCAAACCTCTGAACCAGAGAAAGATCCAGAAGAATGCAGAATAGCAACCCTGAAGTCAGGCCACCACTTGTGAAACTCCTTCAGCCACTGATGCATCACTGTGGTTGGGCACACTATGATGGTGGGGCCCAGGCCTTTGTATCTGTTGGGAAAGTGATGTTGGCAGACAAGTGTAAAATGTCAAGGTCAAGGAATGTCAAGGTTACAGTTTTCTCCAATAATACTGAGTTATCATCACTGCACTTCAGACAAGTCTGTAATTGCTTCAGTCTCTTCCTCTGAAAGAGGACTTCGGCAAAGTGCATGTGCTTTATACCATTAACTCATCCTGTGCCATAGTCGCTATAGTGAGAACTTCCAGTTACTGAGTTGCGTGCCACAGTCAATAAAACAACCAGTGTAATATTTAGATTATACATATTTCGTCCGCGTTTCCGGTGACACTTTTCAAAATGGTGAAAGAGTCCTTAGTTACGAGCGATGCCGAGCGAGAAAAAGGAAGAGAAACATCAAAAATTTTTAAAATGTAGATAGGGGTATGGACATGGCTTGTGACCACCCCACTGCTCTTAAATGTATCCCAAGTAGATTTAGACATATTTTGACGACTGGAGAAGTAGTTAGGAGGTTATTTCAGACATTAATTTAGCGAGAATGCAACGCAGAATCACAATACGAGATCGACAAGTAGATCTAGACATCTCTGGTGGTAAGTAGTGTAGATCTAGACCTAGCCGATGGTGAGCTTGGCACAGTCATTGTCTAAAAACATCACATTACTTCTTTTTTCCTAAAAAACTCTGCATTTATGAAATTTTCATACATTTAATTATACTTTGAAACATAATAAGTACACGGGAGTACATGGAAATACTGTTTTCCAATCCATTTTACAACTATACCCCCGATATAGATCAAGACCTGCCCTTTTACTCCGGCATCCATCTAACGTCCGCGTTTCTTTCTCTGGCACAGGAAGAGTTAATGAGAACCCTAAAAACATAAGCAGCAGCAAGGTGAAATAAAACCTACATATTTCAGTCTATGAAGCCATATTAGTATCAATTTGCCCATTCTCACTTCAATTTTTCTCCAATGAGGAAGACTAAATGTTTCAAATGTAAATGACAACCATCACCAGACAAATTTTGAATCACAGCCGCCGGACCACTGAGGCTGGAGCCGACATATTCCCCACAGTGGCAGAGGCAATTCTGATATGACAAGAAATGGTCAAGTAATCATATCAGGTGTCAAAATGTCAAAGAGTTATCACCACTACACTCTGGACATGTCCAACACTTTGGACATGTCCATAAGTATTTTGACCTATGAAGACAACTCAGCATGGTAAACATGAAAATGGTAGATTGGGCTGGAGGCCGAATCCATGACCTTCAGTGAGAGAAGCAGCAAAGATATCAGTTTCAGTTATTCCTACATTCATGTCCATCATGGAGAAATATGTCTTTCCTTGATGTGGGAATTCATGAAAATCATTCTTGATCTAACTCTTTTGCTGAAATTCCTTTAAAAAAGCTGAAGCTGCAAAAACTTCAATCAGAAATTACTGGTAGATCCCACAAAAAAAACAAAAAAACTAGCAAAATTGAAATCAATAAACTGTTAAAAAAAGACAAAAATGTAATGAAATAAACAAATCTGCCTAAGAGAAGAGTTCATATTTTAAATACAGTATATCAGTAACAACTTAGAGGCCTATAGAAGAGCTGTTAGGGAGGCAAATTTCTGCAAGGGACATGCAAATGACTGACTGATTGACTGCAGTAAGATAGTCCACTCACGGAAAGTTAACATTCTTGACCTTACTGGAACGCAGTGCAGCTAGGAACGAAATTGTCTGAATAGTTTTACCCAGCCCCATCTCATCTCCCACAATTCCTCCTGCTTGCTGGCAATGCAACTCCCACAGCCATCGAACTCCTGTTTTCTGGTATCTGAATAAAAAGAAAAAAACATATATGGCCAAAACAAAGTTACAAAGTGAAAAGTAACAACACTCACCCTGAAATCTCACACACTTTTATAATCATAATTGAATTCTTGTGTCAAATTATGTGATGGGTTACTTTATAAGGACACAAAAATGGAGGTCAGAGACCGGGTGAGGCAATTACTAGAATAATAAGTGACCAGCAGCATGAGTCAGTAACTATCATGAAGCATCTGAGAAGACATCTAGGGAAAGCCTCTGGAAGGTCCTACAAGAGGAAGCTTTTGAAATATCAGGGCTATCTCTTTCCTCCATGGTACTCTCAGGGAAACATGAGAAGCAAGGTAGGGACATGTCATGCTGGTGCCAACTGGTTAAGCTCAGTACTGCAAATTACTAGAAGAGAATCATCCAATCTTTTTCTGTGAGAGCTTAAAGACAAAGAAAAGCCATGACAGTCTGCTACTGCAGTCAAGCACACATAAAGTGTTAAACCTATCTAACCAGGCTAATCTAATGTAAGATCAGATGGTCATGCAATATAGCCTATAACCATCATGACTATAACCATCATCACAAGTGGGTATACAGCATGCCCCCATAGATTCAGAACACCAACAGAAATATACAGGACAGACTACCAACATGGACTATATCTGGAGAGAGAAGCTGCACAAAGCCTGAAACAAATGACCACTTCTGTAAGAGCAATAGCCACAATCTACACAAGTGAATGAAGAAGAAGAGACACATAAAGAGAAAAATTCTGACAAAAATAAAAAATTTTTAAAATTCCAAGAAAGTGAAACAAATATTTCTCTTGGTAAAGGAAAGCTGAAGAGAAATTTTGTTGAAGCTTGTGGTTTCCATGAGGCTGAAACAGCATCTGGTAACACTGATTTAACACACCGGAAGCAGAAGATAAAAACAATTCTTTCTCTGCGGGTTATGTAAAAAAAGATGGATTAAAATTATAAAAGTCTGCAACAAATAAGAATAATTAAAATTCATTAACTAAAACAAGTGTAGTTTTGCAAGAGAGAAAAGTTTATCTTTGATAAAATGGACTTAAAACTAACAAGAAAAGTTTATCTTTGATAAAATGGACTTAAAACTAACAAATTATGCCAGGTGAAAGAAAAATTTCTGATTTTAAAAAAAAAATGCTCTTTAAATCAAATTTAAAGAATTTTACATTTCTCTTTTATTCTTTTTGGTGAAATCTTACTTAAAAAGTTTTTTCCAGAGTTTTCTTGGAACTCGAAAACCACCATCAAATTCAGCTTCAGGATCATCATCATCACCACCACTTGCTTGTTCTTCTTCCAAGAGTTCCAACTTTTGCTGCCTAGTCGAGACAAAAAGGAACATGGTTTGTAGAAGGAATGCAAGGGGAACAGAATAAAATCCATCACAGCAAGCTACAGAAGGAAGTCTATCAAAGAGAGCAACAGAAGAAAGTCTCTATTATAGGGAGTAATAGAAGGACCTTTTTATCACAGGGAGTAACAGAATGAAGCCTCTATCATAGGGAGTAACAGAATAAAGTCCTCATCACAGAGAGTAATAGAATGAAGCCTCTATCACAGGGAATAACAGAATAAAGTCCTCATCACAGAGAGTAACAGAATGAAGCCTCTATCATAGAGAGTAATAGATGTTCTAATGCAGGAAGTAAAATCAATCAATCAAACAATCTCTTGCTTCTTCCTCACTCACCCACACACTCAATCACTCACCCTACACATAATCTAGATAATTCTAGATCAACACTGTTGGCATGCAACATGATGCCCAGTGATCTGTAGGCCGCTGAGTAGGCTAGTCCCAGGGATTTATAAGCTGCTGAGGGCATGTGTAGGCTGGTCCCAGGGATTTATAAGCTGCTGAGGGCATGTGTAGGCTAGTCCCAGGGATTTATAAGCTGCTGAGGGCATGTGTAGGCTGGTCCCAGGGATTTATAAGCTGCTGAGGGCATGTGTAGGCTGGTCTTAGGGATTTATAAGCTGCTGAGGGCATGTGTAGGCTGGTCTTAGGGATTTATAAGCTGCTGAGGGCATGTGTACCACAGAAAACCAAATCGATCACATACTAATAAACAACAAGTGGAAACGGTCACTACAAGATGTGCGAGCAAGGAAAGGAGCAGATATAGGAAGTGATCACAACCTTCTGGTAGCAAAAATAAAACTAAAATTAAGGAAAGCCAGAATCGGAGATCACAGAAAGATACATTTTGATACAAGAAAACTGATAGACCAGCAAACAAGAAATGAATTCTCAATAATTCTTAAGAACCGCTTCAGTGTCCTACAAGACGAAGCAGAAATGTCCATATTAGAGTTCAATAAAACACTACAGGAAACAGCAAAAGAGGTGCTGGGATATCGGAAAAGGAGAAAAGAGGAATGGATAAGTGAGACCACATGGGAAAAGATAGAGCAAAGAAAAGAAATCAAGAAAAAATTACTGAACACCAAATCACAACGGCTTAAAGAACGAGTTTTAAGTAATTATGCACAAAAAGACAAAGAAGTAAAGGAATCATGCCGTCAAGATAAACGTCAATATTATGACAACTTAGCAGAAACAGCAGAGAAAGCAGCATATACAAATGACATGAAAACCATATATAAAATCACAAAGCAGATGACAGGTAACTTCAATACAAGATGTGAAAGTGCAGTAAGAACACAAAATGGACAACTGGTCAGTGGAGAAAGAGAAAAAATTGAAAGATGGAGGGAACACTTTAACACCCTACTAAACAGAACACAAGCAGCACAAGCAATAGATATACCTGAAGCAAAAGCGGAACTAAACATCAATACAGGACCAATAACAATAAATGAAGTAAAAGAGGTGATAAAGATGCTAAAATCAGACAGGGCACCAGGTGAAGATGAAGTGACTGCTGAGATGTTGAAAGCAGAAGAAACAGAAACACCAAAACAACTTTGCCGGATATTACAACAAATTTGGGATTTAGAAAAAGCCCTGGAGGAGTGGAAAACTGGGCTTATAGTAAAACTACCAAAGAAGGGTGACCTCAGAGATTGCGGGAACTGGAGGGGCATTACCCTACTGCCACTCACTAGTAAAGTATTTTGCAGAATAATCATCAACAGAATTGTACCAACACTTGAGGAAAAACTTCGGAAAGAGCAGGCAGGATTTAGGAAAGGAAGATCATGCATAGACCATATATTTGTACTTAGACAAATATTAGAACAGGCAAATGAGTGGCATAGCACAACATATGCATTATTCATAGATTTTGTGAAAGCCTTTGACAGTGTCAACAGAGATGCACTGTGGAAAATCCTAAGATGGCATGGCCTCCCCCATAAAATAGTTAATGTAATCAAAGCCCTATACGAGGGTTTTCAGTGCAAAGTTATCTGTGGAGAACATACCTCCAGCAGCTTTAGGGTACAAACAGGAGTGAAACAG
Organism: Achatina immaculata; assembly: GCA_009760885.1. Lineage (NCBI taxonomy): Eukaryota > Metazoa > Mollusca > Gastropoda > Stylommatophora > Achatinidae > Lissachatina > Lissachatina immaculata. Next base: position 16,220,581 of record CM019719.1, read on the forward strand.
GGATGTGTACTATCACCAACATTATTTATCTTGGCAGTAGACTGGTTAATGAAGGAGGCAACATCAGACAAACGCAGAGGATTACAATGGATCCTTGACACAGTGCTGGAGGACCTTGACTTTGCGGACGACATTTGTCTATTATCAAGCAGTCACAAAGATATGCAAGATAAAATAAACAAGTTAACCCAGAATGCAAACAACATAGGACTAAAGATCAACGTAGGAAAGACAAAGTTAATGAAGCAAAATGTGAACAACAGAAATGTACTCAGAGTAGATAACAAGTTAGTGGAGGAGGTTAACGAATTTGTATACCTTGGCAGCAGAGTAGTAGAAAATGGAGACAGCACAGAGGACATTAACATAAACTATAGAGAAAGAACAGAACATTAACATAAACTATAGAGAAAGAACAGAACATTAACATAAACTATAGAGAAAGAACAGAACATTAACATAAACTATAGAGAAAGAACAGAACATTAACATAAACTATAGAGAAAGAACAGAACATTAACATAAACTATAGAGAAAGAACAGAACATTAACATAAACTATAGAGAAAGAACAGAACATTAACATAAACTATAGAGAAAGAACAGAACATTAACATAAACTATAGAGAAAGAACAGAACATTAACATAAACTATAGAGAAAGAACAGAACATTAACATAAACTATAGAGAAAGAACAGAACATTAACATAAACTATAGAGAAAGAACAGAACATTAACATAAACTATAGAGAAAGAACAGAACATTAACATAAACTATAGAGAAAGAACAGAACATTAACATAAACTATAGAGAAAGAACAGAACATTAACATAAACTATAGAGAAAGAACAGAACATTAACATAAACTATAGAGAAAGAACAGAACATTAACATAAACTATAGAGAAAGAACAGAACATTAACATAAACTATAGAGAAAGAACAGAACATTAACATAAACTATAGAGAAAGAACAGAACATTAACATAAACTATAGAGAAAGAACAGAACATTAACATAAACTATAGAGAAAGAACAGAACATTAACATAAACTATAGAGAAAGAACAGAACATTAACATAAACTATAGAGAAAGAACAGAACATTAACATAAACTATAGAGAAAGAACAGAACATTAACATAAACTATAGAGAAAGAACAGAACATTAACATAAACTATAGAGAAAGAACAGAACATTAACATAAACTATAGAGAAAGAACAGAACATTAACATAAACTATAGAGAAAGAACAGAACATTAACATAAACTATAGAGAAAGAACAGAACATTAACATAAACTATAGAGAAAGAACAGAACATTAACATAAACTATAGAGAAAGAACAGAACATTAACATAAACTATAGAGAAAGAACAGAACATTAACATAAACTATAGAGAAAGAACAGAACATTAACATAAACTATAGAGAAAGAACAGAACATTAACATAAACTATAGAGAAAGAACAGAACATTAACATAAACTATAGAGAAAGAACAGAACATTAACATAAACTATAGAGAAAGAACAGAACATTAACATAAACTATAGAGAAAGAACAGAACATTAACATAAACTATAGAGAAAGAACAGAACATTAACATAAACTATAGAGAAAGAACAGAACATTAACATAAACTGTAAGTTGCTGAGGGCATGTGTAGGCTAGTCCTAGGGATCTGTAAGTTGCTGAGGGCATGTGTAGGCTAGTCCCAGGGATCTGTAAGTTGCTGAGGGCATGTGTAGGCTAGTCCCCAGCATCTGTAAGTTGCTGAGGGTGTGTAGACTAGACTTTGGGATCTGTTGGCTGCTGATGGTGTGTGTATGCTAGCACCAGAATTTATGTCTGCAGGGCATGGCATGCTAGCTGAAATTCAGTCTATTGAGAAGGAATTTTGTCACTGTTCCACAGTGGATGGAAAGTCTGAAATAAATGTAGACAGCTGGTGACTAAACTACTTTTCTATAGTACTTGATTGTAGCAAATGATTAGCATTGTTCTAATCCTTCATGCCAGACTTGTAAGAATTGAACTGACCAGTTTAACTCTTCCCGTGCCATAGTCGTTACAGTGACAATTCATTTGTTTCAATAAAACCAACCGGTGTAACATTTAGATTGTACATATTTCGTTCGCGTTTCCAGTGACACTTTTCAAAATGGTGGAAGAGTCCTTAGTTATGAGCGATGCCGAGCAAGAAAAAGGAAGAAAAACATCGAAATTTTTCAATTTTTTGATGATGTAGATAGGGGTATGGATATGGCCTGTGACCACCCCACTGCTCTTGAATGTATCCTAAGTAGATTTAGACATATTAGATGACTGGAGAAATAGTTAGTAGATTATTTCAGACATTAATTTAGCGAGAATGCAACATAGAATCACAATACGAGATCAACAAGTAGATCTAGACATCTCAGATGGTAAGTAGTGCATATCTAGACCTAGCCGATGGTGAGCTGGGCACAATCATTGTCTAAAAACACCACATTACTTCTTATTTCCTAAAAATCTCTGCATTTATGAAGTTTTCATACATTTAGTTGTACTTTGAAACATAATAAGTACATGGAAGTACATGAAAATACTGTTTTCCATTCCATTTTACAACTATGCCCACTATACAGATCAGGACCCGCGCTTTTTGTGTGGCACGGACGGGAACGTCCGTGTTTTTTTCTTGGGCATGGGAAGAGTTAACCTACCTCAGGTAATTGAATATATAACTTTATCATGTTGCATTTCAATATCAGAGGGTTTAAAAAAAAAAGGTATTTCAAAGAATAAATGATTTCATAAGCTCAATACAAATGATAAAAAGCATAAATCTGAAGAAATTAAATGTGGTGTGAACTAAAATGGTAGAAAGTTAAGTGTAAGAAAGAGCATTTTACCACAAAAACTATAGAGATTGAATAGAACATTAACATTAAACTATAGAGAAAGAATAGTACATTAACATTAAATTACAGAGAAGAACAGAACATTAATATAAACTATAGAGAAAGAATAGAACATTAACATAAACTATAGAGAAAGAAAGAACACTAACATAAACTATAGAGAAAGAACAGAACACTAATATAAACTATAGAGAAAGAACAGAACATTAACATAAACTATAGAGAAAGAACAGAACATTAACATAAACTATAGAGAAAGAATAGAATATTAACATAAACTATAGAGAAAGAACAGAACATTAACATAAACTAGAGAGAAAGAACAGAACACTAACATAAACTATAGAGAAAGAACAGAACATTAACATAAACTATAGAGAAAGAACAGAACATTAACATAAACTATAGAGAAAGAACATTAACATAAACTATAAAGAAAGAACAGAACATTAACATACACCAGTGCTTCCCAGGTTTGTCTGAGCTGTTCCCACCCCCCTCATATAATGGCCTATTAAACTATATGCATTACACAACTAAAAACTTCAGCTAGCAAACCAGTTTATTTAACATTATGAAGGAATACATTTATAACTCACCTACAGCATTATTTTCTCAGTTTATAATGCGATGGATGAGTTTCATGTAGGGGCACAAGTTTCTCAATATCAGGTTGAAAAGTGCTAAGAAGGAAGGTATTACTGCCCCCATCTGCTGTTTCGTTTTCCCTCAGTGCCCCCTCCGAATGTCCTCTTTTCTTCCACTGCCCCCTACTGACCCTTTTTCTTTCAATTGCCCTCCGGTCCCTTCCAATGCTCACCCACTTTGAGAAAAACTCTGACATAAACTATAGAGCTAAGGTTCTTAACCTTTTGTTGGCCGTAAACCCCATTTCTGACCTGATAACAGATATGGACCCTTCATTAAAAATAAAGCACTAAATAGAACCTTGATGATGTCTAGATTTTTTTTTTTTAACTGAGTCAATCCAATTTGCTGGTCTGTAGACCCATAAAAATCTTTCTATAGACCCCAAGGGGGGGATCCATGGACTCCAGATTAAGAATCACTGCTACAGAGAAAGACACAGAACACACTAACACAAACTACAGAAAAACAAAATGAAATATTAGCACAAACTTCAACAGTCTCTGCTGGTAATCTTCAGGATCGGCATCATCCTTCTCTCTCTTGATGGACAAGTCCCTCTTCACTTTTGTTCTCACTGGCTCCTCATCATCATCACTGTTCCCTCTGTATCTTGGTAAAGGTCTGGGCTTTTTCCTTTTGCTGAAGCCTCTGCTATGCTTGGCCTTTCTTGCCCTTAGTCTATTATTGTCTGCTGCATCCTCCTCAGCAATATCTGCAGCAAATGAAAAAAAAAATTTTTTTTAAATATATATATATATAGTCATCTGAGTGATGAAGTGGTTAGTGCACTGGTCTCTCATGGCGAAGGTTTGAATCTGGCCGGAGGCACCCCAGTCACCCAGCTGTAGAAATGGGTACCTGACTTCTTTGGATTTGGGGGAAGGAAAGGCAGCTAGGTGTGATACTGACCATATCACCCTCTAGTGTGCTGACAGGTCAAGGAAAATATGAGCACTAACACCATATCCCTATGTGCCTCTAAGGCATGACAGGATTACCTTTACCGTTATATATACATATATACATACACACACACAATATTGAAAATGCATTTTTTTTAATGCTTAATGGATTATTTATCATAATTAATCCCACTTAGCAGAGTAAATTAACTGTGATTATGTGTCTCCTTTTTCAGCTTCATGAAATACCTGCATAATCCTCTTCATCCGAAAACTCTTCTAATAACTCTTCTTTACTGGGCTGGTACTCATCCTCATCATCTTCGAGCTGATCCTCATCCCTGCTGATGAATAGCAAATATTGACAAAAATAAATAAGTGCAAGAGAAAAGCAGGTAGCATTAGACTTTAAAATGTGTGGACAAAGAACTTTAGATATGAAACAAACAAAAATTTTGTAAGAAAATGACTGAAAATAGAACCCTAGATCGTGTTAGCTTCTCTGGGATTGACTGACTAAATATTTACATATTTATTTCATCTAGGTCTAATTGTGATCTTTATTGCTTAAAAAAAATTAGATTATTTCTATGTAATAAATTATGCAAAAAAGTCTTGTACTAGAGAGATTTGCATATATATATATATATATATATATCATAAAGAAAACATCATAAGATAATTCACATTACGGCCAGTGAATAAGATCATTAAATAAAAACATTTTCATTTAAATAAATTTTATTTATCCGTTGGTAAAAGAGTTTAGATGCTCTTTACTCCACAACAGTGCTTCATCCTTTTTTATATATATGTCATGATTTATAGTTTTGCTATAAACTGCTATCACAAGTGAGAATTACACCTAGGATGTAGAAGGAAAGCAACAAAATAAGTGCAAACTAATTGTCAGGGCTACATGATTACAACAAGTGGTTTATTTCTGTGCAATTCTGCCAGAATAATTAGATACAAATTATCATCAGCAAAAGAAATTATGGATAAAATATTACATAATAACTCACTTGCAAATGATGGATAAATCTAATTGGATGAATCATTAGCCTTTTAGTGAATTTCTTGTTGGTTGGTAGATAACTGCTTTTCCTTGTTAACTGCGAACCCAAATTCCTTGCAGTCAAGGTGATGACCCTGAAATACAGGCACTAAGCCACATGGGAAGTTAACTATGGCAATCTTTTTTATTTTTTTAAATTTCACAGGCAGAAGATCTGACAAGCTAGCTACATTACTTTGGGGAACATAAATCATTGTCAGAGACTGAAGTAATGCAACTGTCTCTGGGAGAACTGCTAGGATGTACAAGATGCTCAGGCATGATGGTTCAGACACCTACTCCATCTTTCTACCATAGCCCCCTCGCTCCTTAATGTCCCCGCTGCCAAATTAAAATGAAAAGGAATCACTTACCTGCAAAACTCTCCTCATCATCTTCGAGCTGATCCTCATCCCTGCTGATGAATAGCAAATATTGACAAAAATAAATAAGTGCAAGAGAAAAGCAGGTAGCATTAGACTTTAAAATGTGTGGACAAAGAACTTTAGATATGAAACAAACAAAAATTTTGTAAGAAAATGACTGAAAATAGAACCCTAGATCGTGTTAGCTTCTCTGGGATTGACTGACTAAATATTTACATATTTATTTCATCTAGGTCTAATTGTGATCTTTATTGCTTAAAAAAAATTAGATTATTTCTATGTAATAAATTATGCAAAAAAGTCTTGTACTAGAGAGATTTGCATATATATATATATATATATATATCATAAAGAAAACATCATAAGATAATTCACATTACGGCCAGTGAATAAGATCATTAAATAAAAACATTTTCATTTAAATAAATTTTATTTATCCGTTGGTAAAAGAGTTTAGATGCTCTTTACTCCACAACAGTGCTTCATCATTTTTATATATATGTCATGATTTATAGTTTTGCTATAAACTGCTATCACAAGTGAGAATTACACCTAGGATGTAGAAGGAAAGCAACAAAATAAGTGCAAACTAATTGTCAGGGCTACATGATTACAACAAGTGGTTTATTTCTGTGCAATTCTGCCAGAATAATTAGATACAAATTATCATCAGCAAAAGAAATTATGGATAAAATATTACATAATAACTCACTTGCAAATGATGGATAAATCTAATTGGATGAATCATTAGCCTTTTAGTGAATTTCTTGTTGGTTGGTAGATAACTGCTTTTCCTTGTTAACTGCGAACCCAAATTCCTTGCAGTCAAGGTGATGACCCTGAAATACAGGCACTAAGCCACATGGGAAGTTAACTATGGCAATCTTTTTTATTTTTTTAAATTTCACAGCAGAAGATCTGACAAGCTAGCTACATTACTTTGGGGAACATAAATCATTGTCAGAGACTGAAGTAATGCAACTGTCTCTGGGAGAACTGCTAGGATGTACAAGAATGCTCAGGCATGATGGTTCAGACACCTACTCCATCTTTCTACCATAGCCCCCTCGCTCCTTAATGTCCCCGCTGCCAAATTAAAATGAAAAGGAATCACTTACCTGCAAAACTCTTCCTCATCACTAAGTTGGTTATCTTCTGTGAATTCATGGTGAACTTGGTAAGATGTTTTCCGCTTACTTCTAGGCTGCAAGATATCTGTTTCTTTGTCATACACTCTCCCGTCTTTCTCATCAAATCTATTTGTCTTTCTTCCTGCTGCTTTGTTCGATGATGTGCTTGAACTTATCTGGTCAAACTCATTAGTTTTCGTTTCACTGACCTTAGTAGTCGCAGCTGTCTTCCTCTTCAAATATTTACTGAAATCTTTCTGAATTCTCTGCTGGTGTGAATCCTTTGTCATGAGCTGCTTTTCAAATCAGAGAGCTTGACCGGTTTTGATAATGGTTTTGAGCTGCAGTCTTTACAACTGTACCAAAAGGTGTCATTTCCCCCGTGCGAATCATACGTTCTTTTTCAGTTTCTTTTTTCTGCTTGCTTCTCAGCTGAAATGCTGCATCAAAAGTGCTTCCACCAACTGCGAAAATTTAATTATTTACATTTATAATGAGAAGCAATCAAGATTAATTCTACAAAGCAATGATAAATCAAATTAATTCTGAGCTTTAGTAAAAGCAAATCAGATTAGTTCCTCAAAATAACAGTACATAGATTATTCTGTTAAAATAACTACGCCTGGCTGGTTCTTCATCAGTATGCCAGAAAGGTACAGGATGTTAGAAGAACATACTTACAGTACACACATCTGAAGCTTACAGTTTAATGTGTATTTCTTTTCTAAACATTTCAGGTTAGTTCTAATATTTATTCAATAACCTGATTAATTTCCCAAAATGATGATATGTAAGATTAGTCTGAAGATTAATAATGTAAGAAAGACTTTTTCCTGGAAACCTGGATTAGTTAAAAAGCTGAACTGGTAAACAATGAAGAGACAACTACAAAGAAAGAACTGGTTAAAATATAACCTCGAAAGCTCACAGCTCAAGTCAAAAAAGTCTCTCTGAGATAAGGAGAAATGAAGACTTGTACCACAATAATGAAAATCAAAGAAGGATCAAGATTTGTGGCACTGTAAGCATAGATCTATGATGGAGCTTTTCAAAACTGACAATGTATTATGTATTTGTTTATTAAACCCATTTCCATTTACAGGAAACAAACAAAGATTTTTTTTAAAAATGTAACACTCAATACATCTGAAGCTTCATATCTAAAAAAGTGCATTACTACTTCCTCAGAAGCATAAAACCATTTTCCACTTTTCCTGATATTTATACTTCTGTTTCTCCCATCTACATGTTTTATATGCATGTTACCTTCTTCAATATTTTAATTTCATCCTTTCTGTGATTATTTACGCAGCTAAGACGCAGTAATGAGTCCAAAATCGTTGAGTTCATCACTTTTTTACTTTTGCTCTTGCCTTGTTGTATTCCCCTAAGAATGTGAGCAGAAGGAGTGTGTTCACAGAAGCTGACACTGTGAGATGTTGGAATACTGTCTTCATGATGGACTGGGAGTGGATTATCATCTGTAACTTGAAAACCTGGAGTGCATCCTTACAAATAAGCTTTCTGGAAAATTCCACCATCTTGGGGGCTGTGACATTCCTCATCTTGATAGCCAGGATGTCAAAGCAGGGATGCGATAGGGTCTTGGTCAGTTTTAGCTCACCAACCCTGACAACTCTGGCATCACTAATCATCTTTGCTCTCAGTTTCTAGTCATAACTATTCATCTTCACTTAATGTCTCTGTAACATTAGAACATCTGGTAACTTGCAAAAGTGGTCTAGAAATTGTTTTGATCTTTAAAATATTTATTTTCATTTAGCACAATTTACTGTTACTTTAATTTTTTGTTATTTCTAACAGCCAAATCATCATGGGTACTTGTGATCTCTCACAGAACAAACTTTCATCATAACAGTTTTATAGGAACTTACCTTCATCATTGTCCTGAATATCTGATGCTGAAGTATCAATGCCAGCAAGTTTCTTCCTTACATTCTCACGCCGAACTTTCAGTGTTTTTATTTGTTTCAACTGGAATTTAAAAAAAAAAAAAAAAGATCGGTTACTAAAAAAATGAAGGAAAGTGTGTGGAAAAATTTCACAAACTGTCACAAATAAAAATGAATACATCACACAAGAAATGAGCTTTTCTATTATTAAAATACAACATTAAATGGAAAACTAAGCACACCAGGTTACCTTATTTTCTTTCTGTTTCTTGATGGACTCAAGCTGTCTTTGAACATCTCTGCTCTGGTTATTTGAATTTTCAATGTTGGTTTCAGCTGCATTTGCTCTTTCAAGATCCTGTTTAGCCAGTCTAATAAGAGGAAAATATAATAATATATACTATAAGAGGCATATATCATACTTTCACGTGCTGATTGTCTTGGAAATAAGGGCCTAAACACCATATCCCCAATATGCCTTAATGGTACAGAAATGGGATTTTTACATTTACCTATAAGAGGCATACGGAGGACAAGCTGTTATCCCCTCATATTTTCCTTAACTAGTCCACGCTGAACTCATCTTGAATTTGAGTAAAAATGTCACTCAGCTTAATCAGAGAGAGAGAGATAAAATGTTCATAGGTTACTGTGAGAAGCCAGAAGCTGTTTTACAGTCTGAAATCTGGGTGCAGCATTTTATCAAAAACATCAGCCAGGAAAGTGCACCAAAAATAGTATAGCACATTCTGAGAATGCAGTCTGGCTGTGACACATCAAGAAATGAAAATTAAAATCAGGGAAAATAAAAATTTGTTAAAAGTGAGAAGTTATGGATAAAATGGAGGAAGGCCCCCTCACACTCCAAAACTGATTTGGTTTGTCGGCATTTGTAAAGTGAATTTTTTTTCCCTAGTATTAATTAAAATTGAACAAGAAAAATAAGATTTTTAAGGGCACGCATCTTTCCCATCGCAACATATGCCTGTGAGACTTGGACACTTAACAAAACAGCTGAGAAACACATAAATGCCTTTGAATGTAAATGCTACAGAAGAGTTCTTCAAATATCATGGACACAAAAAAAAACAAATATATCCATACTACAAGAACTTAATATTGAAGAAGGCTGGCTAGTAAAGAGGATTAAAGAGAGAAAACTTAAATATTTTGGACACATTAAATGTCATGATAATCTAGAGAATACCATCTTGGAAGGGTACATAATGGGAAAAAGAAAGAGAGGAAGACCAAGGCGAAGATGGCTGCAAGACATTATTGATGATCTGCAAATGGATGCATCAGCAGCAGGCCATCTTGCTCAGAACCGAGAGGCCTACAGGAGTGCTGTTAGGGAGGCAAGGTTCCACAAGGGACATGCAAATGAATGAATGAATGAGTATTAATTAGCTGCAAGACATCGTTGATCTGTAAATGGATGCATCTGCAGCAGGGCATCTTGCTTACAACCAAGAAGCCTACAAGAGAGCTGTTAGGGAGGCAAAGTTCCGCAAGGGACATGCAAATGACTGACTGACTGAGTATTAATATAGTTCTCTCACATTTCCTTTGGTGAAATGATACATACCTGAGAAAAACCTAATCTACACAGAACTCGTACTCCAGCCATTGAAGCATATAAGGGACTCTCTCTCTCTCTCTGAACTTTAAGTGCCCAGGGCACATGGGGCTTCTGCAAGGGTTTTCCACAAATGCCTGTCCTTCGCCTTTTTTTCTGCTCTTGCCCAGGTGAGCCCTCTATTGCTCAACATCCTTTCTGTTGTTCTTCTCCATGTCTCTTTTGGTCTACCCTTACTTCTGTTCCCCTGTGGTGTCCATCTTAGTGCTATTTTTGGTAGTGAGTTGTCAGTCATTCGGAGCACATGTCCCAACCATCTACAATAGAGTAATATGGTCAGATTTAGCAAGGCCATATTTGCTTACTAAGCTTCTTATATCCTGATGAAGGAGGTACTGGATACATGAAGATTTTAGAAATAATAAAAAAAAAACAGACAACAGGCTGCTAACCTAATATCGTCACAGATGGCTGTCAGCTCCCGCAGCAGAATATTTTTAAGTCGATTTTCCTCCTCCTTAGCCAGTGCTTGATCAACCTGGTCCATAATTCCTGGATAAAAACACATTCAGTTACACAGACAACCACAACATGCATGAAAATCAACTTAAGTTTATTTTTTTTGTTATTTCATATTCCACTGGTTTAAATTGATATACTGTCTTGCATATGTGGAGGTCAATTTTTGTGTGAATATCAATTATTTTCCTCCTACACTGACAAATGTGTGTATGTAACTCTCTCTCTCAATTTAAGTGAAGGAAATAAAACTGAAGGAAACAAACATGAATCTTTCTAAATCTGTCTGATAGTGGCACTTGAATTTTAAAATTTCATATACATCAAATAAAAATTTTAATGATTTTATGGTTAAAACAGTTTTCTCTGAACATGACCACCAGAATGAACAGCATTCATGCTCTCAAAAACCTCGTTTGTGATTTTTCAACTTTGATCTCTGAGTGGTTGCTGTTACTGTATTCATGCCTTTTATTTTTACCTACAAGAGTTGGTGCCTAGCTATTTTAGTACAAGTGTGATCAGTTAACAGAATAATTAGCAGTAAGTAAAAAATAATGACTGCTGCAAGAATAATTTTCAATCAAAACAAAAATCTACCCTGACAAAGAAAGAGGGGAAAAAAAAAAAAAGAAAAACTACGGATATTAGATACATTTCAAACCTTATTTTCATGTTTTACAAAAGTTCACACAACTGAAACACACTAAGACACCAAAAAAAAAAAAAAAGCATTTTTTACTTTGATGAACTCCATTATTAGTGTCACTGAACTTTGTGCAAAATGTAGATATTCTCCATCTCTGAAGTTAGCCAGTTAAACAGCTAGGTCAACCACAGGATGTCAGTAGCAGGTATCCAACTCACAACCTTTATCATGAGTTGACAAATCACTATAGACTAGACTACTTCTAATTCATGTGATATGTCCTTTCCAGCATGTTGTCCCTCTCACAGCCTCCCTGAATTCAATACGGTCTTGCACAAGTTGACCAGCGTCTTGCAGTGACACATTCAGACTGATGTCATGAGTTCATCTACGGCGAGGTTGTCCCTTTCTCTTTTGCCGGGCACTATGCCTTCTACTATCAACCTCTCCAAGCTGTTGTGTCCCTTGATGCAGTCAAAATATCTTAGCTTTCTAATTTTTATGGTGTTAACAAGCCAGCTTTCTGTGACACCTAATCTCATCAATATCCCTTTATTTGATTTTCATTCTATCCATGATATTCTAAGCACCCTTCTGTAACATTACATTTCAAATGCTATTACTCTTTTCTAGTGATTTGTTAAGTGTCCATGTTTCACATCTGTATGTTGTCACTAGGAATATGTAAACTCTTAGTAAACATAAATTTGTTTTCTTCATCTGTGGTAGTTTCTGTGATGCAAATGCAGTTCTTTTGAGAATATAATCGTCGGGGATGTTGCTTAAAGTATATGTGACAGCAAGGTTGTTCTCTAAGAAGAAAGTTATTAGTTGTTCATCTCTATCATTTCTCTGGCCCAGATCATGGAGTCCCCTCACTTTTATTTCATGATCAAGTCTTTCTTCTCCAACTTTAGCATTAAAATCCCCCATTATTATCTTAATGTCTTGTTTGTCAGTTCTTCCCAGGGTCTGCTGTAGGCTGTTATAGAACTCTTCGCATTCTGTTTCATCAGAGGCTGCTGTTGGGGCATGCACCTAAATAAGTATTGTATTTCTTTTTTCTACCTCTTCGATTGTGAGCATGCAGTCATATATTGGGTTGTAGCCTACTAGGGAGACTGCTGTTGTTCTGGGCAAGTAGAATCCAACCCCACTCTGGCCTCCTCTGTTTTTGCCTGAATAAATATAGATTCCTCCTGATGGAATTGAGAAATGTCCTGCCCATCTGCGTTTTGATATAAAATGGATGTCTACATTTATAAACTGTCCATCCCCTTTTTAACTGTCAGATGTTTGCCTTGATATAAGCTTCTTACATTCCAGGTACCCATTTTTAGTGCTTTCTTTAATCTACTGGCAGAGATTTCCTTGGTAACAGAGTTAGGTTTTTCACCGTCATCTCATTTACCAGTACTCACGCTGACCTCATCCTCTCCCCCAGTTCTTGAAAATGATCTGCCTGGCCTGGGGGCCTTGCCACCAGATCTTTGTTCTTTCTTCAGATTGGCCATGTTAGGTTTCTTGGCAGTGTAAGAAGGTAGCTTGCCATTCCTTTCCTTCTTGGTAGTGACTGTTAAAAGTCGGCGACTACAGTCATTGTCTCCACAGCTGAGATCCTCTGCCTACCATTGTAGAGTGAGGATCATGACCTGTAATAACTGCTGGGTGCTAATTCACCACCTGCTCCTATGGCTTCATGTAACCTTGATTGGGGTGTGTGAAACTAAACAGGTATTCCACCTTGTCCAAGGGTGTCCCATAGACTAGCGGAGTGAAAGAAGCACCTTACTTTTCCTTTGATAGGGAATATCTACCCTGCTACCAAATCCTACATCTAAACTGCACTTAAACCCCCACAAGAGCATGAAAAAGAAAACTGTGGTGTACTCCTAATGATAATTAAATTCATGGAAGTGAGACATCTTGTCAGAGAGAGAATAAGAAACTGAACGCAGGAGGAGGAGCAGAAGAAGAAGTGATAATAATCCCACAACATTCCTTTGCTTTTAATCACTGAAAAAAAACAAAAACAAAGAAATGATACAAACCCTGCTCAAACACATCCTGGCTGAACACGCTTAACCTCAGATTCTGGAGTTCAGCTGATCCTTGTTCATCTAAGGCAGCTTGCGGGATGAGACCAGTGTCAACATGAAAAGCATCTTTAGTCCTACCTGTGTTTTCAGCATCTTCAACATTTGAGTCAACATCATCTTCATCAGGAGAAGGGACTTTCCCTGGATTTAATGTCCTTTGAGAACTTCCTTGAACTCTTTTCATGACTACTGGTGAAACGAAGCTGCAGCGTCAACTATCTGCTGTTTATACAACTGTCATTAATTTCCTGAAATAAGAGAATGTAGCTTTTTTTTTTTTTAAACAGATACAGATATCTTGCTATTATACTGTCTACTGTTTATGCAGCTCTCATTAGTTTCCTGAACAAAACCCCCAAAAAATATATATTTCTTAAAGATTTCTTGTTAGAACTGTACTTCTGCATATGTCCTCACAAGGATGCTGTCTGCTGTATGTCATGATCCGCTGCTTGGCTGTGATATCTGCATCTTTCAGCCAGACACATCTGTCTTCAGTATGGCCTATTTCTGAGACCAAGTATGCCTCCCCATCTGATCCCTGTTTACTCAGCTCGACTGTTCTCTGTTTCTGGAGGTCACTGAGAAGTACTAGCCAGCTATGGTTCACCGACCACAATGCAAGCAGTCACTTATGGGTCACTGACTGTTTATCTTATTTAACATCTTCGCTCTTCTCCGTTACTGTACAAATACTGTACAAAGGGTAAAGAACTGGACACACAGGTTAATCTGATATTCTCCCCTTTGTTTTTGTTTTAAATTAAATTAATCTCCACACCTTTTTTAAGTTGTAAAACTGCAATGACGTGTGAACATTAAATTGACTTTGAATGTGAGAAGTGATATGTCTCAAATCTGACTGAAGTAGAATCCATCAACCTCATCTCAGCAAATTTCAGGGTTAAATAAGTCATAAAGCAAATGAGATCTAAGCATATAACACTAGTCTATGCTTGGATGATTTACTCAAATGTTCCTGTCCCATACTTAAGGTGCAATAGCAGAACAATGGTAGTAGGCACACACCCTCATTATATGTCCACTTTTATGATAAAGGAAATTTTGTCACAGACAAAATAATAACTTAACATCCTCTGAATTGCTTCACGGTTAGAATCAATTAAATTTTTGCATGAACACTCAATTTCACAACTTAAAAAAAAAAGTGCTGAGATCAGCTTTACCTTAAAGTTTTACAAGGTTTATTTGCATATGTTGGATTTCATTTGTTTCATATGCAGAACTCATCCCAGACCTGACTGTCCTATTTAGTAACTCCATGTAAGTCAAATATATTTCATACACTGGTTTGTGTAAAAAGGTAAAGGTAACATTGTCATGCCTTAGGGCCACATAAGGTATATGGTGTTATGCCCATATTTTCCTTGACCTGTCAGCAACTAGAGGGTGTGGTCAGCATCACGCCTGGCCGCCTTTCCTTCTATAACTCTAGAAGAAGTCGAGTACCCGTTTCTACAGCTGGGTGACTGGGGCACCTCCACCGCATTGGAACCCTCGACCTTCGCCATGACAGACTGCACTAACCACTTCATCAGTGTACTCGTTTCTTAGTGTGAAGACGGGGATATAGAAATTGGCATCTGGCCCCTTCTGAAACTGGGAAAGAAAAGGAGGTCACCTTGTGTACCAACATATCAAAGAAAATATAGACATTAATAATATATCCCCTAACGCAACCAGAATTGAACAGGGCTACTTTTCCCTTATATTTTAGCGAAATAGCAGCTTTTTTTTTCAGTTGCAGACATAATAAGAGAATTTAGTTGAACTAAACCTGTAGAATTTATCCTTGGGGTTAATTACTCTTCACAATTATAACACCTGAGTGTTAAAATATCCATGAATTATTACATTTTTTTAAACATCTAATCACAGCACAACCGCCTCTACTGCTAGTTCGTCATGTAATACCTTTTTAGCTGAATCCATGAAAATATACATTTGCCAATTCTTTCTTTGGGTCATAAAGAGTTCCACTTCTCGCCACTTTTTATATTTTCGCATATGAAAGAGTACTGAGCCCGTGAGGACTTACATCGGTAGTTTTGCTTGCTCTCCTGTAGGCGGATCTATTTCAATACAATATTCGCTTTATCAGTGCCTTGTGGTGCACTTTTCTGTGTTATGACAATATCCCTTACATTATATTGCATTATATGTTTCTCTAACTTGTGCGATCCTTGTTATTTCCAGTAAATTCAAGTGCATTTCTTTTTCCATTCTACATAGCTTGGTGAGATATTTTTCACTTGGCCTATCACCCTTCTTTTTCCTATTGCCAGGTTCTGTGTCTTCTCATGAAATGTCCAAAAAGTTTTTACTGTCTTTTTCTTATAATTTAACTAGTTTCCATTGTTCTGAAACTTCTTCGAGGGCCTATTAATTCGTTTTTCTGTCCGCCAGAATTTGTTGCATCTTTCTCAAGAACTACATCTCCGTTACTTCCAGTTTCTTTTATCATCAATTATGACAGTATCTATTTTTATTTTTCAAAAGTCCAATTATTTATTATAACAGTTTACTGTGGTGACTTTTTTGTTTGTTTGTGTATGTGTGTGTGTGACACACAGTTGTCATACTTGTACACAATAATTATGTCTTATTGGTGGTTATTTTTGTCTGAAGTTTTTTTTTTTTTTTAACGGTAGAAGAGAAATATGACAGTATCTCTCCCTGTGTAAAGTAAGAATAATTCGACTTTCTTAAAAGTAAGGACATCCTCGTGCGGTATTAAATAATTCCTACTTTCAAAATGTAAACCACATTATTCATCAGTAAGAATGCAATCTCTGTACGCGCAAGACAGGTCGCTGTCGACTCCACTGTCTCTCAAGCTTTCTGTCTTCGTTCTCTCTCATACTAAAAATTTGCCCGCAAAAGGCACTGTGTGTTAAGAAGGCCGTTAGTGGGCAGGACGGAACTGCTGGCGAAAGAGACAAAACATTATTTTTTAACAATATACATTTTCTTTTTTCAAATACAAAACAACGAGGCTTTTGTACAATAAAATAATAGAACAGATTATTGTGTGGTTAGACCTCGGACAAAAAATATAATCAAAGCACTTTTAGACGTGAGAGAAAGACAAAGAACAAGAGAATTACTTGACAATTGAACCACTGACTCCGATAGGACGATCCCACGAGAGAACAGCGCAATAATAAACTTAGCATTTGGGGGTGCGAGTAGACTGTTCTAGTATTTCTCAGCGGAAGCCTTATAGACATCCAAGAAGTCGCACAGAATTTCGGGGAATGTATACTTCTTCTAATGTCTTCGAGGTTGTTGGTCACTTCAGATCCTGATCCCCGTCGACATGGCAAAACCAGCAGTCCTCTCCGGATCCTGATAGGAGCCCCAAAGCTTTTGCTCCAAGCTTCTGTCCTCTGGCCACGTCTCACGCCTCAGGTCTGCATAGTTTGGACACTCCTGTAGGATATGTTCTGGAGTCTGGACTCCACTGCCACATGGACACTCGTCTGTGTGAGACATTTTGAGTCGATGCAGGTGGTTCAGTAGTCTGCAGTGGCCTGTCCTTAGGCGAAAGAGGATGGTTTGCTGATGTCTTTGGGGAATGTATCTTATATATATTCTTATATCCTTCCCGTGCCGTTAAACGTCACATAGGACTCGCAAAGTAGTTTGCCAATTTTTCCTGTCTTCGACGAGTCTTTCAACCTCATCAAAGGATTTTATGCCTGTTAATTTGGCCTCTCTTAACAATGTCCTCTTCAGAGTTTCACGCGGTTTGCCTCTTTTTCTTTGGCCTGTTGTGTTCCACTTGATAGCTTGTTTTGGGATTCTCTGATCATTTATTCTCATCAAGTGACCAACATATATGTCCATCTCCTTTTCCTCATCACCCATGAGACTGGTTGTTGTTCAGTCATCTGTCTTATCTCTGCATTGTTCTTGAATTCGTTCCACTTAATGCCGAGTATTTTCCTTAGGCATTTGTTTTCAAAGAGTCTAATTTCTTTTCTATTTATTTAGTTGTTTTCCAGCTTTCACATGCATAAATGAGGGTGGATATTACATTTGAATTGAATAGTCTTAACTTGGTTTTTGTGCTTATAACTTTTGAATTCCATATGTTCTCAAGATTCTTGAAGATTGATGCTGCTTTTGCAATTCTGATCCTAACTTCCTTTCTAGTGTCACCATCCTAGTATATGTAGCTGCCAATGTATGCAAATTGATTGACTTCTTCAATATCTGTCCCTTCTATGTGTATTTTTCCATTTTGATTAATGGGAATATTTTCATTATGGGGAATGTATAAACTAGTAAAAAAAATAGTTATATATACTTAGTTGTGTATACTTATACAACAATTATTCGTGTGTTACAGAATTTTTGGGAGGGGTGCACGAGTGAAAGATGTAAACTTCTTTCTTCTGTAGCGATGGATAGGCACAGGGAATATGTTAATTTTAAAAATTAAAACTAGGTCACAAGCATAAAACGATCGAGAGACACTGGAGTTGACAATGACCTGTCTTTTTATACGAAAAACTATATTCGTAATCCCTTACCAGCGACGCAGAGACGCCAGAGCTGCAAAAATTGGTACCATACACGACGATACTGTGGAAAACAGCCATATTACTGAGGTACACGGAACTCAAAGATGTTCACCAGTGAAAGAAGAGAATACAGAATGTTCACTTGAACATACTTGAAGCTCATTTACCAGGATTCAATTATGCTTTTGGAGGAGATATGAAAGAGCTTGACACAGCAGGGAACAATAATTTAAACCGAGGCTTCTCAGTCCGGATTTTGAGACGGATCTCCAGTTGGTTCCGCCGGAGGTCATGAGTGAAGATGTCTTCTAGGTATTTCGGGCGGAACCGCTAGCCTCCTGTTATTTTGTAAACGTTGCCCCGTGTTTAAAAATAAATCCCACTTTAGCCTAAGCCAAAAATTTACATATAGGTTTTGTTTGCCTTTAGGGATGATGATGCTCTCCGATGAGGCAGTCAGCGACCCACAGCTGATATATCAGCGTCAGGTTAGCGAACAATAGCTGATATGCCAGCGTCAGCGAACCATAGCCAGTTTCAGGTTTAGCGACCCATATCTGATATGCCAGCGTCAGGATTAACGAACCACAGCAAACCAAGACCCTGTTCCACCTCTCCTTTGGTACCCCCAGTAACAGGCCTAGCCTGACCAGCGGGACAGAGATCGCCATAATCCTCATGGTGGTGGAGGTGCTACAAAAGCATTGCACACCCCCTGCTTTTTAGCTGTACTCCGGGACTGAAAAAATAGCCGCCATAACCCGCTCCCACGCCGCTACGATGCTGTGCCTCAATACCGCCACAGCAGCGGCTGCAAAGAGCACCAGCTCGCAGTTACAGGGAGATAATATAAGTTGTTTGCCTTTCATTTTCGACATTATGATTATGGAAGAAAGAAATTAATTTCCAGAAAGGTTAATCTTAGTTACATGCTTTTGCTTGTTTGTTGCTTTTTTTTTGGTATCCAAAACAAGTTGATTAAAAACGTCATTTTTAGTTCCACATAAGGAAGAAAGAAAACTCCTTGTCTTGTCAGTACCATATACCGCCTGCTATACCACAGTCAGTCATTTGCATGTCCCTTGCGGAACTTTGCCTCCCTAATAGCATTCCTGTAGGCCTCTCGGTTGTAAGCAAGATGGCCTGTTGGTGATGCATCCATTTGCAGATCATCAACGATGTCTTGCAACCTTCTTTGCTTTGGTTTTCCTCTCTTTCTTTTTCCCATTATGTACCCTCACAAGACACTTTTCTCTAGATTATCATGACGTTCAGTGTGTCCAAAATATTTAAGTTTTCTCTCTTTAATCCTCTTTACTAGCCAGCCTTGTTCAATATTAAGTTTGTAGTGTGGATATGTTTGTTCTGTTTTTTGTGTCCATGATATTTGAAGAACTCTTCTGTAGCATTTACATTCAAAGGCATTTATGTTTCTCAGCTGTTTTGTTAAGTGTTCAGTTCTCTATCAGGCATATGTTGCAATGGGAAAGATGCATGGCCTTAAAAATCTTATTTTTGTAGTTCTGCCTGTTCCTCTCCACAGAATCTTTAGTTGTTTTACTTTCTGAAGAGCGATAAATGTCCTCCTTTTAATTTCCCTCATTGTATCTCCATTATTAGTTAACAGTGATCCAAGATATTCAAAACTCTCCGCTTCTTCCAGTTTTTCCTCATTGATACATATATCAGCTGCCTTGTTTGTTTTGTCAGTTGTCATCAATTTAGTTTTCTTCGCATTAAGATAAAGGTTTTGCTCTTCACTATTATTACGGACTGACATAATTAGTTTTTCCATTCCTTTTTGTGTTGTGGGCAGTAATACTGTGTCATCAGCATATCTAATCTCTGGTATTTCATAACTTCCATTTTTTATGGCATCGTAATATTCTTTGTCTACATCTTCTCTAACATTCCTCATTATATTTTCAGTATACAAGTTAAATAAGCAAGGCAACTGGACCCCTTGTTTTATGTCAAACCAAGTTGTTGTTTCACCATTTATTCTTACTGCTACTGTTGGTCTAGATACAGCAGTGATATCAGTTGTATCACATGTGTTGGAGATCCCATTTTTTTCCATTATTTTCCAGAGTTTCTGGTGTTGTACACAATCACATGCCTTTGAATAGTCTATAACAGATAAATGTGAATTCACATTAAACTCTCTGCATTTCTCTATTATTAATCTTATATTGAATATATGATCTCTTGATCCTCTTCTTTGCCTGAAACCAGCTTGGACCATATTGACTTCTTCTTCTGTGTTCCTATGAAGTCTCCCCATTATGATTTTTAATAGAATTTTACTGCCATGACTAATCAGGGCAACAGTTCTATAGTTTGTGCATAATTTCAGGTTACCCTTTTTTTGGCCAAATACCTGAATGCCATATCTTTTTACATAGTGCATGATAGATTGTTGCACATTCCTTTCCTCCTGCTTTAATAAATTCAGCTGTTATCTCATCACATTCTGGTGATTTACCATTTTTCAGATTCTTTATTGCCCATAAAACTTCTATTGTTGGTTCGGGTTCTTTCTCCTCCAATAATAATTCACACTATTGGTGTCTGCTTTCACAGCCAGTTGTTTCATACATTCCATAAAATTCCTTCCATCTTTCTAGAATTTCCTGTCTCTGTCAAGGTATTCCCCATCTTGTCACAAATTACATTTAGCTTAGGTGTGACATTTCTCGTCAACGTCTTCATTTCTTTAAACATTTCACTATCTCTTCCACACTTCTGATGTCCTTCTGTTCTTCACAACAATCTTGTATGTATTGTTTCTTATCTTTTCTTATGTTTCTTCGTACTTCTTTTGTTAAAGATTTATATTTCTCTTTGTTGTTGTTTGTCACTTTCCATTGCGTCTTCATTTCTCTATGTTGTTTTATCAGTTCTAATGTGCCTACTTTAATCCATCCACTCTTTTGTGTTTTCTTTACCGGAACCATGTCTTTAGCTGTTGCTATTAAGATATCTCTGGCCTGTGTAGCCAGATCGTCTAGTGTCATCTCCTCCTGTACAGCCATCAGGATTTCGAAACAGTTCTTCGCTTCTATACCATATTGTTCTTGTATTTTTATAAGATCAAAGCAGAGTGGTCTTGATCCTGCAACTGTCTTTTTTTATCTTTATCTTCATGTCTGCTATTAATAACTCATGGTCCGTGTCACAATCAGCACCTGGTAAAGTTTTTGCAGATGTTATACTTGATCTCCACCTTCTTTGCACATTAACATTTTTTATATTATATATTCTTTTTGGTGATGGAGGCCTGCTAGATAAACTAAAATGGAGAGACAAAATTTCTGTCTATGCTACTGACTTATATATATATATGGTGTGTGTGTGTGGGGGTGGTGGCAGCTGGGAGGAGGTAGGGGAGAACATGAAGCAAAAAAAAAAAAAAAACGCAGTAAATGTTTTAATGAAGGGGTTCCGTGGGAATTTTTAAAAAGAATCCACAGGTTTCTCTGGGGCAAAAAAAAAATGTTGATAGGCTAAATTAAACGATAAAACAGTGACAATTTACAGTTGAATGGTTATCATCACTTCACATGTAACACGTCCATATGTGCTCCAGTCTCCTCCTGTAAAGAGGGATCCCTGTACAATACATGCACTCCGTAGCACAGTTCAGAATCCAGGCAAACTGACTATGAAGAGTGAGAATTTACAGGTAAGTAAAATGGTACTAATAGCGAGAATGTTTCAGAACAAGGTTTAAATAAAGGTTTAAGTGCAAGAGAAACTGACTATTTGTATTAACATAAGGTTCAAATACTTCAGAAGCAATGGTCCATGAAAACGGTATCTCTTTCCCTCCCTCCTCTCTTCTCTCTGTCTCACCTCACTTCCCTTCAGTCACTTACTCACTCGTGAAAAACTGCAGACCAAGTTAAATAATTTTTTGTTTCATTTTTTTTTTTTTTTTACTGAAAGAAAGTACACAAAACCCCACTTTAGAATGACAGGTTTATTCAGCAAGCAAAAAACAATATAAAATTCACATGAAAATTTGCCTGGTTCTGACACTTTTACAATTATAAGGCAAAATTTAGCAACAAGTTTGGCCAAATTGATAATCCACACCAATGGATGGTAATATTTTCTGAAAAAAAAAAAAAAAGCAACAACAAAAATTAACAATGCTAAAAACTTGACAAACATGAAAAAGCGATCATCCTGCAAGAACATTCAGCTTTCCAGACTGAATTACCAAGAGGTAGAGTTCACAAAAATGAGTTTCAACAAATCAGCTTTCTAATTTGAACAGCAATATATTTTTTAAATGCTCATGATACAGATACATTTCAATGTAAAATTGAGAGTTCTAAGAAAATGTGCCATTTAGAACATTCCTGTACACAGGATATATATTCCACTAATGTCCTTCATCCAACTTTTAACTCAGTTTCCAAAAACTGTCCATATTACAATTTGAAATTTAGTTAGTGTCCTGTAAAGAACATGAGAGGCAATGCTAGAAGCAATTTCTTAGAATAATGTTAACAGTACCATGGACAGTTATGATGACAAAAAAGGAATGTCTAGCAAAAGTCAATGAAAAATGGGACTTAAAAACCATAAGCCAAACGGCAGTCAGCATTCCCTGGACATATAATGAGAGAGAGAGGACTTAAAAACATTATAACAACAGGAAAGATAAATGGGAAGTGAAGAAGATGAGAGTAAAGTGATAATATCCTGGACAACATAATGTGATGATAGGATAGAAAAAAATCACCAAGTGAAATGCTGAAAAAAATATCAAGGATTGAGATCTGTAAGAAAGATGGCTGCCAAAGCCTGTTGGCATGACACATGATGATGATTCTGATCTTAAAGAAAATAAGATTATTTAAAATAATACAAAACATGTGAATGCAATTTGAATCATAGGGCAGGATTCACAAGAAATCAACACTAAGAACTATTTCAAAACATAAAAGCTAGGGACTAAATATCATTAAAAAAAAAAAGGGGTAGCAAAACTTTAATATCTGTACAACTAATGGCTGATTACTGAGTTCAGGACTTCTGCAGGACGAACAGTCATCTATGCCACAAGGCAGCAGTGCACTAAACATTCAGCCATGAAGGATCCCTAACTACCCCGACTGCGTGGATTGTGTATCATCCTCTCATGAACAGCTGGTTGCTTGTTCTGTTAGGGAGTTTGGAATTTGATTCTCTGACACTTGTGATGTTTCTTTCTCTCACATCTGTGAATTTTACCAAATATTTCTGAGTGGTTTCCCCTACCTTCATTTAACCTAGAAATAAAAAGGTAAAAGAAATAAAACATTTTAAAACATTATATGCATACAATTAAAACCAGCCATAAGAAATATAAGGGTGTCTGAGTGGCGAAGTGGTTAGTGCACTGGTCTCTCATGGCGAAGGTCGGGGGTTTGAATCCGGTCGGCGGCACCCCAGTCACCCAGCTGTAGAAATGAGTACCCGACTTCTTCTGGAGTTGGGGAAGGAAAAGGCAGCCAGGCGTGATACTGACCATATCACCCTCTAGTATGCTGACAGGTCAAGGAAAATATGGGCACTAACACCATATCCCTATGTGCCTCTAAGGCATGACAGGGTTACCTTTACTTTTTTTTACTTTACTATAAGAAATATAAAAGCTAAAGGTAAAGGTAATCCTGCCATGCCTTAGAGATATATAGGGATATAGTGTTAGTGCCCATATTTTCCTTGACCTGTCGGCACACTAGAGGGTGATACGGTCAGTATCACGCCTGGTTGCCTTTCATTCCCCAGGTTCAGAAGAAGTTGGGTACCACCAATTTCTACATCTGGGGAGGTGGGGAAGGGCCACCTCTGGCCAGATTTGAAACCCTGACCTTGGGCATGAGAAACCAGAGCATTAACCATATTGCCACTCATACAACTATAAGAAAAAAATGTATGCACAAAATTTACTTTCACAAGTTTTCAAATCATTTTAATACTGGAAGCTGCTCTTCATAGCTTCTGTGACTATCTGTCTTTACACTAACTTTTTTTTCATATTTGTAACAGTGGAACTGTACAGATAAATCTTGTAACAAAATAACTTAGACCATCTGATAGATATCAAGCAAATACATGCAAGACAATAAACACAACAAACATCTGAATAATGATGCTCTTTTTGAGACACAGGATGTTTACAATTGTTCAGTTTGGGTGATTTTATCAAAATGGGGATAATGCAGTCTTAAAAATTACTGCTACATAAAAAGCTTCAAGAAATATTTTGTACTTGACATACATGTTACGTGAAAAAGAAAAACAAAGTATGTTAAAAGGTTTAATAATGATTTTTAAAAAATCATGTGTGATCTCTTTTTTAAAAACTCGTAACAACTTATTATCATAAAAAGCAAACATAAAAATGAACATCTCTAATGGGCTTGAGTTCTGTAGTTCACATATATAATGCACATATCATATTCTAAATGATTTATCAAGTTTAGCAATGGGAGTAAAGTGGACTGTATCACATAGATGACTGAGCTGCCCATATAGCCAGACCCTATCCCGACCCTATCCCACCCCTATCCTTTTATTTAAGCTTGGGTAACGGGAAAAAGCTGCCATGGTTCCCAAGGTAGTAGAGTTTCCTGACAAAACTGCTCCCCCCTCCCTCCACACTTACTCTAGGACTTCAAGCAGGACAACATCTCATCTGATATACCATGACTGCAGTAAGCAAAACGAGATGCATTTTGTCATTTTAGGTGAGCATATCAATGTGCCTATAGATAGCCTGCTAAAGTTTGGTGAAACCCACTTACTATTTACTAGTAATTTTTTTTTATTACTAAGTCCATTTTTTTTTTGGCCAGTGTGTCAGACAAAATGTGCTTAAAAGTTTAGATTTTGTTAATACCTAAACACTGCGAGCTCAGACTCAACCATGGCTGGTCTCAAGCCCAGATGAGAAAGGAGGATGGCTGGACATAGGGCCAGCTACCCAGTTCCATAAAAATACTTTAGCTGTGAAAAACGATAACATATCTCAGCAGCATTACAGACAGAGAGAGGGTGGTACAGAAGCAGATATTACGGCAAGAACTGAGAAGGCATTTCTACAGCTAAGAAACATCCGGAAGGCCAAGGGAATATCCCTAACGACAAAACTTGATTCTGTTCAACACTAAGAATTAAATCGGACATGCTGAGTGGATCAGAAACAGGACAGCAAGATTACCAAGAGACTGCAGGCCTTCAGATTAGATGACCAGATACCATCAGTAATGAAGAGCTAAGGCAGAAAATGAACCAACCCACAGTGAAAGAAGTGATAATGAAAAGACACTGTAGATGGATAGGACATACATTTTGTAAGCCTGCTACAAACATAACCAGACAAACTCTCACCTGGAATCCACTGCAAAAAAATGTTGATGGCCTATGCCCTAGATAAAGGTAAAGAAGATGAGTTAGATGGACTATGAGCTCAAAAAGTTTGAGAACCACTGCCATAACATCTAAAAGGCAGCTTTTTCATAGGAAAAAACTGAATACCAGATGATCCACCTAAAAACCAGTAATACAGACTTCCACCTCCTTAACTATTACTGTCCTAATGACCGCCCACTTGCTTAGAAACAATCCCACACAAAGAGAGACTGATGGTCTGTGGAGATTTTAACAGCCATTTCCAGAGCTGGGGCTATGACTACATAGACAAGAGAGGAGAGGAAGCCGAGAGCTGGCAGGATGATAATGGACTTCTCCTGATCAACCAGCCAATGGATCCCCCAACATTTTACTCAAGGGCTTGGCATACAACCTCAACACCAGATCTGCATTCCACTTTCCAGACCTGAAGTGGAACATTACACGCAAAGTTGGAAAACAACTTGGAGGAAGCAACCATTGACCAGTCTTCCTGACAATAGAAAATAAACTCCTTAACACCAGTAGCTCTCTCCCCAGATGGAACTATAAAAAAGCAAACTGGACAATGTACAGACTCATACAGGTATCCTGGTGGGACAGCTGTTCATAAAAGGAAAGGATATTTAACAGCATAGTGAAGGATTTCAATGCTTGTATCCTTCAGGCCACCCATGAAACCATTCCCAGAGAAGCTCGTAGGGACTATAAACCATACTGGTCTAGTGAGCTGGGAAAATTCCATGATGACGTGGAAACAGCTCGAAAGCAAGCATAAAATGGACCATGCCACGAACACCACAATAATTACCAACATGCTAAGGCCAAATTTCAGACAGCCAAGCTGCAAGTAGGATGGGAAAGTTGGAGAGAGAAAACAGAGTCCCTAAATTTTGACAAGGATGGAAGAAAACTGTGGAAACTAATCAAACAGTTAAACGATGAGAGCACTGGAAGAAGTACAAAGATTACACTAATAGAGGATAGGACAACTCTTACAGGTAAGCAGGTAGCAGATCACTTTGCTCCCATGTTTGCACAAGACTGCAACATTGATATCCATCCAGAGAAAGAGCGTACAGTGCGCACTGACTCACAGAAAGAAGAGGAAAAGTGGAGGTCATGGATGCACCAATCAAATGCAGCAAGTAAGACCTCTCTCTCTCTCTGAACCTTAAGTGCCCAGGGCACATGGGGCTTCTGCAAGGGTTTTCCAGAAATACTTGTCCTTTGCCTTTTTTCTGCTCTTGCCCAGGTGAGCCCTCTATTGCTCAATATCCTTTCTGTTCTTCTCCATGTCTCTTTTGGTCTACCCTTACTTCTGTTCCCCTGTGGTGTCCATCTTAGTGCTATTTTTGGTAGTGAGTTGTCAGTCATTCGGAGCACATGTCCCAACCATCGCCAGTGTTAGACCTAGCAGTCAGTAAACTGAAACCAAGGAAATCACCAGGATCAGATGGAGTGTCCAATGAAATGATCAAGAACCTGGGAATGGCAGCAATGGGAAAGCTGTTGGATAATTTCAATATGTGTTGGAGCACAGGTAAGTTACCTCAAATCTGGAAGGAAGCAAGCATGGTACCACTGCTAAAGCCAGGGAAAAACAGCAATACAGCCTCCAGCTACAGGCCAGTCAGTCTCACTAGCTGCCTCTGCAAAACGATGGAACACATCATTGACCTGAGGCTAAAACGGTACCTAGAAAATGAAAACCTTCTTGTTCCACAACAAGCAGGATTTAGGGATTACTACAGTACAGAAGATCAAGTGACCTATCTCTCTCAAGAGACTGAGGATGCATTCCAAGAGAAAAACCTTGTACTAGCAGCATGGACAGACTGAAGAAAGCTTTGATAAAGTATGGAAAAAAGGTCTGCTGTGGAAACTAAGAAACTGCAATGTGAATGGAAGACTGTACAACTGGATCAAGTCCTATTTACACAGTAGAAGGGCTTGAGTAATAATGGATGGACACAAAAGCCAGAAAGTACTGCTGCGACATGGTGTACCACAAGGAGGAGTTCTTTCACCTACACTATTCCTGGTATTCATTAATGACCTGGTCAAGGAACTTCCCTATGGAATCACAAAGCGGCACTGTATGCAGATGATCTGGTCATGTGGTGTACAGATGAATATGCGACAGTTGCTACACAGAGACTCCAAAGAGCAGCGGACATCTTAACATCATGGACGAACAAATGGTGTGTAAATATCAACATAGAGAAATCAAGTACCACTCTGATCACTTCTCATCTAAACAAAAAGCAGGTAAGATCTTTGTAAATGAAATATCCTTAAGGAATGACATTTACTTAAGGATGGACATTTACACCAACCCATTTACTTAGGAGTGACTCTTGACCCAAAACTGACTTGGAAGCAACACAGCAATGCAGAAGAAAACTAGCCATATTAAGAAAACTGAGTGGAACCACATGGGGAGCTAGTGAAAGAATCCTCGCTGCATAATCTAGACAAGATCAGTCACTACGGATTACCACAGGTGCCATGAGGTCCATACCAGTAGTAGAAATGCAGACAATAGTTAGTGTTCAAGCACTAAAAAAATGTAGAGAAGCAAAGGCCATGACCTTGGAAGAGAAATTCCTCAGCTCTGTAAGCCATCCCCTAAAGGAGAGATTCAATAACTTGGCACTAAGATGGCTTAAAAGAAGCAGCTTCATTCATCAGGCCAAGCCTATGCGTAAGCTGATATCTGACCTTCCAACTGTAATCGCTCTAGTATCATCTGCACCAGAGCATACACCGTGGAAAGAAGCAGATTATACACAAATAACTATTCAGACTGAAGTGAAAGGTGTGCTGAATGGTGAGATGCAAAGCAATCTTGTAAGATCAACAGCCACACTTAGTGTGTTAGATGACAAATATCCATGTGACACCTGGATATGTGTGTATACAGACAGATCAACACAAAGCCATAAAGAATGGAGGGGCAGGAGCAGATACTGAATATCCAAACAGCACCACTGACAAGATTTCCATACCCACTGGAAAATACTGCAACAACTATGATGTAGAAGTTAGGGCAGTTATTGTTGCACTTGAGAAACTATCAGATTCCAGAAGTGATACACTCATTCATTTGCATGTCCCTTGCAGAACTTTGCCTCCCTAACAGCATTCCTGTAGGCCTCTTGGTTGTGAGCAAGATGGCCTGCTGCTGCTGCATCCATCTGCAGATCATCAACGATGTCTTGCAGCCATCTTTGTTTTGGTCTTCCTCTCTTTCTTTTTCCCATTATGTATCCTTCCAATACGGTCTTCTCTAAATTATCATGACGTTTAATGTGTCCAAAATATTTAAGTTTTCTCTCTTTAATTCTCTTTACTAGCTAGCCTTCTTCAATATTAAGATATATTTGTTCTTTTTTGTGTCCACAATATTTGGAGAACTCTTGTTTCTCAACTGTTTTGTTAAGTGTCCAGGTCTCGCAGGCATATGTTGTGATGGGAAAGATGCATGCCCTTAAAAATCTTATTTTTGTGGTTCTGTCCGCTCCTCTCCCCAGATTATTTAGTTGTTTTACTTTCTGAAGAGCGATAGATGTCCCCCTTTTAATTTCCCTCATTGTATCTCCATTATTAATTAGTAGTGATCCAAGATATTCAAAACTCTCCACTTCTTCCAGTTTTTCCTCATTGATACATATTTCAGCTGCCTTATTTGTTTTGTCAGTTGTCATCAATTTAGTTTTCTTTGCATTAAGATAGAGGTTCTGCTCTTCGCTGTTCTTACGGACTGACATAATTAGTTTTTTCATTCCTTTTTGTGTTGTGGAGAGTAATACTGTGTCATCAGCATATCTAATCTCTGGTATTTCATAACCTCATTGATACATGCCCTGTAGTAATTCTCACAGATGCAAGATCGGTACTGGAAGCTCTTCAGTGCAACAAACTACCAGATCTTATGGATGCCTTGTCAAAAATTGGATTACAACATGGAGTCACCTTGCAGTGGATTCCCTCCCACTGTGGGATACCAGCCAAAGAGAAAGCTGACTGTCTGGCCAAAGAGGGCACTGAAATGGAGCAACCAGACATACCAATCACTTATAATCAGAAGAAAATGATAAAAACCTACAGGAAGCCACAAACACCATCACATGATGACTATCACATGCTAAACAGAAAGGAACAAGTCACATTTTCTGTCTCCAAACAGGACACAGCCGACTCCGAAGTCATATGTATACAAAGTTTAAAGTTGGTACTACTAATCTTTGTACATGTGCCGGTTGCCCCAAACTGTGGAACATATCCTCCAAAACTGCACCAACTACGAGACACTAAAAAGTAATTACTGGCCCAGTGAAACCACCAAAGAAGATAAACTCTAAGGTTCCATACATGAATTACAAAAAACAGTGAAATTTATCCAAGAGACAGGACTGCAGATATAGACAGACAATTTGTATGAAGAATAAGATAGGAAAAAAAATGTTTCTGTGCGGAATGATTCATTAGTAAGGTTATTTTTATTTAACACAGGAATACAGAGATTCTAACCATCAATACTACTGTAAAACACAGCACCTATTAGTTCAATCTCTGTGGTCTCAGTTACATTTGTGAGGTGAACTAATTGCCCTGATATGTGTATGCTCAAGTGCACTGAATGTGTTAGAACAAGCAGTAAAACTTGAATGGAATGATGACATAAGGCACAGTCCAAGTATATGGTTGGACATACATTCATGCACTTGTAACATTGTCAACAATGACATCGTGGAAAGTACTAAAAATCAAAGATAGGGAGCATTTAGCTGTGACTTGCAAGTCACAGCTAAGTGCTCCCTTTTTCCCTTCTATTTTTTCCACTCTAATTTTTTACATTCATGCAAGTTTCTATTTATCTACTTTCTCTTCTTTGTTTTGTATGTTTCTGTGTGATTAAGATGTAAACTGAAAAGTCACAAAATGTGTGCTCAGTAACTAATAAAGCTGTTTCTAGTTTTGTTTTGAAATGTTTAACATTTTGTTGTAACAGCTTTACTGCAGTGGCTTTGTGCATATTTATATATTTAGTCTTATATATACTTATATTAAAAAAAACTATTTAAATGAGGCAAAGCAATGACTGAATGAAAAAAAAAAAAAAAGACACAATGGTTGATGAAAGATGGGCCCAGCTGCATACAGACCTTGAAGCTATCACAGAATATAAAACAATCATGATCATCTATTCATCTTCATACAAGCTCCTGGTTAGAAATCTTAGGGAGGTTTGTACATTTTTTTTCCTCCAATTTTTACTTGTTTTTTTTTCTCAATGATGAAAATATTATCTGGCAGCTTTTATTCAAAGTAACAACTACATTTAACAACCCAAGACTACAAACAAGACAGTGAGCAAAAAAACAAAGAATGTTAATAATATGTACAGTATATCAGGGGTTCTAACCCAAGGGAAACTACCCTCCAGAGGAGAATTTTAGTTTTTTTTAAAAGTGTTTTTTTGCTGGGGAGGTGGGGGAGGGAATGTGTGCAGGAAAAGTGGAATCTGGTACCACAGACTCAAACTGTTGAAATATTATAAGCATATTTTTTTGGAAATGCAACTTTTGCCTCTTGAGTAATGTGGGAGGGAGGGAAAAGATATTCTAACATGGGGGGAAAAAACTTGGAAAACCTTTATATATATATAAACATAAATAAACCAAATAAGCAAAATAAGCAAACCAAAAAAACAGGGCAGTGAGATGGCAGAAAGATATGAGACAAAAAAAAAGACAGCTAGATGGCTGACAGATATGTAACAAAACAAGATGGTGAGATGGCAGAAAGATATGAAACAAAAATAAGATAGCAAGACATATATGTAACAAAACAAGACAGTGAGATGGCAGAAAGATATGAGACAAAAATAAGACAGCTAGACAGATATGTAACAAAACAAGATAGTGAGATGGCAGAAAGATAGGAAACAAAAATAAGACAGCAAGACAGATATGTAACAAAACAAGACAGTGAGATGGCAGAAAGATATGAAACAAAAATAAGACAGCTAGACAGATATGTAACAAGACAGTGAGATGGCAGAAAGATATGAAACAAAAAAAAGACAGCTAGACAGCAGGAAGATATGTAAACTTCAGGTAAAGGATTTCCATGCAATCATGAAGATGATGAAGAAAGATTAAAGACTGCATTGAAACAAAAAATTAAGCTTTAAAATACTTTGAAAAGAAAATAAAAAGTGAATATATCTAGGCAAATATATCTGGCCAAAGAAAAGAGGGGTTGACCACGTGAATCTCTAAAGAGGACATTGTTAAGAGAGGCCAAATTAGTAGGCATAAAATCCCTTGATGAGGTTGAAAAGCTCGCCAAAAACAGGAAAACTTGGCAAACTACTAAGCAAGTCCTATATGATGTTTAACGGCATGGGAAAGATGTAAGATATTTGGCAAGACACAGACACACTGAACAAGTAACCATCATCCAGAGCCACAGACTAAACACAGTAAGACTCCTCCTGACCTATAGCATCAATATCCTGAAAAAGTGGTCTGATTCCCCTCAAATTGTGATCTGTTACTATATGATTTTGTATCATATAGACCAAGCACAACCTATTCATCATTGTGTTTTGGATAACATAATGTACAACAAACTGTACATGCAGAGTTTTTTTCCCTGACAGCACTCCCACTGTCCTTCGTACTCCCTGGGCTTAAGCATGATAAGCCTACTGGCCATCACTACCACTGCATTCACAAATAACTTACAAAAAAAAAAGCCATTTTATAACTGAAAACTATATTAAAGTGTATACAAAAATATTTCAAAGAAGCAATATGAGATTCACCCTTTTGCAAACAAAAATGAAACCATACAAAAGAAAATACAACAAACGTTAACTTCACAATGAAACACAATTAAGTCTTATAAAGTTCTTTACAGCAACATCTGAGCAATGATTCTATCTATAAGTGGAATCCACATTAATGTTGCCTTGTAAAAAAAAAAAAAAAAATCAACCGAATTAAGATATGTACAATAAAGAGAGAAAAAAAAACAAAAACTGCGCCCCACAAAATGAAATTATTGACAAAATACACAAAAAAAAAAACAACAAAAAAACGGAAAGGAAAAAACCTAAGTCCTAGAGAATGTGAACGGGTTATATTTCATGGACATAAAAGAAAACAAATACAACACATCTGAACAAATGAACTTAAAAAAAATAATTTAAAAAAAACACAGGAATCTGATAATTATAGTTTTTTGGCCATATCAAGTACCATAATAATATATAAAAAAAGTAACTGAAGGAAAAAAAGACAAGACGTACAGCAGAAAGAAATGAATAGGAATCATTTTTACATGGGGCACCGAGATAACAGGAGACAGGGCAGGCTGGAGATCCATTACAGTCAACTTTCACTGGGAAGATGGCACAGGATGATGATAATAATAAATAAAAGAACAATACATGACTCAGATTAGTGCACAGCCCCACACAGTTTCTCTGCACCATGGTCTCCATATTTACATAGAGTTTTACCCAGGGAGGCAAAAACCAGAAACTATAATCAAAACAGACATCAAGTGGACACAAGAAGAAATGTGGAAGCAGTGTCAAAAGACATGAACTAGTGTTTGGTCATTAAAGAATCTGCTGACTTGGACAAGAATCTGAGAATCAGGGACAATAGAAAGCACTGAGAAAAGCAGCTTCTGATAAGGGCATCATGGGCTGTTTGCTCAATCAGTGTCAACTGACAAAATGTCTAATTTTAATGATTTATAGTTTTAAAAAAAACAGTTGCCAGAAGGACAAAGTTCATCTACTTACAAAGTCTATATTCAAAACTCACTTTATACAGAATAATTACAAAAGATGGCAGTCTACAAACTGAATTTAACTCATTTGATACTGCACGTCCATTTATGGATGCTTACAGTCTACGTGTTCCAACCGGAGAGCCATTAATGGATGCATGTTTTTTTTCATTGGAAACTCGATGTAACTTTTCATTTAACCAGTCAGAGCTCTTCTCAATCAAAAGTTTAAAAACTTCCTGTCACACCTGTTAATGGAGGATATTTTGAAATTCATAGGCAAAATAGTCACGGCCAATAGACTTGGGCAATTTTACTGGACGTGTTTCTGGCAATGGTAGACCTGTTAGATTTATTGGATGTCAAAAACATCCCCATATACTGATGCAAATAATGTTTTCTTGTTGACCTACATATTTCATATCAGATTATGACACAATGCTGATAGTGCCCAAAAAATACTTTCATCTTTTCATACCAGTTGTTTTCTTTTCTTTTTTTAATGACAAATAACTTAATTTATGGAATTGTCATTCATTTTCACTTATTTTGACATATGATATATACATGTTGAACATGGAATGAGTTTGTTACACTGACTTAGAAAGGGACCCCCTTCTATCACAACACCCGCTCAGCCACGTTAACGTCTGCGTTGGTACCAGATTAAGGCCTGTGTTTTTGGCTGGGGGTATTGATTGATTTAATTTTTTTAAAAATCTACAAGTAGTCAAATCAATAGTAAACCTGTGTCTTATGCAGCAACAGTGGACAGTATGATGTCTTGCCACTTTTCTTTCCCTGAACTCCAGAATGATAGCCACTTATTTTTACAGCTGGGTCAGTCCAGATATCTTCATCAAGAATAAATCCACCAAGTTTCACTATGTGAGATGAAAACAGTTGTCTCTCATGAATCTCCAATTATGTGCTGCAGAAGGAAAAGATCTTACAACCATGACCAGCCATGGACTTGAAACCCCAGGGAGAAAGAGGACACAGCAGAACACAAAGCACATACAAGCAAAAGAAACCTTTCAGACAAAACTGCAAAATGTAGAAAAGAATAAATGCCTAAGACTGGATCAGGTTAAGAGTTGCTGCTACTGTTTTATGTGCCTCAGGGCATGATTAGGTCTGACAGTGATACTAGTGCTTCTTTTACATTTTTTCTGCAAACATTCCATCACAAACTGGACAAAACCTTGGCTTGAAAAATAAAAGCACAGACTTTGATGTTTCCAGTTTCTCATCATCAACTGCACCGTGCAAATGTCTAGACACTCATGCCCACCCACCCCACCCCCCATGAAATTACAGCTTCTACAGATAAAGCACCCTCAATCCCAAAACTTTGTATCAAGAGTTAAATCCCCTCTTAACTGAATCAACAGATTTTAGTTTACGCCTCATTTCCTCATTAGTTCTAGGTTTCTGAGCATCACTTTTCACACTTGCAGACGCACGTACATCACTCTGACTCTCTTGTTTTTGCTGGGTAACATTCTGTTCAGGTGCCTTAGCATTAAGTTCCAATGTTGTTTCATTACTGAAAGCTGCCACTACGCTGTCTTTTTCTGAAGCAACACTTTCATTTCTTGACCCATTTGAAACTCCAGTGCTGTTTACAATGGATATCACATCAGCTTTTACATCTCTCTTTTTCCTGCTGACATCATCTATATTATGCTGAGGTTCAATGTTATCTACCTTATCCTTATCTAGATTTACTTCTGACTTCTGTACATGCTGAAGGTCAGCCTCACGTTCCTGCTGGTTCACTGCAATCTCCTGCTGTTGTGGTTGAACCGAATTCTGCTGCTGTGCTTGTGAAATAGGAGGCTGTTGTTCCTGCTGAAATAAATTCTGAGACTGTTGCTGTTGTTGCTGCTGCAGTAAAGTCTGAGGTTGTTGTTGTTGTTGCTGCAGTAAATTCTGAGGCTGCTGTTTCTGCTGCAATAAATTCTCAGGCTGTTGTAAGTTTTGGGGTCGAGGTAGCTGTGGTAAGTTTTGAGGCTGCTGTTGCTGTTCTGGCAAAATTTGAGGCTGTTTTTGCTGTGCCAAGTTTTCAGCCTTCCGCGGCTGTTGTAAGTCTTGAGGCAGCTGCTGCTGTGTCAGGTTCTGACCTGAGATCTGATCAGGATTGACTAGAAGCTTGTTCGCCTGTTGCTGCTGCGCTGCCTGAGGCTCATTAAGCAGCACTTGCTGTGGTGGAATGCCTTGCTGCTGATTTCCCTGAAGCTGTTGCTGCTGATCTTTCTGTTGCACTAAGGGTTGTTGCTGACCATCCTGCTCATCATGACTTACTTCTAACAGTTTTTCAGCTTCCTGTGGTTGTTTTAACTGCTGCTGTTGCACAGCAGGATCCTGCTGCTGCTGTACCAGCTGTTGCTATGGGAGACACAAAGAAAAGGAATCTGAACAATCAAAAATGCTTATATAAACAAAAATGTACATACTCAATTAATAGAAAACACAAGTAGCAATGTACGGATGTGAAACATGGATGCTTACCAAATCAGTAGAAAAGAGAATAACAGCATTTGAACTGAAATGCTATAGAAGGGCAATTAGAACATCATGGATAGAAAAAAAAAATCAAATAAAGAGATACTAATGGGATTAGGTGTTGCAGAAAACTGGCTTGTAAACACCATCAAAGTTAGAAAGCTGAGATACTATGGCAACAGCAACAGACACAATGGTTTGGAGAGGTTGAAAGTAGAAGGCATAGTGCCCAGCAAAAGAAAAAAAAAAGGGCGACCTTGCCACAGGTGGGCTTGGGACATCACAGAAAGTCTGAATATGTTTTTTGCGAGATGCCGGTCAGCTTGTGCAAGACTGCACTGCATTCAGGAAGGCAGTGAGAGAGGCAACATCGTGGAAATGACATGTCACATGAAGAAAAAAATAAATGTGTCTTTATTGTTTTACATTATGGTCAAATTTCTTTCCAATCTCAGAAGATATTATATAAATTCCTAGAATAGCTGATATGCCAGTGTCAGGGTTAGCGAACCATAGCTGACCAAGACCCTGTCCCACCTCTCTGTGGTACCCCCCAGTAACAGGCATAGCCTGGCTAACGGGGCAGGGATCACCATAGTCCCCATGGTGGTGGAGTCTGCTAAAGAAGCATTGCACACCCCCCTGCTTTTTAGCTGTACTCCGGGAGTGAAAAAAGTAGCTGCTATAACCCGCTCCCACGCCGATACAATACTGTGCTTCAACATCTCTACAGCATTGGCTGCCAACAGCTTGCAGTTACAGGGAATTTGTACAAGTTATAAATTCCTGAACACAGTATCAAAAAATTCACAGAAATTTATCTGTTAAATGCTTTACCACATTTATAAAATTTCCGTAGGACAATGTTGAAACATTTAATGAGAGTGCCATAGAAACTGGCCATGTTGAAATCATACCATTGTCATCATCATCATGTGCCTGGTCAATAGGTGTTGGCAGTCATGCTACACCATTTTCTGCAGTCCCTGGTATTTGAAATCGGACTCTGTCACTTGGTTTAAATGATCCTATATTTTTTACTTTCTCTATATTTTTCTCTTTTCTCTATCTCTTTCTTTTTTTCCATTCAGTTTTCCTGTTCTTGTTAGATTCTCTGTCTCCTTATAATTTGTCTGAAGTAACTTTGACTAGATTTTTTATTTGGTTTTCACTGTTCTGAACCTTTGCTAAAAGCTTCACCTGGTTTATTCTTCTGTCCAGTCTACATGTTGCATCTATCTCCAAAACAACGTATCTGCTGCTTAAAATTTTTGCCCAATCTGCTTATTTCTTGTCAAAGTCTCTAAAACTTAGAGTCTGTGTAAATACTGTAACACTCCTTTTTTTTCTAACTTAAAGCTCTTGTATTTATTTATGATAATGAAACAAGTCTTGGAACCTAACTGCTAAAGCTCTTGTATTAATTTATGACAATGAAACAAGTCTTGGGACCTATTGTTAAAGATCTTGTATTAATTTATGACAATGAAACAAGTCTTGGGACCTAACTGTTAAAGCTCTTGTATTAATTTATGATAATGAAACAAGTCTTGGAACCTAACTGCTAAAGCTCTTGTATTAATTTATGATAATGAAACAAGTCTTGGGACCTAACTGTTAAAGCTCTTGTAATAGTTTATGATAATGAAACAAGTCTTGGGACCTACCTCTTAAAGTTCTTGTAATAGTTTATGACAATGAAACAAGTCTTGGTATCTAAATGTTAAAGTTCTTGTAATAGTTTATGATATTAATTGTAATAGTTTATGACAATGAAATAAGTCTTGGTATCTAACTGTTAAAGTTCTTGTAAAAGTTTATGATAATAATTGTAATAGTTTATGATAATGAAAAAAAGTATTGGAATCTAACTGTTAAAGTTCTTGTAACAGTTTATGACAATGAAACAAGTCTTGGGATCTAACTGTTAAAGTTCTTGTAAAAGTTTATGATAATGAAACAAGTCTTGGGATCTAACTGTTAAAGTTCTTGTAAAAGTTTATGATAATGAAACAAGTCTTGGGATCTAACTGTTAAAGTTCTTGTGTTAATTTATGACAACTAAACAAGCAGGTGAAGATGAAATAACAGCTGAAATGTTAAAAGCTATTGACAACATCAGCCAACTACAGAGAATGTTTAATAAAGTTTGGAAATAAGAAAAGGTCCCTTCTAACTGAAAAAAAAAGAATCATTGTTAAAATAATAAAAAAAGGCAACCTCAGTGACTGCAATAACTGGAGAGGAGTAACCTTACTATCAGTTGTGTCAAAGGTGTTTTGTAAAGTGATTCTGAATAGAATTAAAGATATAGTGGATACTCCAATGAGAGAAGAACAAGCAGGATTTTGAAAAGGGAGAAGCTGTCTCGACCAGATATTTACTCTAAGAATAATACTTGAAGAACATACTGAAAAGCAAAGACCATTAATTCTGAACTTCATAGACTTTAAAAAGATCTCTACAATGGATATGTCTGTGCAGTCAACACAGAAGAAGGAATGAGTGAATGGTTTCAGATTGAAACAGGCGTGAAATAAGGATATATATTATCTCCTTTGATTTTTGGAATTGCTATAGACTTCATAATGAAAAAATGTTGCACATATAAAATGGGCACTGATTGGGTATATGAGACCCAACTGGAAGATCTTGATTTTGCTGACGACATAACTCTTATCAGTGACAATGTGAATTTGATCCAAGAAAAAACAGATACCCTGTCTTCACTGGGTAGCAAATTAGGACTTGAAATTAACATGGAAAAAATAAAAATAATGAAACCTCCCATTAATCAAAAAGGAAAAATATACATAGAAGGGACAGCTGTCAAATAAGTCAACCAATTTGCATAATTTGGCAGCTACGTAGACCAGGATGGTGATACCAGAAAGGAAGAACTAGAATTGCAAAAGCAGCATTGACCTTCAAGAATCTTGAGAACACATGGCATTAAAAAGTTACAAGCACAAAAACCGAGTTAAGATTATTCAACTCAAATGTAATATCCACCCTCATTTATGCATATGAAAGCTGGAAAACAATTTAAAAAATAGGCAAGAAATTAGACTCTTTTGAAAACAAATGCCTAAGGACTTGGTATAAAGTGGAACGAATTCAAGACCAATGCAGAGATAAGATAGATGAGCAAACAGCAACTTGTCTCATGGATGATCAGAAAAAGAAGATGGACATATGTCAGTCATGTAATGAGAATAAACAATCAGAGAATCCCAAAACAAGCTATCAAGTGGAACATAACAGGCCAAAGAAAAAGAGGTCGACCACGTGAAACTCTAAAGAGGACATTGTTAAAAGAGGCCAGTTTAGTGAGCATAACATCCCTTGATGAGGTTGAAAAGCTCGCCGAAAGCAAAAAAAACTTGGCAAACTACCATGTGAACCCTATGTGACATTTAGCAGCATGGGAAGGATGTAAGATGTAAGAAGAAACAAGTCTATAGAGCTAACTATTTAAGTTCTTGTATTATAATTTCTTAAACCTTCATGTCTTGGTCATGGTGGTCTTTGAACTCCTTCAGCAGCTGCTTCTGTTCTTCTATCAGCTGCTTCTGTTCAATCCTCTGCTTTTCTAACTGGGCAAGAAGATCCTCCTGTTTCTTCTCCTTCTCTTGTAACTCCAGCTCCTGATGAAAACAACCATAAACTTTGAATCTTTTAGACACAAAATATTAGAACAGAAAAAAATACAACAGAATAATACAATTTTAACAGAATAGTCTTAAAATTAAAATAAATAAGTAAATATATACAGTGTATATGATATAGATATAAGGAGCAGTTATATGAAAACAAGCTATGCTGGTAAATTTCATATGTTGGGGGGGGGGGGGGAGGGGAGGAAGAGAGACACTGCATTTGTGGCAGTATCAGAGTGAAGGTCGTCGGGACTGGAAGTGGAGTTTGTATCAGTTATTCGCTGCTCAGTTCTAGCTCATGTTAATGGGGACTTCTGACAGGTACGCTTATTACTTTGCTACAGTTAGGTCACAGCTTGTTTTCATTAGGCTGCTCTTTATATATCTAATAAGTATATTTGGTCAAAGTTCATGCTGGTGCTATGGGGTTTGTGTAATGTAATTACATCATATGCACATTTCAAATGTTTTTATTTTCTTATAGTTTTCACTATATATTTCCGGTATGACGTGCAAGATGGCGGATGTTTTTTTAGCGCTCTCGCCGGCATGCAGAAATCAGTAGAATTCCACTTGATTTGTCACACACCATGTACCGGGAGTTGGGCATAAGGCTAACAACCTTATCTTGTGACTCCAGATGGGAAAAAAGATATCGTTAAGGAGAGGCCAAATTAACAGGCATAAAATCCTTCGCCGAAGACAGGAAAAATTGGCGAACTACTTTGCGAGCCCTATGTGATGTTTAACGGCACGGGAAGGATATAAGATATGTAAGATAAGATAAGCGTCAATAATATTCTTCAGTAGCATTTCTTTTTTTTTTTATTAATGCAACAATTACATTTATTAAAAGAAGAAGAAGCAACTGCAAGCAAATTAATGAACATCTGACACAATTACAACTACCATTTCCCAGAACATTATGTTTCATTATAATGTTACAGATTCTTCTTCTCTGGTACAGAAAGAGCAAAGATGAAGGACATGTTGTAGGGAAATTTAGCACAGGACACAGAAATGAAGCAGATGACAATCTAATGGTGTTTTGCATGGAAAATGAGCTAATGATCGCTCACACGCTTTTTAACTCTTCCCATGTCATTGTCACAATAGTGAGAACTTCCGGTTTTCCCTATTGGTGGCATTGTCGCGATAGTGACTCTTGGTTTGTTTCAATAAAACAAGCAGTGTAACATTTAGATTATACATATTTCATCCGCGTTTTCGGTGACATTTTTCAAAATGGCGAAAGAGTGTTTAGTTAAGAGCGATGCCGAGCGATAAAAAGGAAGAGAAACATGGAAATTTTTCAATTTTTGATGATGTAGATAATGATGGTAAGTAGTGTAGATCTAGACCTAACCGATGGTGAGCTGGGCACAGTCATTGTCTAAAAACAACACATTACTTCTTTTTTCCTAAAAAACTCTGCATTTATGAAATTTTCATACATTTAGTTATACTCTGAAACATAAAAAGTACACGGAAGTACACGGAAAAACTGTTCTCCATTCCATTTTACAACTATGCCTCCTATACAGATCAAGACCCGCGCTTTTATTCCGGCCAGAACTGAACGTCCGCGTTTCTTCCTGTGGCATGGGAAGAGTTAAACAACACCCAAGAAGATTTTACACATGGACATCACCTGATGGGAAAACCAAGAATCAAACAGATTACATTTTAGTGCAAAGAAGGTGGAGATCAAGTATAACATCAGCAAAAGCTTTACCAGGTGCTGATTGTGACACGGACCATGAGTTATTAATAGCAGACATGAAGATAAAGATAAAAAAGACAGTTACGGGATCAAGACCACTCCGATTTGATCTTACAAAAATACAAGAACAGTATGGTATAGAAGTGAAGAACCATTTTGAAATCCTGATGTATGTACAGGAGGAGATGACACCAGATGAATTGGCTA
Source organism: Achatina immaculata (assembly GCA_009760885.1). NCBI lineage: Eukaryota > Metazoa > Mollusca > Gastropoda > Stylommatophora > Achatinidae > Lissachatina > Lissachatina immaculata. Next base: position 16,262,246 of record CM019719.1, read on the forward strand.
TGCAGGCCAGAGATATCTTAATAACAACAGCTAAAGACATGGTTCCAGTAAAAAAAACCAAAAAAGAATGGATGGATTAAAGCAGGCACACTAGAACTGATAAAACAATGTAGAGAAATGAAGACGCAATGGAAAGTGACAAACAACAACAAAGAGGAATATAAATCTTTAACAAAAAAAGTATGAAGAAACATAAGAAATGACAAAACAAACAATACATATAAGATTGTTGTGAAAGAATAGAAGGACATCAGAAGTGTGGAAGAAATAGTGAAATGTTTAAAGAAATGAAGACATTGACGAGAAATGTCACACCTAAGCTAAATGTAATTTGTGATGAGATGGGGAATACCTTGACAGAGACAGAGGAAATTCTAGAAAGGAATATTGCAGAGGAATGTATGAAACAACTGACTGTGAGGGCAGAAATCAATAGTGTGAATTATTATTGGAGGAGAAAGAACCCGATCCAACAATAGAAGAAGTTTTATGGGCAATAAAGAATCTGAAAAATTGTAAATCACCAGAATGTGATGAGATAACAGTTGAACTTATTAAAGCAGGAGGAAAGGAATGTGCAACAATCTATCATGCACTATGTAAAAAGATATGGCATTCAGGTATTTGGCCAAAAGAATGGAAAAGAACTGTGTTCATACCACTGCCAAAAAAGGATAAACTGAAATTATGCACAAACTACAGAACTGTTGTCCTGATTAGTCATGCCAGTAAAATTCTGTTAAAAATCATAATGGGGAGACTTCATAAGAAAATAGAAGAAGTCAATATGGACCAAGCTGGTTTCAGGCAAGGAAGAGGATCAAGAGATCATATATTCAATATAAGATTAATAATAGAGAAAAGCAGAGAGTTTAATGTGAATCTATATTTAGCCTTTATAGACTACTCAAAGGCATTTGATTGTGTACAACACCAGAAACTTTGGGAAATAATGCAAAAAATGGGATTTCCAACACATCTGATACAATTAACATCACTGCTGTATCAAGACAAACAAGCAGCAGTAAGAATAAATGGTGAAACAACAACTTGGTTTGACATAAAACTAAAGGTCCGTCAGGGGTGCATATTGTCGTCTTACTTATTTAACTTGTATACTGAAAATACGAGGAATGTTAGAGAAGATGTAGACAAAGAATATTACAATGCCATAACAATTGGAGGTTATGAAATACCAGAGATTAGATATGCTAATGACACAGTATTACTGTCCACAACACTAAAGCTTTGATAGCTTCCTTGTCTAGACATCTTAAGCAGTCTTGTCTTCACGGTGTTCTCTATTCAATCTGAACCGTCTTTCATTCCCTTCCCCCTCCCCCCAGTTTTCTCACTTTTATTATCCTACTTTCTGTCATTCTTGTTTCTGCCCAGTTTCCTCAATTTTCCCTATATTTTTGTACAAGTGAACCATACATCTACTTTATTACTTGAACCAGTTTTACTGCAGTCGTCATCTTTTTTTTTTTATCTCAAGCATTCTATCCGGAAGGTTTACTGACATTTATGGCTGTGACATGTCTTAAACATGGATACCAATGCACATAAATGTATATTTAATGTATCTCTTAATAATCAGTCAGCGACTCATTGTTGAAATGCTGGCATCAGGTTTAGCAAACCACAGCTGACCAAAACCCTGTCCCATCTCTCCATTGGTCCCACAGTAACAGGTCTAACCTGGCCAATGGAGCAGGGATCATCACAGTCCCCATGGTAGTGGAGTCTACCAAAGAAGTATTGCACACCCCCTGCTTTGTAGCTCCACCCAATGACTGTAAAGACAGCCACCATAGCCCTATCCCACTCTGACACAATTCTGTGCCTTAACATCTTCACTGCTTCAGCTGCAGTGAACATCAGCCCCACAGTTCCAAGGAAACAGAAAAAGAAAAAAAAATCTCTAAATCATGTTTTGTTTACTAATTCACACATAAGACTATTTCTGTTAATGAATATATTCTTAGTTCTGTACAAGTGAATTTCCAAATGACACGAGAATGCAGTTCAAATCGTATTAAAACATGCTTCTAGAATGTATACAAACTATAGCAAATACTAAAAATTAGAACAAATTTGAACATAAAGACACTCTATGGTAACACCTGGAAAAGAAAAAATATTCTTTGAAATCTCATAGAGATCTTTCTTATTTTTTTTTTATTTCACTAAAAGTCCTACAAAACATTACAATACTGAATGCTCAAGCACCCATTATTTATCTTTTCATCTGCTCACTGTGGATTCCAAAGAAGTCCCTTATCCGCTGGACTGACCTCTGTATGATATCTTATTTATTTACCTTTCATACACTGACAGCTGTGTGCACTACAACTTACCCTGCAGGTACATATTCTCTTTAGCAAAATGATTTTCTTTTTCAGGACAGAGTGTGGGTTACCCATTTTCACAGCTGGGTCAATGAAAGGGTTCTGGTAGGAGATCATGAATCCACAAACTTTCAGGTGAGGGAAATAGTCAGTATCATGCTGTCTGCACCTCTTCCCCCTATCCCCACCAGCAATTATTAACTTGCAGGTTTTTTATTACAAAAAGTTTACTCTCTTTTTCTTCCCTTTTTCCACACAAAAATTAATACTAATAAAATGAAACATTTACCTTCGCTCTGTTTGCTGCAACCAGCTTATCACTGTCACCGGTTTCTTTAAGACTTTTGGCTCCCACATCAATAACATCCCCCACAGCACCATTTTTATCGGCTGCCTTCATGTTCTCAGGCAATTTAGCCTTGTTGTCGGGTGGATCAGGATTGGGTGGTTCTTTGCGTATGTCATCCAGTGCTTTATTAACATCTTTCTCATCTTCTTTAAGCACATTTTTTTCTACAGCAGCTTCTTTATCTGAAATATTAATAAATCAACATTCTGAAAAAAAAAAAGCAGCATCACTAATGTTATTCAACTGCGCACTTTTGATTCATTCTTTGACTATGAAACACCACCCATGACACAATGACATTTTCTATAATCAAACACCACGGAAACTACGTTTTACTGGAAAATTATACAATGTCCAATTTTAGTGTTTACAGCAGTTTAAAACTGTTGACTCCCAACTACAGAATAAACAATTTGACTGCAGTTATTTATTTTTTTTTTTTAAACAAGCTTTTAAATGGTTCATGCTAAGAGTCAAAGAAATCAATCTTTGGTTTTTTTTTTTTAATCATTGTTACTGTCATGGATCTACAGTACCTGTGATCTAGAAATGCTGGGGACAGTTGAGTATATATGAAACTGGGCCCAAGCTACAAAATAGTGTCCAGAGTGAAAATTTTCTTTTGTGGCAGGGGCTGGTTTTATGTGCACCACCCTGTATAATGAAGATATTAAAATGAAAGATTTTATGTGGTTCTTCTTCTTTTGTGTTCAGTAGTTGGGCTGCCTCCATGAATTCTGCTGTCAGCAGGAGGTCTTCATAGGAACCCTAGAGTTTCTCGTCTATGCTTCTCTCTCAGGGCCAAGGCCATAACCGGCTTATCACTGCAGCTGAAGACAACATCTTTAGCAGACTTTTATCATGCATAACAACTCAGTGTCATTAAGGCACCTGTGGGATGTGATATTATGGTCCATATTTTCCTTGATCTGTAAGCACACAACAGAGTGACTGTGGTCAGCTCAAACCTGAACCCTTCTTGAACTAGAAAGATAACAAATATATATCTCTCTCTCTCTCTCTCTGAACCTTAAGTGCCCAGGGCACATGGGGCTTCCGCAGGGGTTTTCCACAAATGCCTGTCCTTCGCCTTTTTTTCTGCTCTTGCCCAGGTGAGCCCTCTATTGCTCAACATCCTTTTCTGTTGTTCTTCTCCATGTCTCTTTTGGTCTACCTTTACTTCTGTTCCCCTGTGGTGTCCATCTTAGTGCTATTTTTGGTAGTGAGTTGTCAGTCATTCGGAGCACATGTCCCAACCATCGCCAGCATCTTTCCTCAATAATTGTTGTCAGTGATTTCATCTGCATTTCTGCTAATAAGATGTTATTTCTTATGGTGTTTGGCCAAAATATTTTTCTAATTCTTCGTAAACATTTAGTCTGGAAAGAATTCAACTTGTTTTCTATGGTTTTGGTGATTTTCCAGCATCACTTCCATAAAGTTGTACACTTAGAACATTAGTCTTAAATATCCTGATTTTCAAATACATATACTAACTTTCAAAAGCTGGAGGCTTATCTTCTGAACCCAAAGGATGTGGAATGACTGCATTACCAAAGTTTGCATTCACAAGCTGAGGTGCTTTAGTGGCAAGATCTTTAACATCTGCATGTGCTGTGTCTTGTGACTTTAGAGTAGCATACGTACTGACAAGCAATATTGTGATACCAAACACTAAGACCATCTGAAATATACATTTTCAACCATGAAACTTAATTTGTATTCCAATGCTGATTACTTATGAATCTGTAATGGCAGTAATCACTATATAATTTTTTTTCTGACTGCAACTATACTACCAAAGTCCTTAAATCATTGTTTCTCAAAGTGAACAGTAACGCCCCCCTCCCCCGTGAGTGTTGGAAAGGACCAGTGGGGCAGTGAAAGAAGAAGTGGCAGTAGTGTTGAAGGAAAAAAAACGAACCAGCAGACATGGGCAGTAATACCTTCCTTCTTATCACTTTTCAACCTGATCTTGAGAAACTTGTGCCCCTACGTGAAACTCATCCATCACTTTCAAAGTTGAGAAAATAATGCAGTAGGTGAGTTATAAATATACTGTTAAATAAATTGGTTTGCTAACTTAAGTTTTTAGTTGTGTATGAATATCCTAGTTTAATAGGTCATTGTATGAGTAATACATATGGGGAGTGGGGCACTGAGGATGTGGCCTGAGAGAAAGGGGGGCAGCAGCCCAAACAAGCCTGGGAAACACTGTTTTAAATAAACCGAGTCACACTAAAAAGTAACTAAGACAAAAAAAAAAAAAACAAATGTGCAGGAAAGAAATCATATTGAAAAGATCATCTGAGGAACTAAAATTCATTTCTCTGTTCACCTGCCAGGAAGTGTGTAAAATGGACCTCATTTTTTTTTGTCTGGAGTGAATTATCAAGTATGAATATGAATATTTTAAAATTAAAAACGACTATCTTCTATACTGATTTCAGTATCATGCTGCCTCATAATAAGTCCAGATCAATGTTCCTACATTCACACTTTCGCTATAAGACATGTTTGCTGTAAGTGTTTTGTCATCATTTTGCCATTCCATTGTGAATATCACTATTTCAAAATGTTTATTATTAATGTCATTTCCAAATCTTCTATGATCTAAACCATTATTTCAATTTAACTGTTACTAAAGTCATTTCCCTGTCTTCAATGATCTAGATAATTATTTCAAATTGATTATTATTAATGTCACTTTCAAGTCTTCTATGATCTAAACCAGCATTTCAAACTGTTTATTACTCATGTCATTTCCCTGTCTTCTATGATCTAAACCAATATTTCAAACAGTTTATTACTGTCATTTCCCTGTCTTCTATGATCTAAACCAGTATTTCAAACTGCCTATTACTAATGTCATTTCCCTATGATCTAAACTGTTTATTACTCATTTCCCAATTTTCTATGATCTAAAAGAGTCCGAATCACACTCTTAGAATTTAATCAAACTAAATTCTTTCCACAAACCTGAGCAACATTTCTACCATCAGGTTTACTTCCCATGACTTTCAGATAAAACAGGGCTGGAAAAATGTAACAGATAAGTGTGCCCATGATGGCTCCATTCAAGCCAAGGATGAATTCAACTAAAAAAAACCAAAAAAAGTACATTCAAATACAAATGTGAATACTAATGTTGTTAAGATGGGATACAATTACAAAAAGTTATATGGAAAGATAACAACTATTATTATTTTAATCCAACTGTCATCTTTTACAGCCTTTTTTTATCTCTTAAAAATAGTTTACATTCAATTTAAAACAGATATAAATGTGTGTACTGGTCGCTGTTAAATTGAGAAGTAAATACAAAAAACGTATACAGAAAAATAACAACTGTCATTATTTTAACCCAACAGTCCTCTCTTACAGCCTTGTTTATTTAAGCACGAGGTGTGATCAGAAATTTTCTGGACTGGTCCTATAAATAAGTAAAATTTCATTATAGCTCCTACTGGCCATCATTATCCTCATAGTAGTTCCCTTGCACATGGATACACCGGTCCCTGTGCCTCTGTTGCTGAAACACTCCCTGGAAATCCATTCTGACAAGGTTGTTGAGTACCACCTGCAATTCCATCTGGATAACCTCAATGCTGTCAAAATGACATCCCTTCATCTTCAATTTTGAGAACAGAAAGAAGTCACATAGGGGCTAATCTGCTGAAAAAAGAGGGCTGGGGGATGACAGCCATGCTGTTTTTGACCAAAAACTGCAGAATGTGAAGTGTACTGTGAGTAGGGCCATTGTCATGATGAAGCATCCCATCTATTTTCCTTATCACAGTCCAAGAGGTCTCCTCACATTTTCACATAATTGCCACACAAAAAAAAATCACATTAGAAGTTGGAATCTCTAAAGTCTGGCCAGCAGGAACAAACTCTTGGTGCACGGCTCCCTTGATGGTACAGAAAATGATTACCATGCTCTTGACATTGCTTTTCAACTGTCTGGCCTTTATGGGTATTGTTGATCCTGGGACTTTTCCACTGGGGTGACCACTGTTAGATGGACAGCGAATATCTGCGGAACAGGCACCATGCTAGATAGACAGTGGTGATCTATGGAACAGGCACCATGTTAGATGGACAGCGAATATCTACAGAACAGGCATCATGCTGGATAGACAGTGGTGATCTATGGAACAGGCACATCTATGTTGGAGCACCAAGAGAAGACATTAATCTTAAATCTTCTTTCATGTTGTCTCCTATCTCTGCCTTGGTGTGTCTCTTTCTCCAACCTCCTCTAATTCTGTGTGTGTACATATATATATATATATATATATATATATATCTTATTCATTATGTGAAATTTTACTTCTTTTCTATGCAATGCTTCTTAACATGAAAAAAGTAGCATATAAAGGATAATGAAAGCCAAGATACTGTCCGGTGACAATCAGTGACCCATAGCTGACATCAGGGTTGGTGAACCACAGCTAACCAAGACCCTGTCTCACTTCTTCATTGGTTCCTCCCCCCCCCCCCATAACATCTTGGCTAATGGGACAGGGATTGCCATAGTCCTAATGTGGGTGGAGTCTGCTGAAGTAGTATTGCACTCAGGGACTGACAAAAATAGCTGTCATAACCGGATGCTGTGCCTCAACATCTCCACTGCATTGGCTGCAAAGAACACCAGTTCACAGTTCCAGAGAGACTGAAGAAAAAAAAAAAGATCTCACTGTGACATTCACCATTTGGAATAAGAACGCCAATAATCATGGACCCCACCACCAGAGAAATGGTGATGCCTTTGAATTGTCTTGCTGGTATGTAAGAGTCCAAGTCCATTACATCATCACGGGTTTTAGATTTCTGAAAGCAGAGAAAGTCAAAAGACTCATGCATTATACTCTCTAAATGATGTCTTTAATACAAGTTCAGCTCAGAAAATCTGATTGGTTCCCGAACATTTTTCAGCTCAATCATCACCACCACCACTCTCCCTAATCTTCAAAACACCCCCAGTGTGGCAATACCACCTATGGGAACCACCGGTCTATGTCGTAATTGAAAATAGCAGATGAAAAGAAAAGAAAAAAAAAAGAATTAATAACTCGAACAACCAGTTTTGTACATATTTTCATGGATAAGAATCAAACTGATGGAACATGGGAAGGATATGGGGGAATGGGGGGGGGGGGGAACACTGAAGCACAAGGATTTATAAAATGTCACCAAATGAATTAAGTAGATATGCATTAAATTATGTTTACAGTGCATCAAACAAAGATATCGCAATGTAATCACATTTATCTACAGTAGCATGAAAGCAAGATATCTAACACAAAATATATTTATATTATGTAATTAAAATGGATAACATGAAAAAGTGAAGTTATTGTGTTAAAATAAAGACACTTTAATTACATAATTACTGTAACATGATCAAATAACATTGAAGCATCTGGTAAGATCCAACAATACTTCTCATAGTCAACCATCATAAGACATTATAAACAGATACAAAATGATATAAAAATAGGTTGCTGTTTATGATACTGATAATGAAGGGAAAAAAAAAAATGGCTGCGCTCTTTTCTTGGAGGAAAACAATGGAATCAACCAACAATCAAGCAGAGAGCAGGAAATAGGCCATATTCTTGGGAAAGTTAAATTGGCTGTTGTCTTTCAGCCTGACTGTTGGGTTCTTGACAACTGTGCCAGGAAAAAAAGCTCTCTGAAAACTAAATAAAAGCCTGCAGGTTAGGCACACCATTGTTAGGACACTGAGGGTTAAACAAGACATTCACATCAAAATCAGTCTATGTGTACATAACTCTGTCTGAGTCATGCACATGAGTAATATCCAAAAAATATTTTCATAACTGCAAGTTCAGTAAAGTGTACTATATCTCTGTTGCTCTACTTTATAAGATGTACTATATCTCTGTTGCTCTACTTTATAAGATGTACTATATCCTTGTTTCTTTACTTACTATACCTCTGTTGCTCTACTTTATAAGGTGTACTCTCTTATTCATGGACCATGCTTCACATCCATAAAGAAAAATTGGCTCAATGTAACATTTAAGTACTCAGAATCTTGTTTCCATTGATATGGATTTGTTGCACAAGATGTTTCTCATTTTCTGGAATGCTGACTTGGCCTGAGCACATCTGCTTTTTATTTCATTGTGACATTTCCCATCAGCTGTTATAATTGTTCCTAAGTACTTGCATCTATCAATTTGTTTCAGTTCTGTGCCATCGATGGTAATGCTACATTTTGGTAGTATTCTTTTCTTTGAGATGACCATCACTTCAGTCTTCTTTTTATTCAGGCTGAGATCTTTACTTTTACTTTCACGAACTGCGATGTCCAGAAGAGCCTGTAGTCCCTTTTCACTTTTAGTAATCAGAACTGTGTCGTCTGCATGTCTTAAGTTGTTAAGGTTGTACCCACCAAATGATATTCCCGCCAGGCTCTCTATATTTCTCATTATGTTTTCGCTGTACGAGAAAAAGAGGTCAGGAGATAGAACACATCCTTGTCTCACTCCCAATTTTATGTCTTTGAATGCTCCTATTTGGTTCTCAACTTTCACTGCTGCTGACTGCTGCCAGTATATGTTTTTTGATGAGTTTCAGATTTTTCCCATCTTTGTTGATGTCTTCCAGCATTCTTATACTCAAACTAGAAAGCTTAAACTCTGCAGATGATATTTCTTTATTGGAACATATAGTAGAGGGCACCCTTTTAAGACAAGATAAAATAAATCAAACATCCAAGACAGTCTAAAGTTTAATGACAACATACACAAACATTACAACTGGTGCCCAAATAAAAGAAAAGGCATGAATCAAATATTGAAGATAATGTCAACACACACATTACAGCCACTTTTCTTTAGCTCCAGAAGAAACTAGGTACCCCATTTCTACAGTTGGGAGCCTCTAGTCAGACTTAAATGACTTACCTCAGTGTGAGAAATGACCAGTCTAATCACTCAGGCACCCACATATTCATAAGTTCCACCACATAAATACATTTTGCCATCACTTACAACTGAGTTCTCCCAAGCCTACAAGGTTTTGAAAAATCCATATGCAATTACTGAGCCAGTCAGTCAGTCATTTGCATATCCCTTGCGGAACTTTGCCTCCCTAACAGCTCTCCTGTAGGCCTCTCAGTTGTAAGCAAGATGCCTTGCTGCTGATGCATCCATCTGCAGATCATCAACGATGTCTTCCTCTCTTTCTTTTTTCCCATTATATACCCTTCCATGACTGTCTTCTCTAAATTCTCATGTTCTTTAAAATGTCCAAAATACTTAAGTTTTCTCTGTTCAATCTTGTTTACTAGCCAATCTTCTTCAATATTAAGTTCTTGTAGTATGGATATATTTGTTCTTTTTTTTTTTGTCTCCATGATATTTGAATTCTTCTGTCGCATTTAAATAAAAAGGCATTTATGTGTTTCTCAGCTGTTTCACTGTCCAGGTTTAACAGGGATATGTTTTCCAATGGAAAAGATGCATGCCCTTAAAAATCTTATTTTTTGTAGTCCTGTCTGTTCCTCTCCATAGCTTATTTAGTTGTTTTCTTTTCTGAAGAACGACAGAGTTACTGAACCAATAAAGTTTAAAACTGACACTATTATTGGAATTTTAAGTGATTAAAACATAAACCAGAGTAAAAAGTGCTATCAAATGAGAACAAAAGTGATCACTCAAAATAAACACTTAACTAATAGAGACAGTGGATACTGCAATGAGAGAAGAACAAGCAGGATTTCGAAAAGGGAGAAGCTGTCTCGACCAGATCTTTACTCTCAGAATAATACTTGAAGAACATATTGAAAAGCAAAAACCATTAATACTGAATTTCATAGATTTTAAGAAGGCATTTGATAGCATACACAGAGATTCATTATGGAGAATTTTATGTCTATATGGAATACCATCTAAAATTGTCAACATCATTAAGGACTTATACAATGGATATGGTTGTGCAGTCAAGACAGAAGAAGGGATGAGTGAATGGTTCCAGATTGAAACAGGCGTGAAACAAGGATGTATACTGTCTCCTTTACTTTTTGGGATTACAATAGACTTCATAATGACAAAATGCTGCACAGGTAACACAGGTATTGACTGGGTACATGGGACCCAACTAGAAGATCTTGATTTTGCTGATGACATAACTCTTATCAGTAATAATGTGAATTCCATGCAAGAAAAAACAGATAGCCTATCTTCACTGGCTAGCAAAATAGGACTTGAAATTAACAAGGACAAAACAAAGATAATGAAAATTCCCATTAATAAAAATTGAAAAATACACATAGAAGGGACAGATATTGAAGAAGTCAATCAATTTGCATACCTTGGCAGCTACATAGACAAGGATGGTGACACTAGAAAGGAAGTTAGGATCAGAATTGCAAAAGCAGCATCAATCTTCAAGAATCTTGAGAACATATGGAATTCAAAAGTTATAAGCACAAAAACCAAGTTAAGACTATTCAATTCAAATGTAATATCCACCCTCATTTATGCATGCGAAAGCTGGAAAACAACTAAAGAAATAGACAAGAAATTAGACTCTTTTGAAAACAAATGCCTAAGGAAAATACTCGGCATCAAGTGGAATGAATTCAAGAACAATGCAGAGATAAGACAGATGACTGAACAACAACCAGTCTCACGGGTGATCAGGAAAAGGAGATGGACATATGTTGGTCACTTGATGAGAAGAAATGATCAGAGAATCCCAAAACAAGCTATCAAGTGGAACACAACAGGCCGAAGAAAAAGGGGCAGACCGCGTGAAACTCTAAAGAGGACATTATTAAGAGAGGCCAAGTTAACAGGCATAACATCCTTTGATGAGGTTGAAAGACTCGCCGAAGACAGGAAAAATTGGCGAACTACTTTGCGAGCCCTATGTGACGTCTAACGGCACGGGAAGGATATAAGATATAAGATAATAGAGACATTTGATTGAAAGAAAATAAACACTTAACTAATAGAGACATTTGATTGAAAGAAAATAAACACTTTAATAGAAACATTTGATTGAAAGAAAATAAACACTTAACTAATAGAAACATTTGATTGAAAGAAAATAAACACTTAACTAATAGAAACATTTGATTGAAAGAAAATAAACACTTAACTAATAGAGACATTTGATTGAAAGAAAATAAACACTTAACTAATAGAGACATTTGATTGAAAGAAAATAAACACTAATAGAGACATTTGATTGAAAGAAAATAAACACTTAACTAATAGAGACATTTGATTGAAAGAAAATAAACACTTGACTAATAGAAACATTTGATTGAAAGAAAATAAACACTTAACTAATAGAGACATTTGATTGAAAGAAAATAAACACTTAACTAATAGAGACATTTGATTGAAAGAAAATAAACACTTAACTAATAAAAACATTTGACTGAAAGAAAATAAACACTTAACTAATAAAAACATTTGACTGAAAGAAAATAAACACTTAACTAATAGAGACATTTGATTGAAAGAAAATAAACACTTAACTAATAGAGACATTTGATTGAAAGAAAATAAACACTTAACTAATAAAAACATTTGACTGAAAGAAAATAAACACTTAACTAATAAATACATTTGACTGAAAGAAAATAAACACTTAACTAATAAAAACATTTGATTGAAAGAAAATAAACACTTAACTAATAAAAAAAATGTGACTGAAAGAACTATTAAGTGCATATATTATAGGTAAAGCAAATCTAGTGTGTATATATAATTTGTTTTCCTGTAGCAGCTAAATGATGGTTGTTTTAAAGTAAGATAGTGCAGATCAGTTCTTCCTCTGTTAGTCAGTGTTGCATTAAATAACTGTTAAAATCCCTTTAACAAACACATACCAACAAGTGAATCTAGATATACAAACATGTGAATTCAGATACACATACACCAACAGATGAATTCAGATATACACACACCAACAATTGAATCCAGATATACACATACCAACAAATGAGCCCAAATATGCATACACTAACAAGTGAACCTATATGTATACACAACAAGCAAATCCAGATATACATACACTAACAATTGAACCCATATGTATACACAACAAGCAAATCCAGATATACATACACTAACAAGTGAACCCATATATATACACACAACAAGCAAATCCAGATATACATACACTAACAAGTGAACCTATATGTATACACAACAAGCAAATCCAGATATACATACACTAACAATTGAACCCATATGTATACACAACAAGCAAATCCAGATATACATACACTAACAATTGAACCCATATGTATACACAACAAGCAAATCCAGATATACATACACTAACAAGTGAACCCATATGTATACATAACAGGCAAATCCAAAAAATACCCCCTAATGATTAACAAATTTTGAACATAAGGAACACAGAGAACATACTGATAATATGTAACATGTTGGAATATTTATGATATTTCTTAAGGGAAAAAAAAAAGCTAAATATGTTAACATGCTGGCTGTTAAAAATGTGTTATCAAAATTGGCAGATCACACATAGCTGTATTTAAAAAAAAAGCATACAAGTGTTAGCATTTTCTGACAACTTGAGCTAGATTATACAAACTTTTAACAACAATTCTTTGAAAGGCTTCATCAGAAAAATTATTAAGAAACTAATCTAATAAAATCTTCACTGGCCACGCAAAATTCACGATAATCTTATTCTTATTTCATTTAGTTAGGCCAATATCTTTGCTACTCCTTTTGTTTCGTTTTCAAATTTACTTCAGTTTTTGCATACATTTATTGAAAAATGAAACTGCAGTTACCAAATTCAACTTAATTACACATAAAGGCAATTTTTTTAAAATAAAAAATTAAGCACTTGCAGTATTTTAAAGCAATAACTAGTTATTAAAACCAAAGCTTAAAGTTTAGTTCTCCTCATTTTTACTGGAGAGGAAAAATCTGCATGTCAGGGCTAACTGCAGCTGAGCTTCACCTCTGCAAAGATCTCAAGGGCATGTGTCAAAATTATGCCTAGTAAGAAATAAACATGCATAACAGCATTCATGATAGGACATAGGCCATCCAACTAGATGAGTGATTTCTTCTCCTCCAATTTACATGCTAATCTAAATTGTGTTGTCTTTTGTTTTTTTTTTAAGGTTTGTTTTAAATGCTGTTTGATTTTTTTTTTTTCACTTCTTTGATTCCTCTTTATCTGGTGTTTATAATTTTTTAAAAAATAAGTTCTTAAATGCTTTCAACTCATTTTTTTGTTTCTTTTTTTGTAACTGCATGTAACTTTCAAATGTAAACTATTCTATTTAAAAAGTAGAATAAAAGGAAACCATGATGTAGCATATTTTGGAAACAGCAGTGAAAATAATATGAAAGGATTCTTACTCACAAAGTGCCACTAAATACTTTGGGTTTTTAAAATTTTTCAGTGATTAACAGTTCACTAACTAAGCACAATCCTCTTCTTGTAGTCATTATTATATATGTCTCAGACAAAATAACAGTAAATAACTGGCTTTTGGACTATACAAGTATTTTTCTGAATTAAACAGCCAACTTTTGGACACTGCAGTTTGTTAAAAGCATATAATCAAAATATACTGATGAATGATTGTATAAATTTCAGTCATCTGCATATCCCTTGTGGAACTTTGCCTCCTAATAGCTCTCCTGTAGGCCTCTCAGTTGTAAGCAAGATGCGCTACTATTGATGCATCCTTTCACAGATTATCAATGACGTCTTGCAGCCATCTTCGCCTGGGTCTTCCTCTCTTTCTTTTTCCCATTATTTACCCTTCCAAGACTGTCTTCTCTAAGTTCTCTGTTTAATTTTTTTTTACTAGTCAATATTAAGTTCTTGTAGTATGGATATACGAAGGTCATACCGAAAGTCATGAGCAAAAATCTTTAAAAAATCAGAATTTATAGATAGAGAAAATATAAATGTATCATCTTAATCTGCATCCTTTTCTTCACTTTTTAACATAATCTCCATTTCTCTGCACACATTTTTCCCATTGCTCTGCAAGTGTGGAAATACCCTCCCAGTAGAATTTCATTCAAGCTGACTGACGGCACAGACGCACTGCTTTCCGGATGTTCTCTCCTATGGGACTCAGAGGGCACAAACTTTTCTATAGCCTATGGCTTCAATCATTTCCTGTACTGCATTGTGTCCTATTCCAACATTTACAGCAATTTCAGATACTGTGACACGTCTGTCTTCTTTAATGATGTTGTCAACCTTTTCCACATTGTGTTTAATGGAGCAGTTTGAGGGCGACAGCTGCGAAGCATATCTTGGATGTTCGTGTTTCTGTCTTTGAATTGTTTCACCCACCTCCCAACACTGCTAGCACCCATACACACATCTCCATATGCAAGTTGAAGTTTTTGGTGAATTTCAGCAGTGGGGATTTCCTCATTAAAGAGGAACTCAATAACTGCATGTTGACAAAATGAAACTTCAGCACCCACCATTTTGTTTATGCTCCGCTTGGTCACGTGACACATAATGGTGATGTCATGTGACCTCTACATGAAGTGTAAAGGATGCAGTTTAAGGTGATACATTTATATTTTCTCTATCTACAAATTATGATTTTTTAAAAATTTTTGCTCATGACTTTCGGTATGACCCTCATATTTGTTCTTTTTTGTGTCCATGATATTTGAAGGGCTCTTCTATAGCATTTCACTGGTCTCTCATGGCGAAGATCGGGAGTTCAAATCTGGCCGGAGGCACCCCAGTCACCCAGCTGTAGAAATGGGTACCCGACTTCTTCTGAAGTTGGGGAAGGAAAGGCGGCCAGGCGTGATACTGACCATATCATCCTCTAGTGTGCTGACAGGTCAAGGAAAATATGGGCACTAACACCATATCCCTATGTGCCTCTAAGGCATGACAGGGTTACCTTTACTTTACTTTTACTTCTATAGCATTTACATTCAAAGGCATTTATGTATTTCTCAGCTGTTTTGTTAAGTTCCACGTCTCACAGGCATATGTTGCGATGGGAAAGATGCATGCTCTTAGAAATCTTATTTTTGTAGTTCTGTTTGTTCCTCTCCACAGCTTCTTTAGTTGTTTTATTTTTTGAAGCGTGATAGATGTCTTCCTGTTAATTTCCCTCATTGTATCTCCATTATTAGTTAGTAGTGATCCAAGATATTCAAAATTCTCCACTTCCTCCAATTTTTCCTCATTGATACATATTTCAGCTGCCTTATTTGTCTTGTCAGTTATCAGCAATTTAATTTTCTTTGCATTAAGATAAAGGTTTTGCTCTTCACTACTCTTATGGAATGACATAATTAGTTTTTTCCATTCCTTTTTTGCTGTGGACAGTAATACTGTGTCATCAGTATATCTAATCTCTGGTATTTCATAACTTCCAGTTTTTATGGCATCGTAATATTCTTTGTCTACATCTTCTCTAACATTCCTCATTATATTTTCAGTATACAAGTTAAACAAGTAAGGTGACTGGACCTCTTGTTTTATGTCAAACCAAGTTGTTGTTTCACCATTTATTCTTACTGCTGCTCGTTGGTCTAGATACAGCAGTGATGTTAAGTGTATCAAATGTGTTGGAAATCCCATTTTTTCCATTATTTCCCAAAGTTTCTGGTTTTGTACATAATCAAATGCTTTTGAGTAGTCTATAAAGGGTAAGTATAGATTCACATTAAACTCTCTGCATTTCTCTATTATTAATCTTATATTGAATATATGATCTGTTGATCCTCTTCCTTGCTTGGACCATATCGACTTCTTCTTCTATTTTCTTATGAAGTCTACCCATTATGATTTTTAACAGAATTTTACTGGCATGACTAATCAGGGCAACAGTTCTGTAGTCTGTGCATAATTTCAAGTTACCCTTTTCTAGCAGTGGTATGAACACAGTTCTTTTCCATTCTTTTGGCCAAATACCTGAATCCTATACCTTTTTACATAGTGCATGATAGATTGTTGCACATTCCTTTCCTCCTGCTTTAATAAGTTCAGCTGTTATCACATCCTGGTGATCTGCCATTTTTCAGATTCTTTATTGCCCATAAAACTTCTATTGTTGGTTCAGGTTCTTTCTCCTCCAATAATAATTCATACTGTTGATTTCTGCCCTCACAATCAGTTGTATCATATATTCCTCTGCAATATTCCTTCCATCTTTCTAGAATTTCCTCTGTCTCTGTCAAGGTATTCCCCATCTCATCATAAGTTACATTTAGCTTAGGTGTAACATTTCTTACCAATGTCTTCATTTCTTTAAACATTTCACCATCTCTTCCACACTTCTGATGTCCTTCTATTCTTTCACAACAATCTTGTATGTACTGTTTTTTTGTCTTTTCTTATGTTTTTCTTTTATTAGAGATTTATATTACTCCCTGTTTTTATTTGTCATTTTCCATTTCATCTTCATTTCTCTGCATTATTTTATTAGTTCTTATGTGTCTGTTGTAATCCATTCACTGTGTTTTCTTTATTGAAAACATATCTTTAGCTGCTGTTATTAAGATATCTCTGGCCTGTGTAGCCAATTCATCAGATGTCATCTCCTCCTGTACAGCCATCAGTATCTCAAAACAGTTCTTCACTTCTATACTGTACTGTTCTGGTATCAGTTGTCTAAATTTATATATTTAAAATACAGCATAAAGCTTTGTGATTAAAAAAAAAAAAAAAGAAACTGTGGACAGCCTGGATGTGAACTGCTCATGAAAAGTACAGACAGCTGAGACAAGGGAGACAGATGAAAGGGTGGACACAATGGTGCACTATGATATGCCTTTCACACAGAACTTGTGTAAGAACATAAGTATGAACAATGGCTTCAGCAACACTGTTAACACTGAAAAGATCATATATTACTTGACACTACCATTACAGACAAGTAGATGTGACAACCCAGAAATTACCAAGAAATAGCAAGGGAGTCTCAAGACTGTGTCAGGTGGAGAATTCTTTCTGTATTTTATGTGCCTCCAAGTCTCACAGCCAGTTGTGGTGCTGACCACATCATCCTCTAATGTGTGGTCAGGTCAATGAAAATGTTGGCACTAACATTATCTTTGGGTGTCTCCACTGCATGACAGGACTATAGTGGCTTTGGTGGTTCCTGGACTGACAATGATGAAAGTAGGTCATACACAGGCAGAGGTTGGGAAAAGAAGCATCAGTCAATAAACACTACTTGGAAATAAGATACTGGATTCAAACTTCTGCATTACAGCAAGAGAGGTGAAACTCTTAAACTTTTCTTAATTATGTGTAAAAAGTGAAGACTTTTTGTAGGATCTAGTTTTTTTTTTTTAAAATATAGTTTTCCTTCAGCTGGAACTGCTAATTTTATCTTACTTTTGTTCTGATTATTATGTAAAGTTTTTTAAAAGGACTTTCATAGCAATTTTTTTTTCTTTTCTAAGAAGACAAGGGTTAACTAACTCGAAAAGCTTCACAAAAGGATATGAACTGCGATTTTTTAATTTTTTATTCGAAAGACCAAAAAAAAAATCTCTCAAAATTATAATGAAAGAAGAACCAAGGATATTGTATTTTTACTATGAACAAACACAATCTTTTATCCGGGCCTACCCTATTATGACTTGTTTTCATGCAATTTGATGACAGTGCATGTTGGTGCAGGAACAGGAAAATCTAGTTTAGCCATGCTCTCTGAATAACCTTAACATAATAGTGAAATGACGAGTTTTGTTGAAATGATGTTCAACTGCAGTTTAAAAATAAAAATGAGTAGTGATTTTTAAAATACTAATTCAGCAAGTAACAGTATAAGCTCAGATCTACAGACCTTCTCTTCATCATTATGGTGGAATGAATCATCTTGATTAAGCTGGAAATAATTATCATAATGGAAAGAAGAAACAGCATGAAAAACATTGATGAAATTAAAGGTTTAACCCTTCAGCTGCTATCTTCTTTCTCACGCATGATGACTTCTTGGAGTATTAAAAATATATCTATATTGTGACTTTGAATAGAAGAAGTGTCCTAGTCTGCAATAAATATTAACAGTGATGTACCTAATACAAAATATTGCTGTTTCTTTTATTAAGTCAAATTCAAATTTTTAAATACCTTAATATGAAAAGTATTTTAATGGTCACAAGGGGGCTTGCTAAAAGTGCTTATATGAAATTATTGCTTTAAACATCAATAGAAATGTAGCATAAATTCAAAATTCTCATCTTGTGCTATTTCCCATCAGAAAGTTGATTGATAGGACTCTATACTTTTTCTTTTGTTTTAACAGTGCACTCAGCCTAGCTGAATGCAGTACATCTCTTTACACTGTCCTTTCATCCATACTGTTATCCTCCTCTTATTTTTTCCTTCAACTTTTCTCTCAGATATGGTTTTCATTATTGTATTATGCTTCTTGATATCACTGAAATATTTAAACCAAATGCTTCTTAGTTTTTCTTATTTCTCTTTTCAGTTTCAGTTGATTTAGAAAAAACTTTTTTTTTTCCAGGTGTTCATTGTCTAAATCTTATTACTGGGATGTATGTCATGGGTACTTGTTACTTATACCCCATGCTGGAACAGATCATTTTGCATTTTGGACAGTAATTTAAAATGGTTGAACTACAGCACAAAACTTATTAGTGCTAGACTTGGACAAAATGGCTAACACTGTATTATAATTCTTCATCGTATATAACTTGACGTTACCAATACAGGCAGATGTGACAACCTAGAAATGACTTCTTCGTCTTTAACTCAGACAATCTCTCTCACATTAAGTGGCAGTTTGTCTCTGGTTTCAGTATCATAGAGCTTCTCTAAGGGGCTGGGGTATGACCAGGTCCTTTGCCTGAGTGGGATGTGTAGAAGGTAACTTTGTTGGATATGATGTGGTGCCTGTTGCAATTTTGCTGCAGACACATAGTCTGTTGAGCTAATTTTCAGCTTCTGGTACAGATGGTGTCTCAACCTACAATGTTTTGTTCTCAGTTGGAAGATTATAACTTGAACTATGTACTTAACACTTCCAAATGTTAATGTTGTACATTCTAACAAAAATACTTGTATTTCTGAATTTAAAAAAAAAAAAACCAACCCCTTCTCTTTCCATTTCCCCACTTAATCTTCAACAGAATATACACCATTCACAACTATCCTTTAATTTATACAGTGATACTGTGAATACGATTTAGTTTTTTGAGCAATGAAAAAGTTATGTTATACAGGCCTTAAGCATCATGGAAAGTTACCATTAAGCACATAACTTAGAATGGCATAAAGGGTATCAAGAATCTGAACTCCCACCACCTTGTAAATAAGAATTTTTCATTTAAAAAAAAAAGGAGCACAGTGAGTGGTGTGTGAAATGACACATATGTCAGATAGTATTAGTGGTGTAGAGGTAGATGGAGGTTATGGTGAATTATACATTTGATTATAATAATTTTCTCATAATTTTCAAGGCCATATAAGGATTAAACCAGTATCTCACTTCCCTGCCTGTCACTTTTCATATTGGGCTGGCACCCACCCACACTTCACACACACCCTCCCCCTTTTCTAATGGCCTTTTCTCCATTTTTTATTATCTAATCAGCTCATCAGATCCTGTGCTGTTTGACCTTGTGCAATTAGCTGCAACTCAAGCTCCTGGAGAGATCTTCCAGCACTAGTGGTTATTTTTTATTTTTATGCATTTATTTGTTAGTTTATTTTTTCTGTTGCTTTTGATGAAAGAGCTGAATCAAGCTATGGGTTGTTCTTAATGCCGTTTTCCCTCCTTTCTTTCTTTCTTTAGAGTTTCATATGGTTGACTTCTTTTTCTTTGGCCTGTTGTGCTCCACTTGATAGCTTGTTTTGGTATTCTCTGATTGTTTCTTCTCATCACATGGCCTACATATGCCCAATTTCTTTTTCTGATCACCCATGAGACAGGTTGTTGTTTACTCATCTGTCTTATCTCTGTGTTGTTCTTAAATTCATTCCACTTTAAACCAAGTATTTTCCGGAGGCATTTGTTTTCAAAAGAGTCTAATTTGTTGTCTAGTTCTTTAGAAATCTCCAGCCTTTGCATGCATAAATGAGGCTGGATATCACATTTGAATTAAATAATCTTAACTTAGTTTTTGTGCTTATATAGTTCTCAAGATTCTTGAAGGTCAATGCTGCTTTTGCAATTCTAATTCTAACTTCTGTTCTATTAGCTTCCAGTAAAAGCATGCAACATTCTACTGACATGGTAGTTTTCTTGTATAACATCAATAGTTTCTCAGCACACAGTCATATTTACTAGTTTCTGAATTCTTACATTATTAGCATTAATTCAAGCTGTTAATCAATAACTGTGCAGTGAAGAATTTCTTTTTTTTTTTTTTAACAACATCATTATCCAACCAGTTCAATGCAAAACAGATTCTTATTAAGATTTTAGAAGCATGCACATGTGCTGAAAATACTCACAAAAACAAAACTGAAGCACTGATAATCTGGCTACTCTTACCTTTGTAAACAACAGGGTATATATGCTTGCTCGGCACGGGAAAATAATTACTGGAAATGTGATGACGATAGAGAAAACAAAACACACTTTCATCACGTCCGTGAACAATGTGTTGGGGAAAATGCCAATGATATCTCCAGGAATGTCGTGTGAGTAGAAGGCAATATATCCACAAAAACCAACCTTTAAAAAAGGAATAAAATAAGAAAAATCAAAGCTGCAGACATTATTATTATTATTATATTTTCATTTCTGTTTGTTGTTGCTCTTGTTTCTGTTCTACCTCCACATAACTGCAAAGATGTTCTTTGCAGCCAGTGTGGTGAGGGCATTGAGGCACGGCATTCTGTTGAACGGAGACTGGGTTATAGCAACTATTATTGCAGACATGGAGTGCAGCTAAAAACCAGGCAGGCGCAATGCTTTTTTAGCTCACTCCATCACCATAGGAGCTATGGTGCTACCTTGTTACTCAAGCTGAGCCTAATACTGGGGGCACCAAAAGAGAGATGGGACAAGTCTTGATGTAAGAAGTAGGCAGTGGGTCACTGAATGCATCTCACCCTCTTTTATTTCAAGTGACAAGTCTCAGGTTTTTGGTCATAAAAAAAAAAAATGTTACTCCGCAGATTTTATATCCTGGTCGGACAAAAAAAAACTGACATTATTCATATCTCTGGGGTACGGAAAGGGAGGGAAAGACATGTCCTTAAAATATTTTTGTCTACTTCGCACCAATGAGAGAAGAGCAAAAAACCAGAAATAACTACATGTTAAAGGAAAACATAAAATCTAAAGTAAAAAACCAACCAACCAACTTCACACATACACACAGACACACCTGTCTGTCTGTCTGTCCATCTATTTAAATTTAGCCCAAAGGGCAGCCAACGCTTGAACAACATATGTCTTCCAAAACCTAGACTTGATCTTTACAAGAAAAGCTTTAGTTATTCTGCTATTCATCTTTGGAATACCCTCCCAACTTTGCCGGATATTACAACAAATTTGGGATCTAGACAAAGCCCCAGAGGAGTGGAAAACTGGGCTTATAGTAAAACTACCAAAGAAGGGTGACCTCAGAGATTGCGGGAACTGGAGAGGCATTACCCTACTGCCACTCACCAGTAAAGTATTTTGCAGAATAATCATCAACAGAATTGTACCAACACTTGAGGAAAAACTTTGGAAAGAGCAGGCAGGATTTAGGAAAGGAAGATCATGCATAGACCACATATTTGTATTTAGACAAATATTAGAACAGGCAAATGAGTGGCATAGCACAACATATGCATTATTCATAGATTTTGAGAAAGCCTTTGACAGTGTCAACAGAGATGCACTGTGGAAAATCCTAAGATGGCATGGCCTCCCCCATAAAATAGTTAATGTAATCAAAGCCCTATACGAGGGATTTCAGTGCAAAGTTATCTGTGGAGAACATACCTCCAGCAGCTTTAGGGTACAAACAGGAGTGAAACAGGGATGTGTACTATCACCAACATTATTTATCTTGGCAGTAGACTGGTTAATGAAGGAGGCAACATCAGACAAATGCAGAGGATTACAATGGACCCTTTACACAGTGCTGGAGGACCTTGACTTTGTGGACGACATTTGTCTATTATCAAGCAGTCACAAAGATATGCAAGATAAAATAAACAAGCTAACTCAGAATCCAAACAACATAGGACTAAATATCAACGTAGGAAAGACAAAGTTAATGAAGCAAAATGTGAACAACAGAAATGTACTCAGAGTAGATAACAAGTTAGTGGAGGAGGTCAACGAATTTGTATACCTTGGCAGCAGAGTAGTAGAAAATGGAGACAGCACAGAGGACATCAACAGCAGACTTACTATAGCAAACCAGGCTTTTGCAATGCTGCAGACTATATGGAAATAAAAAAAACTAAGCATAAATATGAAAATCAGGATATTTAAGAGTAATGTTCTAAGTGTACTACTCTATGGAAGTGAATGCTGGAAAATCACCAAAACCATAGAAAATAAGTTGAATTCTTTCCAGACTAAATGTTTACGAAGAATTAGAAAAATATTTTGGCCAAACACCATAAGAAATAACATCTTATTAGCAGAAATGCAGATGAAACCACTGACAACAATTATTGAGGAAAGACGCTGGCGATGGTTGGGACATGTGCTCCGAATGACTGACAACTCACTACCAAAAATAGCACAAATATGGACACCACAGGGGAACAGAAGTAAGGGTAGACCAAAAGAGACATGGAGAAGAACAACAGAAAGGATGTTGAGCAATAGAGGGCTCACCTGGGCAAGAGCAGAAAAAAAGGCGAAGGACAGGCATTTGTGGAAAACCCTTGCGGAAGCCCCATGTGCCCTGGGCACTTAAGGTTCAGAGAGAGAGAGAGATTACTACTCTTGCTCTTCTTCTTTGCTCTACTACTTAGGACTATCCAGCTGTACAGTCTTCCATTCATATTGCAGTTTCTTAGTTTCCACAGCAGACCTTTTTTCCATACTTTATCAAAGGCTTTCTTCAGGTCTATCCACACTGCTAGTACAAGGTTTTGTCTTGGAATACGTCCTCAATCTCTTGAGAGAGATAGGTCACTTGATCTTCTGTACTGTAGTACTGCCTAAATCCTGCTTGTTGTGGAACAAGGTTTTCACTTTTTAGGTACTATTTTAGCCTCAGGTCAATGATGCGTTCCACTGTTTTGCAGAGGCAGCTAGTGAGACTGATTGGCCTGTAGCTGGAGGCCATATCACTGTTTTTCCCTGGCTTTGATTTGAGGTAACTTATGAAAATATCCAACAGCTTTCCCATTGCTGCCATTCACAGGTTCTTGATCATTTCATTGGACACTCCATCTGGTCCTGGTGATTTCCTTGGTTTCAGTTTACTGACTGCTAGGCCTAACTCATTGCATGTGATTGGTGCATCCATGACCTCCACTTTTCTGCCTTGTTCCTCTTTTTTTCTGTGGGTCAGTACGCACTGTACACTCTTTCTCTGAACGGATATCAATGTTGCAGTCCTGTGCAAACATGCGAGCAAAGTGATCTGCTACCTTGCTTACCTGTAAGAGTTTTCCCATTAGTGTAATCTTTGTACTTCTTCCAGTGCTCTCATCGTTTAACTGTTTGATTAGTTTCCACACTTTCCTTCCATCCTTTTCAAAGTTTAGGGACTCTGTTTTCTCTCTCCAACTTTGTATCGGGGGTATAGTTGAAAAAGTTTTTTGAAATACAGTATTTCCATGACATTATTATGTTTCAAAATAACTATGAATATTTCATAAATGCAGAGTTTTTTAGGAAAAAAAAGAAATAATGTGATGTTTTTAGACAATAAATGTGTCCTATTTATCATCAGATAGGCAGAGATGTACAGTACGTACCATCTGAGATGCCTAGAACTACTTGTCGGTCTCGTCTTACGATCACATGGGCCATTTTCACTAAAATAATGTCTGAAATAACCTTCTAATTACTTCTCCAGTCATCTAATATGTCTAGATCTACTTGGGATACATTCAAGAACAGTGGTCTGGTCACAGGGCATGTCCATACCCTTATCTACATCACCAAAAATTGAAATTTCTCAATCAACAACTTCGTTTTTCTCGCTCGACATCGCTCGTAACTAAGCACTCTTTCGCCATGATGAAAGGGGTCACTGGACATGCACAAATAAAACGTGTACAATTAAAAAGTTACACCGTTTTTGTAGAAACAAAACAGGTATAAAAAACATAGTCACACAGCATGGAACACACATACCGGAAGTGACCAATTTTAGTCATTAGCCACGGGAAGAGTTAAAATAATCAAAACAATATTGACCATCTCATAATAAACGATTCCTCCTGTTCAGGCCACATTCTTCAACAAACTAATTCCTATTTCTTTCTTTGTGATGCAATGTGTGACCAAGCAGACAGTGGTAGTCACCAATCCAACCCCTACACTGAAGAAAAAGAGGGCTGATATCATACCCTTGCATCCCCCTTTTTTGGTTCTCAATCTTGCTGTAAAGTTGCTTCCCTCATACTGTGCCATGGCTTGCCTGCTTACTGAGATGTCTGCCTTTGATAGGACTGACGGGTTTAGTCTGAACAAGACCTCAATAGCGGTTCTCTCCCCAGCTTGGACAGCTCCTCTCATGTAGCCTGACCAAAAGGTGGCTGCCCCAGTTCCTGCAAAGTGAAGCCTTCCATAAGGTCGTCTGATGGCCTTAGCAAAATTCTCCACCCCACCAGGTGTGACATAAGAAACTGGAGTGCCCCAGCTACATGGTTCATCATTCCAGTTCTTCTCTGCATAGTCAAGAAAGCTGTAAACCTTTGGCCCAAAGAGGACTGACAAGTGGTCTAAAACAGCCTTCTGTTTCAGTGATGCTGTCTGCATGGCCAAGTTCACTGCTGCATCTCCACCCAGAAATCCCACAAATGCTGGGCAGCCATTAGTGGATGTGGCATCATATGTGATGCTCAAGAGACCTAATGATCACCCAGGCAGTTACCTCCCCTCTATCAGACACTATCTGCCCAGACAAGTTTTTGACCCTCCAAAATGCCTTCTCATATGTTATAATGACTTTTGTCATGTTCCCCATGTGCATATGCTTCATGAAGTCAACTCTGTCTTCTGGCAAGAGTGGCAAGAAGGTAATGCGTTACATGGCTTTAGGTGGCATAGCTAGAATGACATAGGAAGCCAGCCTTTCACTGTTGTCATAGTTACTTCATGTTCAGTCTGCTGAACAGATGTTACTGGGTCCCTGGTAGCCATTGCATCTTTCCCAATATTCTCTGCTAATATCTGGGATATCTGTTGAGCACCACTCTGGATTTTTTTATCTGTGCTTTCAATACCCTCAGTCAGGTTTTTCAGACCACCAGCCATGCGGACATACAAAAGATAGTACAGAAAAGAAATCTGATTGGTTTCACTCCCAAAAATGGACCTGACAGCAGCCTCACTGGCTGCCTGGGCACCTCTTGTATAAAGAGTCCTGTCCATATATGCAGCCAGGCTCAACGCATCCCATTCTGCAGCTTTGGGGTGAGAGTATGGGTCTTCTACATCAAGTTCAGCCTGAAAATGATCAAGCTTGGTCATAAACCAGTGCAAATCCAACAGGCCGCAGAGAGACAAATTAGGTATCTCTGAAGTGTATGTCCTGACCTCTGTCTCCCCAAGCTGTTGAAACTTTGTCCCCTGGATGAACTGAGGATATGTTTTCATGCCAAGTTCCTGCAAAAGCTTGATGATATGAACCTGTGATCTGCCTACCCACTGTCCTCCAAGATCCCAGTGGTCTGTACCTTTTGATGATACTAAAGGCACAGTCAATTTTCTACCTCCAACTCGGTCTTTTTCTTCAAGAATGACAATCCTGGCTGCCAGGTCTCTCTTCTTGATGTTAAATGCGGCTGTCAGCCCTGATATGCCTGCACCCACCACAATCACATCAACATTATTTTCTGATGTCATGCCTCAGATTTTTTACTCCCAGTCTTCTGCAAAATTTACACCCATCTGCTTTGGTTGAAATTACTTTCCCCACAATGACTGTATATTTATTTGCATGCTTCTGAATGCACATACCCTACACTGTGCTGGACTGTTTCATTATCATGCAGCTAACTTTCCAATTGCAGTTTTTAAATGCTACTTTACATGGAAATAGTATTCTTCTTTAGACTATGTTTTATGCACACACAAAAAAAACAGTAACTTGGTGAAAGTTGTTTACTGCTACACTATTATCGCTGCATGTGGTGTTATCAAAATATCCAGAACAAGATAATTAGTTATTGATTTTTGTGAGAATGTAAAATGTTAGGCTGAACTCATCACCGAAATCAGCTCATAAAAACCACCTGTGGTTGTTTTTTTTAATAAGAGAATACATCTTTATACAATACTAGCTGAGTACCCGACGTTGTCTGGGTATTTATTTATCCCAATCACGAAAGTTCTATTCACATCCACAACCTTCCAGACAGTTCTACACTGTTTTATTCCTTTCCACGGCCTTTTAGAAGGTTCTACAATGTTCTATTCATTTCCACAACCTTCTAGATGGTTCTACAGAGTCTAGACAGTTTGATTATAAACAACATTTTTAGCTTCACCTCCAGGAGCAAGAATAAATAAGTTCTTGAGTGAACCCACTTTTGAGCAAGCAACATAAAGTTGTCCATGGGAGAAACACGGAGATCTAAAATCTATCTCTCTCTGTGTCCCTATCTCTCCCTCTCTCTCCTTCTCTCACCCTCTCTCCCTTGAGCAAGCAACATATAGTTGTCTGTGGGAGAAACATGGTGATCTCAAATCTATCTATCTCCTTTTCTCTCTGTCCCTCTCTCTCTCTCCCTTGAGCAAGCAACATAAAGTTGTCCGTGGAAGAAACATGGTGATCTCAAATCTATCTATCTCCCTAACTCTCTCCTTCTCTATCTCTCTCTACCTCACTCTCTCCCTCTCTCTCTCCCTCCCTCTCTCTCTCGGTCTCTATCTCTCTCCTACCTCTCTCTCTCCCTAATTTAAAAAGCTAACATGAAAAATTAAGAAAACGGCACACTGTTACAGAGCAATGAAATCTACTATAGAATACAATAAAAAGCTAATATAAACATAAGGAGAAAAAAAGTTAAAATTTATTTTTACAAATATAATTAAAACAAAAAAGAGACCATCAACTAAAAGAGCAACTTGACAGTGTCACATTCCCTGACAGATGATAAACTGGAAGACTTGCCAAATTAGCTTACCTTATTAACGACCATCAAAGATTCAGGTGGGTGCTGGAAGTTTCTCAAACATCATGAGTACAAGACCGCAGTCATATCCACAACCTTCTCAAAGATCCCACCCTCACCCCTAAGCCCCCCCCCATGTGGTTGGTAGCTGATCAACCACTGTATGGGTGCTCTCTGTTTTTAAAATAAACACTCTGATCATTTTCTAAATGGACGCTGAGGTGAACAACAGTAAGGTGTCTTTCATGAATCAGAAATCTGCTCCATGTATCACGTTTTTCATTATCAATGCCAATGGTTCTGCATCTCAGCAGATATGACGTCATCAATTTGCATGTGCTGACTTTCGTCTGTCATGGCTGACAATCCACAGCAGGCATAAACATGGGAGATACTTCCTGTCATTCAGTGGGGGTACTGTTTGCACCGTTCAACCACCCAGGCCCCCTTAGTGGTCATAGGGATGATCTAGCGTACACGGTGCAGTTTCCAGACTGTAAGTCATATGTGTGCCAAGTTTGATTGAATTTGCTCCAGGCATTCCAGTGTGATGCTCTAACATACATATATACATACACACGTTCATTTTTATATATATATATAGATTATGTTTAAAAAAATACATTGTGTACAGTATACTCTGATGTATTTTGCCCTGCAGCCAGATATACTCTGTTTTCGGGTGCAATTCCCTAACATAAATATCAGGTACCCAGTTTTTCAGGTGGGCTGCTGTAGTTTGGCAGAACTAGGACTAGAAATCACTTCCTTTGTTTTGAGAATATGGGTTGTTGTTGTCCACTGGCCTACTCTCACAATCTGTAAGAATGTCTGTCAAGCTGCAGAACACAACCAAAATTAATGTTTTTGCAATCAAGTTCAACATGATAGATCAAGAACAGTGGCGACACTTCATACAAAATTGTATTATCCCATTACTTACCAATAAGTATCCTACAGCACACAGGTTAACGGCACAGCTTACAACTTTCGACATGGTTTTCAATGATGGTTCAGGCAATGCATCATACAACAAAAACAGCTGCCTGTAATTGTTTGTCAGAGATTAAATTTCATATCTGATGAATGAAGAAGCCCTGTCTTAATTATAAAACAAATTTCATTCAAAGTGCAAGACAAATACAAAAATAAGATACAATCATCAACAGCTATTTGTGAAGGCATCTAGTCTGTTACTGTTCTTTACAGTTGGAAAAACAGCAGTGTGTGTGCGTCTGACTGGAAGTACTAGTGTACATTAATGTTTGTTGTTTAAAGAAGTGAATCATGGACAATAGGCAAGTCTGCACAAAAATCATTGGAAGCAGCAGAAATGTGGTTTATTAGAAGAATGTTGCGAATCCCCTGGACAGCAAAATAACTAATGAAGAATGTATGAGAAGAGCTGGAGAGACAAAAAAACCTTGTCAGAAAGATAAGAGAGAGACAATGTACTTTCATAGGACATGCAATGAGAAGAGGGGGCATTGAAAATATTATAACAACAGGAAAAATAGAAGGAAGAAGATCAAGAGGAAGACCAAGAGAAATGATACTGGACAGTCTGACGGGATGGTGTGAGAGGAGATCACCAACTGAACTGATAGCCTGCATGAAGGATCGGGTACTCTGGAGAAGCATAATAGCCAACGCCAGTCGGCACGGCACATGATGATGATGATGTTTAAAGATTCTGAGTGGATTCATGCTACAAACTTCTCATCACATTCCACAGCTATGAGTGCTCATGAAACAGAGGCATCATGTTAGACAGAGAGCATATGATTATGTCTTGCTTAAAAAGTTTGAATGAACTCATGACACGAGCTTCTCAACAGATTCCACTGCCCAGGAGAACCACAGCAAGTCTTAATCTTCAATTTTAAAATCAATTTTGACACATCTCTGTGATCTTCTTCCTCTTCTACATTCAGTTCAACAAAGGAAATGGGTCATCTCCATGAGTGTCCTCACCAGCATGTGTTCTGCTAGCTCTTTTACATGACTCATTCTGATGATCCACCACATACAAGCTACCAGTTAATGATATTTCAGGAAATATGACAAACTGGCTCTTATTGCTTTTCTGGAAATTCAGTTTCAAAGGGCTAGGCATTTCACACCCACTGGAGTTCTCTGTGTCAAGTTTAAAAAAGACGCACTATATCCCAAAAAAAAAAAAACAGAAACAAATGGGGGAAAAAAAAGTCGCATACAACAATGAACTATGAGTCTTCTTCTCCTTCTTCAGTCTCCCTCAAACTGTGGGTTGGTGTTCTTTACAGCCAATGTGGTGAAGATGTTGTGGCACAGCACTGTGTTGGCTTGGGAGTAGGTTATGGCAGTTATTTTTTTCAGCCCCTGAAAGGAGCTAAAAGCAAGGGCTGTGCAACGCATCTTCAGCAGACTCCACCACCGTGATTCCTGCCCTGTTAGCTAGGCTAGATCTGTTACTGGGGTTACCAACAGAGAGATCGGACAGGGTTTAGTCAGCTACGGTTTGCTAAACTTGACACTATCATGTCAGCTATGAGTAATTGCTTGCCAATTTGGACAGTGTCTTCTTCTCTGTGAACTGTGATAATTTTTTTTTTAATATCTTACCTGCTGCAGTTAAAGAAAAGTTTTCCAAATTTAACTTACGTCTGGCAGCCAAAAGAGAAAGACAAGATGGGTAAACTCTGAAACAGTCCCTGTGGTTTCCAAAAATGGACTTTCTGAAACCAGTCACCAGACCACAGGTTTGGCAGAGATAGCCATACAACCTGCAGGAAATAAGTGATTCACAATAAACTTTGAAACACTTAAACCAAACTATACTCCAAATTAATCACTACAAACTCCTGGAATAGTAAAATGTTCATTAAAAAGTCAGCCATGTGTGCTGTAACTTACATACGGCATTGTTTATGCAATACTGCTATTATATACTGAGGCAGTCATACAATGGTTTAGAGCAGTGGTTCTAAAACTTTTACAGACTTTGGCACACTTGACAATGCAAATCTCTGGCACAGCACACCTCTCAAAGTTATTTTGTAGTTTACATTACACTGAACAAAGCTTAATTTAAATGAAAATATTTTTTCAATCAAAATGTGGTGGTAGGGCACATCTCTGGTTGCCTTGCAGCACACCCATGCTGGGGCACACCATTTGAAATATACTAGTCTACAGCCATATGAAATGCTCAAGAGATGCATAAGTTTCTTGTGAAGGAAGGAAGGAAGGAGGGAGGGAAGGAGGGAGGTAGGGAGGGAGAGAAGGAAGGAGGGAGGGATGGAAGGAAGGAAGGGTAGGAGGGAGGGATGATGCTAGAAATTTCAAATAACATTTAATTTATATGCAACAAGACTAAGAATGTTGCAGCAAAGTTCTATGGTTATCTGAACAACACGTTCACTTACATATAGAGCAAATGTGCAGTAAAAGGTAACGCACACAGCACTAACTCTGCTAACAGCCCGAATATCTTTCACAAGAGCCATCGGCAACCCAATGGTCATGCATAACAGAATCATCAGAGATACACGCAATCCTGAGCTGTTCTGAAACAAGAATGAAATCAGAACCTTCAAAAAAGATACTTGTTCACTTTCTCTGCTGTTTACCTGATTATTTAATACTCACACATTGACCATGGCATTAAAGTAAATCTGAATTAATATTCATGAGCACCTCTGTAAAATCCTTGAACCCTGAGTTATATTCATGAGTACCTCTGTCAAATCCTTGAACCCTGAGTTATATTCATTAGCAACTCTGTAAAATCCTTGAACCCTGAGTTATGTTCATGAGTACCCCTCTAAAATCCTTGAACCCTCAGTTATATTCATGAGTACCTCTGTAAAATCCTTGAACCCTGAGTTATATTCATGAAGATCTCAGTCTATCTTCAATATAAGAGCTGCTTAATGTGAAATCCTTGAACCCTTAGTTATATTCATGAAGATCTCAGTCATATCTTCAATATAAGAGCTGCTTAGTGTGAAATCCTTGAACCCTTAGTTATATTCATGAAGATCTCAGTCATACCTTCAATATAAGAGCTGCTTAGTGTGAAATCCTTGAACCCTTAGTTATATTCATGAAGATCTCAGTCATACCTTCAATATAAGAGCTGCTTAGTATGAAATCCTTGAACCCTTAGTTATATTCATGAAGATCTCAGTCATATCTTCAATATAAGAGCTGCTTAGTGTGAAATCCTTGAACCCTTAGTTATATTCATGAAGATCTCAGTCATATCTTCAATATAAGAGCTGCTTAGTGTGAAATCCTTGAACCCTTAGTTATATTCATGAAGATCTCAGTCATATCTTCAATATAAGAGCTGCTTAGTGTGAAATCCTCCCTATTCTTCTTCTTCAGCCTCCCTGGAACTGCGAGCCGGTGTTCTTTGCAGCAGATGCAGTGAAATAGTTGAGGCACAGAACTGTGCTGGCTTGGAAGCTGGTTATGATGGCTATTTTTTTCAGTCCCTGAGTGCAGGTAAAAAAACAGAGGGCGTGCAGTGCTTCTTTAGCAGACCCCACCACCATGGGACCTGTGGAAATCCCTGCCCTGTTAGCCAGGCTGGGCCTGTTACTGGGAGGTACCAACTGAGAGGTGGGACAGGGTCTTGGTCAGCTATGGTTCACCAACCCTGATGCTAGCATGTCAGCTATCAGTCACTGATTGCCAGAATGGACAGTGTATTCCCCCCCATGATATTAAGACTGTAACCAAATCACTAGCTCTGTGCCTTTATACAATGTGCTTGTTTGAACTTGCACTAATTATAGCTGTGTGTATTTCTAATATTTTGCATAGGAGCAACTATTATGCCTGTCAGAAATTTCTTACAAAAGCTGCACGGATTTATATACAGTAGCTTTATGTTAGTTAAGAGCCATCTGCATTCAATTCCAATTTGCATTATTCAGCTAAATAATAAAGTAACGTTCATTTTCACGCTGGAAAGAAACATTTTAACAGCATAATTTCAAATATTTAACAAATATTTTCCTTGACTACCAAATACTTGCATATAAACAGAGTTAGGTGTAAAATGAAGCTGAGATTTTTAATTTGTAATCTGCGTTTAGTAACTAAGTTACTAACTCCTTGAAACCTCTGCAACACTGCAAGACTATGTGTAAGAAAAACACTATTTTAAATTTAGTTTCAAGTTTCTAATAATAATTACAGCATCAGTTTCATATTCATACTATTAACAAGCAGCTCTGTTCCCAGGAATTGACCACTGATAAAATCAAACTTTTATCACTGACCAAATGTGTGAAACTCAATATTCAGTACATGCAGGGCTTTCAAATGTAAAATATATAATACACACCTCAATGCCAAACATCTTATTTACAATGGATGGACCCAAGTCCCCAATAACAACTATCTGAGCTATGAGAGTGCCCAACTGAAAGCCAATCATCCTGAGGAATGTAAATTTATTCACAAAAAGCTAGAGTGTAATATAAACTTTACATTATTTTCTATTAACTGAGATAATGGATTGTTCAGTTTAAAGAACATGAAAATTACTGAAACAATTTGTTTTAACATAAATTATTATTTAAAGCATGCAATTTCACACACAATATTTGGCTTTATTTTAATCCAATCATTTAGGAAATGTTAAAATTAATGTTCACAATCAGAAGGCAAAATGAAGTATGTTTTTTTTTAAAATTTGACAGTTATTGTTTCCTTACAAAACATATGCATATATTTAAAACCATATTTGACTGCATTATGTCAGCATGTTTTGCAACAGTGGGGCTTGCTTACTTACCCAACCTCTGAGACAAATTTCCCTGGAGCACCATGTGTATAATAGGCTGTGATATGAAAGTAAACAAAAATATTAGGAAGAAAAAATAATAAGCAGTTCAGACATGGACATTTGATGTACAGATGAACATACTGGAATTTTAATTATTCAGCACTGATCCATAATTCTCCATTTACTCTACAGATATTTTATGCTTCCTTTTACCTATAATATATCCCTAAAGAATATACACTACACTTTAAATGTTGACAGCTTTGACAAAAGTTGCATTATCACAGCTTACAAAGTATTATCAGCTTCAACATTTTGCTCCTCAATGTGTGCCCTGAGATGTTAAGGAAACTTTGTGTTTTCTTTTCAAGGTGGTCTTTTTTTTCAGAGAGTGAGAATTTTCTCTCTCTCTCTCTCTCTCTGAACCTTAAGTGCCCAGGGCACATGGGGCTTCTGCAAGGGTTTTCCACAAATGCCTGTCCTTCGCCTTTTTTTCTGCTCTTGCCCAGGTGAGCCCTCTATTGCTCAACATCCTTTCTGTTGTTCTTCTCCATGTCTCTTTTGGTCTACCCTTACTTCTGTTCCCCTGTGGTGTCCATCTTAGTGCTATTTTTGGTAGTGAGTTGTCAGTCATTCGGAGCACATGTCCCAACCATCGCCAGCGTCTTTCCTCAATAATTGTTGTCAGTGGCTTCATCTGCATTTCTGCCAATAAGATGTTATTTCTTATGGTGTTTGGCCAAAATATTTTCCTAATTCTTCGTAAACATTTAGTCTGGAAAGAATTCAACTTGTTTTCTATGGTTTTGGTGATTTTCCAGCATTCACTTCCATAGAGTAGTACACTTTGAACATTACTCTTAAATATCCTGATTTTCATATTTATGCTTAGTTTTTTTTATTTCCATATAGTCTGTAGCATTGCAAAAGCCTGGTTTGCTCTAGTAAGTCTGCTGTTGATGTCCTCTGTGCTGTCTCCATTTTCTACTACTCTGCTGCCAAGGTATACAAATTCGTTGACCTCCTCCACTAACTTGTTATCTACTCTGAGTACATTTCTGTTGTTCACATTTTGCTTCATTAACTTTGTCTTTCCTACGTTGATATTTAGTCCTATGTTGTTTGCATTCCGAGTTAGCTTGTTTATTTTATCTTGCATATCTTTGTGACTGCTTGATAATAGACAAATGTCGTCCGCAAATTCAAGGTCCTCCAGCACTGTGTCAAGGGTCCATTGTAATCCTCTGCATTTGTCTGATTTTGCCTCCTTCATTAACCAGTCTACTGCCAAGATAAATAATGTTGGTGATAGTACACATCCCTGTTTCACTCCTGTCTGTACCCTAAAGCTGCTGGAGGTATGTTCTCCACAGATCACTTTGCACTGAAAACCCTCATATAGGGCTTTGATTACATTTACTATCTTGTGGGGGAGGCCATGCCATCTTAGGATTTTCCACAGTGCATCTCTGTTGACTCTGTCAAAGGCTTTCTCAAAATCTATGAATAATGCATATGTTGTGCTATGCCACTCATTTGCCTGTTCTAATATTTGTCTAAGTACAAATATGTGGTCTATGCATGATCTTCCTTTCCTAAATCCTGCCTGCTCTTTCCGAAGTTTTTCCTCAAGTGTTGGTACAATTCTGTTGATGATTATTCTGCAAAATACTTTACTGGTGAGTGGCAGTAGGGTAATGCCTCTCCAGTTCCCGCAATCTCTGAGGTCACCCTTCTTTGGTAGTTTTACTATAAGCCCAGTTTTCCACTCCTCTGGGGCTTTGTCTAGATCCCAAATTTGTTGTAATATCCGGCAAAGTTGTTTTGGTGTTTCTGTTTCATCTGCTTTCAACATCTCAGCAGTCACTTCATCTTCACCTGGTGCCCTGTCTGATTTTAGCTTCTTTATCGCCTCTTTTACTTCACTTATTGTTATTGGTCCTGTATTGATGTTTAGTTCCGTTTTTGCTTCAGGTATGTCTATTGTTTGTGCTGCTTGTGATCTGTTTAGTAGGGTGTTAAAGTGTTCCCTCCATCTTTCAATTTTTTCTCTTTCTCCACTGACAAGTTGTCCATTTTGTGTTCTTACTGCACTTTCACATCTTGTGTTAAGTTACCTGTCATCTGCTTTGTGATTTTATATATGGTTTTCATGTCATTTGTATATGCTGCTTTCTCTGCTGCTTCTGCTAAGTTGTCATAGTATTGACGTTTATCTTGACGGCATGATTCCTTCACTTCTTTGTCTTTTTGTGCATAATTACTTAAAACTTGTTCTTTAAGCCGTTGTGATTTGTGTTCAGTAAATTTTCTTGATTTCTTTTTTATTGCTCTATCTTTTCCCATGTGGTCTTGCTTATCCATTCCTCTTTTCTCCTTTTCCGATATCCCAGAACCTCTTTTGCTGTTTCCTGTAGTGTTTTATTGAACTCTAGTATGGACATTTCTGCTTCATCTTGTAGGACACTGAAGCGGTTCTCAAGTACTATTGAGAATTCATTTCTTGTTTGCTGGTCTTTCAGTTCTCTTGTATCAAAATGTATCTTTCTGTGTTCTCTGATTTTGGCTCTCCTTAATTTTAGTTTTATTTTTGCTACCAGAAGGTTGTGATCACTTCCTACATCTGCTCCTTTCCTTGCTCGCACATCTTGTAGTGATCGTTTCCACTTGTTGTTTATTAGTATGTGATCGATTTGGATTTCTGTTGTTTTATCTGGTGACCTCCAAGTCACCTTATGGATGTTTTTATGTTGGAAAATTGTCCCTCCGATGGTCATCATGTTTTCTTCACAGAAACTGCACAGTCTTTCTCCATTTTCATTTATTTCTCCGATTCCTTCTCTTCCCATGATTCTTCTTCTATCTTCACTTCCTTCACCTACTTTTGCATTAAAGTCGCCCAAGATGAGTAGCATATCATGCTTGGGTATTGTTTCTACTGTGGCTTGTAGGCTGTTGTAAAAATCTTCTTTTAATTCCTCTTCAGCTGTTTCTGTTGGTGCATAACAAACTATAATAGACAGCTTCGTGAATCTTGAGTTGAAGCATGCATATAATAATCTCTCATTTATTGGGGTCCATTTCAGCAATGCTCTTGATGCTTCTTTTGTTATAATCAATGCTACTCCTCCTTCATGAAGATCTTCTTTACCTGACCATATTATTGTATCTTCTGTGTGCTGTGTTGTTAATTTCCTTCTGCCTTGTCCTGTCCATCTTGCTTCTTGTATTCCTAGTATGTCTAGTTTGTATCTGTGCATTTCCTTGATGGTTTGTGCTAGTTTTCCAGTCTGGTTAAGTGTTCTTACATTCCAGCTGCCTATTTGCATCTTGTGTTTAGGTTCCAGGAGCTCTGCAGTCGGGCTGGGGACTTCCAGTGGCTGGCTTTCATCCACAACCTTCATGGGCTCAGTTTCCTGATACGCATTTCTCCTTCCACCTGCATTTGCTTCCGTTTCTGTAGCAGTCTGATAGTTTTTTTACCAGACAGGGTTGCTGGCCCTATGCTGAACCCTCCTTAGTCACCTTTTACGATCATGCGTGGTAGGGTACAGTGGTCCTATTCTTTGCAGATCCTGGGTACCACACGGGGGAGTGAGAATTTTACTGCAGATAAATTCAGCAAAGCTCTCAATGATTTTAACATTCTCAGTTAGCTCCTTCCGTGCTTTTGGTCGTTATATTGACTCTTCCGGTATACCCGGTGCGTGCGAATGGTCATTATAATGATCATTGGTTTGCTTCATTAAAACAAGCGGTGTAACATTTAGATTGTACATATTTCGTCCATGATTCCGGTGACACTTTTCAAAATGGCGAAAGAGTGCCTAGTTAAGAGCGATGCCGAGCGAGAAAAAGGAAGAGAAAGACCGAAATTTTCAATTTTTGATGATGTAGACAGAGGTATGGACATGGCCTGTGACCACCCCACTGCTCTTGAATGTATCCCAGGTAGATCTAGATATATTTAAACGACTGGAGAAGTAGTTAGGAGTTATTTCAGACATTAATTTAGCGAGAATGCAACATAGAATCAGAATATGAGATTGACAAGTAGATCTACACATCTCAGATGGTAAGTAGTGTAGATCTAGACCTAGCCGATGGTGAGCTGGGCACAATCAGTGTCTAAAAACATCACATTACTTCTTTTTTTCCTAAAAAACTCTGCATTTAAGACATTTTCATTCATTTAGTTATACTTTGAAACATAATAAGTATACGGAAGTACATGGAAATACTGTTTTCCATTCCATTTTATAACTATACCCCCTAACATATCAAGACCCACGTTTTTACTCCCGCACTCCAGAACACGTCCGTGTTTCTTCCTCCAGCACGGGAAGAGTTAGACAAAATCTTTTATTTTTACTATCTAATGTTTCTCTTTGCTACTTCAGTTTTCACAACTTTCTTTCACATGACTGTGCTCACAATTTTCTTTCACATAATAGCATTTGCTCTGTGTGTTCACAACTTTCATACAACAGTGTTTGCTCTATGTGTTCACAACTTTCATACAACAGTGTTTGCCCTATGTGTTCACAACTTTCATACAACAGCGTTTGCTCAAATCTGTTCACAATTTTCTTTCACATGACAGTGTATGCTCTGTGCGTTCACAGTGAACTTCCATATGACAGTATATGATATATCCACAACCTCCATATGACAGTATCTGTTATGTTCACAACCTCCACATGGCAGTATGTGTTAATTAATGGACACATTCTTGACAAATGCTTTCACTGTATATGTTATGTCCACAGCTTTGACATGACAATACGTACTATGTCCACGAGTTCTTTTTGTATGACTCTATTTGCACATAACATTTCTTACTCCATGTGGCCTAAATGTTATTTCTGCTCAATTTCAGCCGTCCATATTCAGTTTTTGTGCAGTCTTGTAGATACGATCGATGTTTTAAAAATTAAAAGGCTTTAAAAAAATTCCCGTTTAACACTAACATTTATTAACAGTGAAATAAATATCCCACTGACTCACCTAAAAATGAATATGATCGTCTTCTTGAGGTAATGCCTGCCTTCATTAGCAGCTGACATGAGATCAACGTGAGCCAAGTACAGAACAGTAAAATCAGCATGCACAGCACTATGCCACACTATCATAATCAAAATAATAAAGAAACATTTAATTAAAACACAGATTACAGTTAACTAATATTACAGTAGAGTTTTGCTTTAAAAAAATAAGCAAATATATAAAGTTCTATGGAACCTCAAGAATTAAGCACTGTAATCAGAAAGACATTGGCAATTTGAAAAAAAGATGGATCAGGCAAACACATTCTAACAAAAAACTGGATGTATTTATGGCTAAACAATTATATGAAATGAATACTGGCAAATGACCCTCTATCATGACCACTTAATGAATGCTTATATGAAACTAAGCCATTGCAGCTTTCATTAGCAGCAACTGCAGGCAGAGGGGAAAAAAAAACAAGAAACATGACATCACTTTTTATGGTTATGTATCTTGAATCTAAAGATTGTCAACTCTCAAGTATTAAAATATTCACATTTTTCTCACTTGCAGCCATTTTTATTTTATCCTTTACAATCACAATAATACAATGTTAACGAAAGAACTCTACACTAATCTCCTCTCATACGCTTTACTCTCCTACATAATTGGCGATTAATCCTGTTTCTTTAAGCTCTCATACAGCTAAATTCAAGCTAAATTCTTTGTTTATTATGAATCATATTAGCAGACATTGGCAAATATGGTTATCTATTTTCTGCAATCCTTGGTATTTCTAACAAAGTCAGTTTCCTTTCTTTTCCTTGTAACATTGGTTATTTTGTTCTGATATTTTTCTACCTCACTTTTTTCCCCCCTCTCTTTGAGTTTTCCAGTGATTCTCATGGACCACCCACGGTGTGTCATAACAAAATTAATCCCCCTCCATTATTCCCATTCAGTCACTGTTCAGCACACCTTAAGGTGTCTAACAGGGAAGAGAAACAAATTCTCTCCACTTTTCAAGATCCATGGCCCAGTAGGATGTCCCTGTTACCTTCCCTTCAGCTGTCCATTATTTTAGTAAAGGTTTTGGCATGTTTTATGTGCACATGGCCAGACACTTTACATCACCGTCCTGCTATAACTATGCCCACATCTTTTCTTCAAATAAACTTGAGCAAAAAATTTATTTTATAACAAGTCATACTTACTTTCTGAAAACAGAAGGGCATAGTCAGCACTACAACCCCTATTATGCTATTGCCCAAATTAATTATAAAAGGCCAGTTGTGTGAGGAACTCATTTCAGTCGTGTTATCTCCTATGGCTGCCTGCGGCTCGGTTATCTCCCTCTTCTGTTCAGGCTGCCAAAGAAGTAAGGACTGCTGTTACAACTTTCTTTATGACTTATCACTGTCTTATAATAGTAATTCGTACCCATTTACAATATCATATGAGACTGTACAAATGAAATTTTTATGCTAAAAATGACGGGCTGAAAAGCTATGAATATTCCAGAATATTCTGAGGAGACATCCAATTCTGTGGCTGCCATCTACAGACTAAGAAAAGAACTGAAACTGTGCAGATCCTGCTTAGTGTGGATCAAAATGGTGCAGCTGAAGATGGGCAGTTGAAACAAAGTACTGTTGTTAACTCTTAGTATATCATGAGCTGTTTAAAATGTTTAAAATCCTTTAGAAAAAAATAAATAAGTAAAATAACTATGGTCATGTGGTTTTGTTCTCTAATCATAATTTTGAACAGCCACAGATGCTAAAAATAGACCTTGCTTGGTACATTAAGCTCCTTACTACTAAAAATGTTGCTCCCATTAACATTCACCAAAGCTTGCAAGCAGCTTATGTAATGTTCCTGAGAGTACTGCAAGGCAATATATGGATGAGTTGAAGACTGCAGTAAAACTTGTTCTAGTAGAGTAGAGTAGAGTAGAGAAATGTAAGGTGTAGTTCTACAAAAAAAGAAAGGTGAGAAGGAATGGCAAGAGAGACAATGTAAAACAAACAGTAACGAACCAAAAGTTTGGTGATATGCCTTTATCAAAGAAGATGAAACAATGAAACAACAAATGAACACATAAATAACACTCTGCTGGCAGAGATCCTCTTGGCTAGGGCTCCAAGCCAATAATGCAGTTAGACAGCAGGTAAAAATGTGAATCACGTGGAAAGAAAACAACTGGTCAAAAAAATGAGAGAACAGAAATGACAGCCCTGGAACCAAGATGGCAGACCAATTGTCCACTTAACTCTTCCCATGCCTAATGACTAAAAATGATCACTTCCAGTTTGTGTCTATAATGCCTTGTGAATATATTTTGCTACATGCTTTGTTTCATTAAAAACCCGGTGTAACTTTAGATTGTAAACATTTAGTGTGCATCCCCCTGTCCCTGTTCATCATGGCCGAAGAGTGCTTAGTAACGAGGGAGAAAATCGAAGTTTTCGTCGTGAATTTTCAATTTTTGGTGATGGACATACCCTGTGACCAGACCACTGTTCTTGAATAAATCCCAAGTAGATCTAGACATATCAGATGACTGAAGAAGTGGTTAGAAGGTTATTTCAGACATTATTTTAGGGAGAAAGGCACATACAATCACAAGACGAGATCGATAGGCAGTTCTTAGGCATCTCACTGTACCCTAGACCTAGCTGATGGTAAGTAGGACACAATTATTGTCTAAAAACATCACATTACTTCTTTTTTTCCTAAAAAAAACTCTGCATTTATGAAATCTTCATACATTTGTAGTTATTTTAAAACATAATAAGTACACATAACACGGAAATACTGTATTTCATTCACTTTTCCAACTATACCCCCGTTACATATCAAGACCAGTGCTTTTACTCCGGCACCAAACGGAACGTCCATGTTTCTTCCTGCAGCATGGGAAAAGTTAAGGAATGCCTTATTCTCCACATACACAATGAAATTCAAAAGATGAAGAAAATGGGAAAAGTGAATTTGAGTGACATATCACATTCTTATTTTTTTTTCAATGACTTACTAGTGATATGATGACAAAAAAAAAACATTCAAACTTTGAGAAAACTCTACTAAAACTAATTCTGGAATCTTGAAAGTAAAAGTTAATGTTATATTTCTATTTTATTAAATTAACAGAAACTCACTGCTTTTTTTTTTCAATCACAGAACAGGAAAATTTTTCAGTCCGCTTTCGTATATGTGAAAGTGAAACTTTCAGTTAGGTGTAATAGTAAACAAAAAAAGTTTCATTAAAAACATTTACAACTGAACTTTCAAGAGATCATGTTTGAGTGGTGAAGTGGTTGTGCACTAGTCCCTCATGGCAAAGGGTGGGGGTTCAAATATGGCCAGAGGCGTCCCCAGTCACCCAAGTGTGATGCCATCTACATCAACCTCTAGTGTGCTGACAGGTCAATGAAAAAATGGACACTAACACAATATCCTCTATGTGCTACTAAGGCATAAAAGGGTTACCTTTATCTTTTTTCAAGAGATTACTTTCCACAAATGTATTCACTCTGCCTAATATTAAATTAAAATTAAAAAACATATACAATTATCATGTATCTGCTGTTGCTTCAAAACTGCCAGGCTTTGCAAAAAACAATATTAACAACAAATAAAACATTATATATATATATCTTAAAAAGAAATAATATGACACAAGAATGGCTATATTTTGGATATGTATACCGGATTAACAAAGACAAAATCATATAAGCTTTATTTTCTGCTTTAAATAATAGTGAGACTATTGGTGCACAAATGTAGAATTCACTAATTTTTCTGGAGTATTTCTGCTTGTATCCTGATGGATGGAAATTTCTCTCAATGTATACTCAAATGAATGTAAACTCACATTCATGTTTGTCAACTTTAGGAGCAAATCGGCCTGACAGAAAGAGGTTATCATTTATATGCTTACTCAAATCTTACATTTGCCTATTGATTTTTTTGTCCTTATTCACGTTTGTCGATTCGCGGTTTACACTGCTACAAAATCAATGGGACTTATTGTGCTTCAAGCATTGGAGGCAAAACGGACTGGACTTTGTCAATGTTTTCTGGGCTGAAAGAGTATTGAATGTTTTTCTTTTCTCTTATACAAGCCATTTTTGTATTTTTAAATAAGGAATCGCCAAGTCGGGCATGATTCGAAAGTTCTTACCCTCCCCTTATTAATGAGTGCAAGATGTGGATAAGTGTATTATTAATATTATTAATGAAAGTTCAGGGTGACTGCACCGATGCAACTACAGAATCGAATGTTCAGTTTTCCAACAAAGCTGTAAGTCTGCATTTAAACTCCAATTAGACATTTTGCGTGTCTCTGG
This sequence comes from Achatina immaculata, assembly GCA_009760885.1. NCBI lineage: Eukaryota > Metazoa > Mollusca > Gastropoda > Stylommatophora > Achatinidae > Lissachatina > Lissachatina immaculata. The sequence continues at coordinate 16,305,332 of CM019719.1, forward strand.
TGAGACAAAATGTTTTACCTCGTTTTATCAACGTACGCAGTATAAAATGTGCACAAATTCCTTCTGGCTACATATGGGGCATTATCTCCTTGTCTTATACAGTATTTACTGTATTTACATGTCGGGTCACTACACTAGCAAAAACTTTCGTTTCCGGAACTTCCACGGACGTAACCATCTTTGCGTGGATGTTTTCTATTTTAACTTTTATATATATCCAATGATCTTTACAAAATCTGAACTCGTTTTTCAATTTAACAAAACAAATGATATATTTTCATACTAAAAAAGTAAAGATAGTCCCATAGCATTTCAAATGCCGTAGGGGGTGAAGCGTTAGAGACCTCATTATGCTGGGTCATCAGCGTGTGAGGTAGGGTGACCAGTTCCTTTCCTCGCTGCCTTTACTTCCCAGATTTTCTCACAATAGAGGATATTGTGTTAGTGTCCATTTTTCATACTGGTGTTCACATTTTCAAAACAAAAAAAGTTGCTTGCGTTATATTTCGTTGTTGAAAGATAAATGCTGTCCGATAATGTTGTAAGATTTCCCACAGTCTGTGCCTGTCTACTGTGTTGAATGCTTTTTCTTGATCTCCATAGGTTATGTGCAGTGTCTGACTGTGTTCGAGTATTTTTCTGTTGGCTGTCTTTGGTTGGAGGTAGATATTTTATTTTTTATAAATCCCATCTGACTTTCATTTAACTTTGGTTAAAACATTGACCGCCGTATTTTCTATAGGATCTTGCAGTGTTTTTTTTCAGGTATCACTTAATAGCACGATGCATTTGTATTGGTTACAAAATGTATAAACTAGGTGGAAAGTATGAACAAGTGGGTGATATCGTACAGATGTTTCTGCATGCGGTCCCCTAATATAAGTTATCCTGCATCTTTGCATACAATAACATATATCACATTCCGGGACTCGCATGTGAATCTCTCATGGAGGGTGAGGATAGTTTTGGGAAAGGTCGATCACCTTATCCAAAACTATCCTCACTCTCCATGCAAATCTGATTTTCTGGTAACAGCCATCAAACAACGTCACGCAGATAACAGAAGCCACCAAGCGCTTAAGAACTGCTACATTCATGAATATGTTATTCAGCTACACCTAACATAATCACAATCCCTCGTCACTAAGTTCCAATCCCTTCTCACTTGTTAAACATAGTTCAGAACTTCCTCACAGCATCACATTACAACTATAATCTCTACCCCAACTATAATCACCTATTTCACTTTGCCCCAGCTAGGTTACCATTGTATCACTCTCTCTCCCTTCCACGGTTTCCCCACTCACTACCCTCTGTTATGACCCACCCATTACACGTGTCCACTTAAATATTCTCTACACTCCGCCATGCGCATTTCTGTACACAGCGTCGGACATGCCACAGCTTCTTACAAGTTACAGCTAAGTGCGCCATTCATTTTATTTATTTATATTTGTACATAGCATTCATGTGAATTTAAACTTTATCTCCTCTATATATTTCTTCGTCCTGTGTGATTTTGTATGATTAATGCTCACGCCGAAACGGCACAACTGTGTATTCGTTAAGTAATAAAAGCTGTTCCTACTTTTTTTCCTAGTTTATCTTATATCTTCTTATATATCTTATGTATCCTTCCCGTGCCGTTAAACGTCATATAGGGCTCGCAAAGTAGTTCGCCAATTTTTCCTGTCTTCGGCGAGTCTTTCAACCTCATCAAAGGATTTTATGCCTGTTAATTTGGCCTCTCTTAATAATGTCCTCTTCAAAGTTTATACATCTTACAAATTGTGGAGCAACTATAAATCTTATCAACCTTTGCACACAAACAAAAAATCTATATATAAAGAGCCAATGCACGTTTATGACAAATTCATCATAAAATATGTATGTCATATCCCTTACTGTTCATGACATAACCTGACAACATCTGCAAAGAAGTCAACGTGCATAGTAAAAATCCCACCAGGGAGCTGCCAGATAGTCCAGGTCCAGAAATAATGCCATTAAATTCACAAAACCCTTCAGAGAACATACCAAATAGATGGACCATAAATGGACTCCTTTTCTCCAATGATCAAGAACTAATATACACATCAGAGAAAGACCTACAGAAGAACATGGATAAATTAGTATTGGCATGTAAAACACTCGCACAGGAAAAAAACGACATGAAGTCATAGCCACTGCCAGAGAAGAAATCCCACAGATAATCTGCCTGTATAAATGACTTTTGAAATAAGTGAAGCATTTTGAATACCTGTGGAGAATATCATCTCTTGTAAAAATCGATGCCGAAACTGAATAGATGCAATAAAGCAAATCACATTGTTGGACAAATGACAATTTTGTTAAAAAAAAAACAAATGCATCACAACTCAAACAAACAAGCATTATACACATAATATTCCTCCCAGCTCTGTTCAATCAGTGTCAAGCATGGACACTAGAAGCTATTTTTTTTAAATTAAAAAGATAGTCAGCACAACAGAAGTTAGATGTTTCATGACTAAAACAAACATGACACGATCAGAGCAAGGATTGAAGCACCACCAGTATTACATTACTATTACACCAGACACTATAGCACAACGAACAGTCACACTAAGAATTGTAAGAAACAGGGAAAATGGCTGCCAACGCAAGAGATGGAGGGAAAAAATTACCAAAAACCTTAAACGCTCGTTATATGAAACTACTAAGATGTCGATTTGTCTCTCAGCTCTGCAAGGTGTATGAGCAAGGAGACAAGACAATGCAGGTTTTCTTTCCCGTGTTCTTGAGCACTTTCACTCCAAAACAACACTGCAGGGTTGGTAGATCTTACACATCTGCGCGAATCAATGCTCACATCGATATTTAAGCAGTCTAACAAACAAACAAAAAAATGAGAACTAGCATATTTCTAACCTGACATATATTTCTTAAGTTAAAGAAAATCCTCCTTCTAGTTTCTTTCCACCAAAAATTCTCACTCAATTTATTGTGGCAGGGGATAGGAATTAATTTCGGAGTGAAAGAGTTAAACAAAACGTCCGCTTATTTCTCCTACGGAGTTTCCAGCGGTATGTAGCTACTCAAGCATACTGTACACAGCATCGACCAAAGTAGTCAGAAATATGACCACTGCACTTTGCTCCTCTTTCATTCATCTGGCCTCATTCAAGTTAAGTGTTCAGTCCATTTCATTCGTTGTCTTGGAGTGAGGTTATGCTAGTTGTATTTCAAATGTCTTAATTTCTTATCCGTTTCAATGATGGATCAACTACCACAAAGTGCCCTAGGCTATCCTTAGTAAGAACACACCCCCTCCCCCACATATATTCTCCATCTACTGATATATGGGTTGATTACCTTCTAGTCGTGATCTCTGCCATTACTGTCTGGTTTTGTATAACAGAACCCAAATGCAAACGACAAGTCACTGTCCTTCGGATAAGAAACCGTGCTAGTGCAACAATAATAACTAGAAATGATTGTCAAATGAAACAAGACTTTATATAGTCTGTCGGGCCCCCTGCCCACCCAGGCCCCTGTTCAGACTAATGGCTAATACGCCACTGCTCTATCAACTTTTAATGATTCTTCTTCTCCGAGCAGCCGGTGAATTCGTCTCATTGGGGGTCCTTTCGGGGACCACACGGGGGACCACGGGACTTATCGAGGACCACGGGCGTAAATTCAGTAGGACCACAGGGCGGTCTTGGTGGTAGAAGTGAACGAAGAAGAAGAAGAATGTCTCATTGAGGCTCATTGCTACAGGCAAAGATACGTCTCCATTCCGATCAGTTCTAAATATTAATGCTGTTTATTTTAACGAAATAGAGAGACTGCGCGATTTGTTCACAAAAACACAAAGGCCAAGAAGTAATGGATTTAATTAAAACTAAGAACATTAACATACGCTGAAGGAGGGCTTGATGACATCGTCCCGACACGAAACACTAATGAGAAGAGAGGTGGTTGGGAGGGGGGAGGAGAGAAGCATTGATTAATCCGAATAAGATGTAGTGATAGAAATTCCCCGAGTGAGAAGCATCAAAGATCAAGATTACTGAACAGACACGATTACCCAAGTCTATCGGCACCCAATGGTGATTATGTTGCTTACCCACATTAATGTGTCTGCAAGCATATCCTCGAATGTTGTTAACGCCCGTCTCACCTCACGTAACATAGTGTGAATGCAATATACAGAAACCTTACTTATATAATTTGTGAAAGAGTAAGCTAAGAAAAAAAGAACACTTCTATTCACGGCGAACTTTGGTGACATGCTCTTTCACAGTGTTTCCCAACATTTTTACATCCAAGGGCCTCTTTTCTAAATACATAAACATTGCAGACAACCGTCTTATACGTAATATCGCAGTGTCATGAATCCATAATTGTTTTTATTCAACAGATGACACTTAATACCAAATCAGTAACGTAGCTGGAAACCATCCAGTAATGCAGTGAGGATCACTTGTGGCCCACGGACCACAGGTTGGGAACCTCAGCTCTACACAACTGAGTAATTTTGAAAGCCACACTGTCAGTAGCGGTAGTCATTTTGCTTAAAATGGGTTGGGTGGGTTTGCAGGCGGGGCTAACTACAGCGTGCTGGAGTATGCAATGTACAATCACCAGTAACCCGGAGCAGCCGTGTTTGCATTTGAAGTTATAACACAGGCTTGAAGAGTGCTCCTCGTGCACCACCACAGATTGTGTAATCTAAATGATAGGACAGAAGAGAATATCCATTTTGTGACCGTGTATGAAATTAGACGAAGGTCATCGTGAATCAGATGCGTGGAGCTGGTAATTATATAAACAGTATTTATCTCTCCCTCTCCCCCCCCCCCAAGCCCTCAATCTCTTCCCGCTATCACCATCTTCCGTGTGAGATGTCTCATTGGAACAAAAGACTAGCGAGCGAACTAACAGTCCCCGATTTGAAAACAAAGGCAAAGTGCGCCTGTATTCGCGGACAGTAGCCTTTGTTTCAACAGCTTCACCTCCAAGACAACAGTGTAACGCTACAGTCGTAGTAACTAGCTCAGTGGATTATTTGTTCACTGGGTCTGATATTCCTCCTTATGTTCTGCTACACAATACAACCATACCGTGCGTATATTAAAATGTGGTAACAAGGCAAACATCGTGATGTTTTGACTTTCAGTTTTATTATTATGTGGCAGATGGCATCAGTTTCTCCATCTTGCACATTCCTTGGTGTTTCTGATTAATTCAGAAGCTTTTCTTTTTCCATGCCACTTGGTCAGCCCTCTCCTGATACTTGTATTTTTCTCTTGGCTTCCCTCTCTTCTTTTTTTTCCTCCTGATTTTTCTGTCATTATTGGGTTCTCCAACTTATGTCATCTCATGACATGTCGAAGAAATTTTGACTCTCTTTTTCTCATCATTTTAACTAGTGTTCGTTGTTCTGAAACTTCTTTGAGGGCCTTTCATTTATTTTGGTCTGTCCAGGGTATCTGTTGCATCTTTTGCCAAAACTTCATCTCTACTGGTTCCAGTTTCTTTGTCACCTTTTTTGCTGACTGTCAGAGTTATATCAAACAACCACAAACAACCAACTATAAAATTAGGAAGGCAGAACATACAAAATAAATAAAAAAAAGATGTGCAAAATGGATGTCAGTACTATGAGAATGTGACAGAAGCAGTAGAAAAAGATTATGCAAATGACATGAAAACCATATACAAAATCACAAAGCAGATGACAGGTAATTTCAGCAAAAGATGTGAGAGTGCAGTAAGAACATGTAAGGGGCAACTGATCAGTGGAGAAATGACAAAGTAGAAATAAGGAGGGATACTTCAACACCCTAATAAACAGAATACAAGCAGTACAAACAACAGACATACTTGAAGCAAAAACAGAACTAAACATCAATATAGGACCAATAACAATAAGTGAAGTAAAGGAGGCAATAAAGAAGCTAAAATTAGACAGGGCACCAGGTGAAGATAAAGTGACTGCTGAGATGTTGAAAACAGAAGAGATAGAAACACCAAAACAACTTTGCCGGATATTACAACAAATTTGGGATGTAGAAAAGCTCCAGGGGAGTGGAAAACTGGCCTTGTAGTAAAACTACACAAGAAGGGTGTCCTCAGAGATTACTGGAACTGGAGAGGCATTACCCTACTGCCACTCACCAGTAAAGTATTTTGCAGAATAATCATCAACAGAATTGTACCAGCACTTGAGGGACAACTTTGGAAAGAGCAGACAGGATTTAGGAAAAGAAGGTCATGCATAGACCACATGTTTGTACTTAGACAAACATTAGAGCAGGCAAATGAGTGGCATATCGCAATATATGCACTGTTTATAGATTCTGAGAAAGCCTTTGACAGTGTCAAAAGAGATGCACTGTGGAAAATTCTAAGATGGCATGGCCTCCCTCATAAGATAATGAATGTCATCAAAGCCCTATACAAGGGTCTTCAGTGCAAAGTGATCTGCAGAGAAAACACCTTCAATAGCTTCAGGGTACAAATAGGAGTGAAGCATGGATGTGTGCTATCACCAACATTATTTATTTTAGTAGTAGACTAGTTAATGAAGGAGGCACATCAGACAAATGCAGAGGATTACAATGGACCCTCGACACAGTGTTGGAGGACTTTGTCTTTGCCGACGACATTTGTCTTCTGCTAAACAAGCACAAAGATATGCAAGATAAAATAAACAAGCTAACTCAGAATGCTAACAATATAGGATTAGAGATCATATATAGGAAAGACAAAGTTAATGAAGCAAAATGTGACAACAGAAATGTACTGAGAGTACACAGCAAGTTAGTAGAAGAGGTTAATGAATTTGTATATCCTAGCAGTGGAGTAGTAGAAGATGGAGACAGCACAGAAAACATCAACAGCAGACTTACTAGAGCAAACCATGCTTTTGCAATGCTGCAGACTATATGGAAATCTAAAAAAACTAAGCGTGAAGACGAAAATCAGGATATTTAAGAGTAATGTTCTAAGTATAGCACTCCATGGAAGTGAATGCTGGAAAATCACCAAAACTGTAGAAAACAAGCTGAATTCTTTCCAGACTAAATGTTTACAAAGAATTAGAAGAATATTTTGGCCAAACACTGTAAGAAATAACATCTTGTTGGCAGAAATGCAGATGAAACCACTGGCAGTAAGTAATGAGGAAAGACACTGGCAGTGGTTGGGACATGTGCTCCAGATGACTGATGACTCACTATCAAAAATAGCACAAAGATGGACACCACAGGAGAACAGAAGTAAGGGTAGACCAAAGGAGAAATGGAGAACAAAAGAGAGGATGTTGAGCAATAGAGGGCTCACCTGGGCAAGAGTGGAAAAAAAAGGCAAAAGACAAGCATTTGTGGAAAACCCTTGTGGAAGTCCCATGTGCCTTTGGGCACTTAAGGTTCAGAGAGAAAGAGAGAGAAAATTTACACATATGTTCAACATATTAAAACATATTCTAATTTATTTCAAAGGAACAAAACAGTTTAAAACCATATAAAATGTATAAACTTTTATCTTCACTATTCAAAGTACTCTTGGAACAACGTACAACAATTACCAAACTCCAAGTAATCAAGTTTTTGAATGAAAGGGAATAAAGGACAATGATGAACTGTATGTAACTCTCTTTAATGTGATAATTCACAATGCATTTTCAAATTATATAAACATTCTGCATAAGAAGTAAACATTTGTTAAAGAAAATACATTTAAACAAACAAAGGAATATGTGTAGAATAAATAAATTATACGCGTTTCAGTATTATTCTGTGCCCCATGGCATTAGCATTCTGTAGGCATGTGAAGCATTAGTGCCTTCACATTTCTGTGGCACTACAGCACTTGTGGCAGCAATATTATTGCTCCTTGTCAAAAAGATAAACCAAAACTAAAAGTTACAAGCAAAAAAAATGGATGTCTTGTCATTGTCAAAGATTAAAATCATCATGACATTACATCGACACTTTGATCATGACAAAGAAATGATTATCATTTACAAAATGAGAATGATCATCTGCAAAACTACATATTACTTAAACAGCAAAACTATACACAATGTAGATTAAATGCCCTTACTCCTTCACACTTTAATAGTTGAACATATTGTTGCAATGCCCAAGATGTTTATGCCAGTCAGAAATGAAACAGAGTGACCAAATAAAAAGTGGGATAATGCCCAAAGCTGCCATGATCCAAAAGATTGCAGTCAACGAAGATTGGTCACTCCCGTCATTTTTGTTCCTGGGAAATAAAAATGAAAAGCAAATTAAACAAATAGCAATATTTTTAAGTATTTGACAATATGCTGACTGCCATTCTTTTAGTTGCCTCTTATGATAGGTGGAACAAAAGGCTCTGCATAGTGAAAAATTTACCACAATTTTGTGACTTTTCTTGCATTTGATGGATGTGTGCAGATGTGAAGCATAAAGAGTATTTGTATAGCCTGATGGAATTTCTTGACTGAAATGTCACTGAAAAATTGAAAAAAAAACAACCAAACAAACTGATCATTCATTCATTCATTTGCATGTCCCTTGCAGAACTTTGCCTCCCAAATAGCACTCCTGTAGGCCTCTCGGTTGTGAGCAAGATAGCCTGCCGCTGCTGCATCCATTTGCAGATCGTCAACGATGTCTTGCAGCCATCTTCACCTTGTCTTCCTCTCTTTCTTTTTCCCATTATGTACCCTTCCAAGATGGTATTCTCTAAATTATCATGACGTTTAATGTGTCCAAAATATTTAAGTTTTCTCTCTTTAATCCTCTTTACTAGCCAGCCTTCTTCAATATTAAGCTCTTGTAGTATAGATATATTTGTTCTTTTTTGTGTCCACGATATTTGGAGAACTCTTCTGTAGCATTTACATTCAAAGGCATTTATGTGTTTCTCAGTTGTTTTGTTAAGTGTCCAGGTCTCACAGGCATATGTTGCGGTGGGAAAGATGCATGTCCTTAAAAATCTTATTTTTGTGGTTCTGTCTGCTCCTCTCCACAGATTCTTTATTTGTTTTACTTTCTGAAGAGCGACAGATGTCCTCCTTTTAATTTCCCTCATTGTTTTTCCATTATTAGTTAGTAGTGATCCAAGATATTCAAAACTCTCCACTTCTTCCAGTTTTTCCTCATTGATACATATTTCAGCTGCCTTGTTTGTTTTGTCAGTTGTCATCAATTTAGTTTTCTTTGCATTAAGATAGAGGTTCTGCTCTTCGCTGTTCTTACGGATTGACATAATTAGTTTTTCCATTCCTTTTTGTGTTGTGGACAGTAACACTGTGTCATCAGCATATCTAATCTCTGGTATTTCATAACCTCCAATTGTTATGGCATCGTAATATTCTTTGTCTACATCTTCTCTAACATTCCTCATTATATTTTCAGTATACAAACTGATCAGAGTAATAAATGTCTTAAATCATACAAATTACTACTGTATGCAGGTTAATGTATAAGAAGTTAAATGTATTCAAAGAAAGATAATGCTGTAATGTAAAAGAAGTTAAATGTATTCAAAGAATGATAATGTTGCAATGTAAAAGAAGTTAAATGTATTCAAAGATGACAATGCTGCATGACTTGAAAACTCAACAAAAAAAAAAAATTAAGAGAGAGAGAGGGGGAGGGAGGGAGAGAGAGAGAGGGAATGAGAGGGAGAGAGAAGGATGGAAGGAGAGAGAGGGAGGGAAGGAGAGAGGGAGGGGGAGAGAGAGAGGGAGGGGGAGAGGGAAAAGAAAGAGAGGGAAAGGGAGGGGGAGAGAGAGAGAGAGAGAGAAAGATTGACTGAATGACTGACTTATTCAGCTTTATTTGGAAAGGGTGAAGAATTAGGCAAGCATGTCTTTCTGACTTTCTCCTCTTTGTCTCTCATCATTTATGCTTCCCAGTCATTCAGTTTTAATTCAAGTATATAAAAATAAAAGGAGTATGAATAAAATGTACAATAACAAAAACAATTATCATCTAGAGAGAGGAAGACAGAGAGAGAGAGAGAAAGAGAGAGAGATAATGTTAGATGTTTACATTTTCTTAATCATAAATTTAAACTGTGTGAAAGTAAACTAACAGGTGAGCCTTGCAGTACAACATTCAAATGTTAACACATACTTCTTAGCTGTTTCCAGTTCCATATTTTAAAATATCTGTACATGTCATTAATCATTTCAATTAAAATGACTTGTACTTTTTATAATGGAGTGACAACCAGATAAATGTTTTAACAGATCACATTATAACAGTAAATGTTCAATTTAGGATTACATTTTAACAAAGACATATCAAAATAACAATAACTTTTTAAACTACTCTCTTCTTGTTTGTTGCTTTATAGCAGTCTGTGCATTTCCTAAAAAAAAAGGTCTCTGAAAGCTAAGAATTTCTTTTTTCAAATGCCTAATTGCCCACCAGTATGGCACACATGCACGCAAACAAACAAACAAACAAAGAAATATAACTAGTAATAAAACAACTGAAAACTGTAGCCATCCTTACTGCTTCAACAAATATTTACCTGCCAAAGGAGACATGAGTTATTCCAGTCCAGGTTAAAATGATAAGCAAACCACCAATTTCTCTGAAAATGATTGGAAAAAAAAAAAGAATTTGTGTTGGTCACTAAACTAAACTGCTGAATCTCAAAACTTGTTGCTCATACTTTATGAAAACAGAACTATAGGTTAACGGTAGCACAAAATAAAACTACTGCTTAGATACCTAACTGTGAATATTATCAGTAGTACATCATTATAATAGATAATATTGTTTCTCAAAGTAAATAACCCATTTCAGGCCTCGCCGTAAACAGGTAAAAAGAAATGAAGTTTAACCCTTTACATATCACAAGTCAATCATTTTTGCTCACTGCAACTCTAATGCAACCCCAAGAGTTAAAAAAGAAAGTTTTTTAAATGTTTTTTTTTCCCCTTTTTAAATAATTTCAAGTTGTACATTCCGTTTAATATTTGGAAAACTTTGTTCATGAGGACATATACTATACTAGCTGTCATTAAAAAACACACCACTTTATTTTTTGAGCCATAAACCATTGTACTAGATTAAAAATACATAGAACCCATTGATTCTGCATTTTGCATCCATTTACTGACATATATTTGCTGTATTTTTAAACATAACACAATTCAGAAGCGGCTCATAAGCAGTTGTCCACTCTAGATGTAAAAACAAAATTCACAGCCATCATTAAAACCGTGTGTGTGACTCCCTGAGGTGTCAATGCAGACTTGGCATTGGAATCTCATGTTGTCACAGTGTGGAGATCTTGAGCTCGTGTTCTTACACGAGGTTGATAAGGCCTGAGATGGTTATTTGTGGTAACTGTTGCCTGAAATCACTGGTTCAGCTTCACCATAGTTGAATTGTTACAATGAAAATATCTAGCAAACATTTCTGGTCATCATTCCACTGCTAAGCATACCAACAGGTTGCCATCCTCTTGTGACAACAATTGGGTATGGCAAAAACATTAACAGACTTCCTTTTGATGGAAACAGATGATGGGCCTTTTACTTGCTTACACTTGCTTAATGTGAGTGCCAAATTTCAAAGTCATGCAATTTTTAATAAGGCCACAAATTCTGAAAAAGTTAATTTGTGCACGATGCATGGTAAATTTGAAGTACACATCACAGCGCTGGGAAAATATCATTACATTAACTGCCACACTTTCACGCTTTCAGAGCTTAAATGTACATAAACATTTTATGCTTCACAGTAGTTTGATCAAGCAGTGTGTTTTAATGGTGGATAGTGTGTGTATATATATATATATGTATGTGTGTGAGTATAAATATATATGCATATATATGGGGGTGAAGACGCCTGTCCAATGAGGCAATCAGCAACCCATAGCTGAGATGCCAGCATCAGGGTTAGCAACCTATAGCTGACCAAGACTCTGTCCCACCTCTCCGTTGTACCCCTAGTAACAGGCATAGCCTGGCTAACGGGACAGGGATCGCCATAGTCTCTATGGTAGTGGAGTCTGCTAAAGAAGCAATGCACACCCCTTGCTTTTTAGCTGTACTCCAGGACTGAAAAAGTAGCCGCCATAACCTGCTCCCACTCCGACATGATGCTGTGCCTCATCACCTCTACAGCATCAGCTGTAAATAATAACAGTTCGTAGTTACAGGGAATTCGTACAAGTACAAATACAATATATATATCTGCATACATACATATATACTCTTTTTCAGCTTTCCAAGCCATTAAGGCTCACTGCTGCAGATATTCGCCCTCATTCCTCTCTAATCGAGTTGGTGACACCAATTTCTTATACATCCTCTTCTATGTTCTTTTCTTTTCTGTCTTTATCTATCTCTCGGTCTTGTTCTCCTCACCTCATGTCTGTACATAATTTTCATTTGTCTGTTCTCTTCCATTCTTTCTACATAGCCCAGCCAGCACAGTCTGTTCAGTTTCAAGACATTTATAATTTGCTGGGATTTAAATAGGTTCAGTGTTCTTTCTAGCTCTATATTCTCCACTGTTGGTATCTTTTAATGGCCCACAGATTCTTCTTAGGATCTTGTTCTCAAAGACCTGCAATTGTTGTTCATTTTTCTTTGTTGTACTCCAAGTTTCTTATCCGTACATGACGGCTGGTCTTATTATAGTTTTGTAAAGTGTTATTTTGGTGTTTTGGGACAGGACTTTGGATTTTAACAGGTGTTGTAAGGGAAAGTATATTTTATTCCCTATCTGTACTATGCTTTTCATTTTCTCTCTTACTATGTTACTTCTGTATGTATATATGTATATATATATATATATATATATATATATATATAAGGAGAACACGTTTATCTTGACCCTATTAGTAAAGTAACAGACTTCTGCTTGAAGCATCATTCACTACAGGATTAGGTCAAGTTTTGCCAGCCAATCTCAGATGATAGCTACACTTTCGGACACACACATCAAAACACTTATCATGATCATCGTCGTTGTCGTCTTCATCATCGTCGTCATCATCATCATCAGGTGCCATTAGTTCAGTTTGTGATCTCATTTCACACTATTTCATCAGACTGTCCAGTGTTATTTCTCTCTGTCTTCCCCTGGCTCTTCATCCCCCCTCTATTTTTCCTGTTGTTATAATATTTTCAATGCCCCCTCTACTCATTGCATGTCCTATAAAAGTACATAGTCTCTCTCTTATTTTTTTTAACAAGATTTTTTTGTCTCTCCAGCTCTTTTCATACATTCTTCATTAGTTATTTCTGATGTCCAGGGAATTTGCAACATTCTTCTAATAAACCACATTTCTACTGCTTCCAATGATTTTTGAACCTACTGTCCATGATTAACCTCCATATAATAAGATATATATAGCATTCAATATAGCACTTTAGGACTTGTTTTCTAACATTCATTGATATGGATGTGTTGCATATGTTTCTCATTCTCTGAAATGCAGTCTTTGCTTGGCCTATTCTGTTCTTAATTTCTGTTCTGCATTTCCCATTTGAAGTTATTACTGCTCCAAAGTATTTGAATTTCTGCACCTGCTAATGAATAGTTCTGTTTAATTTTATACTGCATATTGGTGGATTCTGTTTCTTAGATATAACCATAGTCTCTATCTTTCTGATGTTCAAAGGAATGCCTTTCCGTTCACTTTCTTTAGCAATTTTATCCAAGAGATTTTGCATGTCTTGTTGGTTCTCGGCTATCAGTACTGTGTCATCAGCATACCAAACACTGTTAATATTGTATCCTCCTACTTTTATACCTGGTTCTCCAATGATCATTCTTAGAATATTCTCACTGTACAGAGAAAAAAGATCTGGAGATACTACACACTCCTGTCGCACTCCTTGTTTTATTGGTTGATATTTTCCAGTTTTATTTTCAACTCGAATCGTTGCTTCCTGCTGCCAGGATAGATGTTTTACAATCCTCAGGTCTTTGCCGTCTATGTTTATGTCTTAACTCTTCCCGTGCCCAAGAAAAAAATGTGGACGTTCCCTTTTGTGCCACACAAAAACTGCGGGTCCTGATCTGTTTAGTGGGCATAGTTGTAAAATGGAATGGAAAACAGTATTTACATGTACTTCCGTGTACTTATTATGTTTCAAAGTATAACTAAATGTATGAAAATTTCATAAATGCAGAGTTTTTTTTGATTGTGCCCAGCTCACCATCCGCTAGGTCTAGATATGCACTACTTACCATCTGAGATGTCTAGATCTACTTGTCAATCTCGTATTGCGATTCTATGTTGCATTCTCGCTAAATTAAAGTCTGAAATAATCTACTAACTATTTCTCCAGTCGTCTAATATGTCTAAATCTACTTAGGATACATTCAGAGCAGTGGGGTGGTCACTGGCCATGTCCATACCCCTATCTACATCATCAAAAATTGAAAAATGTTGATGTTTCTCTTCCTTTTTCTCACTCGGCATCGCTCGTAACTAAGGACTCATCCACCATTCTGAAAAGTGTCACTGGAAACGCGAACAAAATATGTACAATCTGTATGTTACATCGGTTGGTTTTATTGAAACAAATGAATTGTCACTATAACAACTATGGCACGCAACTCAGTAATCGGAAATCCTCACTATAGCGACTACAGTATGGGAAGTGTTAAAGCATTTTAATAATCTCACCAAGCACCCAAGACTTCAAAAATATAAATAATAAATCTCAAAACTGAAAACTGAGAAGGTTAGCTTGGACTGAAACATCAACTAACCTTCCTTCTTCATGAATCAAAGGGTTTTCCAAGTGTTCAGGCCAAGCTTTTAACAGTGAGGTCATATGGTACAGACCATACAGAAGACACAGAGCAAAGTCAAGGCTGATGAAAGTTTGCCAGGTCTTGTTCTCTAACAGTTAAAATGACACAAGTATGAGTCATGTATAAACAATGGGGGGGGTGTTAATGGATCATTATCTTCGCTACTTTTCATCAAAACTTCATTTTCTGTCCTTTACTATTTATTTTGACCAGTCTAGTTATGTATATTGTGTGCCCTATTTCATATCAGGAGGATTTTATCCAATGTTTTCTTTGGATTTTTTATGTGTGTATTTTTCTGTTGTCTTTTCTGTTGTTTTTGACAAAAGCATATTACTGAAATATTGTGTTATTTTTTTTTCTTTCACTACCATGTTATCCTTTTATGACAATAAAGATACAGCTAAAAAAAAAAACTCCTCATTTTTGTGTTGTTTACAGCCAAGTATCGAGTTTAATGAAGAATAAAAAAAGGCAAATTAACCAAAAAAAAATCAGAGGTATACATAAAACATTGATCACTGGAAAGAAATGTTATTTTGCACATCAGCTTAGAAACCTTAGAAATAGATTGGATATTCAAAAGCAAAACTACTCAAAGAAGTATAAAAGATGTATCAATTACATAACATCTGACAACCACAGATATCAATAACATACACTGAAATCTGACAACCACAGATATAAATCACATACACTGAACATCTGACAACCACAGATATAAATCAAATACACTGAATATCTGACAACCACAACAAGGTTAAAAAAATGTTGCATGCATTTGGGGAGGGGGGGGAATGTCACAGAATGGAAAAAAACATATCACAGGGTTGTCTGAATATTTTTTATTGAGAAATAAAAGTAACTGGAAAAACAAGGGATATGAAATAGAGAAAATGATAAGGAGGTTATGGACAGTAACAAAAGACAAGTAGCTTCAGAAATATTGGTTGTGGGTGGAGCAGAACAGACTCCGCACAAACTTTATGGACACTCAACCATTCACATTTCACATCATTTCTCAAGATGGGAGGCCCATGTGTTACATAATCATCTCTCAAGATGGGTGTGGCCCTCATGTTACATAATCATCTTCAAGATGGGTGTGGCCCTCATGTTACATAATCATCTCTCAAGATGGGAGTCCCATGTGTTACATAATCATCTCTCAAGATGGGAGCCCCATGTGTTACATAATCATCTCTCAAGATGGGAGCCCCATGTGTTACATAATCATTTCTCAAGATGGGAGCCCCATGTGTTACATAATCATTTCTCAAGATGGGAGGCCCATGTGTTACATAATCATTTCTCAAGATGGGAGCCCCATGTGTTACATAATCATCTCTCAAGATGGGTGTGGCCCTCATGTTACATAATCATCTCTCTTATGAATGTTGACCTTCATGTTACTAAGTCATCTCTCATTATTGCAGTCTTCACATTATACCCAGTTATCTCAAAAGATGGAAGGCCTTCACATTTGCTAATTATCTTTCAACTTGCCAGGCATTATGTTTACAGCTTTTGTGTTATCTGGTCTTCTCTTATGGTGGATGGCCCTCATCCTTCATGGTGGCAGGCTCTCAAAAGTAAAAGAGAGAAAAAATATCTCTGAAGTGATGAAGAGTATGGAGATTGGAGGGGGGGGGTAAAAGGTAAAATCCCCGCTTGCATGCCATTAAGGCATAATGAGGATACAGTGTTAGGTCTGTACTTCCAGGACATAAAAATGTGATGTGGTCAGTATCATGCTTGACCACATTTACCCTCAAAGATTTCTCCGCTACTCGCTTTCAGAGACTGGGGGGACCCCAGGGCCTTTTCGGTTTGTAGAAGAGAAAAAAAGTCCCACCGCTGGTACTTGAACCTGGTACCTTGAGATTAGTAAACCAAGCACCTAACCACTCAGGCAACCAAGCTGTCCGGGTGGGGGTGGAGTGCGCACAAGAATATTCAATTTTCCTATGGATACAACATTCTTTATAAGCACTGAAACATCTAAAAGTACACAGTGCACAATCACAAAAGATATTCAGTACCGGTTAAACTTGGCCACATGGCACCGGATGCACCTAATAGTGCAGGCACAGCATATATGGGCTGTTAATAAAAATGATTAATATTTATTTCATTTTTAATTTCTTATGAGTTAAAAAATAGCTAGATATAGCTTTTTTTTTTTTTGAAGACAGAACTGATCATAGTCGTTTATCAGGATGTGTGCACATTACCGTATAGATATTATTTATTTTCTCTGCTTATGGAACTATAGTGTTTGACCATTACTTATTTATCAAAATTGTAACTTTTGATACAAAAAGCAGCTTAACTTAGGTCTCATTATTCACTATCTTTCACAAAAAATAAAATATTACAGACTTTGAATGAATGTCTGCAAAAATATTTTAAATACAGTGCACAAAATATAAAATGTGCTACAGAGAGTCTTTATGCCACTGTTATTCCAAATGTGCTTTTCTCTTCTGACAGATAAAAGGGATGGCGACTGCAGTAAAACTGGTTTAAATAATAAAGTTAGATAGAGGTGTATGGTAGTTTTACAAAGTGGCAGAAAGGAGCGAGTAAAGTGAGAAAAAACTTATAGAAAGTACGAGAATGTATAAATGAAAAACAAACAACATCCAATATTTTGGCATGAGCCTTTTTTGAGGATTACATGCACAATGAGACAAAAAACAAATAACTAAACGAAGAACTTATCTTAATGTGGCCTCCTCTAGAAGTAGGAAACAGAAATACGTTGTATGTTTTTCATTTATACATTCTCATACTTTCTATTCATTTTTTTCTCACTTTACTCACTTCCTCTGGCACTTTGTAAAACTACACCATACACCTCTTTTCTCTTTTGCTAATGAAGATGACTTCATGATGAGTGATAATAAAAGCAAGAAGTACTCAAAACAATGGGCTGATGTCCTCCCGGTGAGCTTCAATGTTACATTTGTTAGTTAAGTTTCATGTTGGAAAATATTGTTAGTCCTTACTAAATTCACCAGAATGTTAGACTAGTCTACTTTCAGACAGCAGTTTGGAGATGTAAGGCAAGGTTATGTTAGACTAGTCTACTTTCAGACAGCAGTTTGGAGATGTAAGGCAAGGTTATGTTAGACTAGTCTACTTTCATACACCAACTTGGAGATGTAAGGCAAGGTTATGTTAGACTAGTCTACTTTCAGACACCAATTTGGAGATGTAAGGCAAGGTTGTTAAACTAGTCTACTTTCAGACGTCAGTCTGGAGATGTAAGGCAAGGTATTGGTCGCCAGCATAAGTGTCAGAATGGCACACTTCCAAAGGAAGCGTTAAAAAATAAATCACTGAACAAGTTAATAAAAATAGGATTTATATTATTCATTTGGTTTCAATAAATAAATCTGCACATTAAAAAAGCAGCCTTTTTTTTTCAAATAATTTTTATTAATAAAAATCAACAGATGGTCAAACAGCAAAGTTGTTAGTGATCACATTTCTCATGGTGAAGGCTGATGAACTTGAACTTAACAGCCATGCTCTGCTGCTAGCCCAGAGATAGGCCTCCTTGCACTCAGGACACTCCCATATGTCCTTGATCTTTAACCTCAATGTTGACTGTAGTGTGTGGTGGGTGATAGTGCCAACAGCATATTGAATAAACACAGCTGGATCTTTTCCACAAAGCCCTGAATGTCTTCATTATTCCCCTTTCGCATACTCTTTGTTGATAGGTTCTGCATTCAACATTTTTTTGTTCATGAAGGCCAGTGGTCTGAATCTAGATAGAGGCATCCCAGTCACTAGTTGCAAAAATGGATACCTGACTCCTTCTGACAAAGAAGGGAAAGCTGCCAGGTGTGATGCTGATTACACTACCCTCTACTGTGTTGACACGTCACAGAAAATATACTCACTAAAACCATAACCCCCTGTGGCATAATAGGACCTTTACTTTATTAAAATCAAGAACATTGAAAACAAATGAAAATAACTCATAAATTTTTACACAGTCAATGTAACTCACCACCCAGGCATACCAGTCATCATCGTTGATCTGAAAAATGAAATTTTGTGGCATTTTATTGCATATAGTTACACTACTGATCAATAAGTATTCTTGGCTACTTCAACAAAATCATTAACAGAACTGTGGACTCACAAGTAATAAAGCAAAGTCAATGAAATAAAAAGTATAAATCATGTATCATAAAACCATTCACTTCACTAGTCACAGTGACCCTACAGAAAATATTACAACATCTAATTAAAAACTAGCAAACTTAGCTTAAGAAAAAAACAAAACAATTTTCAGGAGGGGAATAAAGTGCTGGAAATTTTGTGGACTTGACTGAGTGTTTATTTCAATAATTTATAATGTACCTGACTAAGTGTTTGTTTATTTAAATAATTTATAATGTACTTGACTGAGTGTTGTTTATTTAAATAATTTAAAATGTACTTGACTGTTTATTTCAATAATTTATAATGTACTTGACTGAGTGTTTGTTTATTTAAATAATTTATAATATACTTGACTGAGTGTTTATTTAAATAATTTATAATGTACTTGACTGAATGTTTGTTTATTTAAATAATTTTAATGTACTTGACTGAGTGTTTATTTAAATAATTTATAATGTACTTGACTGAGTGTTTGTTTATTTAAATAATTTTTAATGTACTTGACTGAGTACAACAGACCAGGTATGGAAAAATTATATTGTATTAATAATGGGGAATTTTAATGCAAAGATTGGTACAGAAAGAGCAGAAGATGAAGGACATGTTGTAGGGAAATTTAGCACAGGACATAGAAACGAGGTAGGTGACAATCTAATGGCGTTTTGCATAGAAAATTTGCTAATGATCGCTAACACACTTTTTAAACAACATCCAAGAAGACTTTACATGTGGACATCACCTGATGGGAAAACCAAGAATCAAACATTACATTTTAGTGCAAAGAAGGTGGAGATCAAGTATAACATCAAGTATAACATCAGCAAAAACTCTACCAGGTGCTGATTGTGACACGGACCATGAGTTATTAATAGCAGACATGAAGATAAAGATAAAAAAAGACAGTTACCGGATCAACACCACTCCGCTTTGATCTTACAAAAATACCAGAACAATATGGTATAGAAGTGAAAAACCATTTCGAAATCCTGATGGCTGTACAAGAGGAGATGACACCAGATGAATTGGCTATGCAGGCCAGAGATATCTTAATAACAACAGCTAAAGATATGGTTCCAATAAAGAAAACACAAAAGAATGGATGGATTACAGCAGGCACACTAGAACTGATAAAACAGCGTAGAGAAATGAAGACGCAATGGAAAGTGACAATCAGCAACAAGGAGGAATATAAATCATTAACAAAAAAAGTACAAAGAAACATAAGAAAAGACAAAAAACAATATATACAAGATTGTTGTGAAAGAATAGAAGAACATCAGAAGTGTGGAAGAGATAGTGAAATGTTTAAAGAAATGAAGACATTGACGAGAAATGTCACACCTAAGCTAAATTTAATTTGTGATGAGATGGGGAATACCTTGACAGAGACAGAGGAAATTCTAGAAAGATGGAAGGAATATTGCAGAGGAATGTATGAAACAACCAACTGTAAAAGCAGAAATCTACAGTGTGAATTATTATTGGAGGAGAAAGAACCCGAACCGACAATAGAAGATGTTTTATGGGCAATAAAGAATCTGAAAAATGGTAAATCACCAAAATGTGATGAGATAACAGCTGAACTTATTAAAGTAGGAGGAAAGGAATGTGCAACAATCTATCATGCACTATGTAAAAAGATATGGCATTCAGGTATCTGGCCAAAAGAATGGAAAAGAACTGTATTCATACCACTGCCAAAAAAGGGTAACCTGAAATTATGCACAAGCTACAGAACTGCTGCCCTGATTAGTCATGCCAGTAAAATTCTGTTAAAAATCATAACTGGTAGATTTCGAAAGAAAATAGAAGAAGAAGTCAATATGGTCCAAGCTGGTTTCAGGCAAGGAAGAAGAATCAAGAGATCATATATTCAATATAAGATTAATAATAGAGAAAAGCAGAGAGTTTAATGTGAATCTATATTTAGCCTTTATAGACTACTCAAAGGCATTTGATTGTGTACAACACCAGAAACTTTGGGAAACAATAGAAAAAATGGGATTTCCAACACATTTGATAAAATTAACATCACTGCTGTATCTGTACCAACAAGCAGCAGTAAGAATAAATGGTGTAACAACAACTTAGTTTGACATAAAACAAGGGGTCCGTCAGGGGTGCATATTGTCACCTTACTTAACTTGTATACTGAAAATATAATGAGGAATGTTAGAGAAGACGTAGACAAAGAATATTACAATGCCATAACAATTGGAGGTTATGAAATACCAGAGATTAGATATGCTGATGACACAGTATTACCGTCCACAACACAGAAAGGAATGGAAAAACTAATTATATCAGTCCGTAAGAACAGCGAAGAGCAAAACCTCTATCTTACTGCAAAGAAAACTAAATTGATGACAACTGACAAAACAAACAAGGCAGCTGAAATATGTATCAATGAGGAAAAACTGGAAGAAGTGGAGAGTTTTGAATATCTTGGATCACTACTAACTAGTAATGGAGATACAATGAGGAAAATTAAAAGGAGGACATCCATCGCTCTTCAGAAAGTAAAACAACTAAAGAATCTGTGGAGAGGAGCAGACAGAACCACAAAAATAAGATTTTTAAGGGCATGCATCTTTCCCATCACAACATATGCCTGTGAGACCTGGACACTTAACAAAACAGCTGAGAAACACATAAATGCCTTTGAATTTAAATGCTACAGAAGAGATCTTTTAATATCATGGACACAAAAAAGAACAAATATATCCATACTAAAAGAACTTAATATTGAAGAAGGGTGGCTAGTAAAGAGGATTAAAGAGAGAAAACTTAAATATTTTGGACACATTAAACGTCATGATAATCTAGAGAAAACAATCTTGGAAGGGTACATAATGGGAAAAAGAAAGAGAGGAAGACCAAGGCGAAAATGGCAGCAAGACATTGTTGATGATCTGCAGATGGATGCATCAGCAGCAGAGCATCTTGCTCACAACCGAGAGGCCTACAGGAGGCTGTTTGAGAGGCAAAGTTCCGCAAGGGACATGCAAATGAATGAATGAACTTGACTGAGTGTTTGTTTATTTAAATAATTTTTAATGTACTTGACCGAGTGTTTGTTTATTTAAATAATTTTTGACTGAGTGTTTGTTTACTTAACTGAGTGTTTGTGTACTTAACTGAATGTTTGTATTCTTGACTAGGTGTTTGTAGGCTAAATTAAAATTTTTGACAGAGCAGAGAAAAGAAAAAGGTCTTCTGAAATGCATTATCATGTGAAAAAAAATGTTGAATATATAATTAATTAATCAGTATATATAACTGCAGGATATATAGAGGAAGAAAAAATGCACTATGGGCATGCACACAATACCCAATATATTTCTAAAGAAAGAAATAAAACTTTCTGGAAAGATGAGAAACACTGATGGCTGGGCTAGATGGAAATCACTATCAGGATTAGCCAATTAGAAATGACAAATGCCTGTATTCCAATGTTCCTTATGGAAACAGGTTATTATGTTGATTCAGTCAGCGCACAGAGTATGGATCAACATCAACATCTTCCTATGTTGGTGGAGTTTACAGAGAAGTCTGCTTTTAGGCCCACTTCTGGAATGAAGGCAAAGCTGCCAGTTGCTGATGCACATTCCCCAATCTTACTTGACTAATGCTGGCATTTCTAAGATTTTTGTCATCATGTTTGCTGTAAAGAACCACATTTTTCAAGCACAGACAGATCAGCAGCAGACAAAACTTTGCTGGAAGCTGTCACTGGAAGTTTTCACCACCACAAAACCTCATCACTAGATTCTCCTGACAATCACCGGGTTGAAGAAACGCATATCTCTCCCTCTTGGATGCAGGAAAGTGATGCCCACTCCTCCTGGCATGATGCCAACCACACCACCCTCTAGTGCACTGACTGGCCTGGGAAAATATGGACACTAACACCATATCCCCTAGGTGTCTCTGTGGCATGAATGGGCTACCATTGCTTTCACTGAATCTCCTCCATCAGTCTGTCTAAAAATGACTGTAAAATATGCTAAACCAGAACATAAAAGTCTACGATTTACTCACATTCACGAAGGCTGCCAGAGAGAAGAAGACAGCCATGATAAGATTAACTGTCCTCCAGCCCCAAGTGGAAGCTGTACACTGTGGGGTCGTCATTTTAAGGTCACTTGTGTGCCTGTAACAAAGGTGCGCACAAAGCTGTTGAAAAAAAATTTTTTTTTAAATATTAAACAAGAACTGAATTATTTTACGGTAATCCTTTAAGTGCACTAATGATACAGGGAAAAAAAATAAATGCGCATTACTGCTTCGCTTACAGTCGCATATAACGTTATATACACATTACGGTCATATAAATTTGCTCTTCTTTGTTTACATAAGTGTTCAGGTAATATGATATTTAGTAAAGCATATTTATATTACAAAGAGCTGTTTTTTTCCTGATATATAATCACAGATATAAAGTTGAATTACCTAAGTAAATGAAAAGGTAAGAGGCGTAGTTGCTCGGCCACAATGATAGACGAAGGAAATATACGATATTCGAAGCGCAATACTGACAAAAAATCTAAAATTTTAATTTGTAATATTTACTTACATGTTATCTTAAGAACACTTCTTTATCTTATCTTCTAAGCCGTTAAATAAGATGCATTTGCAGACGTAACTCTACTGTGTGGAAAAGTAACTGTTATATATATATTTTGTTTCGTTTCTCTATATAGTAAACATTTGCTAGATTAGATTCAACCAATTGCAAAGGGAGAATGGGGAAAAATATTAGTCCGTTTCGCTTCTCTTATAATGGCATTTACTATTGTGATCCATATTAATATACATAATAATTAAAAGCTTGCAGATATATCCATACTGGGGTGGGGTGAGGTACGGGAGGGAATGGTAAACAAACATTGGTTTGTTTCGTTTTTATGTTAAATGCCGCAAACAAACACTGTTTTAGAGCTAACCAGTGTCACTTCACAACATTTGTGTCACATGACTTTGATTCAAGATGACGGCCGACCTGTCGTTTGGTGGGTGTTGTCGATGCGTTGATTTTCAGTAAACACGTGTTGTGTAGCAACTATCTATGTCGCATGCATTTCGATTTTATGTGAACGTTATTCTTTTTTCATCGCAGGTTCGATACCCCCGTTCTATCGGGAGGTATACGAAATCGTATGCCCAAACCAGGAGCAGGTTGATCGGGACCTGTTCGTTCAACTGTTGGTACAGTCAAGTCTGCCGAAACAAACAATCATGCAAGTATGCGCACGATTTATTTTTTCATTGCGTAATAGATAGGGCCATTTAAGGATTTTTTCCTTGTTAAACAGATTTCAAGAAGCCGAAAACGCATGGGTGTGGCCTTAAAGTAGCTATAACACTTGACCTAATTACTCGAATTTCTTATTTCTGCTCACGTCTGCCAAGTGTTCTGTGCATTGGAAAACGCTGGTGTAAGTGTGTGTGTGTGTGTGTGTGTGTGCGTGTGCTAATGATCTATTGCAGCATAAGAATGTGCAGAAAAGTTCGTATAGGTTGTTTAGAAATACTTTCTTTAGGACCATATGGTTCTAAGGACTGCAAACGCGCCTCAAACAGCCTCTGGCAGTCAAGTCCAGCTCCTGGCCTTCCCGTGGCAGAACTGTTTAAACTGACAGGAGAAGGGGCGAGGGCGAATATCTGGCGCCTGAAAACCAGTTACTTAGGGTAGATGAGTGGCATGTTTGGTAGCTCATTTGCCGCTGTTGGCGAGATTTTCAGCTGCCGTGCGTGGAGCGGTGTTCCTCCCAGCCAATGAAGAAATTTGCAAATGAGGTTGCCGCGCAGCATCGCTGTGGAAAAGGTGGTAGAAAGGATAAAGCGAAGCAAACAGTCAAATCACTGCTCCTCTGATCTGGAGGTCGGCCACGTCCTGAATGCAGTCATATCAGGTGAAATGCATGAACCGGCTTGTCCCAGAGGTTAAGACATTGCCGGCGAGACTCTTCAAATGCTGCGCGTGGAGTGAAGCTCCTCCCGGTCAAGGAAGAAATGCGGAAAAGAAATAAAGGTTGCTGTGCGTCGCCGATGGAAAAAGGTGGTGGAAAGTGAAGTTTAACTGGTATGTTCAGTAGTATCGCTACGAGAGCTATACCATGGCACCTCTGCTCTAGAGGCCGGCCACATCCGAAATACACCTACACTGGTGAAATATGCCTAAACCGGCACACACCAGGGGTGGAACTTGATGGCTAGACATGTCATGCCACCTCCGCTCTAGAGGTCGGTAATGCCTGATATACACCCGTACTGGTGAATTTTGCCTAAACCGGCTCATACCAGGGGTGAATCTTGAAGGCTATGCATGTCACAGTAGCTCTGCTCTAGAGGTCGGTCTCGTCCAAAACACGCCCATACTGGGATAATGCCTAAACCGGCTCAACCCAGGGGTAGAAGTCACTAGTGGTGAGGATTCGTCCTCCTGGACAAAAGCTCCATCCTGGTCACAACTAGGAAGGGTAGTGGCCACGACTGCAAAATGCTGAAGTCGGAGACACTGGACCAGGGAAGTCTAGATAGGCAACCACCTCTCACCCGGCGGGGATGTTTGCGTATCCTAATCACGCTGAGGTTTTCCGGTGAGAAAGTCCAACTCTGGCCTGGGTGGGCTACCGCCTCTCACCCAGTGGGGATGCACTGATATCCTAAACACGTCGAGGTCTTCCAGTGAGAAAGTCCAACCCTAGACTAAACTGGTGCAATGAAAACCACGGTGTCACGCAATCTCGCTTCCGAGACCTACCAAGAGTACAGGCTAAAGCCCTGTGATACTCTGAACCCCTTGTGGATCTCGTGTGGTCTCTTCGGGGACCACACAGGGACCTAACGAGGACCACAGGCATGAATTCAGTAGGATCACAGTGCGGTTTTGGTGGTAGAAGTGAACGAAGAAGAAGAAGAAGTAGGACCATATGAATAATGAAAACGGTGAGAGTGAATTTTATACGGCAACAACTAACAATATTTACCCTTGTGCCTTCATCAGGCAACAAAAATTGAAGAAAATAAAACAAGAACGGATGCTACAGAAACAGACTTTTGAGGTTAAACAGCAGATATTGGGATGCTGTGAAGCTTTCTAAGTGTTGTGTAGCAATTATCTATGTCGCATGCATTTAGATTTTATGAATCACAACATATTAAATAAAGAATTTTATTTTAAGAACTTCTCAGTGGCACACAAAAATGTACATACACAGACTCACATACATACATCCTGTTCTTATCAAATGATGATATGTTGTGCCAGGTCATCTCCTTCTCTTGTCCTGTAGTGAGTTTATCAGTCAGCCAGTTAGTCATTTGCATGTCCCTTGCAGAACTTTGCCTCCCAAACAGCTCTCCTGTAGGCCTCTCAGTTGTAAGCAGGATGCTCTGCTGCTGATGCATCCATTTGCAGATTATCAAAGATGTCAAGCAGCCATCCTCTCTTTGATCTTCCTCTCTTTCTTTTTCCCATTATGTACCCTTCCAAGATTGTTTTCTCTAAATTATCATGACATTTAAATGTGTCCAAAATATTTAAGTTTTCTCTGTTTAATTCTTTTTACTAGCCAACCTTCTTCAATATTAAGTTCTTGTAGTATGGATATATGTGTTCTTTTTTGTGTCCATGATATTAAAAGATCTCTTCTGTAGCATTTACATTCAAAGGCATTTATGTGTTTCTCAGCTGTTTTGTTAAGTGTCCTGATCTCGCAGGCATATGTTACGATGAGAAAGTGAATTTATAATGTATGTAAAACAGCAGGTGTTTGTAAATTAATAACAGAATGAGTCATAACGTATTGAACAGTCTGATGGAACCTTAGCTGTAAAATGAATGACCAGAGTTTGGTCAGCCATAAGTTGGCACATGACTGTGTTGGATTATATTCATGCCTATGGATGGTGTCATTTTTTGTGTGGAATGCCTTATGGTGCCTTGTTTGGCAACTCACAGTCTTCAACCAGCCTGTGTATGGTGCCCCACTATTTTCATACTTTCCATCCTGTCTTCTACAGTTCTTCTTAATACTCTTTGTTCTATTTCTTTTCCTCTTTCCTTCAAGTGTCCATCACTATGTTGACTTTAGCAATGGTGTTTAGATCTTTCTAAATTTTATTTCTTTCTTTATACACATGATCAGTCTATTCTAGCACTTACTTGCCTTAGTTTAACAGATTATGTCTTTAAACATTCAAGAATATTTCTTTTTCTTTGGCATCCTGTTGTAATGAGTTCTGATCAGTTGGTGATGAAGATACTGTCTTTGAGTAGGATTTTCATGTTCCTGGTTGAGCTGTGTTTATACACTGATAATTAGAACACTGAAGATCATGATACTGATGCACAGTGTTTCATCTTTGGGTACTGTCAGTCTGTCTGAAGATAACAGTATTGATGTGGTATGTCTGATATGACTGTTGTCAGTCTTATGTATGTTGTGATATAATAGTGGAATCTGGAGTCTGAAAATTTCATCTGATCCACGCATAACGTATGTACCCCCCAACAAGAGTTCTTTTGACCAGTTATATTTACTCGTAACATCTTATTCCTCCCCCCACTCCCCTAGTTCTTTTGCCTGGTTATACTTATTGACAACCTCCAGCCAGCCTGAGAACTTGAGCATCTTGAGATGATGGTAGTTTAGGATGCAATAATGTAACAGTACCCAAATGAAATTGATCAGTGTTTGTGGGCTGAGCACCACTGCAAGGCAATTGCTGCACTTGGTAATAAATAGCAGTAGGAGATGCTTCATTATCTTTCTGAAGGACAGATAGAATTTGAAGGTGTGTGTGATGGTAGTGACTTCTCTTCTCATCCAAAAGTTTGTGGTCTCATGACCTGATAGCACCTATTAGCCAACCCAGGCCCCCCCCCAAAAAAGAGTAAAATGAGGGGGGGGGGGAACAGCATCATAATTTGAAATTATATCAGTCTGCAGGGTGAGGTTTACCAGATTTCAGTATGTATCATCATCATCATCGCCTTTCACTCCCTTGTGAGCATAGGCCACAGATAAAGGTTCTCCAGTTATCCCTGTTCTTGGAATTATTCTCTGCTTCCTTCCATGTGTATCCCTTGTCTTTGTCATAATTTCTCTTCTCCAAGTAAGTCTAGGCCTTCCTCGTTTTCTATTTCCTTGAGGATTCCATGTCAATGCCTGTCTTGCTATGCTGGTGTCGGGTTTCCTCAGAGTGTGGCCAATCCACCTCCACTTCCTAGACATGATTTGTAGGTTCATAGGTTCTTGTCCTGCCCTTTCCAAGACCTCCTTGTTCCTGATCTTGTCCTGCCATTTAATGTTTAAAATCCTCCGTATAGCTGTTCTTAAATGAAGGAAAAGCAGATATCATCTGTGGTTGGTCCTTGACTAGTAGATGATGATGATAACTGTTATGGTATGCAACATTCAAGTTGGAAGTGATTTAAGTGGAGTCTGAATTGGTGGAGATGTGCTGTTTATGCAGAAGTTAGAATCAGCCAGTAGAAGAATAGACAAGTCAGTATGCAAAGCAGTTGTTAATGGAGTTGGAGTCCTAGAAATGTACCATTCATGAAGAACTTGGAGAGTCAGTCCAAGGCTCATCCCAGGGCATATAGAAGAAAAAATAGGACAGTGATCTCTCAGTGAGTGCAGTGATAAGCTTCTCAGTAAACTCTGCAATGACAGGCTTCCTTTTTTTTTTTTTTAAAATCAGACAGCTGTGACATAGTCTGTTTATCAGAGAGTGCTGGAAAAAAGAGAGGTAGATTTATAGCAGTTTATGCTTCAGCAGCTTCATTTATCTTCTCCTCTTACTTCAGGGAACAGAGAATGTGCATTTTACTGGCACTTCACATGTACAAGAGTAGAGTAGGTTTACTGTTCCACATTGATACCTCACATGTACCAGAATAGAGTAGGTTTACTGTTCCACATTGATACCTCACATGTACCAGAATAGAGTAGGTTTACTGTTCCACATTGATACCTCACATGTACCAGAATAGAGTAGGTTTACTGTTCCACATTGATACCTCACATGTACCAGAATAGAGTAGGTTTACTGTTCCACATTGATACCTCACATGTACCAGAATAGAGTAGGTTTACTATTCCACATTGATACCTCACATGTACCAGAATAGAGTAGGTTTACTGTTCCACATTTATACCTCACATGTACCAGAATAGAGTAGGTTTATTCTTCCACATTGATACCTCACATGTACCAGAATAGAGTAGGTTTACTGTTCCACATTGATACTTCACATGTACCAGAATAGAGTAGGTTTACTGTTCCACATTGATACCTCACATGTACCAGAATAGAGTAGGTTTACTGTTCCACATTGATATTTCACATGTACCAGAATAGAGTAGGTTTATTCTTCCACATTGATACCTCACATGTACCAGAATAGAGTAGGTTTACTGTTCCACATTGATACCTCACATTTACTGGAATAGAGTAGGTTTACTGTTCCACATTGATACCTCACATGGATGTATGCTTATTGGCCTACATTGATACTTTACATGTGCAACAGAGCATGTTCAACTTACCATATTGATTCTGCATGTACAAAAATGAATTAGGTTTGTTTTATCATGTTGATAATTGTGATCTTAGTGTAATTTATGTTTCTCATTAGATATGGGACCTAGTGGATACAAACCAAGGAATGATGACACGTAATGGACTTTACAAAGCTTTGGCACTAACAGCCCTGGCTCAGCAAGGGAAGACAATCAGTGATAAATTACTAGAAACATTTTCAGGGCAAGGTAAATGTTTTCATTTTGCTTAGGTTGTCATGTCTCCTATCTTGTGTATCTTCAGAGTTGAAGGGGCAAAAAGACTTCTTGATATGGCTTCAGTATTATTAAATTGTGTTAGTAATATAATAAAATGTGAATTGATCATATTTTACATCTTACATCCTTTCTGTGCCATCATGTGTCATATAGGGCTCACAATATGTCTCACCATGAGTCTCTATTCACAGAAAGCTTCTCAGTCTTATCAAGGGATTCGATGCCAGCCATCTTAACCTCTCTTATCAGTGTTCTCTTTAGGGTTTCATGATGACGACCTCTTTTTCTTTTTTTCCAGATGTTTCCCATTTGATGGCTTGCTTCTGATTGTTTCTTCTAATCATGTGACCCATATATGCCCGCCGTCTTTTCTTGATCACTGCTGAGACTTTTTGTTGCACGCTCATTTTTCTCATCTCTGCTTTAGTCTCAAATTTGTTCCATTGTATACTGATATTAAATCTCATTCCTGTGAAGGTTGTGGCCCTCATGATATGTATTTTCCTGTGAAGTAAAACAGTTTTGGAGGCATAACCTCCAGATTTAACACATGAGTCTTATAGGTAACAATTCTTTGAGGCTGGAAAGTCAGCTTCATCAAGCCACAGTGTCTTAAGTTTTTTTTTTTTTCTTATGTCTTGTCTGTTAGTGATTTTGCAGATTTGCATACATCATCGTGTCCTTGTCTTAATTTCTGTGACTCATATTTTCACAAAAAGATCAGTCAGTCAGTCACTAGATTTAAGAAAAGATGCCTTGTAGTTCCATGTTTTGGTAAAGCTGCTGAATCAACAGTGAATGCCGTTTTAGAAATATACAAAAAAACATATAATGTTAATGATCTATGTCTCCTGGTATTTGCACACCCTATGATGTGAAGTGTTAGTACCTTCACATTTCTAGGCCACTACAGCGTTTCAAGTAGGAATGCCAGCACCTTGAATGTTAATAATACTAAATATATTATTCTCTGTTGCTGAGCCTCTGTGAAACACTAATAATTTTGCTTGATCGATACAGTTAGTCATATTGTTTGATTCTTTAACTTGCTGTGGAAGTTGACAAAATGTAGATCATGATCTTATGAATAAAAAGATATATTTTGCTCACAAAACACGCTTTTGAAATTTTGCTAGATGTTTTGCACAATGGAAAACAAAGAAAATAGATAAATAGAAGGCATAGAGATTAAAAGAACAAATTCATATAAATATCTAGGGGCATTATTCAGTATACATAGAAGGGACAGATATTGAAGAAGTCAATCAATTTGCATACTTTGACAGCTACATAGACCAGGATGGTGACACTAGAAAGGAAGTTAGGATCAGAATTTCAAAAGCAGCATCTTCAATAATCTTGAGAACATATGGAATTCAAAAGTTATAAGCACAAAAACCAAATTAAGACTATTCAATTCAAATGTAATATCCACCCTCATTTATGCATGCAAAAGCCGGAAAACAACTAAAGAAATAGAAAAGAAATTAGACTCTTTTGAAAACAAATGCCTAAGGAAAATACTCAGCATCAAGTGGAACGAATTCAAGAACAATGCAGAGATAAGACAGATGACTGAACAACAACCAGTCTCATGGGTGATCAGGAAAAGGAGATGGACATATGTTGGTCACTTGATGAGAAGAAATGATCAGAGAATCCCAAAAAAAGCTATCAAGTGGAACACAACAGGCCGAAGAAAAAGAGGCAGACCGCGTGAAACTCTGAAGAGTACATTATTAAGAGAGGCCAAATTAACAGGCATAAAATCCTTTGATGAGATTGAAAGACTCGCCGAAGACAGGAAAAATTGGCAAACTACTTTGCGAGCCCTATGTGACGGCACGGGAAGGATATAAGATATAAGATTATTCAATAGCTTCAGCATTGTGAAAGATGAAGTTAGCAATAGGATACAAGCAGGAAACAACACTTACTTTGCTCTTAGACGCTTGTTGCAATCAGAAATTCTATCCAGCAACACCAGACTAAATATAGACAAGACACAGATTAGATCAGTTGTCTTGTATGGATCAGCAACATGGAGCACTACAAAACAAGATGAAGCACTGCTATAGGCCTTTGAAAACAGAATCCTGAGAAGAATTTTTGGACCAATTAGAGATCCTATAACACAAGAATGGAAAATTAGAAACAACAAAGAAATACACACAGTATTTCAGTCTCCACTTATAACTATCATTATGAAAAACGACAGATTGGAGAGGATGGGAGTGAATAGACGGACAGAAAAGGCTTATACAGAAGTGATAAATGGAGACAGACTGAGAGGGAAACCAGGACAACAGTGACATGACACCCTGGAAGAAGGCCTACAAGCCCCCAGAGTGGGCAGTTGGCAGAAGAGTACGAACAGAGAGGAATGTCTGCAGCAATGAGCAGCAGTGGCTCAGAAATGAGTAAATGTTGTGCACATAGATGTGAATATCTCATTGAGTGTTCTGAAAAAAATAAATAAGTGGTTAGAAAAGTAAACAGATTTTATTTTCACTGGGTCAAGAATTGAGCAAGTCACGCACATTCATTGTCAGATTAGTATGAGCAGTCACACACATTCATTGTCAGATTAGTATGAGTAGTCACACGCATTCATTGTCAGATTAGTATGAGTAGTCACATGCATTCATTGTCAGATTAGTATGAGCAGTCACACACATTCATTGTCAGATTAGTATGAGCAGTCACACACATTCATTGTCAGATTAGTAAGAGTAGTCACACACATTTATTGTCAGATTAGTATGAGTAGTCACACACATTTATTGTCAGATTAGTATGAGCAGTCACATGCATTCATTGTCAGATTAGTGGAAGCTTACTACATACATACAAAGTCTGTGGTAGGAACAAAAAAGTTTTGATTTATTTACTTAAAACTGAAATAAACAGATTGGAAGTTAAAAATGGACCAGAGTTAAGATGTATAACAGAACTATTTATATATTACAAAAATCCCAGTCACTGAACGTTTTATCTCATTCCACCAAGATAAAGGGGCCAAAGATAGCTATGGTCATATATGACACAGCACAAGTAATCAAGATCAAGACAAAACAAAATCTCAGCCTTTGGAAGATAAAAGTCCTGATAAGAATGTTTGAACAAAGATTAATCAGAACAACACATGAACTTAGGAAGTGATCAACACCAGATAGTAGAACTTGCCCAGCTTGATTAAACCCTCTTGAATCAGTAATAAATACTGCACTGAGCCACAGAGATTTAGTTTAGTATTTAGCAAATAGAATGAATTCCATGGACAGAAAAAAAAATACTAAGTCAACTAAAAATGGGAAGAGATATAATGGAAAACAAGAGAACAACACAGCTACAATTTCTTGGTCATACCAAGAGGCATTTAAGGAGGCAAAGTTCCACAAGGGACATGCAAATGACTGATCAAGAGGTAAGGTAAAGGTAAAGGTGACCCTGTCATGCCTTGGAGGCACATAGGGATATGGTGTTAGTGCCCATATTTTCCTTGACCTGTCAGCACACTAGAGGGTGATATGGTCAGTATCATGCCTACTGATCAAGAGGCTTAATACAATAATGAAAACCATACTTGACAACATTACAGAGTGGTTTACAGCATAAAAAGTGGCTTGGATTCAGCTTGGCCAGGTGCAGTGTCAAAGCAAAAGACAACACATTGTAGAACTGTTTCAGTCACCCTTCCCTAGGGAAAGGGCATAGGATGATGATGATATGGGAAAGAGCATGTTTATAGAAAAAGCTGGGGCTATCCAAAGCTTTCATACATTTGCCCCTTATATGTGTAAGGCATGATCTAGAGATAGATGAGTGTATGTGTGATGATTCATGTTGTAAACGACATCTCAACATACAACAACAAACACTTCGTGTTGACTTTGACCACAATTCAGAGACTTTTCATTGAAGAACTCCCAAGATCTCATGTATATCTCTCTCTCTGAACCTTAAGTGCCCAGGGCACATGGGGCTTCCGCAAGGGTTTTCCACAAATGCCTGTCCTTCGCATTTTTTTTTCTGCTCTTGCCCAGGTGAGCCCTCTATTGCTCAACATCCTTTCTGTTGTTCTTCTCCATGTCTCATGTATATACTCAGTGTTTAATCACTTTCTCAGTGCTCATGTAGATAGGTAAAGACCTTACTGTGTCCATCCTGTAGCTTTCACATAGCTATTCTCTTTAAAAGTCCTACCAAAAAACCCCTACTGCAACCACGTTCAGTAACAACTCGGTCACATGACCAAATACATTCACATCATTGCTTGCTCAAACATGCATTCTGAACAGCCATGACATGCCTAGAAACCCATATGCGGCTGTAAGCTGATCAGAGTCTTACCCCACTCCAAGGCAACATTGTTGATATTCATTTCATTCATTTGCATGTCCCTTGCGGAACTTTGCCTCCCAAACAGCACTCCTGTAGGCCTCTCGGTTGTGAGCAAGATGGCCTGCTGCTGTTGCATCCATTTCCAGATTGTCAACGATGTCTTGCAGCCATCTTCGTCTTGGTCTTCCTCTTTTTCTTTTTCCCATTATGTATCCTTCCAGTACGGTCTTCTCTAAATTATCATGACGTTTAATGTGTCCAAAATATTTCAGTTTTCTCTCTTTAATCCTCTTCACTAGCCAGCCTTCTTCAATATTAAGCTCTTGTAGTATAGATATATTTGTTCTTTTTTGTGTCCACGATATTTGGAGAACTCTTCTGTAGCATTTACATTCAAAGGCATTTATGTGTTTCTCAGCTGTTTTGTTAAGTGTCCAGGTCTCACACATTGTTGATAACAGTCTTTTATTATATTATGATATGGTCAGTAAGTAGGATAAAAGTATTATTTAAAATGGTAGAACTTGTTGAGAAACTCATTCTTTTAGAAGTAAGGAAAACCATGGTAACTCTTGACCAATCTCTTAACATTTTTTTATTACTAGCTTTTCAAAACAGCATCAGCAGGTGAATTTTTCTAATCTGGAGAACAGCATGGAAAGTATTATATACAATATCAGTCATTGCTCATAGCCTCTCGTATGTTGTGGTGTAAAGGCATAGACAGAGGCTTTTAATTCATTTCTGTCTTGGGCCTTGTTTTCCAAGCCAAGCCGTGTGAATCATTCATTTATGTCTTATTTTATCTTTTGCCTCCCTGGAACTGTGAGCTGGTGTTCTTTGTAGCTGATGCTGTTAATATGTTTAGACATGTGGGCATCATGTGGGCTTGGAAATGGGTTATGGCAGCTATTTTTTTCAGTTGAGTGGAGCTAAAAAAGCAGGAGGTGTGCAATAATTCTTTAGCAGACTCCACACACATGGGGGCCGTGGTGGTTGCTGCCCTGTTAGTCAGGCTAGGCCTGTTACAGGGAGTACCAGTGGAGAGGTGGGACAGGGTCTTGGTCAGCTGTGGTTCTCCAACCCTGACACCAGCATGTCAGCCATGGGCCACTGAATGCCAAATCGGGCAGTGCCTTCACCCCTTCTCTCATTATATAAAATGCGGTAAACTTAAGTTGTGAAAGAATTTCTATGTTTCATGAGCACTAACTCTTTGGTTGTGTGTAGATATGTTGTGAAAAAGAAATGTATTAAATGTGCCAAACACCCTATGTGCAAAAAGCATGTATGTATTACAAGCTCTATCAGTTTGGTTGTTGAAGTAGATATTTTGTAGAACTCTTTTCATTGTCTTTAGATAAAAAAAAAAAGTCATACTGTGTTATTTGTTCTGTAAAACAATTGTTAAAGTACAAATATCTTTTGCATCAGACTTTGTTATATTGTCATGTAATATTTATATATATGATATTTATTGACATTTAATAAACTTGATATGAACCTGTCAAGAAATAAAATCTGAACTTTACTCAAGGCAGCACAATAAATATTTGAAGGCAGGCTTTGAGGCTGATGCTTCTCCTCTTTGTGCATGTACCAAGACATTTCAGAATGTAGAACATATCCTCCAGTACAGCAGCAACTGTGAAACACTGTGATACACATTCTGGCCCAATGAAAGAAGCTAAACTCTGCAGTTCTGTACACAAAGTACAAAAATAAACAACAAAATTCATTCTGTACAAGAGACAGAACATTAGATATAGATGGCAGGTGTGGCACGAAGAAGAAAATATTTGAGCGTTACTTATCACCGTGTTTCACATGTCTGGCATTCATTTTTTAGGACATCTTTACTGTAATCTGTCTAGTGTAAAAAGTTAACAGAATGAACACAAGGTTCTTTCAGGTTTGATTTATATGTGGCCTTGTGTCCATCATTACGAAGGCCTGTTATCAGAAAGCATTTACCATCTGTTTTTTTTTTTATCAAGCCAAGCTGTGTCATGTTAGCTATCTGATAACATATTTTTATTTATGTTGTATAACTGTGTTTAATTTATTAATTATTATAAAACTATTATAATATGATAAAATTATTATACAATTTATCTGTTACTTGCTATGAGGTAATGACTTCAGTTAGGGTATATGAAACATTTTGTTATCAGTGTTTGTGGATCATATTTTGAAGTATATTTTACTGTATTCTCATTGGTGCTTTTTTTTTAATCAGCTTGTTTTGAATGTTGTGGGAACTTGAGTGGTTGCATCTTTTATACAATAAAAATGTTGATAGTCAAGGTCAGAGGTTCATAACCTTTTTTTCAGGTCACAGTACCCTGAAGCCGATATTTCGCTGTAACCCCCTACATTCTTCTGCCACTTGGCATGAATTTAACATCTTCTGAATGTTCATTTTTAAAAATGTTTTTAGGTATGGGCTGGTTGTGGTGTAAAAAAATAAAAATAATTTAAAATCTAGAATTGCAGTGAAGATCCTAATATGATTCTTTGTGCACCCTTGTTGAGTGCAAGATGGTTCTAGATAATAAAGGTGGTCATAGCAGGGTGCTATATATTTCCTGATTTCCCTTAAGCAAAAATGGTCACTGTCTTCACCCATGTAGTTACCAAGTTAGACTTCTATAAGGCTCCACAGATTACTTGGGGAAAAAGGGGGGGGGGGGAAAGGGGGAGGAAAGCAGATAAATTCTCTCTTCATTTTCTAGGTTGCTGTGGCGTTGCTTATTTCCAGGGTATGCAGCAGGGAGATGTGAGTAGGTTTTGGTTGGCTGTAGTTTTACAGCTCTGACCAATGAGTATGAGCATCTTCTCCCAGTGCTTTGCTGTTATGTTTTATTCAGATATTGATCCAAAGGCTGCCTTCATAGAAAGTCAGAGATAAACATGATGTTATCAGTTTTTGCTGCATGCATATCTCTAATGTTGTTCATTTCACAGAGCAAATAATGATAATGATCCTTTTCATCTTAGAAGATAGTATTAAAGCAGCTTTATTTTTTTTATTTTGTTTTGAAAGAACTGCCCAAGCCATCGCTTGGAGATCTGTCTGATTTGAAAGCTTCCAGTATTCGCTTGCGAAGACGGCGTACGCCAAACGTGCTTTGTTATGATTACAAAGAGTTATGTGAAATAGACACAGTGAAAGTAGAGCTGGTGCCAGAGAAGAAAGGGATCATTCTAAAGCACGTTGAGTATGAGATTACTAGTCAGGTTTGTTGAGTTTCAGTCTTTATGTCATGTCCTCCTTCCATCTGTATGGGCATGTGAGAGAGAGAGAAAATTTTATTTTCCGTTACCAGCACACTGAAGCACACTTTATTCACAGACACAGAAAGCTTTTTGGTCTAACTTGTTTGAAATAGTAGAGACAGTTAGAAGTTGATATTTTAGACTGCAAATGTGTGTGTGGGTGGGCAGGCAGGTGGGTGGGTAAGAGAGAGAGAGAGTGGAGTGAAGAGATTGTCTAGTTTGGCAGTCCGCAACCCATAGCTGACATGCTGGTGTCAGGATTGGCATCCATAGCTGAACAAGACCCTGTCCTTCCTCTTCATTGCTACCCCCAGTAACAGGCCTAGTCTGGCTAATGGGGTAGGGATCACCATAGTCCCTATGGTGGTGGAGTCTGTTAAAGAAGTATTGCATAACCCCTACTTTTTAGCTCTACTCAGGGACTGAAAAAAAAAGTCACCATAATCCACTCCTCAGTTGACACAGTTCTGTGGCTCACCATCTTCACTGCATTGACTGCAAGAGCACCAGCTTGCAGTACCAGGGAGATTGAGGAAGAATACCTATATGTATATTTATAGTGCATTTTCCATTTTCTGATCCATTAGAAAACTCTGATTCTTAGATTTTGTAAACTTGTCATTATTTGAAGACTCCATGTTTATGTACTCTGAATAATAAAAACTCTCTCTCTCTCTCTCTGAACCTTAAGTGCCCATGGCACTTGGGGCTTCCGCAAGGGTTTTCCACAAATGCCTGTCCTTTGCCTTTTTTTTCTGCTCTTGCCCAAGTGAGCCCTATATTGCTCAACATCTTCTCTGTTCTTCTCCATGTCTCTTTTGGTCTACACTTACTTCTGTTCCCCTGTGGTGTCCATCTTAGTGCTATTTTTGGTAGTGAGTTGTCAGTCATTCAGAGCACATGTCCCAACCATCTCCAGCATCTTTCTTCAGTAATTGCAGTCAGTAGCTTCATCTGCATTTCTGTCAACAAGATGTTATTTCTTATGGTGATTGGCCAAAATATTTTTCTGATTCTTCATAAACATTTATTCTGGAAAGAATTCAACTTATTTTCTATGGTTTTGTTGATTTTCCAACATTCACTTCCATAGAGTAGTACACTTAGAACATTACTCTTACATATCCTGATTTTCATATTCATGCTTAGTTTTTTAGATTTCCATATAGTCTGCAGCACTGCAAAAGCCTGGTTTGCTCTAGTAAGTCTGCTGTTGATGTCCTCTGTGCTGTCTCCATTTTCTACTACTCTGCTGCCAAGGTATACAAATTCGTTGACTTCCTCCACTAACTTGCTATCTACTCTGAGTACATTTCTGTTGTTCATATTTTGCTTCATTAACTTTGTCTTCCTATGTTGATCTTTAGTCCTGTGTTGTTTGCATTCTGAGTTAGCTTGTTTATTTTATTTTGCATTTCTTTGTGGCTGCTTGATAGTAGACATATGTCGTCCGCAAAGTCAAGGTCCTCCAGCACTGTGTCAAGGGTCCATTGTAATCCTCTGTGTTTGTCTTATGTTGCTTCCTTCATTAACCAGTCTATTGCCAAGATAAATAATGTTGGTGATAGTACACATCCCTTCTTCACTCCTGTTTGTACCCTAAAGCTGCTGGAAGTATGTTCTCCACAGATCACTTTGCACTGAAAACCCTTGTATAAGGCTTTGATTACATTCACTATCTTATGGGGGAGGCCATGCCATCTTAGGATTTTCCACAGTGCATCTCTTTTGACACTGTCATAGGCTTTCTCAAAATCTATAAACAATGCATATGTTGTGCTATGCCACTCATTTGCCTGTTCTAATATTTGTCTAAGTACAAATATGTGGTCTATGTATGATCTTCCTTTTCTAAATCCTGCCTGCTCTTTCTGAAGTTTTCCCTCAAGTGCTGGTACAATTCTGTTGATGATTATTCTGCAAAATACTTTACTGGTGAGTGGCAGTAGGGTAATGCCTCTCCAGTTCCCGCAATCTCTGAAGTCACCCTTCTTTGGTAGTTTTACTATAAGGCCAGTTTTCCACTCCTCTGTAGCTTTTTCTAGATCCCAAATTTGTTGTAGTATCCGGCAAAGTTGTTTTGGAGTTTGTTTCTTCTGCTTTCAACATCTCAGCAGTCACTTCATCTTCACCTGGTGCCCTGTCTAATTTTAGCTTCTTTATTGCCTCCTTTATTTCACTTATTGTTATTGGTCCTGTATTGATGTTTAGTTTCGTTTTTGCTTCAGGTATGTCTATTGTTTGTGCTGCTTGTGTTCTGTTTAGTAGGGTGTTAAAGTGTTCTCTCCATCTTTCAATTTTTTCTCTTTCTCTGCTGACCAGTTGTCCATTTTGTGTTCTTACTGCACTTTCACATCTTGTGTTGAAGTTACCTGTCATCTGCTTTGTGATTTTGTATATGGTTTTGATGTCATTTGTATATGCTGCTTTCTCTGCTGCTTCTGCTAAGTTGTCATACTATTGACTTTTATCTTGATGGCATGATTCCTTCACTTCTTTGTCTTTTTATGCATAATTACTTAAAACTTGTTCTTTTAGCCTTTGTGATTTGGTGTTCAGTAATTCTTTCTTGATTTCTTTTCTTTGTTCTATCTTTTCCCATGTGGTCTTCCTTATCCATTCCTCTTTTCTCCGTTTCCGATATCCCAGAACCTCTTTTGCTGTTTCCTGTAGTGTTTTATTGAACTCTGTATGGACATTTCTGCTTCATCTTGTAGGACACTGAAGCGGTTCTTAAGTACTATTGAGAATTCATTCCTTGTTTGCTGGTCTTTCAGTTTTTTTGTATCAAAACATGTCTTTTTGTGTTCTCCGATTTTGGCTTTCCATAATTTTAGTTTTATTTTTGCTACCAGGAGGTTGTGATCACTTCCTACATCTGCTCCTTTCCTTGCTCGCACATCTTGTAGTGACCGTTTCCACATGTTGTTTATTAGTGTGTGATTGATATGGTTTTCTGTGGTTTTATCTGGGGACCTCCAAGTCACTTTATAGATGTTTTTATGTTGGAAAATTGTCCCTCTGGTGATCATCATGTTTTCTTCACAGAAACTGCACAGTCTTTCTCTATTTTCATTTATTTCTCCGATCCCTTCGCTTCCCATGATTCTTCTTCTATCTTCGTTTCCCTCACCTAATTTTGCATTGAAGTCGCCCAAGATGAGTAGCATATCATGCTTGGGTATTGTTTCTGCTGTGGCTTGGGGGCTGTTGTAAAAATCTTCTTTTAATTCCTCTTCAGCTGCTTCTGTTGGTGCATAACAACTATAATAGACAGCTTCGTTAATCTTGAGTTGAAGCATGCATATAATAATCTCTCATTTTTAGGGGTCCATTTCAGCAATGGTCTTGATGCTTCTTTTGTTATAATCAATGCTACTCCTTCATGATGATCTTCTTTACCTGACTATTTTATTGTATCTTATGTGTGCTATGTTGTTAATTTCCTTCTGCTTGTGCTGTCCATCTTGCTTCTTGTATTCCTAGTATGTCTAGTTTGTATCTGTGCATTTCCTTGATGGTTTGTGCTAGTTTTCCAGTCTGATTAAGTGTTCTTACATTCCAGCTGCCTATTTGCATCTTTTGTTTAGGTTCCAGGTCTGCAGTTGAGGTGGTGACTTCCAGTGGAATAATAAAACCACTTTTATTTATTTTTGTATTGAGTCTTTTAATTTATTTTTCATTAGTAACTTGAAGACATTTCATAAGCTTTTTTTTTTCTTTCCTAACCCTGACAACTAGAGAAACAAAACAACTGTCCTGCGTCGCTACAATGATTTTGTCGCTCTCCATGAGCTCTTGCCAGCCAAATTTCCATACAGAGTAATCCCAAGGCTGCCCCCGAAGAAAGTCGGAGGTAAACTATTGTATTATCAAATTGTAGGAGCTTGTTGCACATTGTTTTCGTACCAGTGGTTGTAGCATGTAGATATCTAGCAGTGTATTTAGTCTAACTCACAGTAAAAATGATAGTAATGATTATTTTTTTATTGTAGAAGATGGTATTGATGCTGTAAGATGAGAACTGTTTATGAAAGTAGCCAGGCATTGTTTTTTTGAGTAGCTTATCTCATGGTTGATTGTCCCTGGCAACATTTCTGCAGTAACAAACCATCACTGAAAATATTTTTCTTTTAAAACCCAAGGTTTTGTTCTACTTTGTTGCCATTTACCTGCCTCAAGTGATGTAGCATCCTTACAGTGTTAAGACAGTATTATTATATTTGTTAAAATTAAAGTGGGCATAGTGACTGCATAAATGCATAATTATATTCACATTTGCTGTCCTTTTTATAACTTTGTTTTCCTTATAGCCAGTTGAAAACTTCTTATTGTTCACCCAGAATGCTTGGTTCTGTGAATGTAGTGTATAGGATATCAGTGATATGTTGGGCCTGTTGCCTGATAGGCCTTCTCGTTTCTAGTTTTCAAGAAATACCCTCAATTAATGTTCTGTCTGTGCAGTCATGTCATTCTTTGTGACCAAAGAAGGATAACTTTCTTTTCATGATGAAGTGATGAAGCTGAGGACCAGTTTTCATTCATATCCAGTTCTTGTAGGATGCTTTTGTTCCATCTCTTATTCTTCATGTGTGTGTATATATATATGTGTGTGTATGTGTATGCACACTCCATGTCACATGATATTGAGTAGAAATAGTTAATTTGGGTAACATGTATTATTTTTTGCCAGATAGAAAGTTCTGAGATTTTTCAAAAATGTATATTCTCAGTGAGAAGTAAAATTTAATTTGGAAAAATATCTGAGTTTAAAAAAAAAATCACATTTTCATTTCCCTTTTTTTTGTCATTTTTTAAAGAAATTGATTACAGCATGGACACAAAAAATTTATATCCATACTACAAGAACTTAATATTGAAGAAGGCTGGCTAGTAAAGAGGATTAAACAGAGAAAACTTAAATATTTTGGACAATTAAACATCATGATAATCTAGAGAAGACCATCTTGGAAGGATACATAATGGGAAAAAGGAAGACCAAAGCGATGATGGCTGCAAGACATTGTTGATAATCTTCAAATGGATGCATCAGCAGCAGGGCATCTTGCTTACAACTGAGTAGCTTACAAGAGAGATGTTAGGGAGGCAAAGTTCCACAAGGGACATGCAAATGACTGACTGACTGGGTTACAGCAGATTGTAACAGAGATGATGGTTTTTTTTTTTCCTAGACTACAGAATGATATTATATCATTTTCCATTCATCTCTCAAATTAATTGGGGTTTAAGGTTTGCCTAGGGGGTTTTAAGACACTGTCCATTTTGACAGTCAGAACTCACAGGGCAGACCAAGACCCTGTCCCACGTCTTTGTTGGTACCACCAGTAACAGGCCTGGCCTTAGTCTGCTAAAGAAGTATTGCACACCCCTTGCTTTTTAGATGAACTTAGATACTGGAAAAAAAACTGCCATAACCTGCTCTCAAGCTGACACAGTGCAGCATCTTCACCACATTGACTGCAAAGAAAACCAGCTTGCAGTTCCAGGAAGATTGAAGAAAAAGAAGAAGAAAAAGATTTGCTTTAAAAACGAAATTCTTATTGGACTTAACTAATCCATATCTTTACTGTAAAATTTCTTGCATTTTAGAAAAAAAAAAATCATTTTTATTTTATGAGATGTGTTCTTTATATTTATGTGTTGCTACTCTTTTAGTTTGGCAGTATATTTATTTATTAAAGCAGTTCTTTTCTGATGTTCTGTTAGGATAACCATTATTGTTATATTAATTCAGTTTTATCATTTATTCCTTCACTCGATGATCTGCTACTGTTATAATCTTTCACAATCCCATTAATGTTACTATTTATTATTTTGTTACTTTATTGTTTGTTTGTATGCTATTGTTATATTCCTTCATCATTCTGATAAACTTTACATGAGAGAATGTGTCATCTGCAGCCTCAAGGGAATTCATTGAACAGAGAAAAAAAAGCCTGCGGCGATATTTAAATATTATATGCAGACATCCACAGATGTATGACGACAAACTGCTGAAATTTTTCCTGACATTCAGTGGACATGTAAGTTTGTTTTTTTTTTTTAAATCAGTTTTTTTTATCATTGTAATATCTATTTTATTGTCATTTGTAATATTCATTATAGTTCAGTAATTTTATTTATTAAGTGGTAATTGCAGATTAATTCAAACATTTAAAGATAAGGTGATAGCATAATCATGGATAACATTTTATTTAGCAGTAAAAATATGTGATAACGATTTTTTCTGAAAGGACTGGGGAGAAAAAAAAGAGTGAAAACACATTAATCAAGGAATCTGAGAAAGTCAAAGGCAAATCAAGTCTAAAATGGATAGAAGGTGATGGAATT
This sequence comes from Achatina immaculata, assembly GCA_009760885.1. Lineage (NCBI taxonomy): Eukaryota > Metazoa > Mollusca > Gastropoda > Stylommatophora > Achatinidae > Lissachatina > Lissachatina immaculata. The sequence goes on from CM019719.1 coordinate 16,349,085, forward strand.
TTATTATTTGGTCAGACAGACATGATCCTGTTATGTGTTCTTATAGGATTTAATCAACAACAAATTAGTTTTGCTTGGAAATTTATAGACGATTTGTATTTGAGAGCATGTTTTCTTATATTTTCAGGATGTTCAGCAAAAAATGAGAGAGCAGTTTAGAAGTGTTCCTGATGAGTTTATGACAAGTGATATGGCAAGCAAGGCCAAGGTAAGAGAACTTTGTTAAGATGTAAATATTTCTTCAAAGCGGATTTGTCTGTTGTTTCATGCATATGGTAGCAGGTTAGGAGAGCTATATAAAGTTTTAGGTGTAAATATCTCTTGTTGGCTGATTTATCTGTTATTTCATGGTGACAAGGTAGGAGAGCTGTATCAAGTTTTAGGTGTAAATATTTCTTGATGGCTGATTTATCTGTTATTTCATGGTGACAGGGTAGGAGAACTGTATCTGGTTTTAGGTGTAAATATTTCTTCATGGCTGATTTTGTCTGTTGTTTCATGCATATGGTAGCAGGTTAGGAGAGCTGTATCAAGTTTTAGGTGTAAATATTTCTTCATGGCTGATTTTGTCTGTTGTTTCATGCATATGGTAGCAGGTTAGGAGAGCTGTATCAAGTTTTAGGTGTAAATATTTCTTCATGGCTGATTTTGTCTGTTATTTCATGCATATGGTAGCAGGTTAGGAGACCTGTATCAAGTTTTAGGTGTAAATATTTCTTCATGGTTGATTTATCTGTTATTTCATGGTGACAAGGTAGGAGAACTGTATCTGGTTTTAGGTGCAAATATTTCTTGTTGGCTGATTTATCTGTTATTTCATGGTGACTTAGCTGTATTTGGTTTTAGGTGTAAATATTTCTCATCTGTTTCATAGTGAATTTTTCTTGATTTACCTTAGCCATGTCAGTTATATTATATGTATGCTGTTTGGCACAAAATTGTATATGTTTACACTGGATGAGAGTGTAGATCAGGGATTCTGTTGATGATGATTGTTGCTGCCATTTTTTTCAGAATCACATTTTAATGAAAATTATTGGTTAATATCATATATTTTGGATTAATTAAACCAAACATATAATTAATGATTAAGATCATATATTTGGGTTGATTAAATTAAGCACTTACTGATTAACTTCATTTATTTTGGATCAATTAAATCAATGGTAAACTTGTTAAGTCCATTTATTTTGAATTGATTAAATCAACTTGCTGATTAACGTCGTTGTCTCCATCACTTGCTGAAAGGATCTGGTGCCTATGGACACACAACAGCAGTTAGCAAACAGTAAAGAACATATCAGAAATGTTTATGAAAGTGTCAGCAGGCTGAAGGAAATTGCAGAGAGAATGGTGTGTCGATCAACCACTTTTGCTACAGATATGCTAGTCATGGGCCGACAATTTGGGTGAGTTGGCGAAATATTCCTACATATTTTTCTAGTGGTTGTTATTTTCAATCTTCATGTTATTGCGGATACTTGAAACATTTGATAATTGGTGCCATGGTTGCCTTTTAAATGCGGGTACCATATTGGTTAGAAGGTGGGCTTGACGTTTTAAAACTTATTGTAACAGTCTTAAGCATTCATATTCTCATATGAATATATACTGGATCTTGTACTGTATATAATTTCTAAATGTGTATTATGATAGATAATGAGAAATCATTTTCTTTTTTGTCATGTAGCATTCTTAGCAATGATACTACACCACTGAGTACTTGGACGACAGGTGCCAGTAAGACATGGGAACGTCTACAAAAAGGTTTCAAGCATTTGTCTGTGGAGTTTGCATCTCTTGCAGATAAGTCCATGCAAGCGGTGAGTAACTAAGCTCTCTTCTCCCCCCCCCAACTCATTTGTTCAGTTTCAGTCATTGCATTTTAAAAAATTGATAAGTGGTCATCCGTCTGGGTTTGTTTTGTTTTTTGTTCATGTAGTTCTGTCATGCTACAAAGGTACCCAGGATAACAAATGTTAGTGTCCTCATCATGCTTTACTTGACAGCACTGTACATAGTATGACAGAACAAGATCAGGAATGAGGGGGTCTGGGCTGTCTGTGGCTCAACTTGAATCACTGAACTCACTTGCCATCATGGCACTCGGGTGTCCTTTTTTTGTTACAAGGTTAATAAAATTGAGGCTATACATTTTTTTGCCAGTTGTTCTATTTTCAAAATATGAGGATGCTGTTCCTTTGGTTGTTTTTTTTTTTTTGTATGGTTCATAAAAATTGAGTCTTGTAAGTAATTAAAGATTTACCAAAGGTTTGTCATAATTTTAAAAGTTAAGATTTTGTGGAGAATGTGTGGTTTTATGGGTAACTAAAAAATAATTATAGTTAATGGATAAAATTTCTCATCAAGCAGTCATTTGCTACCTCTGCATCAAGGACTTATCATTGAAGGAGATCCATGAGGATATGGTGGAGACTAGGGGAGAGTGCCCCTTCTTACAGCACAGTGAAGAAATGGGCAGCTCAATTCAAACATGGAAGGGAGAGTCTTGAAGATGATCCCCGTCCAGGAAGACCAAGAACGGTAACCACCAATGAAACCACCAGCAGAATCCGTGACATGATAATGGAGGATCGACAACTAACTGAGCAGTGCATTGCTACTGAGTTGGACATCTCCCAAAAACATGTTCATGCCATTATTCACAATGATCTTCAAATGACAAAAGTCTCTGCTCGATGGGTCCCGAAACTTCTTAGAGCTGATCACAGATGACAGTGTCGCAACATGTCAAGAGACAATCTTGGCCATTCTTCAGCAGATCCTGAAAAGTTTCTTCAGCAGTTTGTGACTATGGATGAGACTTGGGTTCATCAGTTTCAACCAGAAACCAAAGAACAGTCAAAACAGTGGAAACATCATGGATCCCCACCTCCAAAGAAAAGAGGGATGGTTCTGTCTGCAAGCAAAGTGATGGCTTCCATCTTTTGGGACTCAGAAGGTGTACTATTGGTAGACCATCTTCAAAAGGGCAGAATGGTCACCGGGGCCTATTATGCTAATGTTGTGAAGCAACTGCAGGTCAAATTGAAGGAAAAGTGTCGAGGGAAATTGACGAGAGGAGTCATCTTTCATCAAGACAATGCTCCAGTTCACGAGTCAGCAGTGGGAATGGCTGCCATCTTCTTGAACATCCTCATTATTCCCCAGATTTGGCCCCTTTGGACCATTAACCTGTTTACCAAACTCAAAAAGGAGCTCAGTGATTGCAAATTTGCTTCAGATGATGATATCATTCATGCTGTAGACCACTTTCTACTGGCACACGATGCTGACTTTTACAAAGAAGGGATCTGTGTGCTCCAAGATCGCTGGACTAAGTGCATAAACTTGCAAGGGGACTATATTGAGAAATAACCCCAAAAAGTTGTCCACAAATAATCCATTGTACCTTATGATGAGAACTTATCAATCACCCCTCATATTTATATTTTTAAAAAATTGCTTTTCACTTTAAAAGCAATCTTGAACCTATAGTATAAAGATTGCTTTTAAAGTGAAAAAAATCTCTTGTGTCAGTACAGTTTATAGTTCAGACTTGAATTACTTTCATAATCTTGAAATTTTAAAACAAAATTCTCTTACAGTTTCTCAGCATAAAGGCGTATTGAAATTTCATCAGTTATAACCTTATGCATTTTTTTTAACTGCATAAAATTGCTTCCCTTAAATCATGTGCTTTCCTTGCCCCAGACCCTTCCACCAGGATAAAAAAAAAAATCTTGAACAAGAAATTAAAGAAAAATCACATATAATATGGTGTTCTTGGAAAATGATATAATACCTATTTTTAACTTTCACAGTAGCTTAAAATTGCAGACTTCCAGGAAGAAAAATAAACTGTATAGATAGCAGTGTTAAATTTTTTTTTTTTTTTTTTTACAAAAGTGTACAAATGGCTGCCAGCAGGTAGTGACCAACATTATTTGTGTATTTTTGTTGTTGTAATGTGATTTAGTTATTTCTCCTTCCACCGTAGGCTGTTGATGAGGAGGATGGCATTGTGGAGAAACTATCATTTTTCCAGGACCTTATCACAGCTTACAAAGTAAGACATGAATGATTTCTCCTTAAGGCGCTGACAGGGAGAATAATGTAACAGTGACATGTATTTTCTCCACTTAATAAATATAGTATGGTAAATAGAATAAATTGTGGGGTGTTTTTTTTTTTTTTTTTGCTCTTAACCAGTCCTGTGATAGCCAGTTTGGCTTATTGCTTTTTGTAGATTAGACAGTTTGGGATTTTTTCTTTTGGTGAAAAACTTATTCTACCAGTATGTTCAGTAGAAAAAATTTTTGAAAAATTCTGTAGCAGAAAACAAAGTTAATCTTCATCAGTCAAATAATATAGTCGCCCAAGGGGTTCTTAAACTTCTGTATGATTTCAGGATTGCCATATATATCCCAGTACCTTAATCACCTACCCATATGGCTGCGTGGCCTGGACGTTAATCTGAGCAGTAAAGAACATAACCACTGCAACCTTCCATGCATGTTGTAAGAGGCAGCTAAGGGGGTTATGTGCAGGGACAACAACCATGTCACATTAAAAAAAAAATGTTAAAGAAATAGCAGTGAATAATCAAAACTCATTGTGGGATGGACTTCTGGAGTGTGAAGCTCATATGACTGCTAGTGGTGCAGCACAGCTGAGGCACAATTCAAAGACTGGCAGCATACCATGAGAGGTAGAGAGAATTTATTGGTGCCCTGCAAGATGCCACAGGGTGTATTGGGCAATGATTACTTAGCCAATCACTGACCAAGGATGTGCATCGATAGATGGATGGACTCCTATCACCATCATCATCACCAGTAAGTTTCAGTATAACTACAAATGATGATCTTGGTATTACTTCACATATGGATATCTAAGAACAGAACAGCTGAAAGAAAAGTCTAATATAGCAACAGTTGTTCAGAGTCCAGGTCCCATACCCTTATCATGGGGCTCACATATGACAGAGAACCTTTGGTCTAGAGAAAACAGTAATATATGAGTATGTTCCCAGGAAACAGAGAAAATAAACACTACAATCACATAAGTAGCCATCTTAGTTATTCGACAGATCATCTTCACTGCATATCAAACACACTGTCCAGAAATGCTCAGATCTCTTCATTATATTCCCCAGATCATCTTCACTTTATATCAAACATATTGTCCAGAAATGCTCAGATCTCTTCATTATATCCCCCAGTGTGCATCAGCTGATGACATCAGTTCTGTGTTTGTTGACTAGTCTTATTTAGGTTCCTGCATAGTGTTCTTGCTTGGCCACAACCCATTTGACTAGCAGTTCCCACAGTCTGGTTAAGGCTACAGTCATTTTTATCATATGAATCCTGTTCTTTTCCTGCCTCTCGTATTTAGAGTATCAGCCTGGTCCAGTTGCTCGACCACTTCCCTTCAATGCCACACTAGCAGGCATTCAGCTCCTTCATTTTCTCTGACACCCACATGCTCTGGCACACAAATGAAATAGATTTTTGTCATCTTGGACCTCCTCAGAGACTCCTGCCACAAAGTAGCCATCATGACTTTTGTCTGGTAGCCATCACAGCTAGATAACAAATTTGCAGATAGGCTATCAAGAGAAACCATTCTGCAAAGGATAAGTCACATAAGCAAGTCTTTATCATCTGCCATATTTTGTGATCTATATCTTACAAACCTATGTAAATGGATTATTTTTTACAGTCTTTTTGTCAAGCATTTTTTTAAACTGTCAATGGTGAAAAGCTGCAATCATTGCATGAAAATATTGCAGTAATAATGCTGCATGGTCATTGTTCTTGTCTTCTTTATTATTTGTTCTCATGGGAACATATAATGTATATGTTCAGTAAATTAATATGTTTGGTTGTTGTTAATTATTCTCTTTGACACAGGACTTGTGTGACCGTCATGACAAAGGCGTCCTCCATGATCACCAGAAGGCAATGCAAAAAATGGGACAGTATAAGAAAAAGAAGATGTCCGCAGCGGTGCAGAATTCAGATGTAAGTCAAAACTGGAAGTATAAATGTAATCATGCAAAGTTGTATTTTGGCTGTAGCAGTCAGAAAATCAGTGCGCAGGATTCTCCTGTAAAAAGTGTCTTGATTATTTTATGAGCATCAGTGACTGTACTATAAGGGTATTGCAGTTATCAAAGCTTTCTATCCAGTGGCCAAGACTTTAACCACTCTTTGTAGTGCTTATGGAAATGAGTAGTTGAGATTTAGTAGCCTGCTTGTTAGTGTAGATTGCAATGCATTCCCCATGATGACAGAGTCTGTGGAAATGACTGCTTCTTAAATACAGTCCAGGTATTTAAGCAGGCTGCTGAAACTCTTCCCATCCAGTCCTAATATAGAATATTCTGCATTCTCAGCAGAGAATTGAAAGCTCAGACCTGACCTAGGAAAAGACCATGGATTATGAACTGTGGGTCATGCATGAAAAAATCCTGCAGATGGTGGATTGGAGGCAATATGTCATTTTTGTCTAGATGACTAAGCATCTGAAACTGATTTCAGAAGAAGAGAAAAATAAGAAAAAACTTTCATTGACAGAAACTAGTTTACTGTCTGTATAGACAGGCTCTTCTGGACATAGTGGTTCTTGAAAGTAAAAATAAAGGTCTCAGCCTGAATAAAAAGAAGACTGAAGTGGTGGTCATCTCAAAGAAATGAATACCACCAAAATGTAGCATTACCATCGATGGCACAGAACTGAAACAAGTTGATAGATTCAAGTACTTAGGAACAATTATAACAGCTGATGGGAAATGTCACAGCGAAATAAAAAGCAGACGTGCTCAGGCCAAGTCAGCATTCTAGAAAATGAGAAATATCCTGTGCAACAGATCCATAGCAGTGGAGACAAGATTCCAAGTACTTAAATGTTACATTGAGCCAGTTTTGTTTTATGGATGTGAAGCATGGTCCATGAATAAGAGAGTACACCGAGAAATGGAGGTTCCATGGAAATGTGGTTCATAAGAAGTATGTTAGAAGTACCATCGACAGGTAAGAAAACCAACAAAGAAGTCTTAAGAGAGGCTGGAGTTAAAAGGAAATTACAACAAAAGATCAGAGGCAGACAAGCGAGTTTTGTAGGACATTTTCTGAGAAAAGGAAAATTGGAACACATTGTGGCAACTGGAAAAATTGAGAGAAGAAGAGACAGAGGAAGACAGAGAGAGAAGTTACTGGATGGGCTATCAGTGTGGCTAGGAAAAAAGTCACCATTGGATCTCATAATCAAGTCTAAAGACAGGGAATTGTGGAAAGAAATTATTGCCTACGCCACGCGGCATGGCACTTGATTAATTAATTGATAGACAGGTACATCTCAAGCACTACAGCACTTTATCCAAGAAATGAATGTATAGCTTAAAGTTTCTGTTGTGTAACAAAAAAGATTCAGTTCATAATCACAAATACAGAGCACATATCGGCAAGCCTAGAGGTTTCACTAATAATGTTGAGGTCAAGTGTGAAAGTTACACTGTCTTTAAACCGGTAGGTAAAGGTAGTTTAAGGTAACCCTGCCATGCTCTAGAGGCACAGAGATATGGTGTTAGTGCCCAAATTTTCCTGGAGGGTGATGTGATCAGCATCATGCCTGCCCACCTTTCTCTCCCTAACTCCAGAAGAAGTCATTTAAACTTGTGGTTCAGATATGCTTCTGAATGAACTAGTGACTATATTGTGCAAATGGCTAAGGAGTATTCCTTGTCATTATTAAATGTTTAAAAAGGCGATATATTTGAGTGTACTTTTTATAACTAAAAAATATTCAGTATATTTATTCATCATATAGGGTGTTTTTAAAGTCTCACTTCACTTCCTGTGTAAAAATAAAGAAAATGACGTCATAAAAAAATGTGCTGCACAGTCATTTGTAAAGAAAAATGCAGTGAATGGTTGCCATCTGCTGAAGTAATTTTTTGCACTCAAAACAGAATGGCATTATCAACGGAAGAAAGAATTTTTTTGGTTGAACAAGTGTTTTAAAATGGCGGTCGATACACACAGATGGTTGTTCAAAGATTTATAGCAAACTTTCCTGATAAACAACCTCATCGCACTACGGTTAGAAATTTGTTGAATAAGTTTCGTGATACAGGAGCTGTGGAAGATGCTCTGCAATCTGGTAGGCCTGCTGTGTCTGAAGAAAAATGTCTAGATATCCAAGACAGAATCCTGAAAAGTCCATGCAAGTCCTTAAGGAAAATGTCACAAGAAATGAACATATCACTGAGCACAGTGCACAAAATTCTTAAACATAGATTAAATTTTCATCCATACAAGATTTCTGTTGTGTCTGAACTAAAAGAGTGTGACAATCAATCCAGAGTCAACTACTCCATGTGGTTTCAAGCATTTTTATCTGAAGAAGACGAGTCAGTTCTCAATTTAACATTCTTCTCTGATGAGGCATGGTTTCATCTATCTGGATACATTAATAGCCAAAATAATCATATTTGGAGCAGTGTTAATCCCAATGCATTTCATGAAGTGCCTCTACACGATGCGAAAATTGGGGTATGGTGTGCAGTCAGTAGAAAACATTTAATTGGACCAGTTTTCTTCAACAACACTATAAATGCCGATCAATACCATACTGACATTCTGGAATCTTCTTTAGAACAGCTGAATGAACGTGAAATTGAAGAAGCGTGGTTCCAGCAAGATGGTGCAGCTGCACGCACAGCTAGAGCAACACATGGTTTTTTTGGAAGAAATGTTCGCAAATCACATAATATCTCGTGGAATTTGGCCTGCTCATTCTCCAGATCTAATTCTATTAGATTATTATCTGTGGGGTCTGTTGAAAGGAAATGTTTACAAAAATAATGTACAAACAATTGAGGACCTGAAAGAAGCAATCAGAATTACCATTCAAGAAAAAATAACAGACACGTTGCACACGGTATTTGACAATATGAAGAGACGTGTACAGTTATGTCTTGAAGCCCATGGTGGACATTTCCAACACCTGTTATAATGAATATTTCAGTGGTACATTCCAGCTAACCCAAAACAGCTTTGAATCATTGCAGTCACTATTGTAAATAATTAAATGACTTCTTTGAGTACATTTTAGGATGACATCATTTACTTCATTTTTCAAGTTTTTTTTTCGTAGTAAGTGTAGTGAGACTTTTAAAAACACCCTGTATATTGGAATGTAAACTGTGCCAGGTTGTATTCATTTTTTTTTTTTTATTTAGGCTGGAGCCATTGAAGAGCTTGAACAGAAAATTTTAGCAGTGAGTACTGAGTTTCTTATTTGACAAGAAGAGAGTTAAGAGAAATACAAGATAGTTTGTGTTTCATTCATCCCAGCATTTACAGTTGCATGTGGGGTGTAGAGTTTGGACCAATTGTTTCCTTTAAGGATCAAACATAGGTCTCACATTTCAGTTTAGCCCAGTTTTTTTTCCCTATCTTATATCTTATATCCTTCCCTTGCTGTTAAACGTCACATAGGGCTTGCAAAGTAGTTTGCCAATTTTCCCTGTTTTCTTCGAGCTTTTCAACCTCATAAAGGGATTTTTTTCCCCTCATAGATACTATTTATTTTTCTACATATCTTTTCCATGTCTGGCAGGGTATTGTCTTCTCCTATCTGACCTTGGTTTTTAATGCCAGTTTTCAATTTTCAGTGTATCACAGTTATTTCAGTATCCTAATCTCATCATTAATGTTATTAATTGTTATCTTACAGATAATTTTCCAGGTTTGTTGCAAAATGTTTCCATCATTTTTATAATATTCTTTTTAGACAAAACCCCACAAGTCCTAATAAATAACTAAAAATTTCTGCATTTGTCTTACATGTTTTGGATGCATACAAGAGTACTGAATAACATTAAATTGATAAAAGTTGAGCTATTTCTGATTTCTAAATGCTAGTGGTCTTGTGGGAGTGTTCTGGCCAAAATACTATAAGTAATGGCCTCTTATGAAGAGAGATAAACATGGTACCACTGTCAACAACAGTTGAAAGGAGAAGGTGGCAGTGGATTGGCCACATTATAAGGACATATAAATCCTCACCGTGAACAGCTTCGATGTGGACTCCACAGTGTAAAAGAAGCATAGGATGATCCAAAGAGGCAGAGACATACAGCAGAGATAATGCTGGTAACCAAAGGACTGACATGGGAGACAGACAAGAAAATAGTGAAGTACCTAAAAGAGTGGAAATCTCTTGCTACCAGCAGCCTCATGTGTCTTGGGCACTGAATTGATGAGAGAGAGAGAGAGAGAGAGAGAGAGAGTGATCTCTTGTCTCTAATTGATTGAAAACCATGGCTGTAAATCTAATTTTTGCATTGATTTGTTTCTCAGTTATGCCTACTAAATGAGTGAATATATGAAGTAATATTAACTTAGATTGTTCCTCATTTAAAGTATTGAAGAGAGTGTTCTGCTTTATTTCTCATTTGCTGGTTCTGTTTTAATTATCTTTGTTTTATGGTAAGATATTTTTGCAGCACCTTTGGAATCTTTGAAGATATAAATCTCCAAACACTTAACATTATGATTATGGGTCCTTACCTGTTTTTTTTTTCACTAAGACATTTTTTTTTCCTAAACATTTCCAGTAATTGCAACAGAGGCTTATTCAATAAGACTGAAATGGTTAAGTTGCCAAACTGGCATTTTATCTGTTGATCTTTTCTGTTCAGTTTATCCTGGATTTGATTTCTCACTGCTAAAATGAGTTTTGTGAACAAAAAGTGCATGGTGTGTGAGAGTTGTAGTGATTGATGGAACATTTCTTACATTTACAGCAGGAAGACCAGCTTGCCAACATGGAGAACCGAAACTACTTCTCTCTGCACTGCTTACAGATGGAGACCCAGCTTGTTCATACTCATCTTGAGATCTTCCATGAATTTGTTTTGTGCATGGCCAGTGTGGAAAAAACCACAAATTCCGATGTGAGTAGTCATGATGTTAACACCCGTGTAGTATATTTTAATTCACTGTTACATTGTGCACAAAAGTTGATACAGCAGTCTAGCTGAGAAGTAATTGTGGAGCACTAGAAAGTTACTCATTGTGGTAAAGTCTGCAAGAAATCTCTTTATCTGGTTCCCTGCTAGAACTCTCATAAACTGCTGAAACCACACTGTATTTGACTCTGTGCATGTTTCAGGATCTCGACATTAACTGCATAAAACATGTTTATTCTAACAGGTGTATGGCAAACAAAACTTAAGTCAGTATTTTGACTCTGAGCAAGCTGATCAAATAAAACAGAAAATAGAAAAGCAACAGTTTTATTTGTGGCAATAAAGTCTCCATGAAATAGGAGCTTCAATTAAATTTACATTTAATGATGATGGTGATATTAAGACGAGACAAGACATGGTTTGTAATATTTTTTTTTAACTGAATGTTTGTGTAACAAGCAAAATTTGTGATCTGAGCAAGGTGACATTGACAAGAGAAAGACAACAGATGTTACCAATGATAGCTGAGACTGTTTGATTTGATTAGTGATTCCAAAGACTGTCTGAATTGATTATGATGCCAGAGACTGTCTGAACTGTTTGACTATTTGATTAGTGATTCCAAAGACAGTCTGAATTGATTATGATGCCAGAGACTGTCTGAACTATTTGACTTAATTAGTGAGTCCAAAGACTGTCTGAACTGTTTGACTCCAAAACCGTCTCAGTTGTGACCCCAAAGAGTTAATTTATGAATTAATTAATGACTCCAAAAATCTTGTTTTTAAAGTGGAGAGTTTTCATTGTTCACACTTAATAACAAGTGATGGTAAGAATGTTTGTGACTCATGTCAGCTGCAGACAAAATTTATCACTGAGAATATTAATAAAATACATAGAAAGTGCATAATCTAAAGCAGTGGTTCCAAAACTTTTTTCAGCCTGCTGCCCCCTTGCCTCTTAATGCGGAATCCCTAGTGCTCCCAGAAACTTTTTTGTCAGTTAGTTTGGAAACCACTGATATAAAGCAATATCTGTGCCACACTGAAGTCTTCTACGTTAAAGTTTTTGTCATAGTAAATCTAAAGCCTGGTCATGAGATTGAATTTAAGGGGTTTTCCCAAGCCTTTTATGGCAGTCCCATAGCTTCTGATATGTATCTGTCACAGGTCAGGTCACATGGGTCTGCAAACATTTAAACTCCTAAAGCCAATAAGCTGGAAGTGATGTTACTGATGCGGCATTGCCTGTATATAGTTATATAAAAATTAACTCATTCACATTCATTTCTTCTTTAACAGTTGTCTCGCATCTGGGCATTCATGGAGCCAGTCATAGCTGGCTTCTCTTCCATGTCACCACCGTCGTCTCCATTGGGGTCACCCACCAATAATAACAAGTATCCAGGCTTCAGCGCTTAGATACATGACATGGATAATGAAATGGATGTTTCATGGACTAGATGGCTTGGGATGTAAATAATAGCCAGTCATGGTATAGGGCTATAAATAATAATAATCAATCAGCTTAAGCTGTGTATGATACTGGAATAGAAATACAACACTGCATTTAATTTATTAATTAATGAATGTGATATGGCACTGAAAAGAGCGTAGTGAGCAGCAGAGAACAAATTAAATAGCCTTAATATATAATTTGAAGAGATGAATTGTTGAATGGTAGTGAGTAATGTTCTGTTTTATGTAGAACTTTGAACTTCACAGGCACAAATAAGTTAGCAAAATAAAAATGGCTCAAGTTCTTGTTTTATGATCATAAATGTCTAAGTAACTATTACATTTTCTTATCAAAATATTTTCGGATATTTATTTTTAGTGACAATTCTTGATTAACTCTTTGCTATCCATTTAAGACAACTGTTGAATCCAGTTTATAACATCATTTGCTTATTTTGTTACATTTAGATTTTTTTTAACCCTATATATTTAGACTATGTTAATCTTTACTTGTATCTGGCTGCCAGGTAAAATTTATAAAAGATGGTTTAATAAATTGATTAGTTATCTGAATATATGTTTTTCTGTATGATTAGTAATAAAATTTGCATATGAAATATGTCTCTTATCAAAACAAGACTTAACATAAGACCAGAATGCTAGAAGGGGGTTGTTTTATAAGACTAAGAATGGAAAGGGTTAAACTCTTTCCGTGCCGGAGGGAAGAGCGCAGACGTTCCCTTCTGTGCCAGACAAAAAGCGCGGGTCTTGATATGTATAGGGGATAATTTTTAACTAATTATTTCCATGTTAAAAGTATGTGTATTATGCCTCCAAACAGCTATAAATGTAAGAAGATTACATAAATGAAGAGTTTTTTTAGGAAAAAAAATGTAATGTAATGATTTTAGCTGATAATTGTGTATTAATGTCCATCAGATAGGTCTAGGACTGACATCGATCGACCAACGATGTTTAGATCAACTTTGTCATTTTATCCGATCTCGTCGTGTGATTATGTTGCATGTTCACTTTAAAATAATACCTGAAATAACCTTCTAACTACTTCTCCAGTCCATCTAATAGTCTAAATCTAGTTGGGGTACATTCACGAACAGTGGTCTAGTCGTAAGGGAACATGTTTGCCTCTGAAATCACACAAAAATTGATTTTTTTTAATCGAAACACTGTATTTTGACCCCCGTTGTTATGGTGCTTTCAGAATGATGGCAAAGGTCACTAGACATGTGTACTAAACTGTTTACAATCAAAAGTTACACCGGGTTTCGAATGAAACGAAGCTAGGGTCCCTATCGAGACCTTGGAAAAAACTTGACAAAGCGATGTATAGCTTGGATTCAAAACTATGGTAGTTCTGACAGCTGTACGCATGTTATAATCATAGACTACCTCATGCCAGATGACAAAAAAAAAATAAAATGGAGCCATTTTTATGCTTTCTTGCTGATATGAATGTCCCAGTCACACTTGAAATAGAGCCATAGCAGTTATTTGTAAATGTTAAAAATAAATTGATAGAAGAGACTGTAGAAATGACCTGTGAATTTCTTTATAAAAGGAAATATGTTCCAGTCATTGAAGAATTGTTAAATGTCAGTCAGTCATTTGCATGTCCCTTTCGGAACTTTGCCTCTTGTAGGCCTCTCAGTTGTAAGCAAATGCCCTGCTGCTGATGAATCCATTTTGTTAAATGTATAAGTTTTTAAAATTTTTGCAACAGATGTGAAATGTTCATATCATGGGTGTGATTGTGATCACCACTTCATTGATATTTCCAAGGATGGTCAGATATGTATTATTCTTCAGGAAAGGAAAAAAAAAATTAATGGAAATTTTTCTGTTGCACCCATTATCAGAACTGAACAGTATGTGACAGACTGCTTGAAATAATATGTTATAGTTTCCAGCTGCTGAACATCTATTTCTATATATATTGGCACGTGCCTGCTTGTTACTGATGTTTAGATTTATTGTACGGTGCACCGTGTATGTCTGGTTGCAGAGGAAGAAGAATACTTGTGATTTAAACATTGGGTGGGCAGTTGAAGAGATGGTGGTTTCCAGTGTTATAAGGATATTCCGGCTATGAGCATAATGGAAGGAGAATGTAGCCATCTTCTTTTTTTTTCTCGTGCATTCGGTTTTATATACTCTAGCTTTAGGACAAGAATAGTGATTGTCAGCAGGAGGTCTTCATGCATGCTCCACATTTTTCATCCATGCTCTTTTCCCAGGTCTAAGCTTGGGCTACCAAGTCTTGATATAGAGTGCAAGTCTGCAGGATGTGTTTGAATTCTGTAGACTGTTTTTATTGTGCAGAGTGAGGCTTGTCAGATTTCAGTTATATAGATGGGCCTACAGTTTACAATGTCTACTTGCATTCATATCCTTTCATACAGTTTCTTGTTTGAAATATTATTCTGAAGATTACATATTAGTGCTTTTTTTCTGTTTATTTGTGTCTACTTGGATATCAAAATTTAGAACAGAAAGTTTCTCCTTTCTTGCTCATGACTGTACTTACTGTAGCTATAAAGTTATACATTGTCATGTTCATTCCTTATAATTTTTCTCCATGCATATTTATAGTCTGTTTCTGCGTTCTGTCTGTTGGATAACTTGGGCTTTGTTTTTTGTGTGTAGTTCTCATGTGGATCTGTAGAGCTTCACTTCTTGAGCCATTTCATGGAGCCTGTAGGTATATCTCCATAAGGCTAACAACCTTATCCTGAGACCCACCTAGAAGTGACTCTAGATAGGGGAAAAAGGAATTGTTATGGAAACTCACAACAAAACAAGCTGTGAAACTCTAAGGAGGACATTGTTAAGAGAGGCCAAATTAGTAGGCATAAAATCCCTTGATGAGGTTGAAACGCATGCTGAAAACAGGAAAACTTGGCAAACTACCATGTGAGCTGTATGTGACATTTAACCGCACAAGAGGGAGGTAAAATGTAATATGTAGGTATGTCTCAGTGTTTTATACCTGGTAAAGTTTTGGAGGAACTGTTCCACATTTTTAAGTGCCAAGGCACATGCACAAAAGGGAGAATTGTATTCTTTGTATAGTCCTTATGTTTCTGCATTCATTCCATTTGTAATTTTTGTTAAATGTGATTCCATCTGTTACTCTCTTCTGATGATGAAACTTGCTTTCATGCCAGAATGTGTCCTACTGAGTATCATTATTTTGGTTTTTGCTTGTTACAAAAGAAAAAAAAAATTACTAGTGGACTTGTGATCTGGAGAGCATTCTGTAAAGAGCGTAGAATCAAAATGAGTGTTGACTAGAAGATGCAGATTTTCTATTCTTCTGTGTGTGGTTCTGATATTTCACCAGGGGCTCTGTTCAGCATTCCTTTGGTTACAAGCATTCCTATAAGAAGTCAAGAGGAATATGACATGTATCAACTTTTCTGATGTCTTCTTTACAAGTATACTGAAATAATTGAATCAGGTTACTTAATGAGGAATACATTAGAAAAGTTTTTCAGGATCAGAAGGTCATATTGTAGACGCTTCTCTTGAATCCATGTTCTGTGCCCTGTTGGGACAGCTTTGAAATGTACCATCTTTTTTTTTTCAGTTCCATGTGGAATCACATGCTTGGAAGAATCTGTTCAGAAAAGACAGCTTGCATTTTGTTGAATTGGTACACTGATCACGCAAAGAATTTCCAGACAGAAATCACTTTTATAGCTTTGTTCTAGCCTGCGGGAATCTGTGACTGTACCATTCTTGTATATAAATCTTTCAGGAGAAATCAGTCAGTCATTTGCATGTCCCTTGCAGAACTTTGCCTCCCTAACAGCACTCCTATAGGCCTCTTGGTTGTAAGCAAGATGCCCTGCTGTTGATGCATCCATTTGCAGATCATCAACGATGTCTTGCAGCCATCCTCCTCTCTTTCTTTTTCCCATTATGTACCCTTCCAGATGGTCTTCTCTAAATTCTCATGATGTTTAATGTGTCTAAAATATTTAAGTTTTCTCTGTTTAATTCTCTTTACTAGCCTTCTTCAATATTAAGTTTGTAGTATCGATATATTTGTTGTTTTTTTTTATGTCCATGATATTTGAAGAACTTTTCTGTAGCATTTACATTCAAAGGCATTTATGTGTTTCTCAGCTATTTTGTTAAGTGTCCAGGTCTCACAAGCATATGTTGCAATGGGAAAGATGCATGCCCTTAAAAATGTTATTTCTGTGAGAAATAAGATAGATAAAGGTAGCCAGTTTGTACCATGGAGGCAAATAGGTGATGTGTTAGTGGCTATATTTTCCTTGACCTGTTGGCACACTAGAGAGTGATGTGATCAACATCATGTCTGGCTGCTTTTCCCTTACCCAGCTTCAGAAGAAATCAGGTACCCATTTCTACAGTTGAGTAACTGGCACGCCTCTAGCTGGATTCAAACCACTAACCATCACCATGGGAAACTAGTTCAAAGCAAGTATCAAGTCACAGCCTTTAGGTTATGAGTTAGTTGGGTACTCTTTAGAGATGAGTCCAAGTTGAATCTTCAGAGGTGATCTCTGGTAATCCATAACATATCTATTGTATTTTAAAACAGAATTCTAATGAGAGCAAAGAAGAAGTGCTACTGTCATTGAAACTTTCACTGGCATCAATATCCTACTGACATTGTTGTAGGGCCACTAAGATGGTTGACTAACAAAAAGTGACAAATAATTAGTGGAGTCTAATTGTTACTCTTTATCCCTCTAGTAAAGTTCAGTCTGAGCCTTCAAGTGACTTGAGTTTGAGTTGATTGACTCAAACCTACACTCTGGATTGTACATCCTACATTCACTCCTTCATGCGTTTTCTAACACTGTCTGCTGAGTAGTTATAAAAAAAAGTCCATAGATGAACTTTTCCTCATCTTATACCATTTGTTTCTAAGAAAGTTTTAAGTGCTTCACCCAGACTGCCAGGGAATTATCTAGTAATAAATTTGTAATGATTTTCCCTGGGCCACCTTATTTGGACATGACTTATCTTAATTCATTCCTGACTGAAAGCCATGTTCATATCAGTGAAAGCAGTGGAGAGATATCTTTTTTTTTTGTTGTTGTTGTTGTTGTTTTTGTTGACATATTTCTTAAAGCTGCCCCCCACACTTTGCATGAAAACCACATTTGCTTTGCCAAGTAATTTCTTGTTGTGAAAGTCTAACAAGACCATTCAGCAGTACAGTACATGTGCCAGGTCTTGGCTGTCTTGACAGCAGCCATGTCTCCTGTTTATTTTTTTTTTTAGACCACATTGATTGTCCCATCTGATGAAATATGTACTAGTATTGTTTAGTTTTAGCTGCAAATGAAAAAAAAACAGTCAACATTATTACTTGTGTTAAATCATACAATTAATCATATAATGTACCATTTTTTAATGTGTGAAAATTTCAAGTGACTGAATATTTATATAAGCCATATTTAAATATCATGAGATATAAACTGTATGATTTTTTTTCATATTTGTATACTGCAGAAATATAGCTTTATGAACCAGTCTCGTATCAGTCATGATTTACTGATCTCCATCATGTCAGTCTTTGTTTAGCAGTTTGAAATAACATTTGTAATAGAATAAAATACGGATATTAGTAGTTGTACTCTGATTTTATATTACTCAATCACAAAATAGGTATATCATTTCAGAGTAGTGAACACTGGTTTTTTTTCGTTTTTCCCCACTGGATTTTCCTTTCTGATTTTGTGTTTTATGCTCATTGTTAATGGCATTGCTTGTTTATGAAAGAACTAATCTAATGAATTCAGTGCTCATTCATCAGCCATATCATAGAGTCCATCCTGAGAAATCAATAGGCTAGGGTGTGACAGCTCTTTGAGATCTAACAGAAGCCCCTGAATTACTTATCTTCAGTAGAGCTGTAATACCCTTCAAGGGGAATTTTGGGATTCAGGGCAAATTTGTTTGTCCAGCTTTTTTAGGGTCATCTAATGACAGAATTTATTTCCTCTCTGCATTCATGGATGTTGAGTATTTTAAAATATATATGTATATATATATTTATTTTAGATATTAAAGTGATCACAGAAATTTTTGTGTAAATGAAGGAGAGATCAGTTGAATTTGGTCAGTTATAGATTGTTATAACTCATACTTTTAACATGTGGTTTACATACTTTATTAATTTTCTGTATTGAGTTAGACATCTTTGTGCATGCTTGACAATAGAATTTTCCATGTTTATTGTTATGACTGAGCTTAGCACTTTGCATTCCACAATAATGTGATCATATGTTTTTATATTTGTTGTGGACTTAAAAGTTATTACCTGTTAGTATAATTTGGTGAGATATATGAGAGACTGAGCTTGGCATTAGCAGATCTTATTAGAGTAACCAGAGATTGTGGTGGGATGGTTTGTAGGTGTCTAAAATAAAATCATTCACCTCTTGAGTGAATAGATCCTATGTCCCAATTTGGGTCTAATTTCTGGTTTTGTCTTACTTCAGTGGTCTGAATTCACATAACCATGAACCGTGTCCATTGAACCACAAGGGTCATAGACTTAACATTGTTAAATCTTTTCCGATTTATGAATTGGGAATTCATTCATTTTTTTGTTTCAGTTTGTAAATTGGAAGCAACAATTACAGAGTACATGAGTCATGAAATGTTTTACTTGTGAATTTCGGAAGTTGAGACTGGATCTTTTTTCAGTTCATTCAGTTGTTAATTAGATTACACCCCAGTTGGCATCAGTAATCATGTTTATGATTTTGTACTATCCTTAGTATTTCTGATCAGATCACTTTGCCTTTCTTTTCATGTGCCACATATTCAGACCATTCAGATATGCTTCTGTAAGTATTGTAGATTGTATTCCTGATTTTTTTTCCTTCAGTTTTCCATTGATTCTCATATCCTCTAACTTCTGTCTTCTCATGACACATGCAGTGATTTTCAGTCATCTTTCCTTACAATTTATATTAGCTTTTTTTTATTTACCACTTTTCTGAGAACTTTTTCATTTGTTTTTCTGGATATTGGGTTTGAGGTACATATTTCTCCAACACATTCTGTCCTTACTGGGTTTAAGGTATATATTTCTCAAACAAAACCCAGTTGCTTCCAATTTCTGTTTCATCTGTTTATTGTTCAAGTTTTACAAATATAGAGCAACAAAGGTTATGGAAACAGGTAAGGAGAGGAGGAAGGGAAAGGGAGGGAGGGAGAAGAATTTAATAACCATTTCATTGTTCCTAGCCAGTGTTGCTAGCTTTTCTTCCTTCCTCTCTCTGTCTGTTTTCACACTGCACTGGACACCTCTGTCTTACTCAGCTCTGCTAGTACCAGTTTTACAGTAGTTACTATCACAGGTTACCAGTTTTACAGCAGTTACTATCACAGGTTACCAGTTTTACAGCAGTTACTATCACAGGTTACCAGTTTTACAGCAGTTACTATCACAGGTTATGGAAAGCACTGTATTGCTTTTTTTTTCCCCTCAGTTCTCTTATTTGTTAGTATCTTCTTCATTTCATAGAAAGCTGCATCTGCCTTTCAGATAGCACCTTTAACAGATTGTCAAACAAATTTCGGCAAATCCTTGTAAGTACATAAAAGCTGAAGGTAAAATTCCCATTTCCATGCCTTTAAGGCATATTGGGGAATACAGTGCTAGGGCTGTAATTTCCATGACCTTCGGCACATGAAAGTCTGATTTGTGAGTACAGTCATACTCCTGGGGAAAAAAAGGCAATTTTTTTTTTGTTAGTAGAGATTCCTACAGGAGTGCTGTTTGGGAGGCAAAGTTCCGCAAGGGACATGCAAAAAAAAAAAATGAATGAATGAGAGATTCAAGCTCTTTAATAAAAATCTTTGTTAACACTTTCCGTGCCAGATGTCGAATATCTGACATTTCCGGTTTTTCATGTGGATGCCAGTTGTCACAAATTTGACACTTGGTTTGTTTCATTAAAAAAACTGGTGTAATGTTTAGATTGTGCACATTTCGTGCTCGTGTCCAGTGACACTTTTCAAACTGGTAAAAGAGTGCTTAGTTACAAGCGATGTCGAGCAAGAAAAATGAAGAGAAACATCTAGAAATTTCAATTTTTGGTGATGTAGATAGGGGTATGGACATGGCCTGTGACCAGACCACTGTTCTTGAGTGTATCCCAAGTAGATCTAGACATATTAGATGACTGGAGAAGTAGTTAGAAGGTATTTCAGACATTATTCTACCGATAATGCAACATTGAGTCACAATATGACGTCAACAGGTAGATCTCCACATCTCATATGGTATGTATTGTACCTCTAGGCCTTTCCGATAGTAAGTTGGACACAATCATTGTCTAAAAACATCACATTATTACACAGAAGTACATGGAAATACTGTTTTCATTCAGTTTTACAACTATATCCCCTATACATATCAAGACCCATGATTTTACTCTGGCATCCAACTGAATGTCCGCGTTTCTTCCTGTGGCACGGAAAGAGTTAAAATTTACTATTCTAAATTGTATAAAATGGGAACTTTTGCTCCTTCACGTGGCGACACAAGTCCTTGTTGTTAGTAATGTTATTTTGCATTGATTGAAGGGTTTTTTGTTTGATCTAAGTACTAATTATGTATTAGATTTGCTAAAGAAAAGTTTCTAACTGTAGCAGATTTATTTAATCTAGTCCAGATTGCAGTATCTTGCCATATTGAAATAGTTGCATTTAATACACAAAGGTTTAACCTTTACCTGTATGTTTTTTTTTTAAATAAGTGACGTAGGAGTATCATGGATAGAAAGAATTTAGAGATACTGACTAGCTTGTAAATACCATCAAAGTTAGAAAGATGAGATACCTCGGCCACATCAGGAGACATAATGGTTTGGAAAGGTTGATGGCAGAAGGCGTAGTACCCTGGAAAAGGGGCAACTTCGAAACTGTAGGTGGACTCAGAACATCATGAAAAGTCTAAATATGTCACTGCGAGATGTTGGCCAACTTGCTCAAGACTGCATTCAGGGAGGCAGTGAGAGGGACAACATTCTGAAAAGGACATGTCACATGACGATGGTTATGATGTACAAAAGATATGTTTTCTGTAGTAGTTAGATTACACAGAACATGTGTCTTGTCAAAATTGCAGAAGTTTTTATGTTATATTAATGGCTGTTTTGTTTTATAAAATAATTCTGAAGCAGATAGGTCATTTCCTGTTCAGTATGGGCAATTTATATAAAGAAAATCCCTTGCCCATATCATACGAACATCATTTACATTCTTCTGATTAGCTTGCAGTGAAAATACAGGGTGCATACTTTTGGAATTGCAGCAGTTCCAAGTTGCTTATGGTCCCTTCATTTAAAATTTTTCTTGTGGAGTTTACTCCCCCTGACCACCTACAAGGAGTGAATTGATAGTCACTGGTATAAGAGTTTACAGTCATGTGGTTTACAGTAGTCGTACAGAACCTGACAACTGTAGGAGTTTTTATATTAAGTCATATCAATGGTCAGCTAGTTTGGTTTTTTTTTTTTTTTACATATCAACCTCTGAACTAAGATTGCAAAGTCTTCCATTTATTTTTTTATATTTTGCTGATAATATTAGTGTCAAAATAAATAATAATTGTTCCTTGTATTTAAAGCCATGAAAGAAAAAAAAAATAGGTTACTTTACCTCAAATTTAGAGATGCCCAGTTCAGGGAATGATCAGATGTATATCTAAGCTTATTCATACCTTGAGACTGACTGTACTGTTATCAGGTAGACTGTTTGTGCTTGGAGAAAATGTTGCAGCTGTTGAAATATCTCAACTTGTTCACTGTTATAATAACTATTGTGCCTGTTCAGATCAGTATAACTTTTGGATTTGTTGCCCAGTATCATTTAACTGGTTCACCTTGTAGTACTTAACCATTGTTTTCTGTGATTGATTCTTAAAGGATCATCTTCTGACACTTGTCAGATATCAAGACAGCCGCTCATTCTTCATTGGCATTGTTAACTTTATTTTCACATCTACTCATATGCTACTTTAAGCACTTAATAAGTGAAAGCTATATTTGTTTGATTTCATGGCAAAGTGACATATACAGGGCAAAGATGGCAAACTATTTTGAGAATGTGTGCCAAAATTAGCTGTTTTATTGTTTTTAAACTTCACTCATACTCAGCTATGAAATTTAACATGCATCTTGAAGTGTGAATTTTATGAGTTTTGGCATGGCCAAAAAAAAATTGTGAGCATATCTGAGGTTCACCAGCCCTGGCATAAGAGATTTGATGTTAGTGGCCATATTTTCCTTGACTTGTTGGCACACTGTTATGTGGTGTGTGGCAGTGAGCTTGCAGTAGAAAATATTCCTTCCTGTTGTACACATACCACAATTTAAAAGAACCTGCTTGTATTTTGGTTCATTTTTCTTGCATTAAGTAATAGTCTGGATCTAGTTTGTTAATATATGTATTAGTTTCCTTCAGACCTTGTTAAGACCCATGAGGTTCCTGCAAAGCAAGAGCAGTAGTTAGTTGTTATCTGCCATGGCAATACATTTTGTGTGGCAGACAAGGTTTATTACTTCAGTGGGGGTACTGACTTGCAAGAAAAGTGTGGTTAACAGTTTGTTTCACACTTTACTGTACAGTAATTTTTTTCCCTTCATATTCACAGTATTTTAAAACCAAAAAAAAATGTACTATAAGAGTCAGTTGAATGGTGTGTCATAAGTGTATGTAAGTAAAGAATTGTTTGGGTAATATTTAGATGTTCAGATATGGCATATGTCTAGCTATGTAAGTTAAGAATTATTTGTGTAATGTTTAGATATGAAACTTTGTTACATTTAACCATGTATACACTAAGAATTATTTGTGTATTGTTTAAGTGTGAAAGTGTGTTACAATTCCTACCATCTGTGTGAGTCAAGGTTTATTTGTGTGAAATTTAGGTTATATTTACATTAACTATGCGTATAAGTTAAGATTTATTTGTGTAATGTGTGAAGGTGTGGTGTGATGCCATCTATATATGAGAGTCAAGGATTATTTGTGTAAAGTTTAGATGTGAGAGCTTGGTTCATGTCTAACTATTATGTTCACTAAGTAAATTATGCCTGTGTGAGGATCACTTTGACTTGTCTGTTTATAACATGCTGACCTGTAGTTAAAGCAATCATGTACATAAGACCTTGATGCTTTGTAGCTAAATTATGCTAAAAACCAAGCAGTAGGGAAAAATGTAGTATTGTCACACCATAGAGACATTTAGGGATATGATTTTTTTTTTTTGGCCTAACAGCGCATTAGAGGGTCATGCTATCAGTACATTGCCTAGCTGCCTTTCCTTCCCCATCACCAGAATTAGTCAGTTACACATTCCTATAGCTGAGTGACTGGGACGCCTCTGGCCAGATTTAAACCATCAATCTCTGCATGAGAGATGAGTGCTCTGGATGCCCTAGCAATGTGGGAAAAGATGGTAAATTTAAAATAAGTCTTGCATCTTTTTTTTTTTTTTTGGCCTGTGACAAAAAAAGATTTGGATATTCCCGCTTGTTGTTGGTATTTTCTTACAAATAGCGTCTTGGTACTGTTTTTGTTTTTTTATGTAACAAGAGCCAAAACTGATAAAAATATGTATGTATATAATTTTCTGATTTAAAATGGGCATGAATTTGATACAGTTTTGGAATTTGAAACATGGCTTCACATTTGAAATTAGGACAGGGTTAATGTGCTCAACTTACTGATCATTCTTTCGTAACTTTTTTCACAGTTGTGACTGTTCTTGTTTGTTGTGATGCTAGTGCTCTGCAACAAACACTCAGATGTTTTACTGTTGTGGTGCCATTAGTTTCTTTAGCAGCATTGCACTGGTTTCTTTTTGAGATGTCGTCTGTGCTCTGGGAGCATACGGGTACAGTGATGAAAGTTTCTTGCTGGTGTTAAATCTATGTTGTCAGCCTTTCAGAAAATGGATACATTAAGATGTATAGAATAAGTGAGTTCAGAGCCACCTC
Organism: Achatina immaculata; assembly: GCA_009760885.1. Taxonomy (NCBI): domain Eukaryota; kingdom Metazoa; phylum Mollusca; class Gastropoda; order Stylommatophora; family Achatinidae; genus Lissachatina; species Lissachatina immaculata. The sequence continues at coordinate 16,373,546 of CM019719.1, forward strand.
TCCTGTGTTGGGTGTGTAGTATTTATAGGTTATCTAGTCAAATTTCACATATATTGTTATCATTCACATTAAATGCGTTTGACTTAGTCGTGTGCCAGCAGTGACATGTCACTTTATTTTCATATTGTATAAAATTATGTATCATTCACATGCTATCATTATTGTTTTCAGCATTCTGCACATATTCACGAGAATATTCAAGAAATACTGAATCTTTGTAGAGTGAATGAATAAAAAAGAAAGAATCAGGATGTTGTATGTTGAGAAATGAGTAGGCCATGATGAATAATGATTCGCTGAGAATTAGAAATAGTGATGTGGAAACAGGCCATCAAAAAAATGTGGTGGGATGGCTGCAAAATGTGACCAGAAAAAAAGAGTAAATATTTGAGCTATAAATGAAGCTTTTTTTTTGGGGGGGGGGGGGGGAGAAAAGTTCAGTTTTGAGTATTGACTTTCTTGATATTGTTGATATGTTCTGTTATGACAGTGTGATAAAAACTGAGAAAATAAGATGCATTTTGAGTCATCTTGTTTCTATACATCTGTTATTTAAGAAAAAAAACAAACCAACAAACTTAGTATAATGTACATAAATACAAGGTCACTTCAGCAAAGCTGTGAAAAAAATTGGTTGTAAAAATTATAGTGACTGTATGCAACAAAGTATAGTGATCTCTGTTCTATGAAAGAATAATGATGGCCAAACCATATAGAGTTAATGGAAAAGAGTCATCAGTACAAATTAATGCATACACAAGAACTGCAAGGGATGGACAAAAGCAAAGGTGGAAAGACATTGTGGAAAAGAGATTAGCTAGAACTCAAAGAATAAACAGCTGGAAGTGAGTAAATAGCTGGAGAGAGAAAGCCAAATAGCAAACATGAATGGAGACCGGTCTAAAGCAGAAAGAAAGAAAAGCTTGGAGTTATTTTGCCCAGAAGCAGGAAGAGGAAGTTTAAAAAATACTTTTCATAGTATAGTTTCTTTGTATTGTGTGTAAAAATAATATACTGAAGATTTATTTAAAAAACATGACAAGAAGCAGCTTCATTGCTAATGTGTCAGCAGTTTAGAAAACTAACATTTGGCCAGTAAAACTAGAAGGTATTGTTTGATGCCATCTTAGCTCCACAGTGGAAAAAAGTTGATGAACAATGTGGAGAAGAATGCTATGAAGAATGCCATATTGCCATGATGAATGAGGAAAATTTGTCATTTATTGCTGTTGTACACATAGAGGTTTGTTGGGATTCACATACACAGTGCCCTTGTAGGAACAGCTATTGTCTGCTTATTTCCCATTGACTCATTTACATGATAATTTCAATGAAATATTGTGGTTGTTCCCCTTAAATTAATCCTCTACTGCATCTGTATATGTTGTGTTTGAATGATTGTTTCTCAGGAGCATTTTGTACTTTTTAAGCTCACGGCGTGCAACTCACAGAGGAATCTGTATACTTTTTACTAATATATAACGAGTACATAACAGATCCGTTGAAACATTTAATTAACTGAAATAAATAATATGTTGCTTTTATCTATTTTTTTTTCTATCTGAAGCTATGAAATATTATTCTGAGCCTGACAGTTTTGGGCAGTTTCCCAGATTCTATTGATTCATGACACACTTGAAATGATTCCAGGATAAAGTATTTTGCTGTACACTGAGAACCACTGGGTTGTCTTCTTTACTGCCACTGTTCCCTTTATGGAGTAAGAAATTGTTTTCTTCACTTTGACATACGACATATGTAATGCAAAATGGGCAAACATGTCAGTTCTAATGTAAAGCAGTTATTCTTTTGGACTTGAGGGATTAAGTATAAAGTGCAACTGGAGATAAGTGATATTGCCTTTTTTGACTGTAGAAAACTGCTATTATATTGATTTTGTGAGCTGGAGATAATTACCATTATATTGTCTTTGTAGGCTGGGTAGAATTGCCATTTATGTTGACTTTGTGGGCTGGACAGAATTGGCATTTATAATGACTTTGAATAATGGAGAGAACTGCATACTACATTGTCTTCTGAGATGTAAATGTGCCAAGAGAATTTAAGCCATGAGAAAAACTATTGTGTCAGTGTTGAAGGTGAGCAAGAAGAATAAAATGATTAATAGTTTCAATACTGCCATGTTCGGAATAAATTATTCCAGTCATTTGTTGTGCTGTGGTACATTTTTTTTTCTTTACAAGAAGTCTGCTCTGTTTAATTACGCTTCTGTTTTACGACATTCATCTGCTGGGCCTTTTACGTAAATTAACATTTGCAGAAACATACATTGTTTAACATTTTGTGATAACATATTATTTATGTTTTATGCTTCTGATTCTTGAAGTTGCATACTAGCAGCTGTGTCATTTGGCATAAAGTAGTTATGTTAATGAGGCTCCATTCCCTGATTTAAACGTCTGGGATTTTCTGTTTATGTCACTTGCTGATATGTACTGTTCTGCTGATTTGATCTGTTACTGCAGTGTGTTCCACTTATTTTGTTTTAAAAACACAAAATGCGGTTGATGAAAGTGTATGGTACATGTTTATACAAAAGGCAGTATCAGAAGATAGGAAATGTGCATCATTTACCCTTTCTTTTGCATTATTTTATTTGATCTTACTGCTTTTTCATAAAACAGTGTGATGCATCTTCATCTACCTTTTTTTTTTTTTTTTGTTTCCTCATTGAACAAGTTTTACTGGTTGTTAATCATTACACTGTCATTACACTTTTATGTATACATCCAATAGGATGCTCTGTTGTCATCTTATCAGGCCTTTCTAAATATCTGTATGGTTCTTTAATAGTCATTTACATCTTATTTTAAGGTATTCATGGATCATCATGATCTGTGATTCTTTTCATTACATCAGCACAACTTTATAGAGCTCTCTTCTGTAGACAAATAACTGCCATATAACACAGTTTTCGTTATGTAAGGTGTGGCCATCATTTGATCATATTTCGGATAATTTGGTCTGGACTTCAGAATTATGTCTCTGATTTGATGTTATAAAAGTACTCAAGTATGTAAAATTTTTGGGCTTTCAGAATATTACATGCAAAATTTCATGAAACCTGTAATTCATGTTGGCATATTGAATTTTGACACTCAGTAATTATGTGAATTAGTGTTGGCTTATCAAATTAATTTTCACTTTATTGGGGGAAAAGATGTTAGCACTGATCCTGTTATATTATGGGTTTTGCTGTAACTGATATTCATAAGAAAAAGTTGTTTAGTATTTTCCATAGTACTTGAGTCATGTTAGTGATGGTGGATCTTCTTGTGGCCATGAATCAAGAGCTCATGGTAGCTGATGCCAGAGCTGAGAGTTCACGGTAGCTGATGCCAGAGCTGAGAGCTCATGGTAGCTGATGCCAGAGTCAAGAGCTCATGGTAGCTGATGCCAGAGCTGAGAGCTGATGGTAGCTGATGCCAGAGTCGAGAGCTGATGGTAGCTGATGCCAGAGTCGAGACCTCATGGTAGCTGATGCCAGAGTCAAGAGCTCATGGTAGCTGATGCCAGAGTCGAGAGCTGATGGTAGCTGATGCCAGAGTCGAGAGCTCACGGCAGCTGATGCCAGAGTCGAGACCTCATGGTAGCTGATGCCAGATTCGAGAGTTCATGGTAGCTGATGCCAGATCTGAGAGCTCATGGTAGCTGATGCCAGAGTCGAGAGTAATTATTTAATGCTGTAGTATAAACAGACTCAGAGGTGTAAGCTAACCTCTTCTGCTTCAAGGAGAGGACCAGATAAGAATAGAACCAGAAAATACTACTGTCATTGTTTCTTACATGAGAAAACAAAAAACTAAAAAAAAAAACATGCTGCTAGTGTTATTTTAGTGTACACAAATACCTTTCTAAAGGTAATTTGTTCACTGCACATCAGTTTTTTTTTTAAGAATGATTTATTTAATGACTGCAGTGTTTTCATCACTTATCTCTTCACATGATTTCTTTGTTTGGTTATATCATACATTGCTGATGGTTTGGTTATCACACAATGCTGAGTATAGTATTAACATGGCTGGTTAAAACATGAGGTATAAGCTTCAAAAGAAAAAAAAAAAAGGTGTCTTGCCAAAGGTGTGTCCTTATAGATGAGTGAAATGTATTAGAAAAATAGTGGTCAGTTTGTGGTATTCTTATATAGATATATATAGATATATTAATATCCTGGGTTTCATCACTCCTCATATCATTTTTGACATTTCTGAGTATGTTTAGATGATCAATAAATTTTTCTTATAAAATCATTGCTGTTTTTTGTTTTCATAAGAGTGCATTTAACTTTAAAATTGTCAGTGGTGAGAGAAGCAGAAGTGTTGAAAGTTTTTGCCATGCAAGGTTCTGAAAAGTGGCAATGAAATTATTGATCTTGTAGATTTGTGTCTGTTTCTCTCAGTCATATATCATTCCTGGATGCCTCAGTGGTGAAATGATTAGTGTACTAGTCTCGTGACAAAAGTTGGTGGTTTGTGTCCTGGTCGTCTATCTGTAGAAATGGGTTCACCTGGCTTCTAGAGCTGAGGAAGGAAAGGTGACTAGAAGTGATGCAGACCACCTGGCTTCTTCTAGAGCTGAGGAAGGAAAGATGACCAGAAGTGATGCAGACCACTTGACTTCTTCTAGAACTGAGGAAGGAAAGATGACCAGAAGTGGTGCAGACCACATCACTAACACCATATGTCTTAGGTGCCCCCATAGCATAACCTTTGCCTCCTTACCTTACCTTACAATGCTAATGATAAACATGAGATTTCTCTGAGTGCACTACTTTATACAGAATGCTAATTTCAGCATGAACATCTTCTTTGTTCGCTTCTACCACCAAGACCGCCCCGTGATCCTACTGAATTTATTTACTCCTGTGGTCCTCGATAGGTCCCGTGATCCCCGAAAGGACCACACAAGATCCCCGAGAGGGCCACAAGAGGTTCAGAGTATCGCAGGGCTTGGGCCTGTATTCTCGGTGGGTTGCAGAAGCGGGATTGTGTGATACCGTGGGTTTCGTTGCACTAATTTAATCTAGAGTTGGACTTTCTCACCGGAAAACCTCGGTGTGTTTTTTATATCAGTATATCCCCACTGGGTGAGAGGTGGTTGCCCATCCAGGCTAGAGTTGGACTTTTTCGCCGGAAAACCTCAGTGTGATTAGGATACGCATACATCCCCGCTGGGTTAGAGGTGGTTGCCTATCTAGACTGCACTGGTCCAGTGTCTCCGACTTCAGCATTCTGTGGTCGTGGTGGCTACCATTCCTAGTTGTGACCAGGACGGGCTTTTGTCCAGGAGAACGAATCTTCGTCACTAGTAAGTTTCACCTCTGGGTTGAGCCGGTTTAGGTGTATTGTCCCAGTATGGGCGTGTTTAGGACGTGACCGACCTCTAGAGCGGAGGTACCGTGACATGAGTAGCCATCAAGTTTCACCCCTGGTTTAAGTATGGGTGTATATCGGACATGGCAGGCCTCTAGAGCAGCTCTCGCCGCGATACTACTGGACATACCGATTGAGCTTCACTTTATCTTTTCCATCACCTTTTCACATCAGCACCCCACACCAACCCTAATTTCTTTTTCGCATTTTCTTCATTGGCTGGAAGGAGTATCACTCCACGTGCGGCATCCGAAGAATCTCGTCAGCAGTGTCTTAACCCTTGGGTTAAGCCGGTTCGGGCAATTCGCACGGTATGAGTGCACATAGGACGTGGCCGACCTCCAAAGCAGAGGTTCCGTGATTTGAGCAGTCCTGCCCTCGAGACAACTGATTACTTCACTTACTCCTTTCTTTCACCTTTTCCACAGTGGCGCCATGCGGCAACCCCATTTGCACCTTTCTTCACTGGCCGGGATGAGCCCCACTCCACGCACGGCAGCTGAAGAATCTCGCCAGAAGCGGTAGATGAGCTACCAAACATGACTCTCATCTACCCGAAGCGTCTGGTTTTCAGGCGCCAGATATTCGCCTTCGCCCCTTCTCCTGTCAGTTTGAACAGTTCTGCCACGAGAAGGCCAGAAACTGGACTTGACTGTCAGAGGCTATTTGAGACGCACGCCTTGGAGACATTTCATTGCAGTTGAGAGCGTATCCCCCACCCCACCTCAGGCTATAACAGTCCTTAGAACCATTAATATTTCATTATGTTTTAGGTTTTGACTCACCTTAGAAGAGGTTGATGTGCCTTCCTCACTGGTACACCTCTTTACAACTGCCATGACTGATGTGTTTTCCTCATTGGTACACCTCTTTACAACTGCCATGACTGATGTGTCTTCCTCACTGGTGTAATAGATTTGACTATTTATAATTTTAAGGCACCCCTGAAATAGTATTGGCGCCAACTAAAATGGTTTTCTACTGGTTTGATCATTGTCTACTTGTGGAGTACAGTTTGTTATACATTTCTTCTTGTTGTTGGTGTTCTAACAATCACCTAATTTTCTATATTATACACTGAGAAAATACAACAAGACACCCAGGCTTCCAACTCCACAAATTAATACAAATACAACAGCTTAACATAACTTGGCAGTCTTCCAACCAAAACAACGGGTCAACAATGAGAATTCCAACAAAGCCAATTGATGTAGTATTTCATCAGACCACGCACATTTATTAATGGACAAAATGAGGGTGAAATCATGAATGATGGAAACATAGCCATCAGGCTGAACAAAAATTACATTAACAGTGCCCGGCGTGAGCGAACTCTACGCCATATGGGCGAAAACCTTACAATGTACTATACACAAAAAATCAATACTTACAACATTATCAACAAAACCTCAACCAACACAGGGAAAAACTAATTCTTCCATCTCACTACCAACAAATTGCCAATGGTAGAAACTCTTCCTAAACGAGATTCCAATCTGCAATAAAACTACTAAACTTCTTCCTACATCACAAACCCAATAAAGCTCCTGCTACAACAAACAAGTAAGGCTCTCTCTACCACATTCTAGAGTCAATCACACAACCTTTCTCTAACACATTCTGACCAAAGACTAACTTTCTCAGCCCATGCATACCTCCCGCTCAACTCAACCACGTGACTTCGAATTTTCTCGAACCACGTGCTTGGCACACGGTGATGAGTTGTGGTCCAGACCACAACTACAGGGCTATACACAATACACTCTGTACAAAATTGTTATTCTGTTACACTGGTACACCTCTTTACAACTGCCATGACTGATGTGTCTTCCTCACTGGTACACCTCTTTACATCTGCCATGACTGATGTGTCTTCCTCACTGGTACACCTCTTTACAGCTGCCATGACTGATGTGTCTTCCTCACTGCTACACCTCTTTACATCTGCCATGGCTGATGTGTCTTCCTCACTGCTACACCTCTTTACATCTGCCATGACTGATGTGTCTTCCTCACTGGTACACCTCTTTACATCTGCCATGACTGGTGTGTCTTCCTCACTGGTACACCTCTTTACAACTGCCATGACTGATGTGTCTTCCTCACTGGTACACCTCTTTACAACTGCCATGACTGATGTGTCTTCCTCACTGGTACACCTCTTTACATCTGCCATGACTGGTGTGTCTTCCTCACTGGTACACCTCTTTACATCTGCCATGACTGGTGTATCTTCCTCACTGGTACACCTCTTTACAACTGCCATGACTGGTGTGTCTTCCTCACTGGTACACCTCTTTACAACTGCCATGACTGATGTGTCTTCCTCACTGGTACACCTCTTTACAACTGCCATGACTGATTACTAATGGCGATAGGCCTCCACCCAGATACTTGCAAGTATGCCAGTTTGTGCGGTAGAGTCCATAATTAAGATCCACTGTATCTCCCTGGAACAAAAGTGTCGTAGAAACCCTGAATGTAGATGAAAACTAGTGACTCCTCATCCGCTTCAAGCACAGAAAGTAATCAAATAAAAGCTGAAGAAAAAAATCTGGCCGTCATAGTGTCATCCTCGATTTTATCCTTTCTATTTTTTTTTTATAACTCGTATCTTTTCCTGTCGCAAGAGCAGAAAAAAGGCGAAGGACAGGCATTTGTGGAAAACCCTTGCGGAAGCCCCATGTGCCCTGGGCACTTAAGGTTCAGAGAGAAAGAGAGAGATGTTTTCCTGTCAGACTTGCGAGTGCTTAAAAAATGAGACTAATACACCAACCTAAAGTAACAAAGACGCGGATGTAACAGCAGAAAAAACTGGTCATATTTTGGCACAAAACTGAGTAGAGTTCACAGCATTGTAAGAGTAATCGCTTGCAGTAAAGTCAGTCTGTGGACTGTAACACAACATTTTTTTGTTGCTGGTAAGTAATACGGTCACAATGTCATTAAAATAACCGAAAAAAAGGGGGAAAAATTATATCCTGTCGTTTCAAGCCTTTTGGACAAACCAATATGGATTCATATTCAAAATAATGTGTTCAGGACTTAAATTTTGCAATACATAGTTTTTGTATTTGTTCATATTTATATTTAAATTGTTGAATAATCAACCAAGAATAATAGTTATTTAATGGGTTTCAATGATTGTTTTATATATATATATATATAACCCTCATTTATATATATATATATTATATATATATATATATATATATATATATAATATATATATATATATATATAACCCTCATATATATATATATATATATTATATATATATATATATATATGTCATTTGCCACAACCAATACCAGTCCTCCGTAGCTAAATCGCTAAAGACGCACTTCGAAAAAAGTGCAGTGGCAACTGGAAGATCATGGGTTCAATCCCGGAACCGGGGGAAAAAAAAAACAACTCACAAGACCTTTGGGAGTCATGACCCAGAGGGGCCCACCCCCCTTAGAGTGTCAGGAGTTTAATAGGGCCGAAACACTTCAGCGTTGGGCGGAGAGGCTATCATAGCTGGGAGCACACAGAATCTCCCAGTGGCTATCATAGCTGGGAGCACACAGAATCTCCCAGTATAAGCTGGAAATACCTATTTTTTTTTAAATTTGCAATTACTGATAACATGTCGTGGACCCGTAATTGCTGTTACTCATGCGTTTGCCAAGATTTGCTCAAAATTACTATAAAACGCACCATTGAACGTTTTACATTGTGTCAAAAGACTGTTCATTGTGGTTCACTGACGGTTCCAACAATATTAACTTTGAATTGATAGAAACCCCCCCCCCCCCCTCCAGATTCTCCTGTAATCTGAACCCATCCCAGAAATGGGAAGACACCGAAGAGCTTTATTTCTCGCAAGTGTCTTACAACAGTAACTTCAGACATATCATGTTTTTACCACGACATTTGTAATTACTTTGAAATTTGTCTTTACTGTGTCATTTGTCATTTATGTGAAATTTCTCATTTACTGTAGATATTCAAACCCCAAGAATGTGAAATATTTTCACCTTGAACCTATTGTGTACAACTGTGTCCTCGGATATTAGGCATGTGCGTGTAGTCCCCTAGCCTGATCTCACCCTCCAATGTGCAGCTTATCTGAGGTAGCTCTTGCTATCTCCTCTTTATACCATTCTTAGGTTACCTTGGTAAGCCTGGCAGGAAAGAGCGGTTATGGTGTCTACATGGAAAAAGAAAGGAAGCGCGCGCGCACACACATCACACACACATATACACACTGCAATACGTACGTGGTGTCTCTCTTCTAGGCCGTGTGGGGGAAAACATACGCGAAGGTAATAGTACGAGATAGACGGTACATAACAGAGCCGTTACTTGGAGAAGGGCAGTTCAGAAGAGGGTGTACGGATGCATTTTTTTTTTTTGCAGTGAGACAACTTAACTGAGAAAGCTATCGAACGCGATAGAGAGATCACCGTGGCCTTTATAGTCAGGAAAAAAAAACTTGGCAGGGTCAACAGGAACAAGTTATTGGAAGTATTAGAATGATATGGAATAAGAGGAAAGTTACTTAACAACATCGGAGCCTTCTACCATGATAATATGTGTGCAGTCAGAACAATGTAGGGTTTGACTAACTTGTTCAAGGTAACATCGACAGTTAGGCAGGGGTGCAAATGAGGGACCTGAGAAATTAAATGAACTGATGTTCGCACATGACCAAAGCTAAACATTTTTTTTCCAAATTAAATGCAGAATGTACCGCATATGTGATGTCCTTCTGTCTTTAATCCAACAAGAGAAAGGCGCCTACAAATGATTTCACACCTCTACGACGCACGGGGTGAACATCACTGATCAGCCGAGTCTAAGTTCCGGGCGCGAAACCCGTTGCCTTCGGACGCAGTGGTTCTAAAATTATTGTAGCTTATACGGGTGGGATTCTGACTTAGACGCGTTAAGTCGTTATAGCTGATGTTAGCCTCGCACAAGTGGCTTGTCAGCCAGGCATGTGAAAAAGAACGATCCTGTGGTAAGCAGAGTAAGCGTGTTACGAAGGTCTAGACCCGGGTCACGTTTGGCTAGTTGACCACTTTTAGTGTCACAAGGATCGCACAACTCCTGTACTCGTACTGAAAATCAAAATCAGGACAGCGTTCTCCTTAGGACACCTGCGACATATATATCGCCTCAGTCAAACTACCCGCCTGATAGTGTCTTCACAGTGGATCGCGGCCGTCGACGAGCGCCAGTTGCTGCTTAATTAATAAGTAAAGAAACGATACAAATAGTATTTCAGCCGCGCTTTACCTGCCACCTATGCTTGACCTCCCACTTATGCTACACCTTTCATGTGTCTTCACAAAGTCGGACTAGAGTCAAGCTCAACAATGTCTTCTTTCCCCGATGGTTCTTCCTTGGCTGTGGTTTCTACTTACATTTACCGTTTACCCGCGCAGATTTAAAAAAAAAAAGGAATGATGATGAACATAATTATCCAAAATGCCCATATTTGTGTGTGCGCGTATGTATGTCTATGTCCGAAAGCGTTTGTGTCTATGTTAAATTATCCTTTTCGATTTAACATTTTTACTCATGATATCCCGCATATTTACAAAACAAATTAGATTTGCCAGTTCAGATGAAGTTTTGAACGGAATAAATGCATCATAAATGAAGTATACATTTAGCATTTAATTGGAAGAAAAGTTTAAAAGTTGTCATCAGCGAAATTATCCTTTGAGTTTTGTTTTTTTTTTTTACATTTTTTTTACTTCTTTTGTTCAGAGAAAACAGAATAAATTCGTTTTCTGTTCGGATTAAGTTTCGAACGGCTTGAATGGTTTGACTGAACTGGACAAAGGTGTTATCTGCGCAAGACGACTGACTGATCTTAGCATTTTTCCAAAGGACGTTTTCTAACAAAACACACAGGGCCATCTTGGTGGTAGAAACAATCGCAGAAGAAGAAGCAAACACACGTGTATGTACACACAAATGCATGTGGACAATTAAATGTGATGATCATCGCTATTCCATATTTGTGCTGCTTTGTATCTGCGCGAGTAAACGGTATACCTCCCTCTCCCCTCTCTCTCATACCGTCAAAACTTTTGTTTCTTTGCAGGACTACAGCACGTAAATTTCCTTTGTCTAAACAGATCTGAGAAAATTCTAGGGCTTAACGTGCGGAACTCAAATCTAACTTTGTTTATGCACGTCCATACCAAGAACCTGAACTCTGTGAGCAGGGCCATTAACTTGGTGTGTGCGTGTGTGTGTGCGCGCGCGTGTGTGCGCGTGCGCGCGCGCGCGTGTGTGTGTGTGTGTGTGTCTCTCTCTCTCTCTCTCTCCAGCTGAGATACAGAAATAATATTTACTATAAAAGCTTTGTATATGTATATCATTTGTGCTGTGTGTGTGTGTACAGTCTGTACTGTAGTGTTGCTACGAGGGGCATTCAGAAAGTAATGCACCACATCGTTTGTTTTTTTTTCAGCTAATAATGAAGATAGAAGCATGACATTTTACATACTTTAAATATGGCATGTGCCGACTGTGTGAACCAAATCGCACCTCAACCGGCCAAAGAATATGGCTGCCCTAACCGTTGAAATGGAGCGTGTTAGCAACTTGCTGTATAAGCAGCGAATTGTGATATAATTTCTCATTGCAGAGAAGGAAACTGTTGTGAACATTCACAAGCGTCTATGTGATGTGTTTGCAAGTTTTGCAGTCGACAGAGTACAGTCAGTCGCTGGGTTCAGAGAATCAAAGAATCAATAAGTGGAGATAAAGAGTTGTATGATCGGCCGCGCTGTGAGCGTTCTGCCAAGGCCACCAAGGCAGAAATGTTGAAATGCGCTGAGGGCATTATTCTTACTGACAGACGTATCAATCCTCAATAATTGGCCTTAAAGCTGTCAGTCAGCAATGGTAGTGCAAATGCAGTTATAAAAGTTCTCGGATTTTCTAAGATTTGCGCAAGACGGGTTCCTCGAAGTCTCACAAATGACCATCGATTGCAAAAGAAAGCAATTTCTTCTGAATTGTTAGAGCGTTTCAATGATGAGGGAGAGAACTTTTTGGCTAAGATCTTAGCAGGTGATGAAACCTGGACACATCATTTTGAACCTGAGACAAAAAGACAGTCAATGGAGTGGCATCATCCACAATCACCACGAAGGAAGAAATTCAAGACAACTCCAGCTGGAAAGATCATGATCACTGTCTTTTTTGGACATTGAAGGTGTGATTCTTGTGGATGTTATGCCAAGAGGAGAGACAATCAGTTCACAAGCTTACATTAAGACATTGAAAAAACTCAATCAACGTTTTCGCAGAGTTCGGCCGCACCAGAATCCAGCAGACCTGCTTTTCCTTCAACGCAATGTGCGCCCTCACACAAGTCTGGCAACACTGGAAGCAATCACCAAATTGAGTTGGACTGTACTACCCCATCCACTCTATAGTCCCGATTTAGCACCCTCTGATTTCCATCGGTTTGGTCCACTTAAAGATGCACTTCGAGGGGTAAGATCTGAAGATAACGAAGGAGTGATTCATGCAGCGAAGAAATGGTTACATAATCAAGGGAAAATCTGGTACGGGCTAGGAATACGTGCAATTGTTTCAAGCTGACGTAGAGCCGTACAAGTTGATGGGGATTGTGTTGAATAATACTGATGTTTACATGACTTAGCCATGTATATTGTATATACATTTCATGCTTTTTGAACAAACAGCTCCTGAGAAAAAACGATGTGGTGCGTTACTTTCTGAATTTCCCTCGTATATTGGGTGTGATTGTACTAATTCGTAAAATATGTGCTCCTCTGTTTCTTTTAAGTTGCTCCTGCTTAGTTAACACGGTGCTGTCTCTTTGGATCTATGTGCTTCTATCTGTGTGGTGGGTGTCATGTTGTAAATAAATCTAAATGTAATTTCTCTCGCTTTCGGTGTGATATTTCTAAGATGGAGGTTTGTGAAAGTTTCTTTAAAGTCGAAGAGGGCATTTTATGAGGAAGCCTTGGCTTTGTCTCTCTGAAAACGGCCGATTCTGAGGGTCACTATCAACGTTACCTCGTGGTTCTCAGTGGGAGCTACAAGTGTATGTTTGGTCATGTGATGCAGGATGTGTAGTGAAACGCAGAGCTAGTACAATCAATTTGTTTCGAGGCAATGGCCGGCTAACAGGTTATTTAGGGGAGCTGTATTAGTGGAATATTGAAGTTTCTGATATTGTGATGTGGAAAAAATGAATGTTTCTGGTATCTTCTTCTTCGTCTTCGTTCGCTTCTACCACCAAGACCGTCCCGTAACCATACTGAATTTACTCCTATGGCCCTGTATACGTCCTTTGGGAAAATGCTAAGATCAGTCAGTCGTCTTGCGCAGATAACACATTTGTCCAGTTCAGTCAAACCATTCAAGCCGTTCGAAACTTAATCCGAAAAGAAAACGAATTTATTCTGTTTTCTCTGAACAAAAGAAGTACTCGATAGGTCCCGTGGTCCTCCTGTGGTTCCTGAAAGGACCACACGAGATCCCCGAGAGGATCACAAGAGGTTCAGAGTATCACAGGGTTTGTGCCTGTAATCTCGGTGGGTCGCAGAAGCGGGATTGCGTGACACCGTAGTTTTCGTTGCACCAGTTTGATCTAGAGTTGGACATTCTCACTGGAAAACCTCGACGTGTTTTTTATATCAATATATCCCCACTGGGTGAGAGGTGGTTGCCCATCCAGTCCAGCGTTGGACTTTCTCACCGGAAAACCCCAGCGTGATTAGGATATGTATACATCCCCGTCGGGTGAGAGGTGGTTGCCTATCTAGACAGCACTGGTCCAGTGTCTCCGACTTCAGCAGTTTGTGGTCGTGGCCGCTACCCTTCCTAGTTGTGACCAGTACGGAGCTTTTGTCCAGGAGGACGAATCCTCGCCACTAGTAAGTTTCACCCCTGGGTTAAGCCGGTTTAGGCATATTATCCCAGTATGGGCGTGGTTAGGACGTGACCTACCTCTAGAGCGGAGGTGCCGTGGTATGAGTAGCTCTCGTCGCGAGACTACTGGACATACCGATTATACTTCACTTTATCCTTTTCATCACCTTTTCACAGCGGGGCCGCCCGGCAACCCTAAGTTCTTTTTCGCATTTTCTTCATTGGCCGGGAGGAGTTTCGCTCCACGCGGGACAGCCGAAGAATCTTGCCAGCAGTGTCTTAGTTTAAGCCCTGGATTAAGCCGGTTCATTCAGTCTGCCCCAATATGGGTGTTTATAGGACGTGACCGGGCTCTAGAGCAGATGTGCCATGATTAGAGTAGTCCTGACCTCGGAACTACTGGTCACTTCACTTAATCCTTTCCTTCACCTTTTCCACCATGGCACTGCACAGCAACCCTAATCGCATTTTCCTTCATTGGGCGGGAGGAGTTTCACCCCATGCACAGCAGCTGAAGAATCGCGCCAGCAGTGTTTCTGGTATAAACCCAACGTTTCCGAGCCGACCTCATGTCGTTTAGTTTTATATGTATATTATTCTGTGTCTAATGTTAGTTTGTGGTAAACGTAGACGTGATACGTGATCATTGGTAGCTATGTTAAATTGATTCTAGAAGGTCTAAGATTTTGTGTAGCATAATACCATCATTGTCGATTTTAATTGCCATTCTTTGATATAAATGAATGATTTAATTGATTCATAGACATTGGTAAATTGGTTTTTTATATGTTGTGTGCCCACTTATATCTTATGCCAGCGTCAATTGGTCATGATTATATAAATATCATGATTTTTTTCATTTTCCATGAGTCATGGTGAATATAATGTGACATTGTTCTTTTCATTGAGTCATTTATTGATGATGATAAGGCCCAGGCATTGGTACTGCCAATTTGGAATGTGATGACGTGAGTTAGCAAGAGATAATATGTGTGCTAAGTAAGTGTTAGCTATCTCACGATTTTGTTAATATGCTTTTGTGTTTGAATAGAAAGCCAAGGTTTTTGAAGCAGATATCGAGATTATTATGAACGTCGCGAGATGTGGCGGCTGGCTTTGTCATGTTTGATTTCACAAGTATTTTCATCTTTGTTTTATGTTGATATTATTTTGTTTGTGAAAACATTCAGCTTTGTGTCTCTATGTTATCAAGTGTTACGTTCATGTTTGTGATTAAACGGATTTATTATTTTGCCTTGATCATTATGTGTTTTATGAGTGGTTATTGGTGTTGGTAAAGAATGTGCTAGGTTGATGTGTGTTAGATAAGGTCATTTAGGGTAGCAAACTGGGCACATACAAGTATGAAAGGGCTAGGTACAGTTTGGGATCCCATGTACGGTTATACTTCATATGGGAACAAATTATGAATAGCTAACAATGTTAAGTCGGAGCGCCAAACCTCCTCGATAACATATTTTTTTACAGTCTCTCTCTCTCTCTCTCTCTCTCTCTCTCTCTCTGAACCTTAAGTGCCCAGGGCACATGGGGCTTCCGCAAGGGTTTTCCACAAATGCCTGTCCTTCGCCTTTTTTTCTGCTCTTGCCCAGGTGAGCCCTCTATTGCTCAACATCCTTTCTGTTGTTCTTCTCCATGTCTCTTTTGGTCTACCCTTACTTCTGTTCCCCTGTGGTGTCCATCTTAGTGCTATTTTTGGTAGTGAGTTGTCAGTCATTCGGAGCACATGTCCCAACCATCGCCAGTGTCTTTCCTCAATAATTGTTGTCAGTGTATTCGACCTATTTTGATTCTGAGATGCAGTGGTGGTGCTTGGTTTCTGATCAGATGTTTGTAGATGCAATTTGTTTTACAGCGTATGAATGTTTCGTTTCCGTGGATGACTTGAATGCAGGTTCTGTAAAAGAGTGGCAGTGTACCAAAATGGTGCGGCTGTGAGTTGTTTCTGTGGGAGCAGATTTGATATTTTAATCCTACGTGTTAACTACACTGGGGCTAGTGCGTGCTGTTTTTGGATGTTTGATGACGCGACCTACATGACTAATCCTGAGTGCTTGGACCTTTGTATGTCTTGGAGTGCGGTTCCTCCGTGGAGTTTGACCTGTATGAGAACTTTATGTTTGATGCTGTGTAGTGTTTTTGAAGATGAAGAGTCTGATCTATTTGTTGATTTCATGGATTGTCTGTTGTGGAGGGTCCAGTACTGTAGCTGTGTAGATTATTTTTGGAATAATGTACATGTTCACTACTGTGTTTCCACTGAATATCGTTGACGTGATATATCTTTAACTGTTCAGCATGTCTGTGATTTGTGCTACAAGTTTCCCCCATGTTGGGTTTTGTGTTTTATTTGGCTGTGACAAGAAAGTGATGCCGTAAAGTTTGTGTGTGTGTGTGTGTGCGTGAGCGCGCGTGTCTGTGTAATTTGTCTATCCCAATTATTACTGACTACTGTATTTTTAGTTTAGCTCCGCTGGCTTTGCCAAACTCTCTCAATGTCTCCAGAATGTTCGCTATTGATCTGTCTGTTGGTGGGAAGAAGAAATTGTCTCTGCGTATACAAGCAACTTTCTCTCTCCCCTTCCTGGTATGGATGTAAAGCAGGATTCTCGGCGTGTTGATTCTGTGTGATACAATCTTCTGGTCTTCTAAGTGTAAAATGTAAACTTGTTGCTTATCATCTCTCTGTAAATTTCCACTGTTGTCCACTGGAATAATGTTCTTTCTGTTTACAACGACAAATGTTGACTTTATCAATACTGGTAATATTTTATCTCATTTAATCTACGACTATTTTACGTCGTTTTGCGTCTGTTTTGTTATTCACTTCACAGACTTACTTGCTCCCAGGTTCATTCTCTCTCAGTGGAAATAGAAATACAAAAGCAACAACTTTACAGCTGAAATGACTTTAATGATGCAGGGGGTGACGATGAGTCGATGAGCGATATGACGAGAATGACAAAGGCATCAACAAAATCCATGGACACAAGACTGGACATCTCCATGATATAATATACGTTCCGGCAGACTGCTGTCGCCACCTGAACATCCTAATACACTCTATTCCACATCTAATTCACTAAATAACATTTCTAATAGACTACGTCTATCTCAGACGATACACAAAACACAACTGTCCCTCAGTCATATGATTTCTCTCTCACCTGACCTTTTTTCCTGTCACCGTGACCCTCGTGCAACCCGAGACAAAGCAGATGGACTCTACTCACAAACAGCTGATTACTTTAGAAGATAACTTATTTTATACAAATGTTCCTTATTTTATACAAATGTTCCAGTTCTCAGATGAGTTACCTATCTTACATCCTAACATTCAATATACTACTATAGATGTTCCCTGGATTATTTTGTCTTGTCTGATTTTCTCTAGAAGTAGTTCTCCATAGAGTGAGTAAGTACAGTAAGGGAGAGAGGGGACAGCCTTGCCTAATAGATCTAGTTAGCCTGAAAGTCTCTGTAAGCGTGTGGTTTACCAAGACTAAGCTCTCAGGCCTGGAATACAGAATGTGAATCAATTCTCTAAAGTAGTTCCCTGTGTTGCAATGGAGTAGTGTCTTGTGTAAGTATTGGTGTGACACTCTGTCAAAAGCTTTCTCCTGATCTAAAGAAAGAACTGACGACTAGCAGTCCTTCTGGTTTGTGTAGTGTATGATATCTCGTATGAAATGTGTGTGCTGATGTATGTTTCTGTTTTCTACATTCCACTATTGCTTTTCATGTATGAGTTTATGTATGAATGGTTTGAGCTTGTTAGTGAGCACTTTAGTAAGGATTTTGTAGTCTACGTTTAAAGAGATATAGCTAAAAGGGATGGCGACTGCAATAAAACTGGTTCAAATAATAAATGTAAACAAAGGTGTATGGTGCATTTTACAAAGCGGCAGAGGGAGTGAGTAAAATGAGGATAAAACGAATAGAAAGCATGAGAGTAAAATAAGAATGTATAAATGAAAAACATACAATATCCGATATTTCAGCGTGAGCCTTTCTCGAGGATTACATACACAAACAAAACGACATATAACTTATCTTAGTGGCGTCCTCCTGAATATGAAACAAACACAAGAATGCGTGTCCCTTTGACTAGGCATAGAGACCACAGGGGGCCACAAAGGAAACCAGAAGAAGCCAATAGGAAATAGGAGGCGGGGAAAAGGAGAGACAGAAGGACAATAAACACCTGTAGAGCATGTGTCAAAAGGGGGGAGGGGGAGAAGAAGGAGAAGCGGAGAGATAATGAAAAAAGAACTAGGAACAAACAGAAGGTACACCTCATTTTACTCACTCCCTCTGCCGCTTGAAATAACATAACTGCACCATACACCTCTATTTACCTTTATTATGTCTTATCTGAGTTGTCTTTGCATATGAATGTCATATATGATAGGTTCAGACTAGGTGGGAGTTCCTTGCGGTCAAAAGTTTCTGTGAAGACATGTAAGAGGTAAGGACCTAAGATAGGAAAGAAGTGTAGGTAGAACTCTGTAAGACCATCTGGTCCTGGTGACTTGTCTTTTTGCTTTTCTTGTACTACTTGTGTTAAGTTTTCCAGTGTTAGTGGTGTATCGAGTGCATGTCTATCAGTGTCACATAGTTTTTTTTTAGTGTATGGCATGTATTTGTCTTGTATATGTGTTGTTTTCTCCTCAGTGCATAGGTTTTTGTTATATTCTCTGAAAGCCTGTACTATGTTATATACGTTTATTTGTCGCCTTCTAGATCCATAATCTCGCATATTTGATGAGCTAGTAGTAGTCAAACGAATTTCCCCGGGAAAGATGGACACATAATCTGTATGCCGAATATATATATATATATATATATATATAATATATATATATATATGGGTGTGTTTTGTGTTGGTTTTGTAATTACACTGAATATATCGAAATATTTCAATTGCTAAAACATGTTCAGAATTACTAAATTTATTTCAAAGTTAGTGGCCTATAGCGATAGTTCGTATGCAAATTAATTAACAACAATCATAAAGTCATGCAAATTGTTAAACAAAAGTGGATGCAGTGCATATCGGCGCTCTTCATGGGTAATGAAGGGGCGATTACTTTTATAATGTTACGAATTCTGTTCATTTCATTATTCATGAGAATATGTCAGATTTCTTTGCTGCTTATATCTGCGTCTTTTTGCTTTAGTGTATTAGTTTAATTGTTTAAAGAAAGATATGAGTTATTTAAAAAACAAAACAGAAAGGATAAACTTCAAGCTGCCATTATGATTCCCAGCTTTTAAAGGTATTTATACTCTTTCAATACAAACAGCAAAACTAAAGACACTTTATCAGCCTTAACACGTATTCTCAGTCCTTCATGTCAAAATATTGCCATTACCAACAAATACGAACAGAGCAGAGGCAACGTAAAAAGTAAAGTACGGAATAGTCATTTGAACCTAAAAAGTAAAAACCTCTGGTTTCGGTACTTCATATCAAACTTATGTCAATAGTAACAATTCGGGCGCAGAATCTTTGTGAAAAGAAAATTAGCGATATTAAATTATAGCACTTGTACTCAATAATCTTTTCTTATATATCTTATATCCTTCACGTGCCGTTAAACGTCACATAGGGCTCGTAAAGTAGTTCGCCAATTTTTCCTGTCTTCGGCGAGTCTTTCAACCTCATCAAAGGATTTTATGCCTGTTAATTTGGCCTCTCTTAATAATGTCCTCTTCAGAGTTTCACGCGGTCTGCCTCTTTTATAATACTCAATAACCACTTTATTAATTTCTCATTCATTCATTTGCATGTCCCCTGCGGAACTTTGCCTACCTGACAGCACTCCTGTAGGCCTCTCGGATGTGAGCAAGATGGCTTGCTGCTGATGCATCCATTTGCAGATCATCAACGATGTCTTGCAGCCATCTTCGCCTTAGTCTTCCTCTCTTTCTTTTTCTCATTATGTACCCTTCCAAGACGGTTTTCTCTAGATTATCATGACGTTTAATGTGTCAAAAATATTTACGTTTTCTCACTTTAATCCTCTTTACTAGCCAGTCTTCTTCAATATTAAGTTCTTGTAGTATGGATATATTTGTTCTTTTTTGTGTCCATGATATTTGAAGAACTCTTCTGTAGCTGTTTTGTTAAGTGTCAAGGTCTCGCAGGCATATATTGCGATGCGAAAGAAGCATGCCCTTAAAAATCTTATTTTTGTAGTTCTGTCTGTGCCTCTCCACAGCTTCTTTCGTTGTTTTACTTTCTGAAGAGCGATAGATGACCTCCTTTTAATTTCCCTCATTGTATCTCCATTATTATTTAGTAGTGATTAATTTCTACCTTAGAAAAAATAATAGAGTGACATAACGAGAAAGGTAAAGGCAGTGGTGAATACATTTATAATCCCGTAAGTTTTATTTATCATTGTGCTTATATTAACGTCAAAGATATGCTTGAATATACAGAGAAAAATTATATATATATATATATAGATATATATATAGATATATATATATATATACTTGTATATAGTCGAACTCGTGTAATGTTACATCGTCGGGACCGTCAAAATATGATGACAATAAGCCAAGTTGACATAAAGCGGGGTCCATTACAAGCGATTTAACTGGGCCAGTGTGCGTGCGTGTGTGTCCGTTCGTCCCATATTTGCTAAAAAAAGTAATTTAAACACGATACAGCACTAAAAACATTCTGCGTCACGTCAGGAATACTGTAAATGAACGAGCACAATCTCGAACGCGCTTACAGACTGAGCGTAAGAAACAAGTTTTAGTGGGCGTCTGGTCCGTCACGGACTCACTGACGTCATCAGCACTATCCACGGTGTCGCTGTCTACCTCGCTTTTACTGCAACTAGCGACGATCTCTTCGACTGAATACATTTCCGTTGATAACAAGCCGTCATCAGCTGAAACTAACTGATCAAATGTGACACTTCCATCAGAAATTGCTGCCCACTCTTCATCGGTGATCAAGTCCAGGGGAATGTCACAAATATCGCCGGCATTTGTATTGATCACTGGCTCGGGTAAGAAAGTAAACTGCGATTTACGAAAGCAGTTCACAATCGTTGACTAACTGATGCTATTCCATGTCACATGCATAAAATTAATCGCTATCTTGATGTCGATCTCGACAATACGCTTTTGTTCCACAGCATGCAGCACATGATATCTTGGTCGCACGGCTGCAGCACGCTGGTTGTGTTAGGTGGCAAGAAAACAAGCTTTGTAGCCATCAAATTGGCGAAGTTAGTGTGCGTCAGACATTTATTAACGAACAACAACACTTTTCTGTTCATTCGGTTCATTTTGTTGTCGAAGGAAATGACCCAGTCCCTAAACAGTTCATTTGTCATCCAAGCACGTTGGTTGACCTTCTAAGTGACGGGCAGGCTCTTTACATTCTTGAAGCACCGCGGATTTCGTTACTTGGATTTCGAGCCTATCACCGCCTACGTCTTGATAAAGAAGACAGTGACCGAAAGAAGCCAGATTTTAATCACGAAAGGGCGGCCGTGGTAAGCCTTTCACTCACACTACCTGATTTTTAACGGTCACATGTTCAAAAGGTTGATGCGTCACATACTCTGTGATCAGACGATGATAATTTTTTGATGAGTCGCAAAGGTGATAAGGCTTTTTGAGATGTTTATAGCTTGGACTTGCCCAGTTTGTGATACAAAGTGAAGTCTTTAGCTCTTCCGGGTGAAAAAATACTGTGACATTAACCGATTTGTGCCAATAAACGAGGTGATAGTAACTGGAAAAAAAAGCCCATTACTTAATTAAGGAAGTTGGCCGGGGATACAAATCTACGTGACAGTATCTGGAGCGATGTGATATTAAGTGGGTTCGAATATATATATATATATATATATATATATATATATATATATATACTGTTAAAGCAAATTTCACTCAGCGAATCACAGCAATCTTTCATCACTGTTTGCAATAATTCGCAGTTTTATAAATCATCTCTATCATGATGCTAATGACGACAGTGATAATACATTTATAGTTTACCTTATGATTTTTAAATAATTAATTTGTGAAGTGTTGGTAATGCTTTTTTCAATTAACGGTCGGACTTGTTAAAACTTACTTAAAGTAATCGGTTTTAAAACTAATAGATGTTAATTTATGAACTGGGTGGAGGGGCAAGGTATAGTGCTGCACGAGGAGGCAAAATTCGTGTGCCGACCAATGCATATATACAGTATATGTTATGTGTGTGTGTGCTGCAACAAAAGAGACAAGTGTTTGTGAAAGAGTGGGAGAGAAAGGTTGGGGGTGGGGGGAGGGTTATTAAGTTTAGCACACATGTCTAATTCAGTCGGTGGTTATATCTTGTATTGTCACGCCTCCTTGTTTTATCTTGAAGCTTCATAACCATAATTGAATTTCTGTTATCACACACCTTTTATTCGTCTGGTGTAAAAAGTCACGTCCTTCTGCTCCAGCTCATTTTCTTTTTTCTTTTTTAGTTTGGCGTATAGTGTCGCCTAATACAGCGGTTCTCAGACCCTTTTTGCTGCACGGCCCACATTTAAAAGTCAAACATTTTTGCGGGCCATTAATAAAGTGCTTTATATTTGCAAGGTGTAAATCTAATTTTATAAAGTATTATGTAATATTTTCTATACATGTTTAACATGTCAATATTCATTGTTACACAAAAGTTCTTTTCATTTATCCTAAAGATGGCACTGTTTCCAGTTGGATAACATGTCTATTCTGGCTGGAATTTGTGACAAACACGCTCGAAGATCATCCTCCACGTTCATTCGTGAACGATATTTTGTTTTCATGGCAGTCAATGTAGAAAATGAAGCTTCGCATAAATAAATTGTTGAAAAAGGTAGAACTTTCATCGCCAGGGCCGACAAAAGCGGATATTTCACTGAAACAGTGCACCAGTAGGAAGAGATATCCGCAGTAGAGTCGTTAAATTTGATTTGTAATGTGCGATCGCTAGACAGTTCCGTTAATTCTTCTTGTGCACGAACGGTTAATTCAGAGAATGCACACTGAAAATGATTACGAATCCAATCGTATGGTTTAATGTCTTCGAGCGTGAAGTATTTGTCAAAATATTCAGCAAGAGATGTCAGATACCCTTTTATTACACCAGTGACCCCTTCCAGAATCTCGCCATTAACTTCATTGCTCTCTATAAATTCACAGAACAAGTGAAACATGTCTTGTGATTTGTCTTCCAGTCGCGTGCGCAAAAGTCGTAGTTTCTTCCTATAGGCTGCAACTTTGTCGTATGTCTTGAGTATACTGGCATCTTTAAACTTCAAAAGCGCTGCTGTCTTTTTGTGTACGTCACATTTCTGTTTTATGCTGGAAGAAACGCTGTCTGGACCATCCTTTCTCCAATAGCCGCACTGCGGACATACTAATAAAGCGACCTACACAAAGTCACATGAAGTTACCATAGTCATGGGAGATTTTAATGCCAAAGTTGGTAAAGGAAGAACTTCGGACATCGTTGATGACTATGGACTGGGGGATAGGAATGACAGAGGTTATAAATTAATTGAATGGGCAAGAATACATAGCATGGTTGTAGGAAACACCTGGTTTAAACAACATCCTCGAAGACTGGCAACGTGGTGCAGCCCAGACAAAAAGACATTTAACCACATAGACTACATATTAATCAACAAACGATTCCGCAATGCATTACTGACAACAAAAACCATGCCAGGAGCTGACTGCAATAGTGACCATGATCCACTCTGTGGAAAAGTTAGAATAAAACTAAAGAAAGCAGGCAGAAAAGTGAGAAACATCAAACTGAATACAGAACTTCTTAAAAATGACCAAGAACTGCGAGAACAATACAAAGTTATTATAACAAATAGATACAATGCAATAGCAAAGATAAATAGTATAGATGAACAATGGGAAATGTTAAGAGATTCTATCCACCAAACTGTTAAGGAGATAATACCATAAAAAAAAGAAGCCCCTAAAAATAAATGGATGACAGACGACATCTTAGGACTGATGGACAAGAGGAGGAGGAGTAAAAATAACGAGGAAAAATATAGCAAGATAAATAAAGAAATAAGACGCAAATGCAGAGAAGCAAAAGAAGTGTGGTTAAATGAACAGTGCAGACAGATAGAGAACGCTCATAATAAAGACAGCAAAAACATGCATAAACGAATTAATGAACTCACAGGCAGAAAAACAAAATATACCACAGGATGCCTGAAATCGAAAGAAGGTAAAATATTAATAGGAAAAGAAGACATTGTGGACAGGTGGACAGAGTATATCGGTGAGCTATATGGAGGAGAAAGACCAGAATTAACACCATATACTGAAAACTGTGATGGACCGCCAATACTTGAAGATGAAATCATAGATGCCATCAAACACATGAAGAAAGGAAAAGCGACTGGGCCTGATAATATAACAATAGAAGAAATAGAGGCACTAGAGGAGACAGGAATAAAAATAATAACCAAGTTACTGAATGATATTTACAACAGTGGTTATATTCCCAGTGACCTGATTAAATCCACGTTTATAGCACTACCAAAGAAACCAGGTGCAAAGGAATGTGACGACCACCGGACTATCAGCCTCTCATGTCACATAACGAAGCTACTTCTGAGAATCATTATGAGAAGAACAAGGAAAAAGATAAAAATGGAAATAGCAGATGAACAGTTTGGATTTGTTGAAGGAAAGGGAACACACAATGCCATTTATGCTTTACGAACACTAACAGAAAGAGCTTTAGAAGTACAGAAAGATCTCTACTTATGCTTCATTGATTACACCAAGGCATTTGACAAGGTGAAACATAGTGAAATTATTAAAAAGCTTGAAGACATCAATATAGACGGCAAAGACTTGAGGATTGTAAAACATCTATACTGGCAGCAAGAAGCAGCAGTTCGAGTTGAAAATAGAATTGGAAAATACCAACCTATAAAACAAGGGGTGCGACAAGGATGTGTACTATCTCCAGACCTTTTTTCTCTGTACAGCGAGAATATTCTAAGAACAATCATCACAGAAGCAGGCATAAAAATTGGAGGATACAATATTAACAACCTTCGGTATGCTGACGACACAGTACTGATAGCTGAGAACCAACAAGACCTGCAAAATCTCTTGGATAAAGTCGCCAAAGAAAGTGAACAGAAAGGCCTTACTTTGAACATCAAAAAGACAGAGACTATGGTTATATCTAAGAAACAGAATCCACCAGCATGCAGTATAAAATTAAACGGAACCATTCTAAAGCAGGTGCGGAAATTCAAATACCTTGGAGCAGTAATAACTTCAGATGGGAAATGCAAAACAGAAATTAGGAACAGAATAGGCCAAGCAAAGACTGCATTTCAGAGAATGAGAAACATATTAGCTAACACATCTTTATCAATGAATGTTAGAAAACGAGTCCTAAAATGCTATATTGAACCTATCTTGTTACATGGAAGTGAATCATGGACAATAGGCAAGTCTGCACAAAAATCATTGAAAGCAGCAGAAATGTGGTTTATTAGAAGAATGTTGCGAATCCCCTGGACAGCAAAAATAACTAATGAAGAATGTATGAGAAGAGCTGGAGAGACAAAAAAACCTTGTCAGAAAGATAAGAGAGAGACAATGTACTTTCATAGGACATGCAATTAGAAGAGGGGGCATTGAAAATACTGTAACAACAGGAAAAATAGAAGGAAGAAGATCAAGAGGAAGACCAAGAGAAATGATACTGGACAGTCTGACGGGATGGTGTGAGAGATCACCAACTGAACTGATGGCCTGCATGAAGGATCGGGTACTCTGGAGAAGCATAATAGCCAACGCCAGTCGGCATGGCACCTGATGATGATGACATTCTGCGGCTTGCATCCGTGCAGTCTGTCCCTGTGCACTGCGTGAAAAATGCGGAATTTTAAAACTTGTATCTACTTTGTTCTCTCTCTTTTTTTGTGTGGCTGTTTTGAGACTTCAGCGTGGCCCACAGTACTCCTTGTCATGGTCCACCTTTGGGTCGCGGGCCATGGGTTGAGAACCACTGGTCTAGTAACTGATAGTTGTTCCGGGAAACCTACTGTTTGAACTTCCTTCCTCCCTTTCATTAAACAAAAAATATCGCGCATTATAAAACTGATGGCGAATTTGGTATGCATAAAATCCCTTGATGAGGTTGAAAAGCTCGCCGAAAACAGGAAAACTTGGCGAATTACCACGCGAGCCCTAGGTGACGTTTAATGGCACGGGAAAAATGTAAGACGTAATAAGATTAAACTGATCCGGGCCCAACTTAATTACACGTAAATTGTTTCGAGCTGCCTGTTTGGCAAAATGTCGTGGAAATAGTGTGCGGAGGAAGGGCGAGACAAAATTAAGAGAAATCCATGGTGATGTGTCCATTTATTTTTTTACTTAGGAAAACGCGTGTGTAATATATTTAAGCTAACAGTTATTATAACAAGTTCTCAATAGTCTGATCCGAAGTGGGCAGAAATCAGCAGTTCGATGTGAAGCAGCAACTCAAGCCGACCTACACATTGCGTAAGAGTACAAAGACGGAGATAGTAAAAATAGTCTGCATTCAATCAAAGATGGAGGCTGTTGCACTTCACAACTTTACAGCTACTGCAGATGACGAGCTCAGTTTTAAAAAGGGACAGATTTTGAAGGTGGGTTAATACTTTATAAAGTAGGACTTTATTGGTCCGTATGTAGTTATACATAAAATATTGATTTATTTTCCAGTAATTGTGCGTGGATGTCAATATTTCGTTGACGTAGTTGGGAGCGGTCGAGTGAACTTCCTGGTGATTTGAACGGTTTTTTTTTTTCAAAACATCGTATATCTTTACAAGATATGACGATAAAACTAACATGTTAAACATGTTTATAAGAGAATACTACATTTGACAGGCAATGTACACAGAAATAATAAGGAATGAAAGTTACAGATAATCTTCAGTGTCATTTTTTAGGTGTTCACTTAACCAATTCGACAAATGAATTCTTTTCTTCTTCTTGGTAAAAAACATGATTTCTTCTCATGCCTGTAGCATGATTTGTGTTTGGTATCAGTTTTTGTAAGTATGGAAAGCCACTGTTTCTTTCCACGTTTCATAACTGAAAAGAGTAGGTGGTTGTAACAAACGACTTCAAATGTCAGAGAGCTGTATTTGAAGAAACTGGAAATATATGCAACCACAGAGAGGAATGAAGTAAACCTATGTTCATAGTAAAGGATGGTATATGGGATTAATATTTATTGAAAGAGATTATCTTTTTGTTTTTTTTTCCTTTCAGATTTTGAGCACATTTGATGACAAGAATTGGTACAAAGCAGAGCTGAATGGCAAAGAGGGATATGTACCTCATAATTACATTGAAATGTATCCACATTCGTAAGTGATAACCTGTATATCTGTAGGTATATGTGTGAGAACTCTGTCAAATATGAGTTTTTGGTTTATCATTTTGCTTGAATATTGCTTGAAACTGATGCCATAATTCTTTGTTGTGGATGTGTTTAGGCATTCAACCATATCACTGCTAAGAATGTCTTGAAACATTCCAAAATTTCCATTTTTCTGCTGCTAATGATGTGTTTAACACATACTGCCTTTTACTAGTGACAGCTATAAACCACTATAGTAGTTGTAACAGAAGAGGCACTGTAGTGGCTATTTTTAGTGGGATTTGTCAACAAGTTGGTACCTGTACCAGTGTTTGTTGTTTTCCAGTATTCATCACTACACTTATTTCATGGTCATGTTGCATTTAGTATATTATAAAATATTTCTTATATCATGGCCTGAAAATGAATTTATATAGAAACTTAGAATTTCTTACTAAGGATGGATACTGAAGACAAAATTAAAATGTGTCATTCTAACAGTGAATAAGATAATCAGAGCTCTTATGCCCTGCAGTGAACATCAACTGGATGTCAAGAATGGAAAAGTTGAAAATAAATGAGTATTTGTCAGAAAATTCTTTGCTTCAGTCACTTGCGTTTTAGTGGAGTTGTGTCCTGGGATAGTTTTTTTTGTTGGTTTTGAGAATGATGCATTTCTCAGACAGTGGTAGTGATGCTTGCAGTGATCACCTTTTCAGAGACATTCCCCATCAATAGAACCATCAACAAAGGGCCATTGAGAAAGTGTGTTATGTGTGCAAAGAATAAAAAACAACAGTATGCAAGATAAATATCCAAAGACTGATGTGTTATGCCATATTTTTGAACATTTCACATAGAAAAGCATTATTTAACTCTTTGTATACTGGGGGTGTTTCCCTCAAAAGACCAAGGGGGGTAAATTTCACAATGTGGAATGGGATGGTTGTCACATTTAAAAGAATGACAAAGGAATAATCTGATTTATAGTGTCATATATTATATTTTAATTTGAAGAAGAAAAAATGTATTTTGTTTTTCTAATAAAATTTTTTACATTTTCTTAGTATACAACAAAAAAAAGGAGCTAAGAACTGAGAAGAAAGAATGGAAAATGAAGGAATTGAATTAATTTTTTTG
The DNA here is from genome assembly GCA_009760885.1 of Achatina immaculata. Taxonomy (NCBI): domain Eukaryota; kingdom Metazoa; phylum Mollusca; class Gastropoda; order Stylommatophora; family Achatinidae; genus Lissachatina; species Lissachatina immaculata. The sequence goes on from CM019719.1 coordinate 16,402,418, forward strand.
TCACTTACCCATCAAGTTAATCCACTGTAGTTGGTCATATAATTTCATAATGAATAAAAATGTACATAAACACCATTTCTTCACATATCCTCCAAAATTTACATGAAAATATACACTGGTTATGCATTCACAGCAAACTAAAAACACCAAGTGGGTAGGTAATATTTACATGAAAAGAAGTGGGCGGGCGTTGACTAATATTTACCAGAAAACAGGTCATTGTGTTTTATTTATTTATTTATTTTTTTTTAATTTGAAGCATTCTACAACATTTAATTTTTTAAATTGCACAATCTCCAGCATTACTTATTGTGATATTACAGCTAGTACTAGCGTACTAGCAAAAAGCTGAGAGGTAATATCACCAGCTACCCTTCTAGCACATTTTGCTGCTTGACCCAAAAAAAAAAAAACAACCTAATCCTTTGAATCAGCCCATGTGGGTCCGAAAATTCACAATCTCTACTACTGCATTTTCTTCACCACAGTCTAGACATTTTTTAATTAAATTCTGAGCTTGTAATGCAGAAATACGCTGCTCTGGACGAAAGAAAATACCACTGGAAGCCATATTTCTTGATAAACATAAACCTCTTTCTCTTTGAACCTTAAGTGCCCAGGGCACATATTTTTCTAATTCTTTGTAAACATTTAGTCTGGAAAGAATTCAACTTGTTTTCTTTGGTTTTGGTGATTTTTAAACATAAACCTAGCGACGATAAAAAACGCGTTAGATTAACACAAAGCTGCTCTGTTTTCAGCTAAAACACGCGCCTCGTGTGGACAAATGGATACCGGAAGGAAGTCCAACTGCTAGTTTTAAGTATACTTTGATTATTTTCAAAATGAGAGAGCTACAAACCATCATCGCACTGTGCAAAGATTGGGCTACTGAACGGGGGGAAAAAACCCACGCAGGACGCGTCCCAAAGTAGCGAAAGAGTTAAACAAAATTTTAACGTTAAAATTATTCACTGAAGAAGTTTTAGTCATCAAGAAGATAGAATAGTAATGTATGATATAGTAAAGATAACCCTGTCATGCCATAGAGGACCATAGGGATATGGTGTTAGTGCCCATATTTTCCTTGACCTGTCAGCACACTAGAGGGTATATGGTCAGTATCATGCCTGGCTGCCTTTCCTTCCCCAACTCCAGAAGAAGTTGGGTACCTATTTCTACAGCTGGGTGACTGGGGTGCCACCGGCCGGATTCGAACCCCCGACTTTCGCCATGAGAGACCACTGCACTAACTAACCACTTCACCACTCAGACACCCAATGTATGATGTGATCAAGGAAAAATAATCACAAAGAGCTGTAATAAGTCTTAGTAACACACAATAATTAGTGTATAAGTATACAACTATACACGAAGAACTGCAGTAAAGCTGTAATGCCAGAATGTATAAACTAGGAAAAAAAGTAGGAACAATTTCATTACTTAATGACTACAAAGTTGTGACGTTTCAGAGTGAGCCTTAATCGTACAGAAACATACAGGACAAAGAAATAGAGAGAGGAGATAAAGTATAGATTCACATGAATACTATTTTAAAAAATGAAATAGAGCACTTAGCTGTAATCTTGTAAGAAGATGTGGGTTGTCTGACGATATGTGTCAGAAATGGGCATGGTAGAGCATAGAGACTGTTTAAATGGAGACCTGTGATGTGTGGTTGGTGGGTCGTAACTGGGGGTGGTGGAGGGGAGAGAGAGAGTGATACAATGTTAACCTAGCCTGGAGAAAGTGAAATAGGTGATTATTGTTAGAGTAGAGGGGTTGTAATGTGATGCTGTGAGGAGGTTCTGAACTGTGTGTAACAAGTGAGACAGGAGTGAAGCTTAGTGGAGAGGGATTATAATTGTTGAAGAGGAGAATGTTAGATGTAGCTGAATAACAAGTTTAACCCATGTAGTTCCAGCATCCCATAATCCTGAATGCAGCAGTTCTCAAGCACAAGGCGGCTTGTGTCATCTGTGTGACATTGTTTGATGGCTATTACCAGAAAATCAGATTTGCCTCTGTGGTTGGGGCCATTGAAAATGATTTGGGACCAGTTTCGAAGCATGGTGGGTGATATCATACAGATGTTTCTGAATGCGGTCCCCTAATCTGAGGCCAGTCTCACCAATATACATTATCCTGCATCTTTTGCATACAATGACATATATCACATTATGGTACTCACATGTGAATCCCTCATGAAGAGTGAGGATAGTTTTGGGAAAGGTGATCGTTTTCATTTCCCAGACTGCCTGGCAGGTAACGCAGCGGGGGTGGTTACATTTTCTGGTGCCAACATATGTAAGGATCTGCTTCAAGTGCTGTGGACAAGGATGTCCTTAAGGTTTAGCTAACGTTTGTATACCAATAGTGGTGGATCAGAGAAAATTTCGCGAGTGTTGAGGTCGAGTTGGATTAGCAGCAAATGATAATAAAGAACTTTCTTAACCATCTGACCATGGGGGTGGAAAGGCAGGACTAACTTAACTTTGTCAGATGGAGTAACAGGCTTTTTTCTAAATGCTTCTTTGTGGCTCACTAGTTGGATATGGTTGAAGGCTTCATGAAGGACATTTTCTGGGTAGTGGCAATGACAGAAAAATTCTAATAACTTGTTGGACTGTCTTAAAGTCCAAATTATCCTGATATATGCAGCAAAGACGGATGAGTTGGGAGTATTGGATGGACTTCTTACAAGCTTCAGGATGGGAGGAGGTGTAAAGTAAATAGGTGTGACTTTCGGTGGGCTTGTAAAATACAGAGGTGATATTCCTGTTTGTGCCAATAGAAATTGTTGGCACCAGAAAATGTAACCGACCCCACTGCGTTACCTGCCCGGTGGTCTGGGAAATGAAAATGATCACCTTTCTCAGAACTATCCTCATTCTTCATGAGGGATTCACATGTGAGTCCCGTAATGTGATATATGTCATCATATGCAAAAAGATGCAGGATAATGTATTTTGGTGAGACTGGCTTCAGATTAGGGGACCGCATACAGAAACATCTGTATGATATCACCCAGCATGCTTCGAAATCAGTCCCAAATCATTTCAGTGGCTCCAACCACAGTGGCAAATCTGATTTTCTGATAACAGCCATCAAACAATGTCACACAGATGACACAAGCCGTCTAGCGCTTGAGAACCGCTGCATTCAGGATTATGGGACGCTGGAACCACATGGATTAAACTTATTCAGCTACATCTAACATTCTCCTCTTCAACAGTTATAATCCCTCTCCACTAAGCTCCACTCCCTTCTTACTTGTTGCACATAGTTCAGAACCTCTTCACAGCATCACATTACAAACCCTCTACCCTAACTATAATCATCTGTTTCACCTTCACCTGGCTAGGTTAACACTGTATCACTCTCTCTCCTCTCCATGGTTTCCCCACCCACCACCCCCAGTTATGACCCACTGACCGCACCTCACAGGCCTCCATTTAAACAGTCTCTATGCTCTACCATACCCATTTCTGACGCACATTGTCGGACAAGCCACATCTTCTTACAAGATTACAGCTAAGTGCTCTATTTCATTTTTTTAAAAAATAGTATTAATGTGAATCTAAACTTTATCTCCTCCCTCGATTTCTTCATCCTGTATGTTTTTGTATGATTAAGGCTCACGCTGAAACGTCACAACTTTGTAGTCATTAAGAAATAAAGCTGCTCCTACTTTTTTCCTAGTTTATACATTCTGTAATAAGTCTTAGATTTTCACATAACATAGAAAGTATTCAGTTAGGCGGGGGGGGGGTCCCTGCAAGCAGAAATATGTAATACAGTGGGTCATGGCGCATGATGTGAAAGTAGCAGTGAAAAAGTTAATAGAAATTTTACATCATGTTTTAAAATGATTAAAGTTTGGTGAAATACAAGTAGTATGGTTGCTAAATACTAATTTGATAATGAAAATTTCATTTATTTTAAAACATGTTCACAGTTGAATAAAATTATCTTTTAAAAAAAAAAAAAAACTAATCACTTGTGATCGAGCGGTGGTATGAAACTGAAATGAAAAAACAAATTACAATTCTTACATCCTTCCCGTGCCATTAAACGTCACATAGGGCTCGCATAGTAGCTCTCCAGGATTTCCTGTTTTCGGCAAGTTTTTCAACCTCATCAAGGGATGTTATTCCCACTAAACTGACCTCTCTTAACAATGTCCTCTTTAAAGTTTCAATGGTCAACCTCTTTTTCTTCAGCCTTTTGTGTTTCACTTAAATTACGGTGATGGCACTAAAACAGGTTTGGTTTGGAAAACGCCATGTTTCACTTCAGTAAAATTAACAGGCCCGGTTTATTTAGAAGATTAGCATTGTTAATGAGCAGGTACTGTTTGTAGTGTTGAAGAATGATCATTCACTTGCTATATTTGCAGGCCAGCTTTTCCAAGTTGTTAGTTTTTCCAGATTTACCTAACCTATTAAAGAGGGTTTAGGGCAGGGGAGTATGAGCTCTTTTTTCCAGATAGACTTAACCTTTTAAAGAGAGTTTAGGGCAGGGGAATATGAGCCCTTTTTTTTTTCAAGATAGACCTAACTTTTTAAAGAGGGTTTAGGGCAGGGAAGTATGAGCCCTTTTTTCCAGATAGACCTAATCTGTTATAGAGGGTTTAGGGCATGGGAGTATGAGCCATTTTTTCCCAGATAGACCTAACCTGTTATAGGTTTAGGGCAGGGGAATATGAGCCCTTTTTTCCCCAGATAGATCTAACCTGTTATAGGTTTAGGGCATGGGGAGTATGAGCCCTTTTTTCCCAGATAAACCTAACCTGTTATAGGTTTAGGGCAGGGGAGTATGAGCCCTTGGGTTAATATTTTTTGAGTGCAAGAAATTCAGTGTTTGAAAGTACAGTGTAAGCTTCTTAGTGGCACGCAAACTTGTTTAATTTGTTACTTATCCACTTTTGGCACTTGTCATCATCAAAGTGGTTTTGTGCCCCGCTCCCCAGTTTAGAGAATCTGAAGTTTTTTTGTTTTTTTGTCTTTTCATTAAGACATTGCATCACTATTAAATTGTAAACACCCAAGTGAAATGTAAATCAACTATTGCTACCCCCCCCCCCCAATTTGTGGAGGTTCTGTTGCCTCACTTTCACTTTTTTTGTTTGTTTTAATAGCACCACAGAAATACATTTATATTATATATTAAATATGTTTTATTTTAAAAACTTTGTATAGAGCTGGATATGACATCATTGCAATTTGGAGGCATGAAAACTTGTTACCAACACTCAGTTTATTCAAGAATGCTGACAGCATCTTGTGGACTAGTTCATCTGGTCTGCTTCTTTATTGTTTGCTCAGACGTTGACACCAAACCTTCTCGCAGATGTGAGCAATTCATCTCTGGGTTTCAGCAGCGCCATAGAGGTTTTTTCTTTAGGGGATTGTGGTCTGGCCAGGACCTTTGCCTGAGTGGGTGTAGCTAGCAAATCTGGAGGATACGATGTGGTATTTGTTGCTCTTTGCAGCAGACACTCAGGTCTATTGGCCAATTTTCAGCTTTTGGTGTAGATGGCGTCTCAGCTTGCAGTGTCCTGTTTTCATTCAGAAGGTGGTCACGTGGTCATTTCTTGAGAGCGTCACGTTTTGGCTTTGGTATGTTGCTTTATCCATTCATCGTTGTATATGGCTTTTAATCTGTTCCTTCTTTCTTCATATGTTGGTTTGTTGCATTCTTCCTCCTCGTCTGCTTTATAATTTCCTTGGATGTCAATGTGATCGTTACTGCTTTATTGAATACTGTACCCGCTAGTAATAAGGCTTCTGTTAGGTTGCGCAAGTCTTTAATCTTTTAGTGTTTCAGTGCCTGTATGATGGATTGTGAGTCTAAGACTCAACCAGTAGTTGATTGAAGTGTGAAAGTTACATATTGTAATTAAGGACACTTAAACTTTTTGAGCTTATAAAATAGAAGATTAAAATGCGTCTTGCAAACTTATTTCTGCCGCTTGAAAAAAACTTTAAAAATGTTTCTTTCCTATACATTCAGTATAAATGTAATTCTGTGTTTCCAGTATTCCTAAAAATAAACCAAACCATATATAAGCATATCAGTTTCAAGTTAGATGTGCTGTATTTCCCACCATATAAGATGCACCTCTAATTTTGTAACAAAACTAAAAAACCTATATTTTCCATGAATTCCATAGCCCTCTCCAGAGAAGGGTTTTAGTCCAAGGTTGCATGGTGCTGGATATTTTTTAGCTGAACTTCATAAGCAAAATATGCAACTAACCTTCTCAATATTGGTATGTCTGCACTCATTGCCTCTCTTCATTGGCTAGCTTGCTTGAAGTTTATGGGCTAGCTTACAAACTACAGTATTATCAAAGCTGTACAAGCCTGTGTACCTGTCGCTCATGGAACTTTGAAACCTGTGTATGGTTTAAACAAATACTTGAGATTTCAGATATGCTGTTTTTTTGATGTTTTGACTCAGCTTAGATGGTTTAAAAGTTGATGTGTAGCCTAGGCAACTGTAGGCCTAGATGAATTAGTGGCATCCCTGAATGCACCTTAAAGGTCAACAATAAAATAGGTGTGTAAGTGTTGATCTTGTACTGGTAACCACTACCCCAATGCTTACCCAAACCTAACCATTGGGGTAATGGATGCAGGGTGATTTTTTAGAAGTTTTGGTAGTGGGTGAGGGGACATCTTATATGGTGCAAAACATGGTAATTTCTGTGAAGAGGAAATTCAAATTTTGTGTGCTGTTGAGAAATCCTACAAAATATTTGTTGAACCTCATGATTTTCTAGAGCTTCATTAAGGGAATATGTAGAGCTGTTTCACTGGCCATTGGAATAAAGATATTAATGGCCAGATCATAGACTTTGTAGTTTAATAGCAGTGAAATGAAATTGTGGGATTTATATGTTTATGATTCTTTTTTTTTTTTTTTTTTGAAACACTCAGTTGGTATGTAGGAAAAGTATCAAGAACAAAGGCAGAGGAGATGCTTCTACGGTCAGAACAACCGGATGGTGCATTTCTGGTACGAAATAGTGAGAGTGCACCTGGAGAATTTTCTATCACAGTAAAGTGAGTCATCATTATTTTTAATTTTAAAAAATTAAACAAGAAACTTGTGTTTGTGTAGAGCATTTTTGTATGTTTTTTGACCAAGTTGATTGTAGAGCTGCCCTTTATATTCCAGATGTGTGGGTTTATAGATTGTAATGTTTATTCTGTAGTAATCACTGGCTTGAGAACAATGAGGCATGCATGCACTAGAATGTGAGGGTAATGTAGGTATGATCTGCCTTTACTTTTTATAAATGTTACTGTTTATTCTGATGCTGCATATCCTACATACACAAAAAACAATGAGAAAGCAAGAGATGAAGCTTATGTAGCCGTTGTTTGCACTTTAATAAAAGATGACTTGTAACATACAGATCTTTAAAAGTACAAAGAATATACAAGAAATGTTCTCATCTGCAATGTTTACTAAACAGTGTAAACAAGGCTACCGTTCAGTTATTTAAAATAGAAACACGGAAGTGTTTATTTTTGGGAATTTTTTTTTATCATTTCATATGACAACCTCTTCTAGCTATATTGTTTACAGGAATAAATTTTGTTATAAATAGGAAACAACAAGGCTTTAGTGCAGTGAAGTAACAGAACACAGTTTTGTAGGATTAGACCTCGAAAAAATTGTAGACAAAGCACTTTTAAATGTGAGACAAAGAAAAATCACAAGAGAATTACCTGGGATTTGAGCCATGGACTCCAGTAGGACGAGCAGCCATCTAGGCATGAGAGAACAGCATACCAACAAACTACACCATCTACCACCCCCCAAAAAAGTGTTTGAAAGCAAAGTCATTAGTACCTGTCCAGTTTATACAAAGATTGTGACACCCGGAAAGAAATGAGGTCATGACACAGAAATTCCGTAGCTTAGATTCAGTCTCTCAGTCTATGCAGACTTTGTGCCACAGTTTAAAAAGTAAAGATAGTCCCATAGCATTTCAAATGCCGTAGGGGGTGAAGCGTTAGAGACCTCATTATGCAGGGTCATCAGCGTGTGAGGTAGGGTGACCAGTTCCTTTCCTCGCTGCCTTTACTTCCCAGATTTTCTCTGGTACCCATTTTGCGAGGCTGGGTCGACCTCAGGGCCGTATTGGTCGGAAAAAAAAATCCCGCTCAGCTGGGGATTCGAACCCTCGACCATTTGGTTGCTAGACGAGTGCTCTAACCACTACGCTAGCCAGCCACAGTTTGCCAACTGAAAATCAGAAAGAGAACCATATTGAAATCAATCGTGAACTGCTTGCCAGTGCAAATGGTCATGGAAACTTTCTTAAAAACATCATAACAGGAAATGAGATGTAGGTTTATGGCTATAATGTTGAAACTAAGGTGAATTCTTTGCAGTGTGTGGAGAAAGATTCTCCTTGACCAAAAAAAGCATGGAGAAGTCAGTCAAAGATCAAGCTGTTGTTGGTTGTTTTTTTTTTATTGCAAAGGCATTGTCTACTATAATTTTGTAACACGTGGTCGTATGGTAAAAAAACACTTAAACCAGGAAGTTTTAGCATGTTTGAGGGATGCTGTACGCAGGATGTCAACTGAATTGTGGGAAAAACCAGACTTGTACGTTACACTGTGACAATGCTATGGCTCATGCATTGCTCTTCATCCGCAGTTATCTGGCACAATATCAGATATCCATTGTACCTGTAGACTTTCTTTCCTGTTTCCCAAACTTAAAACCACTTTGAAAGGATTTTTGTTTCCAAACCATTGAGGAGGAAAATGTGATAAAAGAACCGCATACCACCACAGAAAGTGCATTACGGGAAGCATTCCAACAGTGGAAGAAACACTGTGAATAGTGTATCTCCAGTAGAAGGGATTACTTTAAAGGGTTCAGTGCTTAAAATGTTGTCAAACGAGCACTTATTTCCTTATACTAAAAGATTGCTTTTTTTTTTTTTTAAAAATATGTCTTGTGTGTGCACAAGATTTAAGGATTTTAATCTCTTTTCTTTTTCATGATAAGGTTTCAGAATGGTATCCAGCACTTCAAGGTATTGCGAGATGGTGGTGGAAAGTATTTCTTATGGGTTGTTAAGTTCAACTCCATAAATGAGTTGGTGGAGTACCACAGAAAGGCCACAGTCAGTCGATCACATGATATCTACTTCAAAGATATGATCAACCCTGACCAAGAGGTAATGCTCTTTGGTTTAGCATCAGATTTCTTACAGGTAGATAGTATTTGATGAAAAATTGGATGATTCTGTGTTAGGGCTTAGGATATAGGCTCCATCGTGGACAGTTAAAATAAGCATTCTGGAGACAAGACGTGATTAGGGCCAGCAAGATGAACCTGGTCAAGAGTTGGTGGAGTACCATAACAAGACCATTGTCTCTCAGCTTCCATCATGCATAGTGGTGGTGGATTTTCCTGTGGCTGTGACCTATAAAAGCTCTTATGAGCTGATGCCATAAGTGAAGAAATAGATTGTCCTTTGTTCAGCTTTGAACTTTAGGCAGTTTTGAATTGTAGGATGTTGTGGGGGAAGTTTTATTTGTGGTTCATTTAGTTTGGGCCATTTATGTAGGAATCGTACAGAGTGAAGATAACAGTTGGAGACAAGATGCTGTGATTAGGGCCAGCAAGATATACCTGGTCAAGATCTCATCCTACCTCTAGGCCGGTGCTTCTCAACATGGGGCATATGCCCCACAGGAGGGCTGTTTGAATATATTGGGGGGGGGGGGGGAATTAGAATATGTGTATATTCTTTATATTATACTTTTTTCAAGAGCTTCTTTGACTGTTATGCTGTGGAGGGGGGGGGCAATTAGAATATGTGTATATTCTTTATATTATACTTTTTTCAAGAACTTCTTTGACTGTTATGCTGTGGAGGGGGGGGGGGGCAATTAGAATATGTGTATATTCTTTATATTATACTTTTTTCACGAACTTCTTTGACTGTTATGCTGTGGAGGGGGGGGGGGGCAATTAGAATATGTGTATATTCTTTATATTATACTTTTTTCAAGAGCTTCTTTGACTGTTATGCTGTGGAGGGGGGGGGTCAATTAGAATATGTGTATATTCTTTATATTATACTTTTTTCAAGAGCTTCTTTGACTGTTATGCTGTGGAGGGGGGGCAATTAGAATATGTGTATATTCTTTATATTATACTTTTTTCAAGAGCTTCTTTGACTGTTATGCTGAGGAAGGGGGGGGGGCAATTAGAATATGTGTATATTCTTTATATTATACTTTTTTCAAGAGCTTCTTTGACTGTTATGCTATGGAGGGGGGGGGGGGGCTTCAAAATCTTTGAGGGGTTGAGATGATCCAAAAAAAATAATAATAAAAAAGGCTTTAGCATCATTTACTTTTCTTTTTGAACAAGTCATTTAGATGCCTTCATCTTCTCTGAAATGTATCATCAGTTACAACAAATAATGACACAGATTTTATGTTGATTTATAACCTTCTTAAGCTCTTAATATGGTGTTCATATTTTAATCCTATGTTAAAATAAATAATAATTTCTTTTCTTAATTTCATGTAAGTACAATTATCAGCAATATTTCATTAAACATGAAATGTTTTTTGTTTTTTTTTGTAAGCATTATACTTGCAGATTCGGAGTATTTATGATAATTTCTTGTAAACATTTGCATTCAATCATTTTTTCATGTTTTCACTAGGTTCAGCGTGTGCGAGCCATATTTGACTTTGAGGCACAAAGCAGTGATGAGCTTAGCTTTCGTAAGGGAGACATAATAAAAGTGACCCAGAAAGTAGATGACAGTTGGTGGCGGGGTGAATTTAATAGCCAGGAAGGATTGTTTCCTGTAACATACGTTGAGCGTCTACCTGATGACCATCGTCCACGCTGAAGTCACCTGCAAAATCATTGGAGTTGCATTAGACAAATAACACTCTCAATACTTAAAGTGACTTGTATGTAAAATTGTGACAATCTATGACCAGTCATATATGGTAAAAAAAAAATAATACTAACAGCAAACTGCAACATTTAGGCTTCTCCACTGTTATAATAAGATTCAATTTGTGATTTTATGGCCTTAGAGATTGATGTGACGCAAGCCATTCTGTAGTCACTGGTTTTTTTGTGATCTGTAGAAAACTTTTGTTATGAGCTTTTTGATTCTGCTTATCTTACTCTTGTTGATCTGGATGTATAAATTGGTTAGATTTAACTCTTTACCTACTGGATGTATAAATTGGTTAGATTTAACTCTTTACCTACCATGAGCCATTTAAATAGCTTTTAAAACAATTTTAAAAAAAAAAAATTTTGTACAGTCATTTGATTTTGTTCCGTAGTTTGAGATTCTTAAATTACCACAAATTATACAAAAGGGGCAATGCCATCCTTTGGTAAAACATGTTTTTTTGTTTTTTTTGTAAGCATTATACTTGCAGATTCGGAGTCTTTATGATAATTTCTTGTAAACATTTGCATTCAATCATTTTTTCATGTTTTCACTAGGTTCAGCGTGTGCGAGCCATATTTGACTTTGAGGCACAAAGCAGTGATGAGCTTAGCTTTCGTAAGGGAGACATAATAAAAGTGACCCAGAAAGTAGATGACAGTTGGTGGCGGGGTGAATTTAATAGCCAGGAAGGATTGTTTCCTGTAACATACGTTGAGCGTCTACCTGATGACCATCGTCCACGCTGAAGTCACCTGCAAAATCATTGGAGTTGCATTAGACAAATAACACTCTCAATACTTAAAGTGACTTGTATGTAAAATTGTGACAATCTATGACCAGTCATATATGGTAAAAAAAAAATAATACTAACAGCAAACTGCAACATTTAGGCTTCTCCACTGTTATAATAAGATTCAATTTGTGATTTTATGGCCTTAGAGATTGATGTGACGCAAGCCATTCTGTAGTCACTGGTTTTTTTTGTGATCTGTAGAAAACTTTTGTTATGAGCTTTTTGATTCTGCTTATCTTACTCTTGTTGATCTGGATGTATAAATTGGTTAGATTTAACTCTTTACCTACTGGATGTATAAATTGGTTAGATTTAACTCTTTACCTACCATGAGCCATTTAAATAGCTTTTAAAACAATTTTAAAAAAAAAAAATTTGTACAGTCATTTGATTTTGTTCCGTAGTTTGAGATTCTTAAATTACCACAAATTATACAAAAGGGGCAATGCCATCCTTTGGTAAAACATGTTTTTTTGGTTTTTTTTTTTTATTACAAACAAAAAAAATATGGGTCTTAGATGTTGTATGGTAGGTTGAGAGTTAATAAACGGTCTACAGTCTTGTTCTCTCCTCTGTTTATCACATGGTTCATGTTGACTGAGTTTGTTTTTTTTGTCGTCGTTGTCAGAAAGTATTGCTGTGTTTGCATTTTATGGAGGGAGGTTACCTTAGTTTTTCTTTGATTATTCTTATATATGGTGTGGATGCTAATATTTCTTGCAGTCCCTCAGTTTGTGTGTGTTTTTTCCCTCTCTGCACTGTTTTGATAGTAATTCTACTATTTATTACCCTCTGTTTTAGGTGGGGAGTTTTCTGTTACCGATATTGTCAGTTGTATGACAGATAGTTGTCATTGATGAAATTGTCCACAAATAACTGTATAAAACAAAAGTAATTTTTACAAATGTGTTGCAGTTGGTTGTAAAGAACTTTTTTTTCCCCTCACTGGATAGTTTGTGTATAAGTAATTGTTCAGTCTGTATATAAGAGTTGTGGATATAAACATGTTTATAAATCCTTTTTGTTATATGATATTGCAGCAGTGCAAAAAAAACAAAAACAAAAAACAAATTAGTAGTCTTTGATTTATTTTGTGTGTTAGCTAGTTTATCATTAAAGAAAAAGAAAAAAAAAAGAAACCCCAAAACTTGTCTGTGGTAGTAGTGATTAAGCAAAGAAAGATTGTGCAAAATAAAGTGGATCTGAGCTTTGGGGTGGGTGCGGGAGGGGTATCTCATAAAGAAGAGAAGGGAGGGATATTGAAAATTTGAAGTCCAACCAGGTAAAAACATGAAGCTGAATGAAACAAATAAACTGCTGACAGTTCTCGGGCTGGGCAGTTAAAAATAAAGGGTTAGTCAGAAAAAGAATACTAGATTTCTTTTAATCAGTAAGCACAATATATTTAGAACTTTAAAAAAAATTGTTTTCCTTTTTTTGCAAAGAATATGGTATTTTGTGGCAGGAAGCTTGAAGTTTTCCCTACCATTGTTAGGATGCTGCCATTTTGTATTATTGAGCATTGCAGAAAGTTCTGCTATATACCACATGCGAAGAATACAGCCCTATAGTTGCTGCTGTAAATGGTGATTGCCAGTTTTTGGGAGGTGTGTGAAAAAAAAAAACTTTTTTAAGTTTCACTTATTTGATGAACGTAGCAATGCAACTTATTCATGGTAAATTGTAAAGCCTGGTTCTTTTCATTTTTTTTTTTTTTTTGACATACTGTATAATGTTATGAGAAGTATTAACAAAGTGAGACATGAGACTATCTTTTGTTCATGTTGGCAATGTCTCACAAGAACTGTACAGAATGAAGTTCCTGAAATTGTCTTCATCAGCGTTGTCTTAATGTCTAGATATGTAAGTAATGTGTCGCATGATGTATTTCTCTTGTTGGATTTAGCATGTCTTCATAACCACAGGCATACATTAATGGCTAATGTATTCATTATGGACATTTGTCTTTCCTTTTTTTTTTTTTTTTTCAAACTCCTTGATATTTTCTTACAATTAAATTCTTCTGTTTCATTGATAAAAATAGATTGGGTCATATTGCATCTCTTGTCTTATATAAATTTTACAAATGAGTTTCTCTGAAATCTGATGATGTTATTCATTGATTGTATTTTATCCCCACTTTTTGTTAATAATCATCACATTCCTTATCTTTTCTTCATTTGTTAATCAAAGTGATTCACTTTATGAAATTTCCCCATATTTTTTTTCTCAGATCTGTACCATATGCTCCCACTTTCCCGTGTCTCTGTTGCCCACTTCTTTCTTGGATACATGTGTTTCAGATGCTTCAGAAGCATATGTAGCAAATGGTCCTTTTATTTGCAAAACCATTACGCAATATGCTCTGTGTGGCTACCATTAATGGCATAAATGGATATTTCTGTCCATTCATGGAGAACTCATGTTAATACATTTGATGTTGGCATGTCAGCTTAAAGAATTAAAAACTCTTATAATGTATAGTGGCTTTTGAATCAACCTTTTATTATTTTCACTTTTTTTTTTTTTTTAATTAAGTTACCGAAGCTTCACACGTGTATACAGTTTGTGTGTTAAATCTGCTATGCATGGCACAAAGAATGATTTTGAGACACATGATGCAAGCCAGTTTGTTATCGTCAGTTGTAAATCTTTTTTTTTTTCATATATGAACTTCCTTTAACATTTATTGAAATTTTCATTTGTATATCTAATGTCTAGTCAGTTTGTGAGGCCAGTTCAGCATTGTGGGAATGGATTCTGGCTTAAAATGCTGTGAAGTAACATGACCATTTAGCACTTATCAGTGGCAGAGTTGTTTTTAGGCTATGAATCATTCTGAAGCAGTTCACACTCTTTGTATCATCTGAAGATGGAATTCCTTAGGTGGGCTCACTGTGAACATTTCATTCTTTTTGTGCAGAATTCTTTATTCTCTTATGAAAATATTTGGCACTGTGGATGCACTATGCAGCCTTATCATATTTCTTTCCTTTTTTTTTTTTTGACCACTTCGTCTCTTTAGAATTCATTATTTTTGTATTGAACATTATTTGTTTTGTTATTTTTGTATTTAACATTATTTGTTTTATTTTTGTATTTAACATTTTTTTTATTTTTGTATTAGACATTTGTTTTCTGTCAAATGAAGGTACCACACAAATAGCACGCGCACACACACACACACACATAAAGTATAGTTCCAGGTGGTGTCTTGCAGTCTGTTTTGATATAATTATTCATTGCCATTTGTTTTGAGCATTTTGAAGTTACTTAAATGTATTTGCGCACATGCACGGAAGGATCTTTGATGAAGTAAATCTAACAGTCCATTTATCTGAACTAGTTTTAGTATCCATGGCTTTATTTTGAGTGTTTAAAAAAAGTTACATTCTTTATTTTGATGTCATTCTTTGGCTGTAGGTATTGCTAATTCTGACAGATGGTTATATCATGAAACATGGCAGTTTATCTTAGTACAATTTGTTCTCCCATGAAATTGGGGGGGGGGGGGGGGGGGTCTTTGGAATATGTGAATCTTGTGTTGATATCACTTGCGCTGTTATTCATTAGGTCAAGAGTTTGTGGTTTAAAATGATGCTAACAGTTTTGATGTGCTGTTTCTGCCTCCAGATCTCTCACTACTACTACTACTACACGCACTTCTCTGTCTGCCAAATTTTATTATGATAAGCTCATTGCTGAATTAACTGCCATAGCAATGGTAAATTGTTCTATGGATTTATGCTGAAACTTAAAAAAAAAAAAATGGATTTTAGAAAATAATATAGAAATAATACACAACACAGAAGTTTCTGTTTACCAGAAAATAAATAGGTAGAGTAGCAGTTTATTCTTTACTATTACCTACTGAGTGTAAAACACTTTCAAGAATGAATAATCTACTGAGTGTAAAACACTTTCAAGAATGAATAATCTACTGAGTGTAAAACTCTTTCAAGAATGAATAATGTATACTTTTTCCTTCCCATGATGGTATAACTACTGGATTATATTCTGATATAGTGAAAAAGTAATTTGACTTTTAACTTGCAAGCTTACATGAATAATTTAGGTTAGACTTTCCAAAAGATTTTCTTTTCTTTAACAAAAGGGTACCTGTATGCATTAAGATTGAAAGATGTAAAAATCTGATTGTAAATATTTGTTTAAAGTTTCATAATGAGCATATGAACACATGTATTATTGTTTAATGCATGTATTATTGTATTTTTTTTCCATTGTATATTCGTTTTAATTTTTGTTTGGCTTAGTCCAGTGTATGACCAGCCATTCATTTATTCTGCCTAGTTTTTTTTTTCTCTCTTCTTTTAAGAAAAAAACAAAAGATTTTGAAGGTGTACATTTAACTTGGTTTTTAGCATTTCTTTATCTGAAGGTATTGCTGTATATACTTAGAGTGACTTTCTGCAAAGATGGAAATATAAAAAAATACTTTACACAGAGTTGTGAATCGTATATTTACAGTTTAGATGGTTAAGCATTGTACGTTGATAGTGAGTAGTAATGATGATCATTTTCTGAAAACGGTTTCAGTGGTTTACATTACAGACCTGAAACATACTGAAATTCATAAAAATTATAGTAGGAAAACTAGTAATATATGGCAGAACCGGCAGCATGATGATGATTAATTTCTTTTCATAGGTTACTAAGAGTGTGCACTGGTCTTTCCACATGCCTCTCTCTCTCTCTCTCAATCCTTCCCCCCCCCCCCTCCCCATGTGAGTCCTGTGTTCATAATAGTAAATTGAGAAGGAAAGTAAGTTGTATAGTTGTAAATGAAACTATGTCTCTACAACATGCATTTTATATTCTTACTGATCACCTTTGCTCATTTTTTTGTTGCCTTTTTTTTTTTTTTTCAAAATTGTAACTTTTTTTTTTTTCTTTTAGTGTCTTGTGAATAAAGAAGCTTCTTGTAGCATGTGCACTCAGACTGAGTTCTTGTATATTTACTCTCGTATTTTACTTAATAAATCTATTCAGTTTTAAATCTTACTTGATCTTTAAATGTGATTTGAGTACACCTGCATAGCAGCTCATTAAACAAGATATTTTCTGACTTGACATAATGCCCTCTGCTTTTATTTGTAAGTGTCAGGATCAGTTATGAACCGCTAGGCTTAGGCTTCTGTTGTAAAGCATCTTCTTCAGCTTTCCGAGGCATTAAGGCTCATTGCTAAAGTTCGCCTCCATTTCTCTCTTCCTAATCTTCTCTCTCCAGTTGGTGACACCAATTTCTTTTATTTCTTCTTCTATGTTGTCTTTCCAGTTCTGTCTTGGTCTACTCCTTGGTCATGTTCCCTTCATCTCATGTGCATACATAATTTTTGTTTGTCTGTTCTCTTCCATTCTTTCTACATGCCCCAGCCAGCGTCGTCTGTTCAGTTTCAAAACATTTATAATTCGTTGGGATTTAAATAAGCTGTTCAGTTCAGTGTTCTTTCTAGCTCTTCATTTTCCACTGTTGGTATTCTTTATGGGCCCAAAGATTCTTCTTAGGATCTTGTTCTCAAAGATCTGCATTGTTGTTCATCTTTCTTTGTTGTACTCCATGTTTCTGATCCATACATGACAGCTGGGCTTACTATAGTTTTACAGATTATTTTGTTGTTTTGGGACAGGATTTTGGATTTTAACAGGTGTTGCAAGGCAAAGTATAATTTATTCCCTATCTGTACTCTGATTCTAATTTCCTCGCTTACTGTGTTGCTTCTGTTGAAGGTTGTACCTAGATATTTATATGTTTCTGTTTTCCTGATGGTCATATCTCCAACATTTATATAATCTGGATAATTCTGCCTCTGGTCTCTTGATATCTTCATATACTCTGTCTTATCTTGGTTAAAGGGTAAGCCCACTTTTAGTGCCACATCTCTCAGGTGTATGCAGATATTGATAACTTCTTGCATAGTTTCTCCCACCAGGTCGATGTCATCAGCGTATCCTATTATTTTAGCTTGTTCTTCTGTATTGCTTTCTTCTTTTGCTTTTCTGACTACCTTTTCTAGTACTAGGTCAAATAGTAATGAAGATAATGTATCACCTTGTTTTAAACCAGTTCTTATAGAGAAGGGTTCTGACTTTCTTCCTTTATATATTACTATATTTTGTGCATCCTCCATACATATTCTGGTCAGATTGATTAATTTATTAGGTATCTCAAATTCTTTCAGAATTTTTCATAAGCTGCTCCTATCTATGGTGTCATAAGCTGCCTTGAAGTCAATGATATTATGTACTTCTTTTCCATTTTTACAGTACTTTTCTGCTCATTGACGTAGATAAAATATTTGGTCTACAGTTGATCTATTCTTCCTAAAACCTGCTTGATAGTCTCCCAGTATGTTCTCGCTGCATGGTTTTAATCCATTTAAAAATATAATAGAATTTTGTAGCTTGTTTGTAGTAATGATATTCCTCTGTAGTTTTCACACTTGCACTTATCACCTTTTTTGAATACTGGGATCAGTAATGATCTCTCTATTCACTAGGGAATAAAAGCATAGACTAAATATTTGTAAATTAAGAAAGGTTTGTGATCAACTTCAGTGTTATCCATCCACATTCATCTTGGGTTTATTTCTGCAGTAAAAGTAGGGGAAGGAAGTGTAAGTTAAATTTTAATCCAAAATTTTTAATTTGTAGATTAGATTTATAACTTTCCTTACAAATAAGCCAATCAGATCTGCTTGTACTTTTCTACAGAGTGAATTCTCATCAACACTTCACTAAGATAATTTTTTTAAATTCTGGATATTTCCATACATGCAGTGATCAAGGGTGAGAATACAGGACAAAGTGAGATGTGTTTTAAAATAAGGGACACTGGGTGACATGACTGAGGTAACACTATTCCAGGAACAAATCTTTAAAATAAGGGACACTGGGTGACATGACTGAGGTAACACTATTCCAGGAACAAATCTTTAAAATACAAGACTGTCCCACATAATACAGAACAGTGATGGTTTGTCACTTTATCTCATTTGATTTGTGAAGTGTTCATTTTTTAATCCTTGTATTTTTTTTTTAACATTGTATGGCTGACATCTGGTCTGACATGTTTTAATTTTGTTTTCTGGTGCAGATAATTTATGTGACTGAGAGCAACCCTGGAAGACTATCAAGCAGGTTTTAGGAAGAATAGATCAACCGTAGACCAAATATTTTATCTACATCAATGAGCAGAAAAGTACTGGGGATATGGAAAAGAAGTACATAATATCACTGACTTCAAGGCAGCTTATGACAGCGTAGATAGGAGCAGCTTATGAAAAATTCTGAAAGAATTTGAGATGCCTAATAAATTAATCAATCTGACCAGAATATGTATGGAGGATGCACAAAATATCTCTCTCTCTCTCTGAACCTTAAGTGCCCAGGGCACATGGGGCTTCCGCAAGGGTTTTCCACAAATGCCTGTCCTTCGCCTTTTTTTCTGCTCTTGCCCAGGTGAGCCCTCTATTGCTCAACATCCTTTCTGTTGTTCTTCTCCATGTCTCTTATGGTCTACCTTTACTTCTGCTCCCCTGTGGTGTCCATCTTAGTGCTATTTTTGGTAGTGAGTTGTCAGTCATTCGGAGCACATGTCCCAACCATCGCCAGCGTCTTTCCTCAATAATTGTTGTCAGTGGTTTCATCTGCATTTCTGCTAATAAAATGTTATTTCTTATGGTGTTTGGCCAAAATATTTTTTAATTCTTCGTAAACATTTAGTCTGGAAAGAATTCAACTTGTTTTCTATGGTTTTGGTGATTTTCCAGCATTCACTTCCATAGAGTAGTACACTTAGAACATTACTCTTAAATATCCTGATTTTCATATTTATGCTTAGTTTTTTGGATTTCCATATATTCTGCAGCATTGCAAAAGCCTGGTTTGCTCTAGTAAGTCTGCTGTTGATGTCCTCTGTGCTGTCTCCATTTTCTACTACTCTGCTGCCAAGGTATACAAATTCGTTGACCTCCTCCACTAACTTGTTATCTACTCTGAGTACATTTCTGTTGTTCACATTTTGCTTCATTAACTTTGTCTTTCCTACGTTGATCTTTAGTCCTATGTTGTTTGCATTCTGAGTTAGCTTGTTTATTTTATCTTGCATATCTTTGTGACTGCTTGATAATAGACAAATGTCGTCCGCAAAGTCAAGGTCCTCCAGCACTGTATCAAGGGTCCATTGTAATCCTCTGCGTTTGTCTGATGTTGCCTCCTTCATTAACCAGTCTACTGCCAAGATAAATAATGTTGGTGATAGTACACATCCCTGTTTCACTCCTGTTTGTACCCTAAAGCTGCTGGAGGTATGTTCTCCACAGATAACTTTGCACTGAAAACCCTCATATAGGGCTTTGATTACATTAACTATTTTATGGGGGAGGCCATGCCATCTTAGGATTTTCCACAGTGCATCTCTGTTGACACTGTCAAAGGCTTTCTCAAAATCTATGAATAATGCATATGTTGTACTATGCCACTCATTTGCCTGTTCTAATATTTGTCTAAGTACAAATATGTGGTCTATGCATGATCTTCCTTTCCTAAATCCTGCCTGCTCTTTCCAAAGTTTTTCCTCAAGTGTTGGTACAATTCTGTTGATGATTATTCTGCAAAATACTTTACTGGTGAGTGGCAGTAGGGTAATGCCTCTCCAGTTCCCGCAATCTCTGAGGTCACCCTTCTTTGGTAGTTTTACTATAAGACCAGTTTTCCACTCCTCTGGGGCTTTTTCTAAATCCCAAATTTGTTGTAATATCTGGCAAAGTTGTTTTGGTGTTTCTGTTTCTTCTGCTTTCAACATCTCAGCAGTCACTTCATCTTCACCTGGTGCCCTGTCTGATTTTAGCATCTTTATCGCCTCCTTTACTTCATTTATTGTTATTGGTCCTGTATTGATGTTTAGTTCCGTTTTTGCTTCAGGTGCACAAAATATAGTAATATATAAAAGAATAAAGTCAGAACCCTTCTCTGTAAGAACTGGTTTAAAACAAGGTGATACATTATCTCCATTACTATTCAATCCAGTACTAGAAAAGGTAGTCAGAAAAGCAAAAGAAGAAAGCAATACAGAAGAACAAGCTAAAATACTAGGATACGCTGATGACATTGACCTGGTGTAAACTATGCAATAAGTCATCAGTATCTGCATACAGAGATGTGGCACTAAATGTGGGCTTGACCATTAACCAAGATAAGACAGAGTATATGAAGATATCAAGAGACCAGAGGCAGAATTATCCAGCTTATATAAATGTTGGAGAGATGATTATTAGAACAGCAGAAACATACAAATATCTAGGCACAACCTTCAACAGAAGCAACACAGTAAGCGAGGAAATTAGAATCAGAGTACAGATAGGGAATAAATTATAATTCGCCTTGCAACACCTGTTAAATTCCAAAATCCTGTTCCAAAACACCAAAATAATCTACAAAACTATAATAAGACCAGCCATCATGTATGGATCAGAAACATGGAGTACAACAAAGAAAGATAACAACAATTTCAGATCTTTGGCCCCATAATGGATACCAACAGAGAATGAAGAGCTAGAAAGAACACTGAACTGAACAGCTTATTTAAATCCTAATGAATCATAAAAGTTTTGAAACTGAACAGACTATTCTGAGTGGGGCATGTAGAAAGAAAGGAAGAGAACTGAAAATGATGTATGAACAAGAGATAAAGGAAACAAGATCACGGGATGGACCAAGACAGAGATAGAAAGACAACTGCAGTCAGTCAGTCATTTGCATGTCCCTTGTGGAACTTTGCCTCCCTAACAGCACTCCTGTAGCCTCTCGGTTGTAAACAAGATGCCCTGCTGCTGATGCATCCATTTTGCAGATCATCAGTGATAAAGACAACTTAGAAGAGGATATAAAAGAAAGAATTGGAGAGAGAAGATTAGGAATGGAGCGGAACTTTATCTGCAGCAATGATCCATAATGGCTCGGAAAGCTGAAGAAGAAGAGAGCAACACTACTGCACAACCCAGAACTGTCAGAATTTTAAAATCATCATAAATCTGGTGTCGTCAGTTGCTTGCACTGAAGGATAAATATACTGAGGAGATTTGAACACCAGTGGATTTGCTCAGAATACATGCATTTATGACCTTTGTCATAGACAAAGGTTATAACTGTCTTATTCCCAAGACAAAAGGTATCCTTCATCATCATCATCATCACCTTTCACTCCTTTGAGAGCATAGGCCACGGATAAAGGCTCTCCAGTCATCCCTGTTCTTGGAATTATTCTCTGCTTCCTTCCATATGGCATCCCTTGTCTCTGAGTACTGTCATAATTTCTCTTCTCCAAGTAAGTCTAGGTCTTCCTCGTTTTCTATTTCCATGAGGATTCCATGTCAGTGCCTGTCCTGCTATGTTGGTGTCTGGTTTCCTCAGAGTGTGGCCAATCCACCTCTACTTCCTAGACATGATTTGTAGGTTCATAGGTTCTTGTCCTGCCCTTTCCCAGACCACCTCGTTCCTGATCTTGTCCTGCCATTTAATGTTTAAAATCCTCCTCAAGCAGTAGTTCATAAATGTTTGTATCCTCTGTTGTATTGTCTTGGTCATAACCCATGTCTCTGAATCATATAGTAGGACAGTCTTTATGTTTGTATTGAAAAGTCTAAGTTTGGTTCTTGTTTTGATGTTCTTCGATGACCATATTTTGTTAAGTTGGATAAATGCTGTCCTGGCCTTGGTTATTCTAGCTTTAACATCCTTTTCCGTTCCATCGTATTTAACCACTATGCTGCATAAATATGTGAAATACTCTACTTCCTCAATTGGCACTCCCTCAATTACCATGAGGCTATTGCTTGCACTGTTACTTTTCATTATCTTTGTATTTTTGTCTGTTAATATATAATCTCAGTTTAGCTGAATTCTTGCTTAAGATCTGAAGTTTCTCTTGCATTTGTGTGTGGCTGTTTGCCAAAAGTGCCACATCATCTACAAAGTCAAGATCTTCCAATTGGTTCCACAATGTCCATTGCATACCATTTCTTTTCCTTTGTGTGGTAGTTTTCATGATCCAGTCAATTGCTAGAAGAAATAGGGATGATGATAGCAAACATCCCTGCTGCATGCCTGTTTCCACTTTAAAACTTTCTGTGAGAGTTCCTCCATGCACGATTCTACAAGTTGTTCCTTCATATATGGTCTTTATAAGCTTTGTTATCTTGGCTGGGATACCATAGTGTTCCAGTAGTTTCCATAGCATTCTGTGATCTAAACTATCAAATGCCTTCTCGTAATCAATGAATGTAACTAATAGTGACAAATTCCACTCCTTTGACTGTTCTACTATTATTCACATTGTAACAATGTGGTCAGTACAGGATCTTTCTTGCCTGAAACCTGCTTGCTCTTCTCTTAGTTTACAATCTACTGATGTTTTAATTCTATTTAGCAAAATCCTGCTGAAGACCTTGCTGGGTATTGAGAGCAGGGAGATGCCTCTATAGTTCTTACATCCTAATAGATCTGCTTTCTTAGGGAGTTTTATAAGATGTGGGCTTCCTTCCAGTCTTCTGGGGCCTTCTCTTCTTCCCAAATCCTGTTAAATAGTAAGAGTAGTATTTCTGTTGTTATTTCTTTGTTCGATAACAGCACTTCTGCTACAGTTCCATCTGGATACAGTGCCTTACGAGGGGTGATTGATAAGTTCGCGACCTAAGGTACAACGGATTATTTGTGGACAACTTTTTTGGGGGTTATTTCTCAACGTAGTCCCCTTGAAAGTTTATGCACTTAGTCAAGCGATCCTGGAGCATACGGATCCCTTCTTTGTAAAAGTCAGCATCTTGTGCCAGTAGAAAGTGGTCTACAGCATGAATGACGTCATCACCTGAAGCAAATTTGCGACCGCTGAGCTCCTTTTTGAATTTGGTAAACAGGTAATAGTCCAAACGGGCTAAATCTGGGGACTCTTCTTCTTCTTCTTTCGCTTCTACCACCAAGATCGCCCCGTGATATTACTGAATTTACTCCTGTGGTCCTTGACTGGTCCTGTGGTCCCCGAGATGGCTACAAGAGATTCCCGAGAGGATCACATGACGTTCAGAGTTATCACGGGGCTTGGGCCTGTATTCTCGGTGGGTCGTAGAAGCGGGATTGCGTGACACTGTGATTTTCGTTGCACCAGTTTATGTTTTCGTTGCACCAGTTATCTTTCTCACCGGAAAACCTCGACATGTTTTGGATATCCGTATATCACCGTCGGGTGAGAGGTTGTTGCTCATCTAGTCCAGCGTTGGACTTTCTCACCGAAAAACCTCAGTGTGATTAAGATAGCATATATCTCCGTCGCGTGAGAGATGGTTGCCTATCTGGACTGCACTGGTCCAGTGTCTCCGACTTCTGCGTTTTGTGGTCGTGTCCCTACCTACCTTTCCTAGTTGTGACCAGGACGGAGCTGTTGTCCAGGAGGACGAATCCTCGCCACTAGTAAGTTTCACCCCTGGGTTGAGCCGGTTTAGGCGTATTGTCCTAGTATGGGCGCGTTTAGGACGTGTTCAACCTCTAGAGCGGAGGTACCATGACATGAGTAGTCATCAAGTTTCACCCCCGGGTTAAGCCGGTTTAGGCATATTTCACCAGTAGGGGTGTATATCGGACGTGGCTGGCCTCTAAGGCAGAGGTGCCGTGGTATGAGTAGTTCTCGTCGCGAGACTACTGGACATACCGATTAATCTTCACAATGGTTCTAAGGACTGTAAATGTGTCTCAAACAGCCTCTGGCAGTCAAGTCGAGCTCCTGGCCTTCCCGTGGCAGAACTGTTTAAACTGACAGGAGAAGGGGCGAGGGCGAATATCTGGCGCCTGAAAACCAGATACTTAGGATAGATGAGTGGCACGTTGGTAGCTCATCTGCCGCTGTTGGCGAGATTTTTCAGCTGCCGTGCGTGGAGCGGTGTTCCTCCCGGCATATGAAGAAAGGTGCAAATGAGGTTGTTGCGCAGCATCACTGCGGAAAAGATGGTAGAAAGGATAAAGCGAAGCAAACAGTAAAATCACGGCACCTCTGGTCTGGAGGTCGGCCACGTCCTGAGTGCAGTCATATCGGGTGAAATGCATGAACCGGCTTGTCCCAGAGGTTAAGACACTGCTGGCGAGACTCTTCAAATGCCGCGCGTGGAGTGAAGCTCCTCCCGGTCAAGGAAGAAATGCGGAAAAGAAATAAAGGTTGCTGTGCTTTGCCGATGGGAAAGGTGGTGCAAAGGATAAAGTGAAGTTTAATCGGTATGTCCAGTAGTATCGCTACGAGAGCTATACATACCACGGCACCTCTGCTCTAGAGGCCAGCCACGTCCGAAATACACCTACACTAGTGAAATATGCCTAAACCGGCACACACCAGGGGTGGAACTTGATGGCTAGACATGTCATGCCACCTCCGTTCTAGAGGTCGGTCACGCCTGATATACACCCATACTTGTGAATTTTGCCTAAACCGGCTCACACCAGGGGTGAATCTTGAAGGCTCTGCATGTCACAGTACCTCTTCTCTAGAGGTCGGTCACGTCCCAAACACGCCCATGCTGGGATAATATGCCTAAACCGGCTCAACCCAGGGGTGGAAGTCACTAGTGGCGAGGATTCGTCCTCCTGGACAAAAGCTCCATCCTGGTCACAACTAGGAAGGGTAGCGGCCACGACCGCAAAATGCTGAAATCGGAGACACTGGACCAGGGCAGTCTAGATAAGCAACCACCTCTCATCCAGCGGGGATGTTTGCGTATCCTATTCACGCTGAGGTTTTCCGGTGAGAAAGTCCAACTCTGGACTGGATGGGCGACCACCTCTCACCCGGCGGTGATACACGGGTATCTCAAAACACGTCGAGGTTTTCCGGTGAGAAGGTCCAACTCTGGCCTGGGTGGGCTACCGCCTCTCACCCAGCGGGGATGCACTGATATCCTAAACACGTGGATCTCGTGTGGTCCTTTCGGGGAGACCACGGGACCTAAAGAGAACCACAGGCGTAAATTCAGTAGGATCACAGTGCGGTTTTGGTGGTAGAAGCGAAGAAGAAGAAGAATCTTCACATTATCCTTTCCATCACCTTTTCACAGCGACGCCGCTCGGCAACTCTAATCGCATTTTCTTCATTGGCCGGGAGGAGTTTCAACCTACACGAGGCAGACGAAGAATCTCGCCAGCAGTGTCTTAGTTTAACTCCTGAGTTAAGCCCGTTCAGGCAATCCATCCGGTATGGGTGCACATAGGACGTGGCCGACCTCCTCAGCAAAGGTTCCGTGATCTGAGCAGTCCTGACCTCGAGACTACTGATTACTTCACTTAATCCTTTATTTCAGCTTTTCCACGGTGGCGCCGCGCGGGGACCCCATTCACACCTTTCTTCACTGGCCAGAAGGAGCCCCACTCCACGCATGGCAGCTGAAGAATCTCGCAAGCAGCAATCTTGGGAATAAGGAGGATGTTTAATTGGAAGCTGCATTCGTGAATGGCAGCCATTGTAACCGCCGACTTGCGAACTGGAGCATTGTCTTGCTGAAAGATGACTCTTATCGTCAATTTCCCTCGACGTTTTTCCTTCAATCTGGCCACCAGTTGCTTCACAAGATTAGCGTAATAGGCCCCGGTGACCGTTCTGCTTTTTTGAAGATAGTCTACCAATAGCACACCTTCTGAATCCAAAAAGATGGAAGCCATCACTTTGCCTGCAAACAGAACCACCCGTGCTTTCTTTGGAGGCGGGGATCCATGATGTTTCCACTGCTTTGACTGTTCTCTGGTTTCAGGTTGAAAATGATGAACCCAAGTCTCATCCATTGTCACAAATTGCTGAAGAAACTTTTCAGGATCTGCAGAAAAATGGCTAAGATTGTCTCTTGACATGTTGAGACGCTGTCGTTTGTGATCAGTTCCAAGAAGTTCCTGATCCCATCGAGCAGAGACATTTGTCATTTGAAGATCATTGTGAATAATGGCATGAACACGTTCCTGGGAGATGCCCAGCTCAGTAGCAATGTACCGCTCAGTTAGTCGTCGATCCTCCATTATCATGTCATGGATTCTGCCGGTGGTTTCATCATTGGTTACCGTTCTTGGTCTTCCTGAACGGGATCATCTTCCAGACTCTTTTCCTTCCATGTTTGAACTGAGCTGCCCATTTCTTCACTGTGCTGTAAGAAGGGGCACTCTCCCCTAGAGTCTCTACCATATCCTCATGGATCTCCTTCGGTGATAAGCCCTTGATGCAGAACTAGCGAATGACTGTTCGGTGATAAATTGTATCCATTTTCTCAATTTCTGCCACCCCTTACCACTTCAGTAGCCTGTTGCAGTTAATTTCTTGAAACTTGGTGTTTAATCTTACATTAACCTGATCTACAAATGCACCTAGTATCAACTGTGTGTTTCAAGTATTTGTACCTTGGGCCGCGAACTTATCAATCACTCCTCGTATTTCTCTTCAACTCTGAAATAGCATGTTCAATTTCGGCCTTGCTGGGTGGTTCTACATTGATGTCTAGAGTATTCTCTGCTGCTGGTATCTCCTCTGTTTCTGTTGGTGCTGGGCTATTCAGGACTCCGCTGAAGTATCCCACCCATCTTTGCATTTGGTCTTCTTCTGATGTTACTACTTTGTTTTTTTATGGGCTTTTCTACCCTACATAGTCTATTTGCCAACTTCTTGGTTATTTCATACATAGCTCTCATGTTTTTTTACCAGCTGCCTGTTCTGCCATATTATCAAAATAGGCCTGTCTGTCTTTCTTTACGGTTTTCCTAACCTCTTTATGGGCCTAATTGTATTCTATCTGAGCTGAGGCCTTTGCTGTTCTTGTTTTACTGTCATTTATTTTTACTTTCATGGGTCCTTCTGTCTATCTTCTTCAGTGTTTCCAGTGTAACCTACTCCTTGTGCTGATGTTTATTATCTATTCATTTCTCTCGCTATCATGGCAGCCTTTCCACTTTCATACATTGTTCTAACATTCCAACATGCAATGGTAAAAGGTGTCCTGGTACTCAGGATGTCGGTTCTGCAGCTTCCTTTCGGCTTTGACTGCACAACGTCACGCGCTCTGTTATCAGAGTCCCTTCCTTTTCCAAGACAAAGTTTCCTGGTTTTCCTCTCAGTGTTTCTGTAATGCTCTGTGTGTGTGTGTGTGTGTTTTTTAACAGAGAACAGGTCGTTGGCCTATCCCCCCAACCTCCTTAGTCACCTCTTACGACATGCGTGGAAGTGGCAGTGGTTCTGTTCTTTTCTCTCCAGGGGCCCTGGTAACCACACGGGTGAAAAGTATCATTGCCTGTTTGTAATATTTGGCTTAAGCTCGTATGATCCTTATTAGATGTAATTTCACCTCCCTCTCACTCTCTCGTTCGTTTCCAAATATTATGCCTACTCCAAACTCAGCCGAACAGTGATTCTGTACTTTTCACCAGTTCTCAAAATTTCCTGTGAATGTCTTATTGGTTTATCTGTCTCAGTTTTAAGACTGCACATTTTCCAAATATTTACAAATAAGTAAACAAATGCACATGGTATCACTGCCATAAAGCTGTAGAAAGTAGCTTCAATATATAACAAACAGCGGAAGAGGCAATATTTACTGATATGACAATTTCGTGACCTGGGGTTCAAAAACAATCTCGGCAGATGGAGAGTATCAGGGCATAACACACTGGGTTACATGATTGATCGACGGTCAGTGACTGGAATGAAAATAGTACAGGGAGCTAAAAAAATAAGTGATGCAACCCTATATTATATATATAATATAGGCGCACACACTGTAATATAAGATATTTTTTTCGTAAGCAAATAGAAGTCAACATGGTCCAAGCTGGTTTTAGAAGAGGAAGAATAACAAGAGATCATATATTTAATATACGAGGAGTGATTAATAAGCTTTCGGCATAAGGTACAAATGCTTGAAACACACCGTTGATATTAGGTGCATTTTTAGATCAAGTTAATGTAAGATTAAACACCAAGTTTCAAGAAATTAACTGCAACCAATTTTTTGTTGTTGTACAGTCTACTAAAGTGGTAAAGGGTGGCAGAAATTGAGAAAATGAATACAATTTATCATCGAGCAGTCATTCGCTAGTTCTGCATCAAGGGCTTATCACAGAAGGAGATCCATGAGGATATGGTAGAGACTCTAGGGGAGAGTGACCCTTCTTACAGCACAGTGAAGAAATGGGCAGCTCAGTTCAAACATGGAAGGAAGAGTCTGGAAGATGATCCCGTTCAGGAAGACCAAGAATGGTAACCAATGATGAAACCACCGGCAGAATCCATGACATAATAATGGAGAATCGACGACTAACTGAGCGATACATTGCTACTGAGCTGGGCATCTCCCAGGAACGTGTTCATGCCATTATTCACAATGATCTTCAAATGACAAATGTCTCTGCTCGATGGGATCAGGAACTTCTTGGAACTGATCACAAACGACAGCGTCTCAACATGTCAACCATTTTTCTGCAGATCCTGAAAAGTTTCTTCAGCAATTTGTGACAATGGATGAGACTTGGGTTCATCATTTTCAACCAGAAACCAGAGAACAGTCAAAGCAGTGGAAACATCATGGATCCCCGCCTCCAAAGAAAGCACGGGTGGTTCTGTTTGCAGGCAAAGTGATGGCTTCCATCTTTTTGGATTCAGAAGGTGTGCTTTTGGTAGACTATCTTCAAAAAAGCAGAACGGTCACCGGGGCCTATTACGCTAATCTTGTGAAGCAACTGGTGGTCAAATTGAAGGAAAAACGTCGAGGGAAATTGACGATAAAAGTCATCTTTCAGCAAGACAATGCTCCAGTTCACAAGTCGGCGGTTATAACGGTTGCCATTCAGGAATGCAGCTTCCAGCTTCTTGAACATCCTCCTTATTCCCAAGATTTGGGCCCTTCGGACTATTACCTGTTTACCAAACTAAAAAAAGCAGCTCAGTGGTCGTAAATTTGCTTCAGATGATGACGTCATTCATGCTGTAGACCACTTTCTACTGGCACAAGATGCTTTTACAAAGAAGGGACCCGTATGCTCCAGGATCGTTGGACTTAGTGCATAAACGTGCAAGGGGACTATGTTGAGAAGTAACCCCAAAAAGTTGTCCACAAATAATCCGTTGTACCTTATGCTGAGAACTTATCAATCACCCCTCGTATGTTAGTCTGTAAGAATAGTGAAGAGCAAACCTATATTTCGAAGAAAACTAAATTGATGACAACTGACTAAACAAATAAGGCAGCTGAAATATGTATCAATGAGGAAAAATTGGAAGAGGTGGAGAGTTCTGAATATCTTGGATCATTACTAACTAATAATGGAGATACAATGAGGGAAATTAAAAGGAGAACATCTATCGCTCTTCAAAAAGTAAAACAACTAAAGAACCTGTGGACAGGAATAGACAGAACTGCCAAAAAAAAAAAAAAGATTTTTAAGGGCATGAATCTTTCCCATCGCAACATATGCCTGTGAGACCTGGACACTTAACAAAACAGCTGAGAAACGCATAAATGCCTTTGAATGTAAATGCTACAGAAGAGTTCTTCAAATATCATGGACACAAAAAAAAAAAAAAAACAACCAACAACAAATATATCCATACTACAAGAACTTAATTAATATTGAAGATGGCTAGCTAGTAAAGAGGATTAAGCAGAGAAAGCTTAAATATTTTGGACACATTAAACGTCATGATAATTTAGAGAAGACCGTCTTGGAAGGGTACATAATAGGAAAAAGAAAGAGAGGAAGACCAAGGCGAAGATGGCTACAAGACATCGTTGATAATCTGCAAATGGATGCACCAGCAGCAGGCCATCTTGCCAACAACCGAGAGGCCTACAGGAGTGCTGTTAGGGAAGCAAAGTTCCACAAGGGACATGCAAATAATTGAATGAATATATTCCAGTGGTGAAGAATGCTGAGTAGCGATGGGGTACATGTTGCAGTGTCACGCAACACTTCGGCAGTTATTCTTGGATGCAGGATGCCTGCTCAGAAAGGTACGGTACACTTGGTCCAAACAAATTGTCCAGCACACGGCTGTACACTGTTGCAAACGAACATTAAGAAGTGTCGATGCAATCCCATGAGAAACATTGTAATGGGTGTTCAAGAACATGATTAACCACGTTCACTTGTGTGAAACACAGAATGGAGGTCACTTCCAGCATTTACTATGAAATAAGTAGTTCTCCTATAGGGTTGCGTCACTTTCAGAACATCTTGTATAAAACAAAGTTCAATACCTGCCTCCTTTCAAAAGAGGGACTTTGGGGGGAAATATATATTAGTGATTTTTCATTTTGTTATAAAACCGACAATTAACACCACCACCACAATCTTCAGGTGCCGTGCCGACTGGCGTTGGCTATATATTTCTCCAGAGTGCACGATCCTTCATGCAGGGCATTAGCTCAGTTGTTGATCTCTTCTTACACCATATCATCAGACTGTCCAGTATTTCTCTTGGTATTCCCCTGGGTCTTCTTCCCTCTATTTTTCCTGTTGTTATAATATTTTCAATGCCCACTCTTCTCATTGCATGCCATAGGAAAGTCCATTGTCTCTCTCTTATTTTTTTTTTTGACAAGATTTTTTCAATCTCCAAGTCTTCTCAAACAAATTCTCCGTTAGTTATTTTTGCTGTCCAGCGACTTCGCAACATTCTTCTAATAAACCACATTTCTACAGCTTCCAATGACTTTTGTGCAGACCTGCCTCTTGTCCATGATTCACTTCCACATAACAAGATAGGTTCAGTATAGCATTTTAGGACTCGTTTTCTAACATTCATTGATAAGGATGTGTTGGATAATATGTTTCTCATTCTCTGAAATGCAGCCTTTGCTTGGCCTATTCTGTAATTAGCACCAAATTTATATATATAAGTCTTTGACGAAGGTTATCACCGCTGTCCCGCGACAGAAAGTATTCTTGCCTGTTTGTAATAGTTGGCTTAAGCTCATTTGAGCTATTAAAAATAATAAATTATTTTAAAGAATATTGTAATCTGGTACACGAGGCAAACAATCGATGAGCATTTTATTGATCAAAACAATATCGAAACGTTTAATGACTTGTATGATAAAATTGTTGCTTATACTTATTGAAAACGACGTAGAAATCAATCGGCCAGAAGAAGTATGCATTTTTTATGGCGCAAAAGTATCGGAAACAAGTATTTGGTACGGAGACGTTTTTTTACGTCTGCATGGATGGAAACATCAATACGACAGTTATAGTTTCACTTTGGATGAACATTTTCAATCGGTTCTTGAAAGGATAATATAAGGTTTGACAAACATGAACGTAAGCTATATTACTTTGAGCATCGAGACGTTAGATATGTCAGAAGTCAGTGTTCGTACTATCATCGACGGTTTCTGCTAATATCTGATTTATTGTCCTAGTTTTGCTGGATAGCGCCCAAGAATTATAAACTGAAATGCTAATTAATGTTGCTAAACCTTTTAAAGCAACAAACAGTATATGCGAAGTTTATATTTAATAGAGTGCTTTAAGTGGAAGCGGAGCTAGATTCAACAACTATGCAGATCATGGACATACGAACAGGAACGCATGTCTCTTTTCCTAGAATATTTCTTCTGACATGAAAATTAAATTTGCGTGCTCCATAAAGCACTGAACTTTTTAGTCACCCTTGGCACACAGGTACTAAAGGTGAAAATAAATAACGCAGTGAGTTATTGCGTGGGGAGTGTTAGGTCTTAGTAGGTGTTTAAAAATAGAATTTACATAATTTTACATCGCGACCATTATTATTATTTTTTTCAATGCAAATCTAACAATAATAGAGTAATTGATACACGTAAAGCGTTATACAGGACATCATGTAAGTGATTAACTGTTGTAGAATCATAGGTCCAGAGGCCTACATATTACTAAAGTT
The DNA here is from genome assembly GCA_009760885.1 of Achatina immaculata. NCBI lineage: Eukaryota > Metazoa > Mollusca > Gastropoda > Stylommatophora > Achatinidae > Lissachatina > Lissachatina immaculata. Next base: position 16,435,127 of record CM019719.1, read on the forward strand.
CCATATTGCATATTGTGATACTATTATTGCTGTGTATCATTCAGTCAAATGTGCTTCATTTATGATGGTTACTGCCTAAATTATATATGATTTATAAGCTCTTGTAAGATAATATGTACACATATGTATAACCATAGTCGGTTTGTTATTTCTTGTTACTGCTTAAGTAATGTTTTGTCATCCTTCAGTCCTGTTGCACCACAGTAGAGAAATCATTTACAAGATTATGTGGCATATTCTGGACTTTATATTTCTTATCAGTTTAGCTGGCAGAATAACATTAATTTATTATTAATTCAGTTGGCAGTATAACAATAATTTATTACTAATGTATGCAGCAGCTTAGCAATAATTTGGTGCTAGTGTTGTTGGCAGCATAACAGTAATTTATTTCTTGTATAGTAATAATTTGTTTTCAGTATAGTTAGCGGTATAACAGGTTATATTAAATAGATTTTGTTACATTATTGTGGAAGATAATTATAAATGAGTCACAAAGATGTTGGCACTGGAACTAGAGTGTGATACATAACAGTTCTAGTAGTTCTCAGTGGTCAGTTCCTTTTATGGAATGTTACTTTTCTCTCACAAAAAACAATGACAAGTACATGACAGAAGAAACAGAATCAACTCAGGAACAAAGAAAAGTGCTATGTGATGGTAAAACTATAGAACACTAATTTGGCAATGAATGTGTGCACTATAGCTTTAACATACCTGACAATGTGAAATTTATCAGTGTTTTGGAAAGTTAAATATAGATAAGATAGGACGTTCGTAAGGATAAAAAAAAACAAAACAACTATATATTACAGGTGGGCCTCGGAAACGTGACGATTTTCAGTATCACATTAACAGTGTGAAATATAACTTAGTTATTTTTTTTGTTATATGAAGATAGCAAACAGAATGCAATTTGAGTATATTTTGTTATCTTACTAATTTTTTAAACAGCACATTTGCCAGATGTTCTCTGCATCAGTCTGTCATGTAGGGTGGGCTAAGGGAACCTGACAATCCTTAAAGAGCAATAGGTTGGCAGTGCTGACATTTAGGTGGGAAGCAAACTCATTGCTTGTATTACAGATGCCGTTTAAGCGACAGTGAAGCAGCGGCTTGTGTACACCATGCCTTTACGATAGAAAAGTTCTTAAAAAATTGTGAAAATTCCTGTGTCCCACTCTATTGAAAAAAGGAAGCAGCCATGAATAAGGCATGAAATAGACTCCAATCAATAAAGCAGAAAGTTAAACATCAACAGTCCGCTTCTCTTAGAAGTTTAAACTTACATGAAAAAAAAAAAAAAGCAGTTTAAACTGCACAAGGAAAAATGGCACAAACTCAGACCTGGAAATTAGATGTGTGCTCGCTGTCGGCGAGATTCTTCAGCTGCCGTGCGTGGAACGGTGCACCTCCCGGCCAATGAAGAAAGGTGCAAATGGGTTGCCACGCAGCACCACTGCGGAAAAGGTGGTAGAAATGATAAAGCGAAGCAAACAGTCAAATCATGGCACCTCTGGTCTGGAGGTCGGCCACGTCCTGAGTGCAGTCATATCAGGTGAAAAGCATGAACTGGCTTGTCCCAGAGGTTAAGACACTGCTGGCGAGACTCTTCGAATGCCGCGCGTGGAGTGAAGCTCCTCCCGGTCAAGGAAGAAAATGCGGAAAAGAAATAAAGGTTGCTGTGCGGCGCCGACGTGAAAAGGTGGTGGAAAGGATAATGTGAAATTTAATCGGTATGTCCAGTAGTATCGCTGCGAGAGCTACACATACCATGGCGCCTCTGCTCTGGAGGCCGGCCACGTCCGAAACACACCTACACTGGTGAAATTTGCCTAAACCGGCACACACCAGAGGTGGAACTTGATGGCTAGACATGTCATGCCACCCTAGAGGTCGGTCACGCCTGATATACACCCATACTGGTGAATTATGCCTAAACTGGCTCACACCAGGGGTGAATCTTGAAGGCTACGCATGTGCAACGAAAACCACGGTATCATGCAATCCCACTTCTGAGACCCACCAAGAATACAGGCTCAAGCCCTGCGATACTCTGAACTTCTTGTGGTCCTCTCAGGGATCTCGTGTGGTCCTTTCTCACGGGACCTAACGAGGACCACAGGCATAAATTCAGTAGGATCACAGTGCGGTCTTGGTGGTAGAAGCGAACGAAGAAGAAGAAGATGTGTGCTGACAGGAAAACCACAGGTTGAATTTGTCTCGTCTTGTCTCATTCCTCATGTTCCCTAATGTGTTCCGGGGAAAAAGGATTTCTTGATAAGACCTAGTAGTTTGTTTAATATCTTATATCTTATATCCTTCCCGTGCCGTTAAACATCACACAGGGCTCGCAAAGTAGTTCGCCAATTTTTGCTGTCTTCGGCGAGTCTTTCAACCTCATCAAAGGATTTTATGCCTGTTAATTTGGCCTCTCTTAATAATGTCCTATTCAGAGTTTCACGCGGTCTGCCTCTTTTTCTTCGGCCTGTTGTGTTCCACTTGATAGCTTGTTTTGGGATTCTTTGATCATTTCTTCTCATCAAGTGACCAACATATGTCCATCTCCTTTTCCTGATCACCCATGAGACTGGTTGTTGTTCAGTCATCTGTCTTATCTCTGCATTGTTCTTGAATTCATTCCACTTGATACAGAGTATTTTCCTTAGGCATTTGTTTTCAAAAGAGTCTAATTTCTTTAGTTGTTTTCCAGCTTTCGCATGCATAAATGAGGGTGGATATTACATTTGAACTGAATAGTCTTGACTTGGTTTTTGTGCTTATAACTTTTGAATTCCATATGTTCTCAAGATTTTTGAAGATTGATGCTGCTTTTGCAATTCTGTCAAAATTGTTTAATATAAAGGGTATATTTAAAATTTCTGCTGTTTTCTCCGTCCCTTATGTGGGCAGCTTTTCCCTCTGTTTGCTGCCATTCTAAATATAAGTCCTTTACATGATATACTGTCTGTCTGTAGTCATGTAACAGGGCCAGATAATTTCATTTCTTACTTCTGGGTGTAGTGTACTACTGTTGTTGCAACTGTTGCTGCTCCAACTCTTGTACTGGTGGCATCATTTGTGATCTTTATCTTATATTCTTACATTTAGTATTAGGATAAATTTATTATTTCATTCTTATTTTCCTCACATCCAAGTATGTCCAGAATTAAAGGTGAGAATGTACTCAAGAAATGTCAGTGTTTAAATGCTCTGCACTGAAGAGATGTTATTTGATGTTGGTAAAGAAATAATATATATAATTATATATAATATAAATCAACCAGTTGTGCAATACTGGATGGTTGACCGACCAGACACTATTAGGGCATACTTCCTCTGTGACAACACCAGGGATTAAGTAGCAAAGAAAACCTCAACACTGACGTCCTGAAATCGGTGCTCATTATCATCAGTATGAGTGGAATTTTCATCACATTTCAAATTCCTTCACAAAATAAACGCAACATTTTCCAGTTTCAGCCCAATGCTGGTTAGTGTCCTGTCCCTATTTCAGATTTTTCTGTTGTCACATAACTGTTGTAATTTATTAATACATTTTTCACAAACTGGTTCCAAGTACCATATTCCATTATAAAGCAAATTGTCACATTTATTATCAGTATTTCCTAACTGAACTGTCAGTCTGTTTCATGATTAGTTTTTTTTAAAAAGTATTCAGGACTGCGCACAGCAGGTTTCATATAAGTTACCCCCCTTGTACATTTTACAGAAGAAGGGCACATTATTTTCTTAAGTCTCATTATCAGCTTACTTTATCATTCCTCTCCTACTGTGAAATGTGGAGAGGAGATGCATTTGGCATTTTTTGGTCAAATGGGTGACCTCAGTGATAATTATGCTATAATTAGCAAGTATCTGTCTGATATCATCCATCTCTTTCTAGGTCATCCTCTTGATCTGTGTCCTGTAGTTCTTTGATGGCAGGCTCTTGTGGCTGACTGTATCATTCTCATTAAGAGGCTGAACCATTTGATTCTTACCTTCTTTATGTGTAGTAGACATGATGTAGTTCCTGCCATCTGTCTTGTGGTGTCATTTCATAACTTGCCAAACTTGGTGACATTTGTGCTTTCCTAAGACATCTCATTTCACATGTGGTTATTTTATTCTGTTGTTTCTTAGTAAATGCCTATGGTTGACATTGGTAATACTACAGCAGTATTCTCTTAACTATGGGATATAAGCAGTATTGGTACTCAGGAGACAGTTAATAGAGTGAGTACCCTTGTTTGAAAGGTATTTTGGTTGAGAGTGTAAGCGGGGGTTTTGAGATAAGCATGCAGCATGGAAAAAACTGAATGGTAGGGTTAGTATAAATACTACTCATGATTAGAAAAAAGGGAGCCTCACTTGTTTTAATGCAGATTGAGCCTTACGGTGTGTTAGAGAGAGAGTCTCGGTCAGGTAGAGTTTTCAGTAGTAGCAGTTTTTGGTAGAGGCAAGTTAAGTTAAGATGTAGGATTTAGTTTTTGAGATAGCTGAAGTTGTTCGGTTGGAAACATAAGTATGGTTTTTATTGTAAAGTTTTCTCCCATATGGTGTAGTTTTCTCACGCTGGGAATTGTCTTTGTAAACGTCTTACCAGCCTGATGGTCTACGTTTCCATCCTCATAATTTCTCCCTCATTTTTCCCATCAATAAACTTGTGTTGTCTGAATATAAAAACTGCACCACTGGCTTTGTTGAAACTCTCACTGTTTGACGAGTTTTGCTATGTTGGGAGACTTGTCAAGTTCAGTTAAGTTGTTGTATCAGTATTATTCTGTGGAGTGAAAGCCTGGGAGTCTTGTTGGATTTTCTTAGTGTGTAACAGAGAAATTTAGGTTGTCTTATAACACCAACAACAAGTAATTTCTAAGATGAAAGGAAAATTGTACTCCACAAGAAGACTAATCACCCAGTAGAATATGGGTTCATTTGAGTTACAGCAAATCATATTCCTCAGTGGCACATTATACTATTTTAATACAGTGTTGGTATGAATATGCTATTAGTTTTCTCTTAGTTTCAAATAGGATGTTGGGTTGTGTAACCAGTGGGGATAGCTGGTATGCTGCAGCATTGGCTCTTTGTGTTCTAACATCAGTTTCTTTACCAAGCTTCCCATCTTCTGTGAACATGCATCCGATATACTTGAATTCTTTCACTTGTTGTATTTTGCCATCTTCAGTATTTTAAATATATATAATTTCTCTCTCTGAACCTTAAGTGCCCAGGGCACATGGGGCTTCCGCAAGGGTTTTCCACAAATGCCTGTCCTTTGCCTTTTTTTCTGCTCTTGCCCAGGTGAGCCCTCTATTGCTCAACATCCTCTCTGTTCTTCTCCATGTCTCTTTTGGTCTACCCTTACTTCTGTTCTCCTGTGGTGTCCACTTTAGTGCTATTTTTGGTAGTGAGTTGTCAGTCATTCAGAGCACGTGTCCCAACCATTGCCAGCGTCTTTCCTCAATAATTGGTGTCAATGGCTTCATCTGCATTTCTGTCAACAAGATGTTATTTCTTATGGTGTTTGGCCAAACTATTTTCTAATTCTTCGTAAACATTTAGTCTGGAAAGAATTCAACTTGTTTTCTATGGTTTTGGTGATTTTCCAGCATTCACTTCCATAGAGTAGTACACTTAGAACATTACTCTTAAATATCCAGATTTTCATATTCATGCTTAATTTTTTTTTATTTCCATATAGTCTGCAGCATTGCAAAAGCCTGGTTTGCTCTAGTGTGTCTGCTGTTGATGTCCTCTGTGCTGTCTCCGTTTTCTACTACTCTGCTGCCAAGGTATACACATTCATTGACCTCCTCCACTAACTTGCTATCTACTCTGAGTACATTTCTGTTGTTCACATTTTGCTTCATTAACTTTGTCTTTCCAACGTTGATCTTTAGTCCTATGTTGTTTGCATTCTGAGTTAGCTTGTTTATTTTATCTTGCATATCTTTGTGGCTGCTTGTTAGTAGACAAATGTCGTCTGCAAAGTCAAGGTCCTCCAGCACTGTGTCAGAGGTCCATTGTAATCCTCTGCGTTTGTCTGATGTTGCCTCCTTCATTAACCAGTCTACTGCCAAGATAAATAATGTTGGTGATATTACACATCCCTGTTTCACTCCTGTTTGTACCCTAAAGCTGCAGAAGGTATGTTCTCCACAGATCACTTTGCAATGAAAACCCTCATATAGGGCTTTGATTACATTCACCATCTAATGGGGGAGGCCATTAGAAATCTTAGGATTTTCCAGTGCATCTCTGTTGACACTGTCAAAGGCTTTCTCAAAATCTATAAACAATACATATGTTGTGCTATACCACTCATTTGCCTGTTCTAATATTTGTCTAAGTACAAATATGTGGTCTATGCATGATCTTCCTTTCCTAAATCCTGCCTGCTCTTTCCGAAGGTTTCGGTCAAGTGCTAGTACAATTCTGTTGTTTGATTGTTGAATGATTATTCTGCAAAATACTTTACTGGTGAGTGGCAGTAGGGTAATGCCTCTCCAGTTCCCACACTCTCTGAGGTCACCCTTCTTTGGTAGTTTTAATATATATAATTTAAATACATATATAAGTGGGATTTTGCTTGATTCGTCACATATTCTGAACCGAGAGTTGGGCATAAGGGCTAACAACCTTATCCTGAGACCCATCTTGAGGTGACTTTAGATGGGGAAAAAAGGAATTGTTATGGAAACTCGCAACAAAACCAAACAAACATCAGACTATACCAACTCCGAAGAACTCAGACAAGGATTGAAAGAATGCATTTGTCTGCCCCAAATATATGACAAAGATTGGATTCTGGAATGTAAGAACAATGTCAGGACCATCAAAAACTGCCCAAGTAATTCAAGAAATGGATAGATACCACTTAGATGTACTGGGCAACTGTGAAATGCAGCAGCCAGACACAGGGAAAAGAATGGCGGAACCCCTAAGTTAATAATACATTCAGGCAGAGATGGTGGGAAATACCAAGAAGTAGTGGGTATAATTATATCAAATGTAGCAGCAAAGAGCCTTATAGAATGGGAACCAATGAACAGTTGTGTAATAAAAGACATGGAAGAATGACAATCATACAATGTTATGCACCCACGAAAGACGCAAATGATGGAATAAAAGACTATTTCTGTCACCAACTATAACTCATGAACAACACTAAATATGATATCCTAATTGTCATGGGAGAGTTCAACGCCAGGGTAGGAAAAGATAACACTGACATCGAAAAAGTAATGGGGAAAGAAGGAATTGATACAGTAAATCAGACTGGAGAAAGATTAATTGAACTATGTCTAACAGAGGGCATGGTCCTTGGAGGAACAATATTTACACACAGGTACATAAAACAACATGTATATCGCCAGATGATAGAACCAGAAACCAGATAGACCATTTTTGTATTAGAAAGCAGTTCAGAACTTCTCATAGATGTAAGAGCATATAGAGGTGCAGATGTCAACATTGACTGCAACCGTGCATGGGGAAAATAAGACTAAAACTGAAAAGCCAGTGCAAGATATCAGTGCTCCGAAAGATAAACAGCCACAACCTACATGAAGAAAATACTAACAGTAATTTCAATCTGGAACTTAACAATCATTCCACACCACTCAGTGAGGTAGAGGAGATAGATATAGATGAATTATGGAATTCTTACAGCACACCCATAATCACAGCAGCAAAAGCAAATGCTGGACTGCAAAAAAACAAATAGAAAAGCATGGATATAGGAAAACACATGGAAATACGTACATGAAAGATGAGCAGCTAAATTAGCCATGTTGAATGTAAAGACAGATCTTGGAAAAGATTTGGCAAAAGCAACATACAAAGAACTATGTAATAAAGTAAAACCTTCTGCTTAAAGAGATAAAATAGAATACATAGACAATTTGGTGAATGAAGCAGAGAAAGCGTGAAAAATAGGAGACAGCAAATCTCTTTATAATATACATAAGAGGGTAATGGGTAATATTAAATCCAAAGAAGAATCAGTCTTTAACAAAACTGGCATCCTATTAACATCAAGTAAAGACAAAAGCAAAGATGGTCCGAATACTTCCAAGAAATACTTAATCAACCACACTCAAAAGAGTTGATAAACCTTGAAACCAACTTACCAATCCCACAACTAAATGTCAACCTAGATGAAATTACATTGAATGAAGCTGAAACAGTAGTGAATCTAATGGTTAAGAACAAAAGTGCTGGTGGAGATGAAATAACAGCCAAAATGATAAAAGCTGTTAACAGTGACAACATGAGCCAACTACAGAGAATGTTTGGAAAGAGGAAAAGGTCCCTTCAGAATGTAAAAAAAGGAATCATTGTTAAAATACCCCCTCTACACCATCCCTCCCCCCCCCCCCTAAAAAAAAAGGCAACTATAGCAATTGCAATAGTTGGAGAGGAGTAACCTTACTATCACTTGTGTCAAAAGTATTTTGCAAAGTCATTCTGAATAGACTTAAAGTTATAGTGGATACTGCAACGAGAGAAGAATAAGCAAGGTTTCAAAAAAGGAGAAGCTAGCATGGTCAGATCTTTACTCTAAGAATAATACTTGAAGAACATATTGAAAAGCAATAAAACCATTAATCCTGAACTTCATAGACTTTAAAAAGGCATTTGATAGCATACACAGAGATTCATTGTGGAGAATCTTAAGACTATATGGAATACCATCTAAAATTGCCAACATCATTAAGGATCTCTACAATGGATATGTTTGTGCAGCCAACACAAAACAAGGATTAAGTGAATATTTCCAAATTGAAACAGACATGAAACAAGGATGTATACTATCTCCCTTGCTTTTTGGAGTTGCTGTAAACTTCATAATAAAAAAAATGTTGCACAGGTAAAAAGGGCATTGATTAGGTAGATGGGACCCAACTAGAAGATCTTGATTTTGCAAATGACATAACTCTTATCAGTGACGATGTGAATTCGATGCAAGAAAAAACAGATACCCTGTTTTCACTGGTTAGTTAAATAGGACTGGAAATTAACAAGGAAAAAACAAAAATAATGAAACTTCCCATTAATCAGGAAATAACAGCTGGTGAAGAAGTACATCAATTTGCATACCTCGGCAGCTACATATACCAGGATGGTGACACCAGAAAGGAAGTTAGAATTAGAATTGCAAAAAGAATTAGAATTGCAAAAGCAGCATTGACCTTCAAGAATCTTGAGAACATATGGCACTCAAAAGTTATAAGCACAGAAAACAAGCTAAGATTATTCAATTTCAAATGAATATCTGCCCTCACTTAAGCATATGAAAGCTGGAAAACAACTCAAGAAATAGACCACAAATTAGACTCTTGCCTAAGGAAAATACTTGGTATAAAGTGGCATGAATTCAAGAATGCAAAGATAAGGCAAATAAGTGAACAACAACTATGTGACATTTAATGTCATGAGAAGGATTAAGATGTAAAATGAATACTCATTGGGCTTGGTATTCTGATAACTTTCATGACCCCTGTTGTGGCAGTGGTGATTTTCATATCATAATCAATACATTTCTGATGGAGATTATTCACATGGTCTTGTGAACATTGGTTCATTCAGTTCTAGTGGGATTGAGTTTGCTTCTTTTGTTATTCTGTCCATCAGTCAATCAGTCAAGTGCCATGCCGTGCCGCATGGTGTAGGTGATCATTTCTCTCCACAATTCCCTGTCTTTAGACTTGATTATGAGATCTGCCGGTGACTTTCTTCCTAGCCACACTGACAGCCCATCCAGTAACTTCTCTCTCTGTCTTCCTCTGTCTCTTCTTCCCTCAGTTTTTCGATTTGCCACATTGTGTTCTGATTTTCCTCTTCTCAGAAAATGTCATACAAATCTTGCTGTAATTTGCCTTTTAACTCCAGCCTCTCTTAAGACTTCTTTATTGGTTTTCTTAGCTGTCCATGGTACCTTCAAATCCTTCTTATGAACCACATTTCCATGGCCTCCATTTCTCGGTATACTTTCTTATTCATGGACCATGCTTCACATCCATAAAACAAAATTGGCTCGATGTAACATTTAAGTACTCAGAATCTTGTTTCCATTGATATGGATCTGTTGCACAAGATGTTTCTCATTTTCTGGAATGCTGACTTGGCCTGAGCACATCTGCTTTTTAATTCGTTGTGACATTTCCCATCAGCTGTTATAATTGTTCTAAGTACTTGAATCTATCAGTTTGTTTCAGTTCTGTGCCATCAATGGTATTCTTTTCTTTGAGAATACTGCCCACAACTTGTTTCTATTAACCATGTAAGAAGCTTTTTCTTGGTCCACAAAGATGATGTTACTTTCATGGTCACATTCAGTGGCTATTTCACAGGCTTGTCCGAGTGCAGATATTGCATCAGTGCAACTTCTTTCTTTCCTGAGTTCAATTTGTGTTTCGCTCATCATCATTAACAGTTTATTATATCAGTGTAGTTATAGGAAAGGAGATAATCACGAGAAGATTAAAGCAGACGTTTTGACTAGCAATTGTTACCTCCCTTCGGGAACACAACAAAAGATAACTTTAGGTACAAATATAGCAGACGTGACCTGGGTGGTGGGTACAGAAATTTGAGCGAATACCAAAAGCAGACATGGGGAGATGACAGACTTCAAGATGGGAGGACGTGACGTAAACCTAAGGGGACTGACAGAGACAGGAAGCTCTACAAAGATTTGCATAGTCATAAGAAGACCAGGGCAGATGAGAATTAATTGAAGTGTGTAGTGGTCAAGAAGACTGCCCAAGCTGAAACGGCAATACTTGTTCATAAGATTCACAGTAGAATAGCACAACAGGTGTGACTCTCGCTTGACAGTAAATAATGAAATAAGGAATAATTGTGCTTACTGCAGTTCATAGACAGAATTAGCAGAGGACAGTGTTGCATATTTTATTTGTGAGATCTTGCCGATTCATCTTACTTGATTCATCAGTCATCGTAGAGGATTTCCATTTAGTAAAGTTCCTATGTTAGTATTGAAAACTGAACTTTTACTAGATTGTATAATGTCAATGTGAAGTTCTGTGTGTTAATGCAAAGAACCCAGGGAACCCTCTGAAGTAATGAACAATAATTTCAGAAGACCTGTCACTAGTGCATGAGGAGTTATCGTTGCAGTGGTGAGGTCTTGCTGCCAAGTCATTCTCTCTCACTCTTTGGCCAGGCCAAACTTTGTTCTTCTGTACACTGGTGCCATTTTCTTCATTTTCTTCTATACTATGTCCAAACATTGTCTGTCACAAAATTCATTTTCATTATCTACTACACTCAGAGATAAAAAAAAAAAATTGCTGACTCCCTTAGCAACTTGAACTAGCACTGAGATCAGTTTGAAGATATTTGTGCGTAGCTATGTTTACTGCTGTAGTATATATGGGGACCGGCTAGCATAGTGGTTAGAGCATCATCTAGCAACTGAATGGTTGAGGGTTCGAATCCCCAAATGAGTGGGATTTTTTTTTTTTTCTGACCAATACAACCCTGAGGTCGACCCAGCTTCATAAAATGGGTACCAGAGAAAATCTGGGGAGGAGAGGAACTGGTCACCCTACCTCATACACTGATGGCCCAGCATAATGAGGTCTCTAACGCTTCATCCCCTACGGCATTTGCTAAGGGACTGTCTTTACCTTTTGCCTTTAGTATATATAGGGTGTTTTTTAAGTCTCACTACAGTTTCTGTGAAAAAAAAAATTGAAAAATGAAGTAAATGACATCATCACAAAATGTGCTCAGAAAAGTAATTTAATTAGTTACAATAGTGACTACAAGGATACAACGCTGTTTTGGGTTAGCTGGAATGTACCACTGAAATATTCATTATAACAGGTGTTGGAAATGTCCACCATGGCCTTCAATACATGACTGTGCACGTCTCTTCATATTGTCAAATACCTTGTGCAACGTGTCTGTTGTTATTTCTTGAATGGTAATTCTGATTGCTTCTTTCAGGTCCACAGTTGTTTGTACATTATTTTTGTAAACATTTCCTTTCAGCAAACCCCATAGATAATAATCTAATGGATTTAGATCTGGAGAATGAGCAGGCCGAATTCCACAAGATATTATGATTTGCGAACATTTCTTCTAAAAAACCATGTGTTGCTCTAGCTGCGTGTGCAGTTGCACTATCTTGATGGAACCACGCTTCTTCAATTTCACGTTCATTCAGCTGTTCTAAAAAAGGTTCCAGATTGTCAGTACGGTACAGATCGGCATTTATAGTGTTGTTGAAGAAAATTTGTCCAATTAAACATTTTCTACTGATGGCACGCCATACCTCAGTTTTCACATTGTGTGGCGGCGCTTAATGAAATGCATTGGGATTAACACTGCTCCAAATATGATTATTTTGGCCATTAACGTATCCAGATAGATGAAACCAAGCTTCATCAGAGAAGAATGTTAAATTGAGAATTGACTCGTCTTCTTCAGCTAAAAATACTTGAAACCACATGAGTAGTTGACTCTGGATTGATTGTCACACTCTTTTAGTTCAGACACAGCAGAAATCTTGTATAGATGAAAATTTAAATGATGTTTAAGAATTTTGTGCACTGTGCTCAGTGATACGTTCACTCCTTGCGACATTTTCCTTAAGGACTTGAATGGACTTTTCAGGATTCTGTCTTGGATATCTAGACATTTTTCTTCAGACACAGCAGGCCTACCAGATCGCGGAGCATCTTCCACAGTTATTCAACAAATTTCTAACTGTAGTGTGATGAGGAGGTTGTTTATCAGGAAAATTTGCTATAAATCTTTGAACAACCATCCGTGTGTATCGACTGCCATTTTGAAACACTTGTTCAACCAAAAAATTCTTTCTTCTATTGATAACACCATTCTGTTTTGAGTGCAAAAAATTACTTCAGCAGATGGCAACCATTCACTGCATTTTTCTTCACGATTGACTGTGCATCACATTTTTTTTAATGGCGTCATTTTCTTCATTTTTACATAGACTGTGTAGTGAGACTTTAAAAACACCCTGTATATATTTTTAAAAATGTTACCTCAAAGCCATGCTTATTTATAAAGAACACTTCTAGGAGAAAGACTAAGAACTCATGTTGGGTTATTTAAAATTAAAATTAAAAATGAAACAATTTAAACTTGTGTAATGTAGAGTTATGCTTGTGAAATTACATTAAGAATAAGAGTGGGTGCAGTGTGCAGCTCATGAAATATAATTAGCTGATGAATGATTGATTAATTATCGCCATCCAATCAGTGTGACCCCTAACTGACATGCTAGCTTCATGTTTGGCAAACCATAGCTGACCAAGACCCTGTTTCATCTCTCTGTTGGTGACTCCAGTAACAGGCCTAGCCTAGCCAGTGAGGCAGGCTTAGGTAATGTGGTGGAGCCTGCTAAAGAAGTACTCCATGCTCCCTGCTTTTTCAGGTCCATTCAGGGACTGAAAAATAGCTGCTGTAACACACACACACCCCCCCCCCCCAAGTCTGATATGATGCTGTGTCTCAGTGCCTTCACATTAGCTGCAAAGAACATCGGGCTTGCAGTTCCAGGGAGATAGAAGAACGCTAACCTTGTCTGAAAGATATTTTGTGTGTGTTTTTAAAGGATATAAAAGCTGGCCAAGTTGCAAAGCAACTACTACAAAATCCTCCGGGAAAACTTGTGTTACATCAGCTTGACCAATGGGGTAGGGATCGTTATGTTTCCTGTGGTTCAGGAACTGGTTGAGAAACATGCTTCAGCATTTCATGGAAACTTAGCAAGGACATAACTGTGTAATGTCCCTTAAATGTGATGTCTCTTTATGTCCAGTTCTTCATTGTGCCATCAGTTGGGAAGAGTTAGGATATACTTCACTTGCTAATGACAGTTTAATTCTGTGCTTGGGATGATAGTTAAGGAGTTTCATGTAGTATCACATTTTCATTTTTGTTTTCAAATATTTAATCAGATTTATAACATGACTTGTATGTTTGAGAAGTTTTTAAGAAAGTGAAGTGTGTCCTCAAATGTCTAATCATTTTCTGTGTACACAGCTTATTGTCTGTATCTGCAGTTCTGTTTCTTTGATAAATTGGCCCTTTTTTGTGTGTGTGTGTGTATAGAACTATAGCTTCTTTGGTAGTTTCATTGAGCCAGTAGGTTTGCCTCAGTGTTACTTGGTGCGGTTTTGGAGAAATCCTTGAGAGTAATTTAGACAGATTATAAATTGTAGAGTAGTTAATTTATTGCGGTTATTCTTATTTAATAACCACTTGTATCATCAACAGAGTCACGTGCTGAAGGACAGTGGTTTATGTGGTAATACTCTGGAAGATTCTTATCAATGAAGGCTGTATGTGGTCTTTACAATGGGAGATGAAAAAAGACAGAAACGTGAAGAACGAATTAAACCCCATTTACCAATTCTGAGGTTTGTTTACTCTTTGTTAGCTGTTGTTGTTTTTTCTTACTAGTGGTATACAGTGCTAGAAATCCATCAGTGCCATTAGCTGTTTTAACGTTGTTCAGTCCTACGGTACTGCATGTGTCAAAGAAATTTAAACAAATTGTAATAGTTTTTGATAGAAGAAATTACTTTTGTCATCAGAACCCATGAAAAAAATCTATCAAGACGCGTTCTTACCTCAATTCTTTTACCCGCTCTTGTGTGGGTGTGGTCTAAGAAATCTAGTGAAGAAAGCCACAGAGCAGTCTCTCATCCCATACTAAATCCACATTCATATTTTTTCACCATAATAGAAGCCTCTGTTTCAGTGCCTCTTAACCTAGGGTCAGTGGACCCCCAGCATGGAAGAATTTTGGGGGTTGAAGGACCAACAAATTGATTGGCCCAATTAAAGAAATATAATGGCAGAAATAAAAAAAAAACATTGACCAGGTCATGGCAAGAAAGCTAGATTAATGGAAGTGAGAAATTTAGTTACAGTAGATATCAGTTCCAAACTTTTTCATGTCACTGACCACTAAAGCAAGTGATAATTTGCCAAAGTCCCATTAATTCTTTGTCCTGTAGGATTAAATTTAACTTTTCAAAACTTCATTATCTTGAGAACTTACACAAAAGTAAGATTAAGTGTAAAATGTGTAGGTGGATGCACAACATAAAGTAGTGGACTGGATTTGGGTTGGCTTGGTGCACTGTTAAAACAAAGGATAGACCAAGTTGGAGAGCTGGCGCATCCAACCTTCTGAGAAGAGATGGCACAAGATGATGGCAGGATTGCTACATGAATCTGCACAGTATCTTTTAAGGGGTACATTTCATATGGTTTGAACTGAAGACCTGAAAAAGTATTACGCTTATATTTTGACAAATATATATGTTACTTTTTTCCAGGAATAATGGAGACCCCAAGATCAGCAACAAGGTATGATTTTCATTTTCTTTTAAGAAAACATATTGGAAGAAAGATAAACACAAAGATAAAGTGAGAGAAAGAGCTACTGAATGTGAGGATTGGTGCAGTTTTTCTGGCTGAAGGCAGCAGGTTCTATTCCATCAACTGTTGTCCTACATGTAACCCAGCCATAAAAATGAGTACTCTGCATGGTGTGTCGAGGAAAAATTATCTCTGAAAATGGAGGACATCTACCAGCATAGTGAGACATACTGGATCACCACATATATGACTGTCGGTAGAGGAAGGGAAAATAGGTTATGTCCATTTGCCGTAAGTTTAAGAGGCTTTGCTGGAGTCCACAGATGAAAAAAAAAAATTTTTTTAAATACTTAAAATACAGGGTAAAGAGAAGTAAGAGGACCTGAGAGAACATGAACAAATAGCTTCACTGAATGGAAAGGAACAGCAAATAGGTTATTGGGATTGCATAGAACAGATATAATTGCCAACAGTAAACCTTTTTTTTTCTCATCAGAAATCCCCACAGAATAGGTAGGATCATTCATAATCAGCAGGACAGGATTAATTTTGACTTATTTGACTTTTATACAAACCACCAATATTTTTTTTGTGTCATTTTACAAGTCATCATACAATCCGAGAATCCCAAAACAAGCTATCAAGTGGAACATAGCAGGCCAAAGAAGAAGAGGTCGACCATATGAAACTCTAAAGAGGACATTGTTAAGAGAGGCCAAATTAGTAGGCATAAAATCCCTTAATGAGCTTGAAAAACTCGCCAAAAACAGGAAAACTTGGTGAACTACCATGTAGTTCTGTATGATGTTTAATGGCACAGGAAGGATGTAAGATACAATTCATCTCTAAAATCTGATAAGATACAATTCATCTATAAAATCTGTAAATATGATCAGTGTACTAATTCTGACAGCAACAGCTACTGCATCTGATGCAAGACTTGAAGGATGAGGGCAACACATTGTTTAAGGAAGAGAAATTCAGGGATGCCTGGCAACACTACTGCTTTGCTCTTCTTTGTGCCCGGCAGTTGGAGAGGACATTTTATTTCGGTGTGGAGAAAGAGTTTTTGGCAACTCTCTTCTGCAATGCATCGCTGTGCTGTTTGAGAACTGTAAGTTTATCATAATTTTATTATTATTATTATTTTAAAAAAATATTGATGGCACTGGTAATTTAAAAAATGAGAGCGTGGAAATTTGAAATTTAATAAGTGACATCAAAGAGGGGATGGAGAGGTGTTGAAAAAAATGCTAGATTATGAGAAGAGCAGAAGTGCTTTAAGAACTGAATTCAGTTTGCTAAGTTTTCATTTTGATATTCTGCTGCAGGTGTTTTGTAGACGTAATTTTATGAGGTTTTCCTTCTTCCTTCATCATTTGCTTCTACCACCTAGATCGCCCCTTGCTGCTAATGAATTTACTCCTGTGGTCCTCGAGATAAACCTCATTTAGGATGGAGGCTCAAGAGTGTCGTGGGGCTTGAGTCAATATTCTGTGGTGGATTGCAGAAATGGAGTTGCGTGACACTATGGTTTTCATTGCACCAATGAGCTTCGAGTTGGACTTCCTCCTCAACAGAACCTCAATGTAGTTTGGATAAGAAATCCGCTGGGTGAGAGGAGGTTATCAAGACTAGGCTACACTGGTCCAGTGTCTCCGACTTCAGCGTTTGATGGTCATGGCTGCTACCCTTCCTGGTGGTGACCAGAACATGGCTTTGGTCAAGGAGGACGAGCTCTTACCACTTGTCAAGTTTCACCCCTGGATTAAGCTGGTTTAGGCATATTTACCAGTTAGGGTGTACATAGGATGCGGCTGACCTCTAGAGCAGAGGTGCCATGATGTGAGTAGCATTCACCATGAGACTACTGGCCATATTGATTAAATTTCCCTTAAGCCTTTCCATCACTTTTCTTGCAGCAGCATTTGTCCGGCAACCCTAATCGCATTTTTCTTCACTGGTCGGGAGGAGTTTCACCCCACGCACGGAAGGTGAAGAATCTCGCAACAGCTATATGAGGTTTTAAATAGTTAAATCCTGACAGAAGCCCTATTACTAACAGTAGAATGCATAATATTCAGTAAAGCAATGACAGAAGCCCTGTAACTGTTACTAGAAAGCACATTATTCAATAAAGCAATGATAGAAGCCATATTACTATCACTAGAAAGCACAGTATTCAATAAAGTAGTCATATGGTGGATACCTGCCTACAATAACCTCCGAGGAAATGAAGAGGCAGACAGACTGGTAAAAGAGGTAGGAAGAATATAGTAAATGGATAGAAGCTCAGTATACAAGAACAGACTAAAACAGACTAAAAGCTGTATATAAAGACAAATGGATAAAACAACACCCCAAAGCAAAAACAGATGACAAATACTATAAACTCTCAAGAAATGACCAAGTGATAATCTTCCGTCTGAGAATAGGACATTGCAGGCTGAGGCACCATCTATACCTGAAGCTGAAAATGGCCCAGCAGATTGTCTGCATAAAGAGCAACAGACACCACATGCTTCAGATTTGCCAGCTGCATGACCCACTCCTGGCAAGGACCTGGCCAGATCCTAGCCCCCTACAGGGGACGTTTTAAACCCCACAAAGTCCACAGCCACCTGCTTCTCATTGTCCAACATGACGGAAAACTTTAACGAGAAATACAAGGAAGAGAGCTTACACAGACACAGCCAACATACCTCGGAGTGAAACTGGACAAGAGACTGACCTGGAAGCCACACCTGCTGGACACAGAAAACAAAGCAACTAAAAAGCTATCTGTGGTCAAAAAGCTGGCAGGCACAACCTGTGGAGCCAACAGCAACATACTAAAAAAGCATATGTGGGCACCATAAGGCCAACACTTGAATATGGCATGACAGCCTGGGCCACGGCCTCCAGCACAAACATTGCTCGCCTAACAAAAGTCCAAAACACGGGCCTGCGGCTGATCACAGGATGAATGATGAGCACTCCCATCATGGAGATGGAGAATTACACACAAGTTCAACCTCTAGGGGTTAGGCACAAAGAAAAACTAATGATCCACAAACAAAAGTTAATACACCTGACAGCCCACCCTGTGAACAAAAGAATTCAGAAGTCCACAAAAAAGAGACTGAAAAGAGTCAGCTTCAACCATCTGACAACACAACTGCAACAACACTATAAAGACCTCCTTCCCACCTCTCATGAAGAAATTGAACCACTTCAAATTGTGGAGGAGCACTCTCTCTCTCTCTGAACCTTAAGTGCCCAGGGCACATGGGGCTTCTGCAAGGGTTTTCCACAAACACCTGTCCTTTGCCTTTTTTTTCTGCTCTTCCCAGGTGAGCCCTATATTGCTCAGCATCCTTTCTGTTGTTCTTCACCATGTCTCTTTTGGTCTACCCTTACTTTTTTTCCCCTGTGGTGTCCATCTTAGTGCTGTTTTTGGTAGTGAGTTGTCAGTCATTCAGAGCACATGTCCCAACCATCGCCAGTGTCTTTCCTCAGTAATTGCTGTCAGTGGCTTCATCTGCATTTCTGCCAACAAGATGTTATTTCTTATGGTGTTTGGCCAAAATATTTTTCTGATTCTTCATAAACATTTAATCTGGAAAGAATTCAGCTTGTTTTCTATGGTTTTAGTGATTTTCCAGCATTCACTTCCATAGAGTAGTACACTTAGAACATTACTCTTAAATATCCAGATTTTTGTATTCATGCTTAGTTTTTTTATTTCCATATAGTCTGCAGCATTGCAAAAGCCTGATTTGCTCTAGTAAGTCTGCTGTTGATGTCCTCTGTGCTGTCTCCATTTTCTACTACTCTACTTCCAAGGTATACAAATTCGTTGACCTCCTCCACTAACTTGTTATCTACTCTGAGTACATTTCTGTTGTTCACATTTTGCTTCGTTAACTTTGTCTTACAAATATATCTATACTACAAGAACTTAATATTGAAGAAGGCTGGCTAGTAAAGAGTTTTAAACGTCATGATAATCTAGAGAAAACCATCTTGGAAGGGTACATAATGGGAAAAAGAAAGAGAGGAAGACCAAGGCGAAGATGGCTGCAAAACATCGTTGATGATCTGCAAATGGATGCATCAGTAGCAGGCCATCTTGCTCACAGCTGAGAAGCCTACAGGAGTGCTGTTAGGGAGGCAAAGTTCCACAAGGGACATGCAAATGAATGAATGAATGCAACTTTGTCTTTCCTACGTTGATCTTTAGTCCTATGTTGTTTGCATTCTGAGTTAGCTTGTTTATTTTATCTTGCATTTCTTTGTGGCTGCTTGATAGTAGACAAATGTCGTTCGCAAAGTCAAGGTCCTCCAGCACTGTGTCAAAGGTCCATTGTAATCCTCTGCGTTTGTCTGATGTTGCCTCCTTCATTAACCAGTCTGCTGCCAAGATAAATAATGTTGGTGATAGTACACATCCCTGCTTCATTCCTGTTTGTACCCTAAAGCTGCTGGAGGTATGTTCTCCACGTGGAGGAGCACAGTCACTGTGAAAAGATAACAGTCCTCAAAGAGGTACCAGGCATACACAAAAAAGACTACCTAACAACACTTCAGATGAAGACACTGACCCAGGAGCTGATTGACATCAAATACAACCCAGCTTAGTGAACACATGTGTACACAGATTGGTTTGCAGAAAAAGCAGTAAAAAAAATGGAGGTTGGGGCATTTACATAAGATACACAGATGGGAGACAAACCAAAAAGACCTTTGCGACAGGAAAGATTTCCTCCAGCTACAGGGCAGAAACAACAGCCCTCCTTGAAGCCCTCAGAACACTTAAAACAGAAAACCAGCACCCACCACACAAAATAGCCTTCTTCACAGACTGCAGGGCAGTTCTGGAATCTCTAAAAACAACAAAGAACCCACAGGCAAACATGCAATATATCACAACAGAACTGAAGCATCTTACACTGTCAACAATTGTGGCCCTACAATGGGTACCATCCCACTGTGGAATAGCTGGCAGTGAAATAGCTGACAGCTTATCCATAGCTGGCAGCAATCAAAATCAAACAAATCATCCATTAAACTACCAAGAAGCGAAAACCATGATCCATAACCAGTGCAGATCTGAATGGAAAAAGCAACTGAAATGCAAAATGAACCAATCTAATACACCAGCTACAAAGACATCAGCAAACCATCCTCTTCCTCCAAAGGACAGGCCATTGCAGACTATTAAGCCACCTACATTGACTTAAAATGTCTCATGCAGATGAGTGTCCATGTGGCATTGGAGTCCAGACTCCAGAACATATCCTTCAAGAGTGCCCAAACCATGCAGACCTGAGGCGTGAGACATGGCCAGAGGACGCAAGCTTGGGGCACAAGATTTGGGGCTCCTATCAGGATCTGGAGAGGACTGCGGGCTTTGCCATGTCGACAGGTATCAGGATCTGAAGTGACCAACAACCTCGAATGCAGAAGAAGAAGAAGGGACGTTCTATGGCAGTGCTGAAAGCCAGAGACAAACTGCCACCTTTGTGACAGACTGGTGATGATGTCTGAGTGAACAAGAAATATTTAAATAACAGTAAACAGAGTAAATCTACTCTTGTTTAAAAGTATTTGGGAGTTGTCTTTAACATTTCTTGATTGGTTCACTTAGAAACACTTCATAGCGACATGTTTTTCAAGAGTATTGTCCCTTGAAAATTTTATATTTCATTTTCATTTATTTTCAGGAAAACTTTGAAGAGGCTTTAAAAGATGCAGACATGGGTATGTTAACATTTTTGTAATTAATCATTCTAGACTCACCAGCTCATGTGAACAGAACAAAGATCTTACATTCGTTTGCTGTTTTATAAATGCTATAAGAGTTGAGTGTTTTACTCTAAATGGTTGGTGATAATGGTATTTACAGTGAGGCTGTAAAGACAGTATGGTGATAATGGTGCTTACAGTGAGACTGTAAAGACAGTATGTCACACCTCTGTCAGTCTCTGACTTCTCTATTTTTCTTTGTCTGACTTCTGTTATTACTTCTACAAACCCTGGCTGTATCGAAAATTGCTTTGGACTCTTCTGTTCTCCTACCATCCGACTCCAACTTTAACTTCTTCACAAATGGTATGTATCTATCTGCTCTGGTTCAACAGTTCTCATTAAGAAACTGGTGCAACGAAAACTACGGTGTCACGCAATCCTGCTTCTGAGACCCACCAAGAATTCAGGCTCAAGCCCTGAGATACTCTGAACCTCCTGTGGTCCTCTCGGGGATTTTGTACGGTCCCTTCGGGGACCACGGGACTTAACGAGGACCACAGGCATAAATTCAGTAGGATCACAGGGCGGTCTTGGTGGTAGAAGCAAACGAAGAAGTTCTCATTAACAAGTTGTCGTTGCCTTCTTGATTTTGTCAAGTCATACATAACATTGATATCTAGCCAGCTTTAAAGCCAGCCTTCTCAGTAAAATAAGACTGTCCATGAAACAGTTTGTTGAAGTGGAGTCAAGGCTGGTCACTAGCATCGTTGTTGGAATGAATGCCCTTGCTTCTTTGCATTTACTATTCAGACAAAAATGTTTCACCATCAGTGAGAGTCTAAGTTATTGTATTTTAAAAATGTTTTTCAGTGGTCATCATGTATTCAGCCAATTCATATGTTTAATCATTGCTTTTCAACTTGATATGGACCATGAGACTATCATGTTTTTTTCAGCATTCTCATTCTGAGCAGTTTTCTTTAGTTCTTTTCATGTTATTTTAATCTAATTTATATTTCCTTTTCTTTTCAGAGTTTCAAAGGCATAGATTTTGTTTATATATAAAGCCATTATCATTTAAAGAGTTACTTTGATGATAGAGATATTACTGAGGTAAACACTGCCAAACAGGTTTGACTCTCAGAAACTTAACTCAGAGATTTAATCTTAGGTATTCAATTCTCTTTGGCTTTTTTGTTTTTTTTTTCAGTGTCGTGTTTGCACAAAACTTGACATGTTTTCACATGTCATTGAAAGATCCTTAGTGTATCACTACAGTAGTATGCAGAAAATAGTTGGTGTTCAACCGCTAAAGGAACGTAGAGACACAAAGGTCATGACCATGGGAGAAAAATTCCTTAGCTCTGTAAGCCATCCCCTGAAGGAGAGATTCAATAACTTGGCATTAGGACGGCTTAAAAGAAGCAGCTTCATTCATCAGGCAAAGCGTATGCGTAAGCTGATACCTGACCTTCCAACTGTAGTCGCTCCATTATCATCTGTACCAGAGCATACACCATGGAAAGAAGCAGATTATACACAAATAACTATTCAGACTGAAGTGAAAGGTGTGCAGAATGGTGAGATGCAGAGCAGTCTTGTAAGATCAACAGCCACACTTAGTGTTCTAGATGACAAATATCTATGTGACACCTGGATACGTGTGTATACAGATGGATCTGCACATAATGCCATAAAGAATGGAGGGGCAGGAGCATATATTGAATATCCAAACAACACCATTGACAAGATTTCCATACCCACTGGTAAATACTGCAACAACTTTGATGCAGAAGTTAGGGCAATTATTGCTGCAGTTGAAAAACTATCAGACTCCAGAATTGATATATGTCCTGTAGTAATTCTCATAGATGCAAGATCAGTACTGGAGGCTCTTCAGTGCAACAAACTACCAGACCTTAAGGATGCCTTGTCAAAAATTGGCTTACAACATGGAGTCACTTTGCAATGGATTCCCTCCCACTGTGGGATACCAGGCAATGAGAAAGCTGACCATCTGGCCAAAGAGGGCACTGAAATGGAGCAACCAGACATACCAATCACTTATAATCAGAAGAAAAGCATGATAAAAACCTACAGGAAGCCACAAACACCACCACATGATGACTATCACATGCTAAACAGAAAGGAACAAGTCACCATCTTCCGTCTCCGAACAGGACACAGCCGACTCCGAAGTCATATGTATACAAAGTTTAAGGTTGGTACTACTAATCTATGTACATGTGCCCAGGTGCCCCAAACTGTGGAACATATCCTCCAGAACTGCATCAACTACGAGACACTGAGAAATAATTACTGGCCCAGTGAAACCACTAAAGAAGATAAGCTCTATGGTTCCATACATGAATTACAAAAAACCGTGAAATTTATCGAAGAGACAGGACTGCAGATATAGACAGACAGTGCGAACGAAGAAGAAGAAGAAGACTACAGTAGTACCTTATGAGGCTAATGGAATGAGAATTGAAATTTAACTGGAAAAAAGAAAGCTTAATTTTGAAAGTAAATGATAAATTATTCTAACAGTTTGTGTGCAGACATTGAGTTGTTTTAATAATGAGGATGAGGTTTATTAAATTTTTTTTCCACATGCTTTGTGTTTGAGTTTGGGTTGGTGTTACTGTTTAATAACATTTGTTCTTATTTTCAGCACTTTGCTGCCAGAAAAACAATGTCAAAGCAATGTATCGAAGAGCTGTTGCCTTGAAAGAGTTAGGGCGCCACAAGGAAGCATTAGAACAGGCTACACAAGGACAACAGTTGGATAACAAGGTCAGCCTTGTAGTTACATGTTGTGTCTGTGTATTTATTGTGCTAAAAGAAGTCATATTCAGGTAATGTTTGTGTGGCTTTTCAGTCATATAACAACCTAGCAGAGTGAAAATGGCTGTGCAGTAGTTTTGAAGGTCAATGCTGCTTTTGCAATTCTAATTCTTTTGCAACTCTAATTCTAACTTCCTTTCTGGTGTCACCATCCTGGTATATGTAGCTGCCGAGGTATGCAAATTGGTGTACTTCTTCACCAGCTGTTCCTTCCTGTACCAGGTTTGGCAAAAACCCTATCATAGTTATTTAGGCCAGTAAACCAGATGGCTGGTAAATTAAACTTATTTCCATAGTGACACAGTGCATTTCATGTAAGGTGTTATCTTTGCAGAATGCCAACCCACAGTCCATTTTGTTCATTTGTGCTCAAGTACCAAGTGAATAAAAACAAACCCTGTTGTCACCATTCCTGCCAACTGTGAAGTCCATGGTGTGGTTAACTTATGTAGGCAGGACACAACTCTGTTGAGTTTCATCAATGACTGTCGTGTGTGGTGATGATATTACGAGTGACAGTTCTGTGAGGGGTTAGTGCAGGACATTCAGGGAGAATGCACAAATGTGCATGATGAGGGGGATAAGGATGACACATAGTTGTGACTGATGAACTTATTAAAAAACCTCACCAAGTTGTGTGTGAAAAAATGTCATTTCACAATTTCAGATCTTTCTGATGCATTTCCTCAAATTTGAGGAGTAGCCTGCTTCAAATGGTCTAAGAGAGATTGGTTGCCACGAGTTCTGTGCGTGGTGGGTGCTAGAAGAACTGATTGACGTTCACAGAAATAAGAATTGACTCATATTAGACATTCGTTCTGCGTTACCAGCAAGAGGGGGATGATTTTCTTGAAAGAATCATGACTGGAGACAAAACGTGGGTTCATTTGATTAATGCAAAGACAAAGGACCAATTCAAACAGTGGATATACACTCATTCTCCATACAACTCCAGGAAATTTAAACACTTTGAACTGAAAACTGATGGCTACAGTGCTCTGGGGCTGCAAAGGAATTTTATTGATGGAATTCATGGCACCAGGCATCACAGTAACATCAGAGGTTTATTGTGAAACACTGAGTAAACTTAGAGTTCGATCCGAAACAAAAGACGTAAAATGCTTACCACGGGCAATGTTCTCTTGCCTGACAGTAAGTGTTCCACATTCAGTTCACACAAAGGCTTCACTCGAGCGGTTCAGCTGAGGAGATTTTCAACCAACCCAAACTCAACCAACTTCCCCCCCCCCCAACATTAGTTTGGCACCAAGTGATTTCCATTTCTTCAGCAGGATGAAGGTCTGGCTGGCTCCCCAACACTTCAAAAGATTTCAGTAAAAAATTTTTAAAAAACACACAAAGTCACATAAAATTACTATAGTCATGGGAGATTTTAATGCCAAAGATGGTAAAGGAAGAACTTCAGACATCATTGGTGACTATGGACTAGGGGAGAGGAATGACAGAGGTAGTAAATTAATTGAATGGGCAAGAATACATAGTATGGTTGTAGGAAACACCTGGTTTAAACAACATCCCCCAAGACTGGCAACGTGGTGCAGCCCAGACAAAAAGACTTTTAACCAGATAGACTTCATATTAATCAACAAATGATTCCACAATGCATTACTGACAACAAAATCATGCTAGGAGCCGACTGCAATAGTGACTATGACCCACTCTGTGGAAAAATTAGAATTAAGCTAAAGAAAGCATGTTGAAAAGTGAGAAACATCAAACTGAACGCATTAAAAATGACCAAGAACTACGAGAACAATACAGAGTTATTATAACAAATAGATACAATGCAATAGCAAAGATAAATAGTATAGATGAACAATGGACAGTGTTAAGAGATTCTATCCACCAAACTGTTAAGGAGATAATACCAGCAAAAAAAGAAGCCCCTAAAAATAAATGGATGACAGATGACATCTTAGGACTGATGGACAAGAGGAGGAGGAGTAAAAATAACCAAGAAAAATATAGCAGGATAAATAAAGAAATAAGACGCAAATGCAGAGAAGCAAAGGAAGTGTGGTTAAATGAACAGTGCAGACAGATAGAGGACTCTCATAATAAAGACAGCAAAAATATTCACAAACGAATTAGTGAACTCACAGGCAGGAAAACAAAATATACCACAGGATGTCTGAAATCAAAAGAAGGTGAAATGTTAATGGGAAAAGAAGACATTGTGGACAGAGTATATCGGTGAGCTGTATGGAGAAGAAAGACCAGAATTAACACCAGATACTGAAAACTGTGATGGACCACCAATACTTAAAGATGAAATCATAGATGCCATCAAACACATGAAGAAAGGAAAAGCAACTGGGCCTGATAATATAACAATAGAAGAAATAGATGCACTAGAGGAGACGGGAATAAAAATTATAACCAAGTTACTGAATGACATTTACAACAGTGGTTATATTCCCACTGACTTGATTAAATCCACGTTTATAGCACTACCAAAGAAACCAGGTGCAAAGAAATGTGATGACCACTGGACTTTCAGCCTCTCATGTCACATAACGAAACTACTTCTGAGTATCATTATGAGAAGAACAAGGAAAAAGATAAAAATGGAAATAGCAGATGAAAAGTTTGGATTTGTTGAAGGAAAAGGAACACACAATTCCATTTATGCTTTTCGAACACTAACAGAAAGAGCTTTAGAAGTACAGAAAAATCTCTACTTATGCTTCATTGATTACACCAAGGCATTCAACAAGTTGAAACATAATGAAATTATTAAAATGCTTGAAGACATCAGTTTAGATGGCAAAGACCTGAGGATTATAAAACATCCATACTGGAAGCAAGAAGCAGCAATTCGAGTTGAAAATACAACTGGAAAATATCAACCTATAAAACAAGGGGTGCGACAAGGATGTGTACTATCTCCAGACATTTTTTCTCTGTACAGCAAGAATATTCTAAGAGCGATCATCACAGAACCAGGCATAAAAATTAGAGGATACAATATTAACAGCCATCGGTATGCTGACGACACAGTACTGATAGCTGAGAACCAACAAGACCTGCAAAATCTCTTGGATAAAGTCACCAAAGAAAGTGAACAAAAGGCCTTACTTTGAACATCAAAAAGACAGAGACTATGGTTATATCTAAGAAACAGAATCCACCAGCATGCAGTATAAAATTAAACAGAACTATTCTAAAGCAGGTGCAGAAATTCAAATACCTTGGAGCAGTAATAACTTCAGATGGGAAATGCAGAACAGAAATTAGGAACAGAATAGGCCAAGCAAAGACTGCATTTCAGAGAATGAGAAACATAATATCCAAAACATCCTTATCAATGAATATTAGAAAACGAGCCCTAAAATGCTATATCGAACCAATATTGTTATGTGGTGAATCATGGACAATAGGCAAGTCTGCACAAAAATCATTAGAAGCAGCAGAAATGTGGTTTATTAGAAGAATGTTGCGAATCCCCTGGACAGCAAAAATAACTAATGAAGAATGTAGGAGAAGAGCTGGAGAGACAAAAAAATCTTGTCAAAAAGATAAGAGAGAGACAATGTACTTTCATAGGATATGCAATGAGAAGAGGGGGCATTGAAAATATTATAACAACAGGAAAAATAGAAGGAAGAAGATCAAGAGTAAGACCAAGAGAAATGATATTGGACAGTCTGATGGGATGGTGTGAGAGGAGATCACCAACTGAGCTGATGGCCTGGATGAAGGATCGTATACTCTGGAGAAGCATAAAAGCCAACGCCAGTTGGCATGGCACCTGATGATGATGATGAGAAAATAAAATAACTAGTCAGTCAGACTTACTCTTGCAATAATCATACTAATTCTTCAATAATACACATTCAAGCTCACAAGAGCAGAAATAATGAATTTAAATAAATTTATAATACACTGACAAATGAATAAGGAAAAAAAGAGTACAAAAATCAACAATGCAATGAGTAAGTGTAAATTGTAAAAGACTGGATGACAGTATTATTTTAAGCTGCAAAAGACTACCCGCTGTGGCAACCATGAATCCATGAAAGAAAATTACTGTCTTGTTTGCTGATATCATTTTTAAAATAAAATGTGTAGAAATTCTGCGCTACTGAGGCGTAACCAAGTGCTTTGAAAAAAAAAACATACTCTGCTGTGAGTTTATGCATATGATGTAGATGTGTTTTTCTAAAAATCCAGTTCAAAGCCCTTCTTACTAGCTGCTGTATGTGATTATAGATCGTTATGAGGTTTAAAAGGTACTGATTTACTGCAGTAAAGAGATCACCAGGACAGCAGAATCTAAAATGTGATGATCTAGCCCAAACCCCTGCTTCCGTTATGCTACAACAGCCTAGTCTCATGTGTTTTAGGCATGCTCTGAACTCGCTGCAACATGTTCTATCTCTGTCTACTCTCTTTATTCCACACATGCGAACAACAGCCTGTTCCTTTGCCACAGTGTCGCAGCCACAATATTTACCACCACTACCACATCACATTACTCAGTACACATCTGTGCTAACATCTGTAGTGTAAATGTTTCTATTTTATATATAGACAGTCCTCACCAAGGCCACTGAGGGTCATTTGGAGGTGGGGGATGGGGGTCTGGCTGCTACACTGCTCTAGGGCCCAGAGAAATTTCTTGTTAGATGATAGGCCGGGAGTTGAGAAAAAAGTACGCGCGGGAGTGGAGAAGACCTCCGGAGTGTGTGTGGTGACACAACATTTCTCTCCTGGACCCTGGTCCTCGCCTTCCAGCCTTCTCTCTTCCAAACATTGAGCCACTGAATTATTGTAAATTTACAAATATTTTTAAATATACTCGTACAGTACCCATTAGTGCAAACTGTATGTTTTAAAGTCTGTGTACAAATTATAAGATCATCATTCATTCATCATCATTCATTTGCATGTCCCTTGTGGAACTTTGCCTCCCTAACAGCACTCCTGTAGGCCTCTCAGTTGTAAGCAAGATGGCCTGCTGCTGATGCACCCATTTGCAGATCATCAATGATGTCTTGCAGCCATCTTCGCCTTGGTCTTCCTCTCTTTCTTTTTCCCATTATGTACCCTTCCAAGATGGTCTTCTCTAGATTATCATGACGTTTAGTGTCCAAAATATTTAAGTTTTCTTTCTTTAATCCTCTTTACTAGCCAGCCTTCTTCAATTTTAAGTTCTTGTAGTATGGATATATTTGTTCTTTTTTGTGTCCATGATATTTGAAGAACTCTTCTGTAGCGTTTACATTCAAAGGCATTTATATGTTTCTCAGCTGTTTTGTTAAGTGTCCAGGTCTCACAAGCATATGTTGTGATGGAAAAGATGCATGCCCTTAAAAATCTTATTTTTGTAGTTCTGTCTTTTCCTCTCCACAGATTCTTTGTTCCTCTTCACAGATTCTTTAGTTGTTTTACTTTCTGAAGATACGATCACTGTAGCTTATTTTTATACTTCAAAACATGCCTATCTTTTCACGGTAAAGTACTTTATATGGATGTAAGACAATTTCTTAGGGGTACACTCATCCCTGTGAAATTCATCTTACATCCATTTTGGTTTCTGGTGCAGCTGTCAGGTCAGGAGTGAACCCTGTCAGGAAGCGAGGACTATCTGTATTTGTGATGACATTACTAACAAGATACTACATTATGCTGCACCAGCTGTTACAGACACACTAACATACATATATAATTTGCGCATAAAAAAACACTATTTCCCTGACAGTTTTAAACTCGCAAAACTGTATCTGGATCGACTAGTGACTTTCCAGATTATAGGCCTATATCCATTCTGTCATCATTATCCAAACCTTTTGAAATACATATACACAACTTAACACTGCTCCACATGCAGGAAAACAATCTACTAATAGACAGTCAGTCAGGTTTTAGACCAAATAACTCCTGTCATACAGCATTAACTAAAATGGCTGAAAACTGGCAGTCTGTTATAAATGATGATAAAACATGTGGTGCTGTCTTTGTTGATTTTAAGAGAGCCTTATATATGATTGATCATGAGATTCTTGCAAAACAGCTGGAAGGTTATAGATTATACCCTGACCTGACAAAACTTAATACATCTTTTCTCTCAGGTAGAAAACAAGTAGTTTGGTTCAGAAATAAAATATCCGACTCATCTGTGGTTGATACTGGCAATCCTCACTGTTCCATTCTTGGACCTTTTCTCTTTGCTGTCTATGTTAACGATTTCCCTCTACATTTAAAGCACTCTTCATGTGATCATTTTGCTGATGACTGTACTGTTTACTGTAGTGACTGACATCAGTAAGCTACAGGAAACGCTACAAAATGATATAAACAGTTTGATTAAATGGAATAATAATAATTGTATGTTGATAAACACCAACAAAACAAAATCTGTGCTCATCACAACAAGACAGAAATGCAGAATGCAACAAAAACTACACTACAGCTTTGTGCTGGGACTACAGAAATAGAAAATGTTAATGAACATATTCTCAATACATAATCTAACAAACTGATAGCGCAGAAGGTTTACCAACTAGCCAGAATTAAACACTTTATCGACCAGGACACAAGAAAGACATACAACATATCACATATACAAACACACTTAAATTACTGTTCCACAATCTAGGATGAATGCTCCGTTTCAAACACAAAAAGGCAACACTCAATTCACAGATTAACATTAAATCTGATTTGTGGCAAACACCAATGTACAGACTGCAGATCAGCACAGAGAACTCAAAATTCTTCCTCTCAAATATAAAATCATTTCTAACAATCTCAAATTTGTTCATAGAATTTTGTGGCACAATGCTCCGCCTTACTTGTGTCCATTGTTTACGTCCAGCATTAAACACAGCCAACATTTAAGAAGCTGTCTTCTTCCTAAACCCAGGCTAGATCTGTACAAGAAAAACCTTGCATATTATGTGGTAGAGTTCTGGAACTCCCTCCCCTACCATCTAAAATCCATTAGTAATACTTCATCCTTTAACTCAAACCTTTTTCAGTATTTACTGGCTTGTAATTATATGCCTCCATAGACTATTTAATAGGCTCTCATACCATGACTCGCCAGCCGCCGAGTTCTGTTCTAAAAGAATACAGTTCTAAACGTAATTTGTTAGAAATTATCTTAATAAATGTGCGAGAGTGGAATGTGAGAAGAAATTCATTAACATACAATATTGTATATTGTGTGTGTATGTACATGTCTGTCCTCACAGTATCTTGTTAGATTAGTTATCTCTCTTGTAGTTCGTTATCCTATATTTATGAATGTATTAGTTTCACCTTGCATTCTTAGAAATTTTTTCATGTAATTTGTATGGTTATATTTCATATAGTCTGTATACTTTATTAAATTGAGTGTGTGGGAAGAATGAAAAATAGAGTGATAAATGGCAGAATGTAAGACGGGCCTGCGCGCCCAGTTCTTCACCCTTTTAAAGTAAGGATAATTCGTTCATTCATTCATACAACAGTACATGTGCTGTACTAAAGATCACTGGTAATATTCCTCTGAAAACTCAGAAACTGGTGTATGTGACAACATCTGCGAGGCCAGGATGTGTGGCTTTCACTTTTTATTGTTGTTTTTGTTCCCTATCTGCAAACATCTAAACTCAAACAATTTTTTGTTAAAACATGAGTATCAGTTTGTCCCTTAATGTGGGGGTTGGGTGGTGAAGTTGTCCAATTTGGCAACCAGCGACCCATAGTTGACATGGTAGCATCAGGATTGGCGAACCATAGCTGATCAAGACCCTGTCCCACCTCTTCATTGGTACTCCCAGTAACAGCCCTAGCCTGACTAATGGGGCAGGGATCGCCATAGTCCCTTTAGTGGCGGAGTCTGCTTAAAAAATGGGGGGGGGGGGTGTAATGGTAATGCACACCCTCTGCGTTTTAGCTCTACTCAGGGACAAAAACAAAGAAAAAAAAAGCCGCTATAACCCGCTCTCAGTCCGACACGTTGCTGTGCCTTAACATCATAACATCATGGGCTTGCAAAGAACACCCGCTCTCAGTCCGACACGTTGCTGTGCCTTAACATCATAACAACATGGGCTTGCAAAGAACACCCGCTCTCAGTCCGACACGTTGCTGTGCCTTAACATCATAACAGCATGGGCTTGCAAAGAACACCCGCTCTCAGTCCGACACGTTGCTGTGCCTTAACATCCTAACCTCATCGGCTGCAAAGAACACCAGCTCTCAGTTTCAGAGAGATTGAAGGAGAGGAAAAGAATTCTTTAATTCTCTAACTGCCGAATGTACGGTGTACCTTGGAGTAGAGTTTCCCTAAAACGTGGTGGGTACACCTTTGTACAGCCTGAGAGTTGACTGTTGTGGGCTCCAGGCCAGTGATTTCGAAAGAGAAGCCTATTTCCTCAAAACTCCAAATAATAATCTTTCAAAAGAATATGATTATTGTATCAGTGATGCCGATGCAGGCCTTTGCTTATTGTTGATGGAGTATAAGATTAGGGGGGGGATGCGTTATAGAGCACATTAACTTAGGCAAGGCTACATTGTATAAATATGGAATTGAGAAAACAAACACTTATATCGAGTCACTAGTATATGTTGGGAGGCTATGTTCCGCAAGGGACATGCAAATGAATGAATGAGTATATGTTCAGTAAAATAAAAGTAATACATATAGATGACCATGACCTCGGCAAAGAGCCATTTATGACTGGAAACACTGTAGATAAAAGAACGAAGACAGAGTTTGAACGACTGCATCTCCAGATTGATTAGATAAAAGCAGATCGCCAGATTCTAGTAAAGTAAGAGAACAAATATTGTAGGATTAAACCTCGAAAAAAATCGTAGACAAAGCACTTTAGTGAGACGTGAGAGAAAGAAAAATCACAAGAGAATTACCTGGGATTCGAACACGGACTCCTGTAGGACGAGCAGCCGTCTAGCCACGAGAGAACAGCGTACTGTCGACTTAGCCAACAGTGTGCGGCCAGAAGCTCATGGGCTGAAAAACAGATCCTTTGGCTGAATGCCTCTATGAAAACACATGTTTAAACTACACACGTATTTGTACCCCGCAGCAGGAATATAAAGTAAAATTAATTATGGGAACACTTTTCTGCGACTGTATTAAACAGTATCTGTACTTTGATACTGAATATGCGTTTTCTGGCCTTTTACAAGTGATTACTACATAACTGAACTTGAAGAACGGTCATGCTCTGATTCTGGCTTAAGAGATACCTTGCATTCAGGACACATGTGTTCGGCCTTTATCCTCAGAGATGTTCGTAGTGTGTGTCGGGCGATAGTACCAATGGCGCATTGATTGTACACAGCTCGATCTTTTCCACAAAGTTCTCATTGTCTGTCATTGCCCTTCGTTAATCCCCTTCGCATAGTCTTTGGTGGTAGGTGCTGCATTCAAAGTTTTTTTGTTATCTCATTTTGATAGTGTGGTTGTTATAATGCATGCTTTGTTCATTTTGTGTAGGTTGCCCAGGGTTGTTGCTTTGTTTGCCAGTTGGTCTACCATTTCATTGTCTTTGATACCGGCATGTCCGGGGCAGTAAATGCATATTAGGGAGATTTGTGATTCTCTAAGTTTGGCCAAAATCAATCCCAAAACAAGCTATCAAATGGAACACAACAGGCAGAAGAAAAAGAGGCTGACCACGTGAAACTATGAAGAGGACATCATTAAGAGAGGCCAAATTAACAGGCATAAAATCCTTTGATGAGGTTGAAAGACTCGAAGAAGACAGGAAAAATTGGCGAACTACCTTGCGAGCCCTATGTGACATTTAACGGCACGGGAAGGATATAAGATATAAGAAGTTTAGCCAACTACTCCCGACGCATCATCTGGTTTTTAATTTTTTTAAAAAATCACGCATTGTGGGTTTGATAGTATGGGATTGCTACATAAGCACAGATATAGTGACTTTTTACAAGTGATGAATACATACGCACAGATGTAGTGTTTTTTTTAAACAACTGATTACTGCATACGCGCGGATATATTTTCATTGTAACATTGTTGGATGAACTAGGGCAAATTTTACTGATAATAATAATTGTATTTTTTAAAAAGAAAATGAACATAATGTGCAAGTAATTATAAAGTGACTAAAATAACACGTGAACAATAAAACATCTGCATTTATTTCTTGCCAGTTTTTTTTTGGTGGGGGGGGGGGGGGGTCGTCATTTTCAGTGCGGTATGCATAGGTATCTTTATTGCCAGATGCAATCAGTTTGATCATATCAGATGACTTTGATACTATAATTACCACTCAGGGGTACAGCTGTACTCCATCCAGCCACGTTTTCAGCGTCCCTCTTGTCTTTCACCTAGCATTTCTTGTATTTTGGAACTGAAACTGAAACATTCTTGTCCATATGCACACCTCTCTCTCTCTCAAAATAGCATCTTGTGGCGCGGAGAAAATACGAAAATTTTGAGGGGAAAAATCTCCAGGGATCTAAACTATTATATAACAAAGTTGCTGAGCATATTTCATGGACAGGAAAGAAGACAGAGTAGTACAGCTAGAGTTTGAAAGAAAAAAAAAGAAATAATGATACATTGGAAGTGGGCAGATGAACTATTGCATATTCAAAGGGGTAGAAGTAGACAAGAAACTACAGAGGAAATAATCCATATTAACCGAAAGCGGGTGACTTCTTAAAGTGGATAAGACACCTTGCCCAAATTCTGTCATCCAAACAGAGGTAGAGCAAACCACTAATCTTCATTCTAAAGCAGACAGTATTATCGTTTTGCAAACAGTGATGTGCTCACACATTTCTTCATTTACATTTACGGAGCGAAGAAGCAGAATCCCCACCTTGCTCAAAGGGGCTAGAGAAATTAACACAGAAATGGATGTTGGCAGTTTCATTAAAAAAACCCACTGACACAAGGTCAGTTTTTCCTGCTTTATGTTGTAACCAGCATTTCTTATTTTTATTTGTGCACACTTCACTACTGTTTCGTCTCAGCACCATTTCTGAATTGACACTCGGGATATGTTGCCACTTAAGAGTGCTTGGTATATCTTAATTCTTGCAGCAGTTATTTTCAGCTGGAAGACAGATGGCTTCCGTTTGAGAATCACAGCTTAGATAATCTGAAGGATGTATATCCTGGGTTTTCTTATGGCGCTTGTTCGCTCTTCTTTTTGCCCCGGTCGTGGATGTCCAAGTTTTTCGTTTGTCTCGTATCAGTTGTCCGTGAGGAGTGTCCGGTACGCATCGGCTTTGTTAAGGCTGCAGTAGATTAATAAACTTGTAGTTGATGTATTTAATAAATATCACAAGGCGCTACATCTGATAACATTACCAGAGATAAGAGTAAGATATATCTGGCGTAACGTGGGCACACTCTATCAGTAGATTTTTAAAAAAATGTGTTTAGCTTGTCATATTTTTATGCACAAGCAAACATGGTGGAAACTACGATAACTGTACTAGAATGATGTGATGATACAGTTATCGGGACCAGTGACCCGGTTCCAGCTACGTTGTGGTGTTCTCCTTCAGCCTGGCACATGGGGTAGGGAAGGCCGTGGTCGTCCCCATTGTGGTGGATTCTGCTGAGAAACTGCTGTTTCTTTTTCCCACTGCAGATCCCAAAATAAGCCATCGTAACCCTCCCCCTCCTCCCCCACCCACCCACACACACACCAACACCCACCCACCCACCCCCCTCCGTATGCATGTGTTCTAGCATCATCATGTATTGGTATAGACAAGAAAGAAGTTCTGCTGCTACATAGAGATCATAGCAGTAACATATGAGGTGTGATTTTAAAAAAAGTATCCAGACTGGACTTATAAAAAAGAAACTGCAAGAGTGATCGATCTATAATTTAATCACCTTCGAAACAGTCTGCTGTTTCCACTGCTCGAAGCATCTTTTGAACGTCTTCTGATATAGATATCGGCGGTCTTGTTGCATTCAGCTGTATCACCTAGACATCTTGAAATCTTTGTCCTTTAAAGTGGTATTTTAAATCTTTGGAATAGGGAAACGCCACAAGGAGCGATAACAGGTGAATACGGTGTCTCTTGGACCTTTGTAATGCTGTGCTTAGCAATGCCGAGCTTTTGTGACAAACTGCGTCTCTCAGGGGCTGCAAAACTTTACAGTGACAATAATAATAATAATTATATATATATATATATATAGAGAGTTTATAGAATTATCTGCTGTTTACAAGGTCGGCGCTTATTTTTGTTTCATGGAATGTCACTGACAAAAAAAAAAAACAACCCAAAACGCAAGTCAAATTCGGTGTGCATAGGTATCTTTATTGCCAGATGTAATCAGTTTTATCAGATCAGATGACTTTGATACTATAATTAATAATCATGGGTACAGCTTATCTTTTTTAAAATGAAGTCAAAAGCAACAAAAAAAAAATTACAAGATGACCTGCCAGATCGTTGACTACAGTAACGACACAGCGGGTAGTAGAATGCTGTATACGAGTGTACAAAGCAAAGCACGTTAGAACAGTGTCTTGTAATCTAGTTTTATGCAGCTAGTGAACATTTTCTTGCTGTGTCCGTTGGCAAATAGTTTATAAACCCCAAAGATTTTTTTTTTTTTACATTTGTGTTACTCTTCTCTTGGCATCTGTTCTCTTTTCGTATATTGTATGCTGTTATTTGAAAGCGACGAGAGCTGAAGTGTCTTGAGTGTCTTGTTTTCTGTAAGTAAAGTATGTTAGCATATTTTATGCTTAAGAATAAAGCAGCAGTGTTTTAAATTGGTGTTGTACACGCTCCTGCCTCGATGGAATGCGGACAGTCTGTGGACCCCAATTTATTGTCCAATTCTTCCGTTCCAGTCCTTTTTATTGAGGCAAATTGGCAGATAATAGTAGAACTGAAAATCAGTTGGCTTAGTCTCAGAAATTTAATAATTGTTCTTATAATTTGTACTTGCCATCATGTCATCGAAGTTGAACGAAGTTTATAACACTGACCGCCATGTAACATGAAGTAGGATGGGTTTCTTCTTACAGTTGTGTGATGTTCACACCCTACAACCAACCAACTTTAAAGACCGCGTTATTTTGAGTCACTAGTGTGTGCGCGCGCGCGTACACGTGTAAACGTGGAAGCTTTGTTATGCATACAGTACTCGAGAAACATTTTCGTTTTAGTAAAAGAAGTGGGATACAGGCAGGAATATTAGTTTTAGTTGGTCGGGTCAGTTGGTCGTAGTGTGAAACTTTTGATAGGACAGCTTAGTTTTCAGATGCTTCCGTATCCTCAGTTTAAGTTCTTCATGTGACGTGTTGTTTCCAGAACGTTGTCTCTCTCACTGCCTCCTTGAATGCAACGCAGTCTTAGGCAAGTTGACCAGCGTTTCGCAGTGACGTATTCAGACTCCGTGATGTCCCGAGTCTACATGCGACGAGGTCGTCCCTTTTCTCTTTTGCCAGGCACTGTGCCTTCTGTTATCAGCCTCTCCAAAACCATTGTCTTTTGATATGGCCGAAGTATCTCAGCTTTCTGTTTTGATGGTGCTTACGAGTCAGCAGTTTTCTGCCACACTTTAGTATCTCATTATTTGATTTTCTTTCTGTGCGTGATATTCTATGTCTTCTATAACATTTCATTTTAAATGGTATTATTCTTTTTCCCAGTGTCCGTGTTTGGCATCCGTACGTTGCCATTGCTCATAGTAGCCATAGCCTTGTTTTCTTGTTTTCTAGCTTGTATGTGCTTTTCATTTGCGCTAGTTTCTGTGATACAACTGTTAATGTTCTTTCAGTTCTAAGTTACCATCCGTTTTTTTGTTTATTTCTCTTCACTCACACATCCCTTTCCGTTCATACAACCAAGCTGCGCGCACATACACTTGTGTGATGACTAACCAGGAAGGAGGGGGGGGGAAAGATGGGGTTAAGAAAAGATAAAATATCCTACGATAAAATATCCTAAACAGTTAGTTTTGTTCAGGTAGATCTGTTCTTTGGATTTTAGTTTATTCTCCGAATTAAAAATTGGTACAGGCGTACTTATACACGAGGTGGGACAATAAATAAATAAAACGAGACTGTATCACATTTTGCTGAGTAGTATGAGAAAATCTAATTCGATCTCCTCCAAAATAGTTCTCAATTGAGTTCACACAACGCTGCATGCGATGCTGCCAACGTTTAAAACGCAATTCTGCAGATTATTTTCAAAAAAGGCTGTTGAGGACCCCACCCCCCCCCCCCGTCGTTTTTGCCTTTATATCTTCTGCTGATAACAGAAAAATGGGTTTCTGTGAGCATCAGCTTGATCTTTGGGAGTAGGCAAGAAGTCACAGATAGGGAGCCAGGTTTGGCAAATATGATGGGTGCTCAAGCACTCACTCCGGACTATCTATTCACAAATTGGTCGAGCACACAGTTTGACAGCGAGCACCGGTAGCGAGTCAGTAACTCAAACTTGCGATTGAAGTAACTGGCCATTGTCTGCAAGTGACACATATTTCCCTCCTCCATCCCCGCCATTTAAATTTGGTGTTTGATATATATAATCCCCCACAGTTTTCGTGCAAATGGAACACCGTAGCAGACAAGTGTTCGTGAGAATTACTAAATATATACGCGGAAACACGCGAACATTTCACAGAATACCGCAAGTACAATTGGGAGAAAAAGTTTTCAGAAGTATTTTTAGAGGTTCGGTTCTGGTTTCTTTTTACTACTACCTACGCGCGTCCCAAATAGTGAATACTGTGTCATTTTTATTCAGAGTCGTGACATCAGCACCGTCTCGTGATTGTGTGTAGCCCAGTCGTAACTGCCTGGAGCAGTTTCACGTCGTCTTCCTGCCGTTATATACTCCAGCTCGCATGCACAGTATCTGGAAAACCGAAAGTAGGTTAGAGTGAATTCCTGGTAAAAATGGCCCGCCGAGTCGAGTATATCTGTGTTAACTGAGAGCTCTGGATCATTTGCAGTAATGGGCCCGGCAAGGCTGTGTCAGTATAGTTGCGTTATGTTCTAGCTTTTGTTTTGCGAATGATTAACACGTAGCTGTGCTTTGTGTTGTTTCAGCAGTGTGAAATGTGATTTTGATGCACTAACGCGGCACAACGCGCCGTTGCATAACCATATTAATTTGTATCATTCACCATTGACATGGTAGCAGGTTGATACCAGTTGGTTTTGTTTTCATTATCCGCCATTATCGGCGTAATGTAACATTTAAGGCAGTGATTTAAAGAAAATCATTCATAATAATGATGAGCTTGGAGATTGTTTATCTTGAAATGTGTTTATCTGATTCTGTGGAAGTGTGTTTTATTAGCATTTGTGTTCGTGATAAAGGCTTTTGTTTTATGTAGAGCTTGCCGAGCATAATTTTTTTTTTAACTAAGAAGTTCCATGGTTTATTGTATTCGATTAGCGTCGCTGGTTACAGTAAAAGTAACTAAGTTTGTGTGGATGGGAGGCAGTATAGTAGTACTGGTTGTTACTTAACGCTAGGCACTGTTTTGTCTGTCCCGGTATATACCGGCCGTGCACCATATCTGATGCACTAGTGCACGACGAAATTGCATTGATATGACGATAATAGCGTGTTCTGTTCAGAAGTTATACTTTGATCTTATGTATTTCTCTCACTTGAATTTTCTGGTCTAAGTATTTACGTACACCTTCGTGTTTGTTGTTAGTTTCGTCTCTAGCCAGCATTCGTTAATATTCCCAACATTTAGACCAATTTGAAAAGGTAGGAACAGTTTCGGCTTTAGGCTTATATAAAGTCGAGTCAAATATCCGCAGATAAAGGGACGTAGCCATTGAGAAATATGTGGAAAGACTCAAGGGGGGATCAGAGAGGCTTTTCATGCATTTTCAATGGTTGCATTCCTTGATTTGTGGTTACTTTTTGACTCGCCCTGTACATATAAAAACATAGGACGAAGAAATGAAGAGAAGAGAAAGACTAAATTTATATGTATGTGTTTGTGACACATCGTGCAAGTCACAAGATAAAACAACCACTCCCCCCCCCCCCCGTATATGGTATACAGATGACTGAACAACAACCAGTCTCATGTGTGATCAGGAAAAGGAGATGGACATATGTTGGTCACTTGATGAGAAGAAATGATCAGAGAATCCCAAAACAAGCTATCAAGTGGGACACAACAGGCCGAAGAAAAAGAGGCAGACCGCGTGAAACTCTGAAGGGGTCATTGTTAAGAGAGGCCAAATTAACAGGCATAAAATCCCTTGATGAGGTTGAAAGACTCGCCGAAGACAGGAAGAACTACTTTGCGAGCCCTATGTGACGTTTAACGGCACGGGAAGGATATAAATAAGATATGGTATACATGTAAGTTTTTACGTTTTGGTTTTTTTTTTTGTCTTGTATGAATAAGGCGAAAGCCAGAATGTTAACATCATGTGCTCTGGCAATGAGTAAATCTGTTCCTGGCTTTTAGAAATGGGCCTAGTCGTTTGTTATATTTTTACTGCAGTGGCCTTCTGTGTATTTGTGTGCTGGACTTACATACTTTGGCATAAACACTGTGCTATGTTCAGCACGCGTGCAGCCTTTGAACGTCTCTTATGTTTGTTCAGTCGTGTCGTCCGTCTCGATGTGTCAGAACTAGAATTGATGTCTGAAATCTGCGAGGTTGTCGGCTAGGTCTAGTGGCCCATGATTCACATCCGGTTTTTTTGTTTTTGTGAATGTACGCACGTTTTATTTGTGAGATGCGTGCGAGCAAAGGCGTAACTGCTGCAGATTGAACACACACGCACACACACTCATATTAGTTTCAGGTTTGTGTACACACTAAACACACGCCTAATTAATGGAACAATGGCGGGGGAGTGAGTTTGGACTCGCATGTTACGTGGCTTGGCGTTCATTAACCTGTGCGTCCAGATTAGGGAGAATGGTTATTTTTGGATTAGTATCTCAGAATATAGACCCCTTTGTTTTTTCTTTCAAGGTTTGTCAATACTTAGCAGGACACAGCAGAGTTGTATCAGCTTTTGGTATCTCCGAGGGAAAGCACAGGAAATCGCTTGGCTTAGCAGGATTAATTACTTATCCATCATTGTTTATAACTAGGTCACATTTTGTTGTTGCTGCTGCTGGTGGTGCCTGAATGGAATGTTTTCGTCATTCTGCGTGTTGGAAAACTTGCTTACAGAGTAAATTAACAGATTTTATTTTAGGGGTGAAGACTAGAAAAATCTAAAATGGCAGTCCTGGTCTTCAGCCCAATATAATTTTGGTCCTGTCTAGATAATGAAAGCGGTCATCCAGATGTCGGCTAAAAATCCCCG
The DNA here is from genome assembly GCA_009760885.1 of Achatina immaculata. Taxonomy (NCBI): domain Eukaryota; kingdom Metazoa; phylum Mollusca; class Gastropoda; order Stylommatophora; family Achatinidae; genus Lissachatina; species Lissachatina immaculata. The sequence continues at coordinate 16,476,409 of CM019719.1, forward strand.
ATATTTTAAAATTAAATCTAGATAACTTTAAGACACAAATGCAGTAAAGCTAAGGAGGAGTGGCTAAATAAGAAATGTAGTGGAATAGAGACACACCATCATGGAAACGCAAGAAACAAACAAATAAAGGAGTTAACAAACAAAAGGGCATAACACAAGACTGGTTGCCTGAAGTCAAAGGAGGGGCATACAATAATGGACACATGAAATAATGGCAAGATGGAGCGAATACATTAGAGAACTCTATGAGAACGATAGAAGTGAAATACATATATGAAATAATAAAATTGGGGGTGTGACAATGATGTGTTTTATTTCCAGACCTCTTCTCCTTGTACAGCGAAAACTTAATGAGAAATATAGAGAACATGCCAGGAATATCAGCTGGCACTTACAGCCTTTATGACCTTAAGATATGCAGACAGTACAGTCCTGATTGTTAAAAGTGAAGGGGAGCTACAGGCTTTTCTGGACATCGTGGTTCATGAAAGTAAAATTAAAGGTCTCATCCTGAACAAAAAGAAGACTGAAGTGATGGTCATCTCAAAGAAAAGAATACCACCAAAATGTAGCATTACCATCGATGGCACAAATCTGAAACACGTTCATAGAGTAAAGTACTTAGGATCGATTATAACAACTGATGGGAAATGTCACAACGAAATAGAAACCAGACATGCTAAAGCAAGTCAGCATTCCAGACAATGAGACACATCTTGTGCAACAGATCCATATCAGTGGAAACAAGATTCAGAGTACTTGAATGTTACATTGAGCCAATTTTGTTTTATGGGTGTGAAGCATGGTCTATGAATAAGAGAGTACAGCAAGAAATGGAAGCCATGGAGATGTGGTTTATAAGAAGGATGTTGAAGGTACCATGGACAGCCAAGAAAACCAATGAAGAAGTCTTAAGAGAGGCTGGAGTTAAAAAGCAAATTATAACAAAGATCAGAGGCAGACAAGGGAGATTTATAGAACATTACCTCAGAAGAGGAAAATCGGAACACACTGTGGCAACTGGAAAAATTGAAGGAAGAAGAGACGGAGGTGTGGCTAGGAAGAAAGTCACTGGCAGATCTCAGAATCAAGTCTAAAGACAGGGAATTATGGAGAGAAATGATCATCTACGCTACGTGGCATAGCACTTGAATTCAATTGACTTGAACTTTAGATAATTTTTAAAAGCACTCTTTTGTGTGTAAATCTTTCATAGTTAGTCATTTCTCAGTATACAAAATCTGTGTTTATAAGTTTTGTAAATTGGCAACACTTGTAATAGAGGAAGTCAGCTGTCTTAAATAACATAACAGGTAGAAAATAATTAGATGAGTCCTGGGAATTTCCTAGCTCATGAGTGAGAGATGTTATATTATTAAGGACGAGGAAGGACCACAAATTAAGTGTTAGAGGTACGGGAGGAATGTCTTCTCTGCTAGTGAGGGCAGCTTTGTGTTTATGTGTAATTAAATACCAGGGTTTCTGGAGGCATTCAGTTTTAGTTGGGCCCATTCTGTTATATATTCATTCATTCATTCATTCAAAAAAGTAGTGTATAGGTCTTCAGAAAGTAAAACAACTAAAACTGTGGAGAGGGACAGACAGAATTACAAAAAAAAAAAAAGATTTTTTTAAGGGCATGCATCTTTCCCATCACGACATATGCCTGTGGGACCTGAATGCTTAACAAAACAGCTGAGAAACACATAAATGCCTTTGAATGTAAATTTTACAGAAAAGTTCTTCAAACATCATGTACACAGGAAAGAACAAATATATCCATACTACAAGAACTTAATATTGAAGAAGGCTGGCTAGTAAAGAGGATTAAAGAGAGAAAACTTAAATATTTTGGACACATTAAACGTCATGGTAATCTAGAGAAGACCGTCTTGGAAGGGTATATAACGGGAAAAAGAAAGAGAGGAAGACCAAGGTGAAGATGGTTACAAGATGTGGTTGATGATTTGCAAATGGATGCATCAGCAGCAGGCCATCTTGTTTTACAACTGAGAGGCCTGCAGGAGTGCTGTTAGGGAGACAAAGTCCCACAATGGACATGCAGATGACTTATTTATATATAAAATCTGTTATATATATTGTATGGACACTGGTCTTAGTCTTTCCATTGTCTAGTTAGTATTTTGGAGAATGAATCAGGGAGGTAGGAGCCACAAAATTATTCTTTTTAAGATAATCCAACATTCTGAAAGTTTTGTTCATCAGATCCATTGCTCTCAACACAAAATGTGCTTAAATGTGTCAGTATATTTACTGGAATTATTTCTTCCTTGCATCTCTCTGTAAATGTCAAAATTCAAGAAATACAACAAAAATTTAGAAAAGAATGGTTAAAAAATGAATTGTTTTGCAATAAAAAAATGGATAACGATAGTTGCTAGGGATGACATCAAAGCTCTTTGTACATTTTGCAAGTATGCCAGTAAAGCAAAATGCCAAGATCTGAAAATGCATGGGAAGTATAAGAAACATGCAAGTGCAATGTCTTTTAAAATACAGTCTCCTTTGACTTTTATGCGTGCTTATAATGAACCCTCTAGTCTTGAGTGATCAGTTACCATGATTATTAGTTGTCATTGTGCTATTGTATACTGTGACCATCTTGTTGAGTCTGCAAGGTTGATATTCACTCACAGCAGAACTGCAATAAAATGGAGCTGGAACTCCTTCATGCTGTTTTAATGGTCAGATTCAGCTCATCAGGACATTATTTTGACACTTATCAACTTCCTCCTGAAGTTTAAAAAGCCATAGAAACAACTTAACAGTGGCAACATATCCAAAAAATTCTACAAGAAATGAAGCTTATATGTCGTCTTGCCAAGCGGGCCCTTCAAATGCTGAAGCTGATGATGACGATGATCTTTTTCAGTGACAGCGTCAAGATAATTATTAACATTAGGGACATGTACCTGTAATTGTAAAAAAAAAAAAAAGCCTGGCTCTGTTGTTGGTTCTGGGGAGCGTCTTCTTCAACATTTTTTGAGGCCTTGAGGTGGGGCATGATCCAGGAAAGGTTGGGAAACACTGTTCTAACAGAATTATTCAGCATCAGTATATAAGAGAAAGAAGTTTTTTCTCTTCGTCACGTATTTAGCATAAGAACAGCTGTACGTTCAGTGTCGCAGGAATAAAGGTTTACGATAGACAAGTAACGAAACAGCGCTGGAAGAGCACACTATGGGCACACCTCGACACTCGAGATATCGCTACTTAACGGAGAAGACGCAGTAGCCAAGCATATTGAGAAGGCACAGCTTCATGATAATAGTGTTCATGTGTACCTTACGTGGCAATATTGAAAACCGATATAGTTTTGAATCTTTAGCGACAGCCAGGGCTGGTTGGACGACGAGGAGCAAACAAGTTAGAATTGTTAGTCGTGTTTATATCAAAACTGGCAGAAAAGGTTTATCTCGGGACTGCCTTGTAGCTGTTGATTTTAAATATGTTAATGATTTTTATTTTTTTTCGCGCACGCACAAGAATTATATCCAAGCTGTTACTCCATTCCTTAAAACAGTTCGTTATAAAAAAATAATGTTTTAATGCTCTTCCAGGGCACCAGTCAGTCAGTCAGTCATTTGCATGTCCCTTGCGGAACTTTGCATCCCTAACAGCTGTCCTGTAGGCCTCTCGGTTGTAAGCAAGATGCCCTTATCAACGATGTCTTGCAGCCATCTTCGACTTGGTCTTCCTCTTTTTCCCGTTATGTACCCTTTCATTCTCTAAATTCTCATGACGTTTAATGTGTCCAAAATATGTAAATTTTCTCTCTTTAATCCTCTTTACTAGCCAGCCTTTTTCAATATTATTTTCTTGCAGTATGGATATATTTGTTCTTTTTTGTGTCCATGATATTTGGAGAACTCTTCTGTAGCATTTACATTCAAAGGTATTTATGTGTTTCTTAGCTGTTTTGTTAAGTGTCCAGGTCTCACATGCATATATTGCGATGGGAAAAATGCATTGCCCTTAAAAATCTTATTTTTTGTAGTTCTGTCTGTTCCTCTCCACAGATTCTTTAGTTGTTTTACTTTTTGAAGAGCGATAGATGTCCTTTTAATTTCCTTCATTGTATCTCCATTATTAGTTAGTAATGATCCAAGATATTCAAAACTCTCCACTTCTTCCAATTTTTCTTCATTGATATGTATTTCAGCTGCCTTATTTGTTTTGTCAGTTGTCATCAATTTAGTTTTCTTCTTATTAAGATAGAGGTTTTGCTCTTCACTGTTCTGACGGACTGACATAATTAGTTTTTCCATTCATTTTTGTGTTGTGGACATCTAATCTCCGGTATTTCATAACCTCCAATTTTTATGGCACCAATAGATCAAGGAAAATATGGTCACGGACACTATCTCCAACGTCAGGGTTGTCCAACTAGTGGCTCCCCTCTTTTGCGATCCATAAGGTTGTATGAAAATGTGATTTATTAAAGTTAATATTTGTTACCCAAGAAATAATGGGTCTGTGTGTTTATGTTGCGAAAAAAAAATTATCTTAGCTCTAATTAACATTTATTTCATAATCGTTACCATTTCTTACTTTTGTGTAATGCAGGGGAAAAAAACTGGTGGATTTATAACTGCTGTCCACTACTGGTCTTACGGGATATAACTCTGGCGCTTGGGCTCTATGGAATTGGACATCCCTACCATAGGTGCCTCATAGCATGTTATTATTATTATTATTATTCGCTGTATAATAACAACAACGGTAATAATAGCATTAATGAACAACTTCAGAGGAAGAAACGTTATGTTTCAGCTTACACGCCACCTGTTTTCTCTCCCCCCCCCCCCCCCCCCCCGAATCTGATATTGACCTGGAGCAACCTTTCTCAGAAAATCTGAAACTGTAACGAAAATGAAACTGTAAATGAAAAAGGATATGTACCAATATTCGTACTTGTCGCAAATGTGTCAGCTTCAGCGTGCTTGTATGTGTTTGTTTCTTTGTTTGGAGAGGGGGATAAATGTTGCAGTTTTTAACCAACAGATAAATGTGGAAACTTTCTTTAAATCAATATAATCCCTTGATTTGAGATTGAATAAGTGTTCTGTAGTAATTCTTATCGATTGGATTGAAATCTTGTGCATCTTTCGGGATCTATTGGATTTTCTTGGCTGAAACTGAAACATATAAAGCTTGGGGGTCGAAATGATGCTTAACAGGGGTCATAACCATTAAGGTAGGCGAATCGTAGTTGATCGGGCACGGTATACCCGGGAAATTATGCGCTTGCATGGCCATATGAAACAATCGCAATGTTTTTTTTTTCGCATTAATCGAAGGTCACAAGGCATGCGCAGTCGCAATGTGGGGGGTCAAGGGGCGCGGGACATGCGCAGTTTCAAGGTAGGTTATACACGAGAGCCAATAATCTAGGGTGCTTATGTGCGCACTTCTGTGTCAATAAGCACATCCTTTTTTTTTAAATATGAGTAGTGGAGCGTTCTGGGAAACCTGCTTTTTTTCGGTGCTGAAAAGTTATTTCCCATGTCCGATTCACTATAATGTCTGTGCTTAAGAAGTTCCAATTCACTGTAATTACAGTGTTTAGAAGTTTCAGTTCAGTATAATGTCTGTGTTTAGAAGTTTCAGTTCAATATAATGTCCGTGTTTAGAAGTTACGATTCGCTATAATGCCTGTAATTAAGGAGTTCCGATTTAGTATAATGCCTGTACTTAAGGAGTTCCGATTTAGTATAATGCCTGTATTAGAAGGTCTCTAGTCCAGTAATTAGTACCCACCAGTCACTAGATTCTGTTCTAAAAGAACATAGTTCTATAAGTAACTTGTTCAGTTCGGAAGTTAAAGAACTGCATTGAAAATTTGAATATATGTTGTTAGATTAGTTACCTCTCATGTAGTGTATTGTTTTATATTTGTGAAGGCAATAGTTTCATTTTGCGTTATTAGATTTGTTTTTAATGCACTTTGTATACTTGTACAAAATGGAATGTGTGATAAGAATGAAAGATGAATTATGAAGGGCAGAATCTCAGAAGATCTGCTTGCCCGTTTCTTCATCTCTGAAAAATAAAAGTCGTTAGATCAGTTGATTCTGGTTTGTATTTAATTGAGATGTATGTTTAGAAGGTCCGATTCCGTGTAGTGCCTGTTAGTTGTGTCTCTAAGCTATACTCACAGAAAAAAGTAATTGTGCAGTGGTGTCAAGCGCACCAATCACGTTGTCATGAGTGAAATGAAATCAAATTTGGCACGAAGTTTTGTCTAAGTGTTGTCCACTTTCCCGTGCTGCACGAAGTTGATCGCACGATTCATGGGGAGATAACCAGTTTCAGTGAAATCACGTGCAGTGATCCATGATTGGTTACTGACCGCGGATAAAATGAGAGTAAGTGTGCATTCTGTTCTCAGAGATCTCTTCATGTAATCGTTGAACGAAATCTTGCCATAGCCAGCAGTTTCACCGGATATGTCACCTATCGAGCACATTTGGGATGAACTGGACCGCAGGTTGCGAAGATGACACAATCGTCATGGAAACCGCCAAGAATTAGCCCAAGCGTTGCAAGAAGAATGGAATGAGATGTCTCAACAATTGATACAACGTGTCATTGGTTCGATGAGAAGGCGGTGTCAAGCAGTGATAACTGCCAGAGGAGGACACACACAATATTGAAACCTTGATTTTATTTTCTTGGGGTGGTGAGGAGTCACATTATATGAGTTTTTTTTTTTTTCACTTTTTTGTGATATGTGACTGGCCAGAAAGTCATTTTATCTGTTATTGGATAATCAAACATAATGTGTGCCAAATTTTATTTCAGTCATCACCTGAGCACGTTCATGGTGCTTTTTAGAGCATTGCACACTTAATTTTTTTCCGTGAATATAGTATTAGAGACCCACGTAGGTTGTACGATGATTACAACAATTTAGTAGGACTGTGGAGTCGGTATGCCAAGCCTTCAAACTATTAATATCTACCAACTTCTGCCAGTTAATGTTTTTTTAGTTTTCCAGCGCTATGGGATAAATTGAGGGGTTAACGGTCCCGCCTACTCGACGGCAGTTGTATGAAAGCTGGGTTTTTAAAAAAAAATGTTCGCCTTTCTTTTCATAATCAGCTGTCTTTCCTTTTTAAAGTTTGCTTAAAGGATTGCTTCACTTGGACCATCATGTTGATGTGCAAAGATAAGTCAACTATATGATTCAATAATTATGCTGTATACAGCATTTTCAAAATGTGAACATTTTTTTCTTTCATCTTTTTATTGATAAGATACCGTAGTTTCGTGTATGCGTTGTTAAAGGAAATGTCTTCAAATCTGAAATAAATTAGGGCCCAGTGCTTGACAATTCCAGTTAAGTGACCAGTTAGAGGAAAAAAAAGCAACATTTCAGGAGTGCTTTTTTTTAAAATGGCCTGAACATTTACAAGTCATATTTGTTCTACTGTATGAATGACACTGGGGAAAAAAACCCCGTGCGGGATCAGTTTATACAAGATCGTATATAAAGTGGCGTTTCATTGTATTTTCCTCGTGCCGACTCTGTGCCAGTGGTGCCGGTAAGTAGACTATATACAGTTGCATTTTGGGATTGGGAAATCCCCTTTCAGATTAGCGGAAATCCTAAGCTGTTTCGGTTTTGAAAAGGCTAGCATTTTCTGTTATTGCTAAGTCAGAATTAAAGAACCGTGAGTAAAACATTTGTGTTTTGTAGCGAAAATACAATAGTTCATATATTGTATGTTGTATACAGTGTATAAAACTGCTGGTTTATAAATGGAGAATTGTTCCTCTTACTAGTAGATAAAATGTATAGTGGGGTTCTGTAGCCGTGTAACAGCAAGAGGTGCTGCTGGTCCATGTCAAACCCGTTACTTTGTGGGTAACACTGGAGAGTCAGAGACAGCAGGAGTACACAAAAAATGTCCAGTAAGGCAGACTGTTGATGGCGAGGTTCTTTAGCCAATCAGTCTTTGGTATTTCCTTCAACTCTGCTAGATCTTATTTGTCGTTTGCTCAGACATCAACATCAGTCTCACAAATACAGCAGTTCGTCACTGGCTTTCAGCATCACCAGAGCTTCTGCTGTAGTGGTTTTTAGTCTAGCCAGATCATTTGTCCGAGTGGGCTGTGTAGCTGGCATTGTGTGGAGGATATGATCTGGTATTTTTTGCAGGCACTTAGATCTTTGAGCCAATTTTCATCTTATTGCTAGATTTTCAAACATAACAAGTAATTGAACTTTGCATGGCAGAAACGCAAACTCTCATCTAGGACTGAGAGGGTAGGGCATAACCAGTTTGCCATAATGCATTCTTATGTTACCTTATTTTGATAGAAAATGCACTTTGGCTGCAGAAATCTTAATATGTTTTTTCCCCTCAATGATAATATTATTATATGCATTTCAAGAAATATTCTTCATCACTCATTTTAGTAGTTCTTTACTTTCAGAAGGATTTTGGAATCCTTATAGAAGAACTAAAGCAACTCTTGAGCAAGCCAGCCAAGGGTAAGGGCTCTAAAAATAAGGCTTCATCCAAAGCAGGTAGTGAATGGCTTGAAGGTACCAATGTTGTGACTAACGAGAAGGTAATGCTTCTATTATAATTCAGTTAGTTATGTAACGAAGCTGTTATACCGATGCATTATTTACAGAATGGAAGACATAAAATTACTTGCAAGGTAGTGCTATAGCTTTAACTATATCAGGTTCTACAAGCTGTTAAAATTGTTTATTGTGGAAAATTTACCATAATAATTTAGAGTGACGGTTCTTTATGGAAATATACTGTAATAAGGTATGCACTGTAAAAAGATAACAGTAGCTCTTCTGAGAAATCATACACTGCATTTTTGTGTTTTTGGTTTGACTGGGAGTGAAGACTGCTGCTTGATGTGGCAGCCAGTGAGCAACAGCTGACATGGTAGGGTCATGGTTGGCAAGTCATAGCTGTTCAAGACCCTTTCATACCTTTCTGTTGGTACCATCAGTAGCAGGTCTAGCCTGGCTAATGGGCCAGGGATTTCCATGATCCCCATGGTGGCAGAGTCTGCTGTAGAAGTATTTCACGCCCCATGCTTTTTAGTTTCACTGAGGAACAACAACAACAAAAAACAGCCATCATAATCCACTGCCAGTCTGACACTATGCCGTGCCTCAACATCTTCAGCTGCAGAGAGCACCAGCTCACAGTTCCAGAGAGATAGAAGAAGGAAAAAAAGAAGCTAAAAGATATGGAGTAGTTTAAAATGATAACAAGTTACATAATTTTCATTCGTATTTAAAATAATTCAAATCAGGAGTTTAGCTAAATATATGGCCAACATAAAGGTCAACAACAACAAAATGGACAAAGTAGCTTCAGAACTTTTATGGTTTTTTTTTTTTTTTAAATCAAGATCAGAACTGTTTACTGAGAAATACTGAAGATTTACTGACAGAGCAGTGTCATAGTTTAATTACCAAAGCAGAATGAATTGTTAGAGTTTTGAACTGGGTATGGATACCATATGCAAAGCCCAAGTATGGCCCAGAGAGAGAAGCACAGGGGAGAAACTCTGGGGTTTCTTTAGAGGCCTCTTGCTAAAAGCAGGATTCGGGGAGACAACCCAGCTCCTTGTTTAGAAAGTTAAGCATATGAAACTGAATGCAGAAGAAGAAGAAGAAGAAGAAAAAGAACTGGGTGTAGAGAGTTATAAGTGAAAAATTTATTTTGTGAGTACTGATTTGTTGTATGTGAATTGTGTTGATGATCAGTCTTGGGGTAATTATATACCTGTACTGTTGCATCTTTAATTTTTGTTTATTCCAAATAATGTCCATTTAACTTTGCCTAGTTGGAAAATTTTTACTACCATCTTGAATTGATAAAAATCGGGTGAAATCATTTCTTGTCTCAGAATTGTTAGATATAATTTATTTGTTCTGCAGAAAAAAGAAATGCCGCCAAAGAGTTCAAAGAAAAAGAAAGGTAAGCTTCTTGCTTAGAGACTGTATTTTATGTAAGATGTTTTAAAGATGTCTCTATTGCCATGCGCTGATTTGTCAAATTTGTTTTTATTTGTTTTTGTTTTAAAGATTTGGTAGAGATCTTACTGGTGGCCAGGTCAAAGGCAACTGAAATGATCAACAGTTAATTATTCTTACTTGCTTCACTTTCACTTATACAGAACAGAAATAGAAAAGATGAATTGCTGGGATAATCACATGGATGAATTGTTTTTATTGTGTGTTTTATACATGATTTTTTGTTGTTGTTGTTTCTTATTATATATAGTTTCAGTTCTTTTCATGTATAGTTTTTTTAAACGGTTTTGTCCCATTTTATATCTTGGACCAGATTCTGAGGCATTTTGTTTTTTTTTTTTTATTAACCGTGCGGTATTTGACTGTAAATAATTGTAAATAAACATCATATCACCAGTGTTAAATTAGGATTACTTGAAGTTAATTATTGTTCTGAAGAAAATAAAACAAAATCCTAATCCTTTTCCTGACTTTTTTTTTTTTTTTCCTCAAAAGGCCAGGCCGAGCCTCAGCCTACAAGAAATGCAGGTCCAGCAGCTGCTGGCAAGAACTTTCAAGCTGCTGGTAGAGATGAAAACAGCGACTCAGATTCTGTGGACAGTGATTCAGCAGATGACAATGACAATGACTCGCAGTTTGCAGCGAGGATGCAGAAAATGAAAAATCAGCCTTTTACAAATAAGACTACTGGTAATGCTGCACCAGCATTTGGAGCAGCAGCGAATGCCACTAAAGGAGCAGTAAGGAAATTGCTCATGTTTTTTTATTTGTCTAAATTTCATGAGTTGTTGATAAATTCCTGGTGCTTTTAGGATTTGAAGAACATGGAAAAGTGCAGGTAGTAGAATCCTGGCATCTGAAGCTGAAGTGAATGGATACTGCCAATCAATCTCTTCAACCCAGAAGCATTTGTTTTACAAAGGCAGTGACAGAGGACACATCACTTCCAGGGACTCATGTATCACCTCTAAAAAACTCTCACATTATTTTCAGGAACTAATGCATTATCATCTCCAGGAACAGTAACTGACATCAATTCCAGAAACTGACACATTACCTCCAGAAATTAATATATCATCTTCAGAAAATGAAATGCTACCTCCAGAAATGAGGCCTGTAGTAGTAGAACGAGGTATCCAAAAAAAGTTGAGGTGCAGAATTTTTTTTCTCATAAATTTCAGTATAGTGCTATGCTTAAGGTATAATAGGAAAGCTTCAACTGTTGAGTTTAACTCTTTCTGTGCCTGAGGAAAAAACGTGGATGTTCAGTTGGAACTGGAGTAAAAGCGCGGGTCTTGATCTGTATAGGGGGTATAGTTGTAAAATGGAAATTAAAACAGTATTTCCATGTACTTCCGTGTACTTAGTATATTTCAAAATATAACTAAATGTATGAAGATTTCATAAATGGGAGAGTTTTTTAGGAAAAAAGAAGTAATGTGATGTTTTTAGGCAATGAATTTGCCCAGCTTACCATCAGCTAGGTCTAGATCTGCACTACTTACCATCTGAGATGTCTAGATCTACTTGTCAATCTCGTATTGTGATTCTGTGTTGCACTCTTGCTAAATTAATGTCTGAAATAACTTCCTAACTACTTCTCTCCAGTCATCTAATATTTCTAGATCTACTTGGGATACATTCAAGAGAAGTGGGATGGTCACATGCCATGTCCATACCCCTATCTACGTCATCAAAAATTGAAAATTTTCGATGTTTTTCTTCCTTTTTCTCGCTCGGCATCGCTCGTTACTAAGCACTCTTTCACCATTTTGAAAAGTGTCGCCGGACACGCGTATGAAATATGTACAATCTAAACGTTACACCGGTTTTTTTAATGAAACAAACTAAGCGTCACTATAGTGACGATACGTAGCATGTCGGAAAGCCGGAAGCGTCACTATAGTGCTGAAAGGCTCAGGAAGAGTTAACTTAAAAATATTTTCCCCAAGGTGGCAACACATTAGAGTGGCAGCAGATTCAGCCATTGCATAGCCACAGGAAAAAGTCAAGCGTATGACAATGGTGTGCAAAAAACGGAATTCATTATGATACAGCAATTGTTCAGAATGTTAGCTATCAGTTAAATGGTTCAAGAGAGTGTAACATGGTTACACAAGTGACTAAAACTGGGAGAACTAACTCAAATTAATCTGAACCATATACAAACAGAGAGTACATTACCACATGGTAATGCATCTGCCAAAGATGAATTATCTTGAGAAATCTTTGTTTTTCATGTGAGACAAAATTCCACACATCACAGTGTAGTTAACTGTAATAACCACAAGGTTTGGTGCTCAGAAATATAACAAGAATTTTCACATTTTAAAATTCAGCATGACAGTCCAATGATAATTTCAGACAGGACATAAATATTTATTGCTCATGCCAGATTGCAAAGCTGTAACCATTAAAAGTAAAAGTAAAGATAGTCCCATAGCATTTCAAATGCCGTAGGGGGTGAAGCGTTAGAGACCTCATTATGCTGGGTCATCAGCGTATGAGGTAGGGTGACCAGTTCCTTTCCTCGCTGCCTTTACTTCCCAGATTTTCTCTGGTACCCATTTTACGAGGCTGGGTCGACCTCAGGGCCGTATTGGTCGGAAAAAAAATCCCGCTCAGCTGGGGATTCGAACCCTCGACCATTTGGTTGCTAGACGAGTGCTCTAACCACTACGCTAGCCGGCCCCATTAACCATTACTGCATAGAAATGTTCCATTCAGGCTTTAAACAAAAAAAAAAGATTGGAAAAGAGTGTAATATTGCTGTCAAAGACTTCAAGCAATTAATAGTTGATAATTCTTCAGATTTGTTACCTGCCATTCTAGTAGACATGCTTATTTATAAGTGCTTTTGTGAAGGTGTTTACATATAACTAACATAGAATGGGGAAGAAATAAGAAAAAAAAATCCGTTTTATGCCATTGAGACATACAGAGAGTGTGGTGTTAGTGCTGATGTATGCCTTGACTATCTGTGCTTAGGCAGTTGATAGATCAGCTTCATGTCAGGTCACCTTCTCTCCCTTGATAAAGGGCAGAATGTCAGACAGGCCTGCATGCCCATTTCTTAACCCTTTGGAAATAAAGATCAGTCATTCAGTCCCTCAGCTGCAAGAAGCAGCTTGGTATCTGTTTTTACAGCTGGGTTAACTGAAACACCTCAGGTTGGAGTCGGAGCCCCAGCAGCTGACATGATGAGCATTTTCCCCACTAAGATGCTGAGAATGAACTTTGGAAAATTAACACAGTGAAATGATGTGATTTATTTTTCTGGTTATGACATCTTCCCTGGACCTGTGGCCTGATGTTCTTTCCAGCTGATGTGATGGAAATGTTGAGGTGCAGCATCCTGTCCAACTGGAAGTAGTTTAAGGCAACTGTTTTTATTTTCACTCCCTGAGAAGAGGCAAAAAGTAAGGGTTGTGCAGTACTTCTTTAGCAGTGTCCACCACTGTGGGGACTGTGGTGATCCCTGCCCCATTGGCTTGACTAGGCCTATTACTGGGTGTGCCAGCAGAGATGTAGGACAGGGTCGTGGTCAGCTAGCAAGTTAGCTATGGGTCTGCCCAATCGAACAGTGCCTTTGACTCTTCTGTTTTTTTAAATAAATCTGTTTCCAGAATCCATCTTCTTCCATTTAGTGACAAACTATGACTATACAGAATACTTCATATGTAACCTCCTTAACTAGAATTTACAGGATTAAATGTTCTTAGAACAGTCAGGGATACCTCATGTATACCCCATACTGCAAGAGTACAAACTTTTGTGACTTGAGAAAAAGAATTTGAACTGCATTCTCAGTGGCTTGCAGATCAATCAGTTGTTTAGTTCACTGGACCTGCAAGCGAACTAACAGCAGAAGTTTTAGAGAAAAAAAAACAGCATAGGGTATAAAGTATAGTGAAGATGTGAAAAAATTAATTCTGAAACTCAGTAATTTGTGTTTGCCAGAAAGTAGAAGTCTAAAAAAACAAAAGTTTCAAAAACAATAGTTCTAGTGTTTTCTGTAACACAATCTCTTCAGTGATAGAATTCATTCAGCTTTCTATTTTGGCATTTTATTTGTCAGACTGCACCCATTTGTTGGTTTTGTTTCATTCCTTTGTGCTGTATAAAGCATAATTTTATATATACTTAGTTTCTGCAGACTGGTGCTGCTAGTAACGTTGGCTTAGATGGATTCACTTTTGGTAAGTTGATGTCAGATTGTTATGATTATTTACTGTATTAAAAAATTTGTTTAAAAAGCAGTTGATCTGATAGGCACTACATGTTGGGCTGTCAGCTGTTTTCATACCAAAAACATACTTTACTGCTGTAGTAAGAAAAAGTTCTGGAGGAAGTGTCTTATATCTGAAAAACATGTTTGAAGAGAGAAATGAGCTACATCTGCAGTTTAGTGGAGAATAGAAGTAGAAAGCAATTTCTTTTCTTTTTTCTTGGTCAAGTCTTGTCTGGGTGAAAATAATGTTGAAAATATGCCATAAATCCGTGAATGGTATGTATCACTTGCCCTAGGAGGTAAAAAAAAAAGACTGTTAAATGGTTGAATTTTAGATTCCAGCACTATGGCACCATCAGTTTTTATAAAATAAATATCTTATGCTAGACATTTAGAATGAGCAGGTATCTTTTTCTTCAGACAAACCAAGAACTATGCAGCAAAGAAAGCAGTCAGTGTCATTGCAGTGGCCTCTTGAAGGTTATGACTTCAATTTAGTGTGTCGGCTGTGCTTTCTCAAGCAAGGAGAGGGAGCTGGGGGTACGTAAAATCAGTAGGTAGTATGTCGCTTATACTAGTACCAATTGATGTATGATTTTTTTTTTTTTATTTGCTAATGGAATGTAAGACTTCTGAAACAGGTGCCATCTTATACTGTTCTAGGATTTTCCATACATTTTCTATTTTTTTTTTTTTCTCTAATTCTGTTGGAAGCTCAGGTGTGGTCCCATATGTTTGGAACAGATTTCGCATAATCTGCAGGCTTTATACCTTGCTTTGTTGGAGGATTTAAAAAAAAAAATTTCAGTGACAATTTCTCAACATCAATGTCCGGCACCTATTTATAAAGATGACTTGACTGGTGTGCATAGGCGTAGGGCTAAAATCTGCATCTGTTGCCTTGAAAAGTCAGTTTACTACCACTGACTATTCCTTTGTGCATATCATTCCCTTGTCTTTTGATAGTCACAATACTTTACTTGATCTCTGTGTATTTTATAGGTTACTCTGAGGATTCTAAGTAGCTATGCATTCTGAGGGCCCTTGGAGCATGTAGTCAGTTCATTGACTTTTTCTTTTTTTGTCAACTGTTTATATCTTTGTTGGAAAACTGCTTCACCGTGGTCCACAGATTGATGACTGTCACATTTTAAAGCTGTAGTGCTGCCATTCATTAACCCTTTCCGTGTCGCAGAAAAAAACTCGGATGTTCCGTTTGTACCAAATTAAAAACGTGGGTCTTGATCTGTAGAGGGTGTATATTTGTAAAATTGAAATAAAGTATTTCCACGTATTTCCATGATAAAAGTATATATATATTATGCATCAAAATAGCTGTAAATGTAAGAATGAAGAGTTTTTTTAGGAAAAAAGTAGTGGTGTGATGATTTTAGCTGATGATTGTATCCTACTTACCATTGGGTAGGTCTAGATCTACCATCGGCGACGTCTAGATCGATCTGTAGCTTCATTCGATCTCATCATGTGATAGTATGTAGCAAACTCAGTACAATGTCTAACTACTTCTTCAGTCTGTTTTATAGGTTAAAATCTACTTGGAACACATTCAAGAACAGTGGTCTGGTCTTAGGGCTTGTCCATATGCCTCAGAAATCACCCACAATATTGAAATTTCTCCAAAAAAGACCCATTTTCACTCGGTTGTTAGGCACGCTTCTGACAGAACTAGGAAATTTAACCGGGCATGTGCAAATAAAACATGTGCAATTAAAAAATTACACCATTTTTTTTTTAACACGAAACAAGTGGTAAAATTTTACCAAACGGCACTCGACAGACAAACCGGAAATGGTAAAATTTTGCCAATAGTCACGGAAAGAGTTAAGAAATACTGCCCTGTTTTATTGACTGCTATAATTTCTATTATTGTTAGTTGACCTGCATTGTCTCAGCATTTCAGTGACTATGAAATTGTAAAAATGTTAAAATAACTGAAATTAATGCATCTTTTTTCCTTATACAATTATGTAAGTGGATATTATTTTTTTTTTCTTTTTTAATATAGTTCCATTAGGAGCAGAGGCTAAATTGGGATCCCATTTGAGAGTCTGGGAAACACTTTGTTCCCATCATTTTATTTTGTAATGTGTGTGACTGTAGTGCTGGGAGAATTGCTGAGAAACTAAGCTCAGAAAGTTTTCAAAATTCACACTTTTGTGTTCTAGTTTCATTTTTTTGCGGTGTAATGATTTTGTGTGGTGAGATTGACAGAAGTTAGCAAACATTTTTGTGATCTGATTGTCATAAATTACATAATTTGTGGGTCATACATTAATAATTTGTCATGTCAGTCAGTGAATGATCAATTAAGTGTCAGTTAAAGGTTATCTTGAAGCTTTTTAATTTCAGTTGGAGGTTTGTTAAATGTTAATTAGAAGTTAGCTTGAAGTTTTTAATTTGTGATGTTAATTTACATTAATATGTATCTAAAAAGAACCACTAAAATGGGAAAAAGAATGACAGCTAAAAAATTGAAGTTACCAATAATGATATGAAATGTTAATATCTTGTGAGCTGAAGATTCCAGTGCTTTGATGTGAATAATTTGCATCTGGCTGTTATATTCTTACAGGTTATATTTACAGACCAGAGTACCAACACAACTGCAGCCATGACACACTTATTGTCAGGGATAAATCAAGGCCGCATTTGGACTGGTTGAAAATTCGCCCCCGACATACTGCCGATGGTAAAGCCCATGTCTTTAAGTACAAAATGTGTATACAGTTCCAAAACCATCTTCCTTGTCGACTTGGTGAACTTAACTGCACATTTGCACACAATCATGCTGAGGTGACTCTTTGGAATTTGGATCGTGATCGAGTATTCAGCATTCAAGGTTTCATTAATGATGCTAGGAGACAAGAAATAAGTAAGTATTGCTGTGTAGTTGACTATTCAATAAATAAATAGGATTGTGTTTTGTGAAAAACATTATTTTGTAATCATCATCATCAGATGCCGTGCTGACTGGCGATAGCTATTATGCTTCTCCAGAAGAATATTGTGCTATTTTGTAATGGCAACAGCAAAAATGGTTAATTTTGCCTGATGTCACTGACCATTTGATGTTTTAACTGACACCTTTGTCAAATAACAACAACAAAAAACAAAAATAAAAAAGGGATGAACAAATTTTTGCATCATATTTATACTTGATCTTTTCTACAGTTTTTTTGCAGTGAATTTGTGTATAAAAAATGTACAGCGTTTATGGTGTTTATATAATTTATATCATATTTCTTGCCATATAAGACACTTTAAAAAAAAGAAAAAAGATTCTTGCAAAAATACCATTTCTTTACCCCAGTGATTGGATTTGGATAGGCTTTGGAGGTTACTAGTACTAGACGAATGCCTAAACACCCATGTTTAACACACTAGTTTCTAGATGACCTCAGAATGAAATGTATATGATTATACATGAGTAATCACTACAGATCAAATAATATTAAGAGGCAAAATTTCATAGTTAACAGCATAATGCTTGATAGCCTTACTTTATTTGTTTACACGTACAGTATAAATCTACTGTATTATTTTGTGTTTTACATTTTGAGTACAGATGAATCATTATTTGAATATTAAAACCAAAAAACCTAAGTAAAATCTGCAAGGTTATTATGGTATCTTGAGGCTGTTAAATACAAGATGGCCATTGTTATTTTGGTGTTAACACTTTACTTGGATGACTTTTTGACCTTTGACTTTTCCGATCCCCAGGTTTGAGTTTTCACTCTTTTTCCCTTGTGTCAGATAATGAAACATACAGATCCTCTTCAGCTGTTCCATATCTCCATACAGAATGTTGGTGATTGAGGAGTTTGGTGGTATCAAGTTCTTTTCAGTGCAGTCCAGCAGCTGGTCTCCTTCTTCTTCATTTACTTCTACCACCAAGACTGCCCCATGATCTTACTGAATTTACGTCTGTGGTCCTCGATAGGTCCTGTGGTCCTTTGTGTGGTCCTCAAAAGGACAACATGAGATCCCCGAGAGGGCCACAAGGGGTTCAGAGTATCGCAGGGCTTGAGCCTGTATTCTTGGTTGGTCTCAGAAGCAGGAAGCACCGTGGTTTTTGTTGCACCAGTTTAATCTAGAGTTGGACTTTCTCAGCGGAAAACCTCGGCGTGTTTTGGATATTAGTATATCCCTGCTGGGTGAGAGGTGGTAGCTCATCCAGGCTAGAGTTGGACATTCTCACCAGAAAACCTTGACGTGTTTTGAGATGCCATGTATCCCCACCGGGTGAGAGGTGGTTGCCCATCCAGTCCAATGTTGGATTTTCTCACCAGAAAATCTCGGCGTGATTAGGATACGCATACATCCTCATCAGATGAGAGGTGGTTACCTATCTAGACTGCCCTGGTCCAGTGTCTCTGACATCAGCGTTTTGTGGTCGTGGCTGCTACCCTTCCTAGTTGTGACCAGAACGGAGCTTTTGTCCTGGAGGACAAATCCTCACCACTAGTGACTTTCACCCCTGGGTTGAGCTAGTTTAGGCATATTATCCCAGTATGGGCGTGTTTAGGACATGACCGACCTCTAGAGCGGAGGTATCATGACATGCTTAGTCATCAAGTTTCACCCCTGGTTTAAGCCGGTTTAGGCATATTTCACCAGTATGGGTATATTTCGGACGTGGCCAGCCTCTAGAGCAGAGGTCCCTTTGGGGACCACACAGGGGACCACAGGACCTATGGAGGACCACAGGTTATTTAGTAGGATCACAGGGTGGTCTTGGTGGTAGAAGCGAATGAAGAAGAAGAAAAAGATTTCCTCTGATATCTATGTGCCTTGGTATCCACTGTAGGGAGGTCTTGATGTCATAGGAGGCGAGTTGGTTTATTGCACTGAGTATGTCAGTTGTAATGTGATCAGCTGATGTTATTCAGTTTTAAAAGGCCTGGAGAACAGACTTGGAGTCTAAGAAAATAACAGATTTTTTGGGTGGGAGGTATTGTTTTTGTATTTGGTGGTGGTGGCTGCCAGGGCTGCTAATATTGCTGCATCTCAGCATCATAATTGGAGCAGCGAGATCCACAAGGAGCAGAAGTGTTCCTTGTTGTTTTGTCTGGAAACATATGTACCCCATATCCTGCATTATCTGTTTCCTTGAACGCTGACCCATCAGTGTATGCATGGATCCAGTCCTTGGGGTAGGATAGGATTCTGTAATCTCCAGTGCACACAACTTTAGGGTGTTGGGATCTGATGATTTGTTCATTAATTTGTTCTTAAGTCTGGTATTAGTTTGAGGAAGTGTGTAGTTTGTTTGGTGGGATGTCTGATACATTTGTAAGTTCTTCTCTGTCTTTAGGGAGTTTGCGACTTGTGTTTAACTGTTCTGCTATGGGCACTGGAGTTTTCAGTTTCAGTCTATTATTATGCTTCCATTTATCAACCGCTGTTCTGTTAGGATGGTCTGGAGGCATGTGTTTATATCTTTCTACTGTTTTAATGGTTGACTTTTCGTGTCTTATATCTAATGGCTTTATGTTTGCATAAATTTCACATGCAGCTGTGGGTGTTGATCTCATTGCCCCAGAAATGAAATGAACAGCTTGGTTCTGGATTCTGTCTACTTGTGTATGAGACCTCCTTGATGCTGTGACCTGTAGTTTGTAATCTATTATAGATCTAACATATCCTGTGTACATTTGTCTGAGTGTTGCTTTGTCAGCTCCCCAGGATGTACTTGCAAGCCGCTTGAGTAAGTTTAGTCTTTTGGATGCTTTTTCTGCTTGTCCATCCACGAACTCTTTAAAATTCAGTTTTCTGTCTAGTTTCACACCAAGGTATGTTGGAATTTTTTCTTTCATGATTTGAGCACCATCAAGAGTTATTTTCAGTTCAGTCTTTGCTAGTTTGTTGCTAAGAGTGAAGACTGTATATGTAGTTTTACTAACATTGATCTTCAACTTCCAGAAGTTGCAACAGGCTGATATGGTGAGGAGGGCTCTATTAAGTCTCTCAGCAGCCAGCTGCAGGTCTGTTCCACTAGTCCATATGGCAAGCTCATTGGCAAGCATGGCTTTGTGTGTGTTCAACAGGTCATGGAGGTCATTTATAAAGATTAGGAACAAGGTGCAGCTAAGAGCAGAACCCTGTGGCAGACCTTCCTCCAGGGTGCATTTGTTTGACAGTCTGTTATTGACCTGAGTTTGTATGGTCCTGTTGCTCGGGTAGTTTTTAACCCATTGATACATTTTTCCATGTATGCCCATGTTTTGCATCTTTAACAGTAGGCCTTTTTGCCAGACCCTGTCATATGCCTGTTGGAAGTCTCACAGAGACAGCTACTGAGTTTCTGTTGTGTAAAAAACTGTCTTTTACACTTTGAGTGAAGAGAAATACCTGGTCTTCAGTTCTTGATTCTTTGTGGAAGCCTGACTGAAAGTTATTGAAGGACACCGAGGATTCCAACCACTAGTACAGCCTATTGTTAAGCATTCGTTCTGCTAGCTTACCAATGTTGGAAGTCAGTGAGATTGGGCTAAAGCTTTTTAGGTCATCTTCTGGCTTTCCTTTTTTTTTCAGGATAGGTCTAACTATGGCTGACTTCCAAGATTTTGGTAGTACTCCACTTTGCCAGGTCTTGTTAATGAAGTTGAGCAATGTGGACTTTCCTACAGGCCCCAGATGAAGGATCATTACATTTGATATTTTGTCTGGTCCTGGTGCTTTTCTTAGCTGCAGCTTACCCGTAGCACTCTGGAGTTCATGGATGGTAAAGTTTTCCTCAGAAAGTGGAGTGTTTGCCAAACTAGATTTCTCTTTACTTCTCAGAACTTTTCCCAGCACCTTGTGTAAGTATTTTCCTGTTGGAGGATTTGTTGGTGGCAGCAAAGAATTTGTTAAAAGTACTGGCTTTGTCCGAGTCACTTGAGAGGACTGGACCAGAGATTGCATTGGTTTAGGGTTAGTTTGTTTGTTTTTTTCCTGACATGTTATCTAAGAGTTTCCAAGCCTTCTCTCCTTCATTTCTGAGGTTGAGATTGCTGCATGTTCTTAACCACTTCTCTTTCTGTGCATTTTTTTAGTTTCGAGTCTTACCTTAGCTGTTAGTTTATTATACTCTATTCTGTTTTCTGGAGTAGAGTTTTTCTCTGCATTCTTCCTGGCTGCTCTTCGTTTTTTTTTTTTTTTTACCAAGTCTTCCCGAGATTTTGTCCAGAAGGGGCTATATTTCTTTCTACATCCTCGGGGGATTGCTTTGTAGGCTTCTCCAAGTGTGGCTTGGATTATGTTGGTGTAGAGTGTGTCAGTGTTTGTGCTGTCATTTAATTTTGATAGGTTTTCATCTGTTTGGGTTCTGAATTTTTCCCAATCTGCTTTTCTGTAATTCCAGTGAGGGGGTTTGTGTGGTTTTTGGTTTCATGTGTGAGAAATATGTAGAAGAACGGGGTTATTGGTCGCTTCCTATGTCATCAAGCACTCTCAGAGTACAATCATTGTGGATGTCTGTTGAGACAGTGGTGAGGTCAGGTCTGTATGTGCATCCAGTGGCTCTGTGGAGGAGTGTTGGTGGGGAGGAGGAGTCTTGTAATATTATCATGTTGCTGGTGTTGCATAGCTCTTCAATGTTGTTTCCCATAGGGTTTTGGTCTTTGTATCCTAGTGATGGTAGATGTGCATTAAAATCTTCTGCAATGATAGTTTTCTACATGTCTGTACTGTGTATGTTGATTTGACTTTTAGAATTTGGGGACAGTAAACATTATACAGAGTGTACCACAGTCCATCATGCCACACTGTTATCTCTTGGGTATCATTCTTACTACATTTTCTGTTTTTAACTTCTCTTTGGATGTCATTCCTCAAGAGTGTGGCAATACCCCTGCATTTACCACATTCACATTTGTACATGGTGTATCCAGGCACAGAGTGATCTTTTCCATAGGGTTTCTTGTATGATTGCAATATAGATGTTGACTTTTTTTTAGCTGTTTGCTTAATTCTGAGTCCAGAAATGTTGATTTGAAGAATGTTTAGTGTGCCCCCTTGTAGTTGATTTTTCACTCGGGGTAGCCCGGGAGCAAACCACCTGGCGTGGACCTTTTACGAGGCAATGTCCGGGCTCGAATAGTTTTCTTTTTGTTTCTGACATATTTATATTGAGGTTTTTGTCCTAAGTCTTTCTTTCATACCCAGGAGGCCTTTCAGGTGAGACACTGAAATCAGGCCCTAAGTGCAACACTGGTCCGTCCGACAGCTTTGTGACAGTTTCACAGAGAGACTCTGACTTTGGGATGAGGGATCTGATGGTGCTTCAACGATGTCCATTCCTCGCTACCTGTAGTCTGCTGGCTGCTTTGTTTGCCTCATTCCGATAGCTATTGTTGTAGAGACCCATAGGCTTGTCATGTTGATTTCCATCAGACTTTCCCCATCCCCGTAGGTGATCTCTGTGTCCCCATCTATTCACCATCCTGAACAGCCCAGTGCTGCCCTAGGCCAAGATCTCAGCTTAACTTATTGATGGGTGTGCATTGTCAAAAACGGGAGTGCCTTCTATCCTAGAAGGGGTATTTGTGCTTGTCATTTTACCCACAGGCAAGTGGGTTTTCTTAGCATACATAGCATTTTGTCTGAGTTATCTAACACACCTATAATAAACAAGAGGCTTTTAGCATATTTCTCATTTCTATATTCCCTCTCTCTTTTACAGAAAGTTCTGTTCCCTAAAAATTCTGCCTTATAAGAGGGTGACATTTATTTTATAACAATAACAAATAGTGTTGGTTGCTACAGGTTTCTAGGCTACAAGAGTAGGTCAGAGTTTTTAAGCAGTCAGATCTGATGTTCTCTGTCTCACAAAGACTGTGTTAAGATAAGTGAGTTCTTAACAGAGTTGTTCCTTGAGGATTACTTGGATAAAAAATGCTATCATTGTTACCCTCACATATATATGAGTTTTCACTGGTAAACAGTAATGTTAATAAATAGTAAACCCTTATTAAAACACTCAATTAAAGTATACTGTAGTTTCTTAACTTTTTGAATAAAAATCTTTGGTAAATTTGTCAAGGAAATGAGTAATTTTATGCTGAATCCTTAGCCTTAATTTGTATAAAAAAAAAAGGTGACATTAGCTGATTTTAAACCACCTAAATCATGTTTCATAATATAAAAAATTAACTTATGTGTTCAGCATCACTATAAACCATACTCTGGTTACATGGGTGATAGATGCAGAAGCTGTACTGCTTTGATAATACTGTGATTTGTGAGCTAGTAAATAAACCTGAAGAAAATTTACTGTGAAGGTTAGCTTTGACTGTGGATACACTAGTATTTAGAGAGTTGGCTGTATGTTTTGCTTAAGAGGTTCAGGAGGAGAATATCCAGTACCATACAATCTTGGAACAAAACCATACCAAGGGGAGGGTTGGAGAAGAATATCCATTAGCATACAGTTTTGGATCAAAACCATACCAAGGGGAGGGCTGGAGGATAATATCCAGTAGCATACAATCTTGGTCCAAAACCATACCAAGGGGAGGGCTGGAGGATAATATCCAGTAGCATACAATCTTGGTACAAAACCATACCAAGGGGAGGGCTGGAGGAGAACATCCAGTAGCATACAGTCTTGGACCAGAACCATACCAAGGGGAAGGGCTGGAGGATAATATCCAGTACCATACAATCTTGGAACAAAACCATACCAAGGGGAGGGTTGGAGAAGAATATCCATTAGCATACAGTTTTGGATCAAAACCATACCAAGGGGAGGGCTGGAGGATAATATCCAGTAGCATACAATCTTGGATCAAAACCATACCAAGGGGAGGGCTGGAGGAGAACATCCAGTAGCATACAGTCTTGGACCAGAACCATACCAAGGGGAGGGCTGGAGGAGAATATCCAGTAGCATACAGTCTTGGACCAAAACCATACCAAGAGGAGGGCTGTGAAGTTTATGGAAAATGTAGCATTTTTAATTTTGTTCCAAAATATTCCTTGCCAAATTCTAGGTGCATCTTACCCACTGGTGTCGTCGTATATAGTGGGAAATACTGTACACCATATTTTTCATGTTCTGTACTTTGTAGTATATTTGTTAAATGATACTCCCAAATCAGTTTCGTCAAACTTGTTTAATCAAGTGTTTTTTTTAAAATGTGATTTGTGTCTGTTTTTGTTTGCCTGTATTTGATGTTTGTGTGTTTTGTTTTATTTTAGGTTTTATCGATAGCAAATTCAAGTATCTTCACCTGCAGCTTTGTTGTTAGCCATTAAATTCACTGCTGTTTCAATTTCATGCAATTTAATTTCATCTAGGTTGACATTTAGTTGTGGGGCTGGTAAGTCAGTTTCAAGGTTTAACAATTCTTTTGGGTGTGGTTGATTAAGTATTTCTTGGAAGTGTTCAGCCTATCTTTGCTTTTGGTCTTTTTTGATGTTAATAGGGTTCCAGTTTTGCTAAGGATTGGTCTTTCTTTAGATGTAATAGTACCTGTTAGCCTCTTTTGTATGTTATATAAAGTTATGCTGTCTCCTGTTTTTGCTGCTTTTTCTCCCTCTTTCGCCATATTGTCTATGTATTCTCTTTTATCCCTTCTAGCTGAACTTTTTACTTTCTTGTCTATTTCTTTGTATGTTGCTTTCACCAGATCTTTTCCAAGATCTGTTTTTGCATTCAACATGTCTAATTTGACTGCTCGTCTTTCATGTATATACTTCCATATTTTATCTGATATCCATGCTTTTCTATTTGGTTTTTTCAGTCCAGCGCTTGCTTTTACTACTGTGATTTTGGCTGTGCTGTAAGAATTCCATAATTCATCTATACTTATCACCTCAACTTCACTGGGTGTTTTGGAATGATTGGAAAGTTCCTGATTGAAATTAATGTTAGTATTTTCTTCTTGTTGGCTGTGGCTGTTTATCTTTCTGTGTACTGATTTCTTGTGTTGGCTTTTCAATTTTAGTTTTATTTTCCCTATGCATAGGTTGACATCTGCACCCCTATAAGCCCTTACATCTATGAGAGATGTTCTGTATTGCTTTCTAATACAAAAATGATCTATTTGGTTTCTAGTTCTATCATCTGGAGATATCCACGTTGCTTTATGTATCTCTTTGTGTGGGAATATTGTGCTTCCAATGACCATGCCCTCTGTTAGACATATTTCAATTACAACAAAGCTGCAGGTGAAGATGAAATAACAGCTGAAATGCTAAAAGCTATAAATAGTGACAACTACAGAGAATGTTTAACAAGATTTGGAAAGAAGAAAAGGTCCCTTCTAATTGGAAGAAAGGAATCATTGTTAAAATACCAAAAAAGGCAACCTTAGTGACTGTAACAACTGGAGAGGAGTAACCTTAATATCAGTTGTGTCAAAAGTATTGTGCAAGGTCATTTTGAATAGACTCAAAGATATAGTGGATACTGCAATGAGAGAAGAACAAGCAGGATTTCGAAAAGGGAGAAGCTGTCTCGACCAGATCTTTACTCTCAGAATAATACTTGAAGAACATATTGAAAAGCAGAAACCATTAATACTGAACTTCATAGATTTTAAAAAGGCAATTGTTAGCATACACAGAGATTCATTATGGAGAATTTTATGTCTATATGGAATACCATCTAAAATTGTCAACATCATTAAGGACTTATACAATGGATATGTTTGTGCAGTCAAGACAGAAGAAGGATGAGTGAATGGTTTCAGATTGAAACAGGCGTGAAACAAGGATGTATACTGTCTCCTTTACTTTTTGGGATTACAATAGACTTCATAATGAAAAAATGCTGCACAGGTAACACAGGTATTGACTGGGTACATGGGACCCAACTAGAAGACCTTGATTTTGCTGATGACATAACTCTTATCAGTAATAATGTGAATTCCATACAAGAAAAAACAGATAGCCTGTCTTCACTGGCTAGCAAAATAGGACTTGAAATTAACAAGGACAAAACAAAAATAATGAAAATTCCTCTCAATCAAAATGGAAAAATACACATAGAATGGACAGATATTGAAGAAGTCAATCAATTTGCATACCTTGGCAGCTACATAGACCAGGATGGTGACACTAGAAAGGAAGTTAGGATCAGAATTGCAAAAGCAGCATCAATCTTCAAGAATCTTGAGAACATATGGAATTCAAAAGTTATAAGCACAAAAACTAAGTTAAGACTATTCAGTTCAAATGTAATATCCACCCTCATTTATGCATGCGAAAGCTGGAAAACAACTAAAGAAATAGAAAAGAAATTAGACTCTTTTGAAAACAAATGCTTAAGGAAAATACTCGGCATCAAGTGGAACGAATTCAAGAACAATGCAGAGATAAGACATATGACTGAACAACAACCAGTCTCATGGGTGATCAGGAAAAGGAGATGGACATATGTTGGTCACTTGATGAGAAGAAATGATCAGAGAATCCCAAAACAAGCTATCAGTGGAACACAACAGGCAGAAGGAAAAGAGGCAGACCACGTGAAACTGAAGAGTACATTATTAAGAGAGGCCAAATTAACAGGCATAAAATCCTTTGATGAGATTGAAAGACTCGCCGAAGACAGGAAAAATTGGCGAACTACTTTGCGAGCCCTATGTGACGTTTAATGGCACGGGAAGGATATAAGATAAGAATTCAAGTATATTGATATTTTTAGTTTTATCAACTACTTCAAGTGTAGTGAAATGGTAAGTGATTAAGAGCATTAACTAAGTGTAAATGTCACACCTTGGATTTCTTAAGAAATGTTATTAATGTGGAACATATTGAGTGAATGATGTTCCCATACATTTACCCTCCAAAAAATGTGTTAAACAAGTGAAAGGTATAAAATCAAGATTTTGTTCCTGGATAAAAATGAACTGGTAGGGCAAAGTTAAAAAAAAAATTTCTTTGTCAAAGAGAAAAAAAAGGCTGGAAAATCACACATCTATATTTCAGTACCTGGCACAAGAGTGAAAAAAGAGTGAAAATTTGTCAAAATAGTCAAAATCACAGATTTTAAAAAATATTCTGTATTTAAGAAATTCTAAAGCTTACATATGCTAAAAAAAAAATTTTAATACATTGTATTGTATCTTTTTGTGGGGTAACATTTATTGAGCAATAGGTTAAGTAAGATAAAAGTATCTAACATTTATTGAGCAATAGGTTAAGTAAGATAAAAGTATCTTCAGATACTATGAGCTTGTAGGGCTTATGAGTGACCAGTTTCCACTGATAATGTCAAACTTGTCAAAGAAGTAAGAGAAATGTTTTATATGTAAATCTGCTGTCCTCAGCTTCATCCCAGATGCTGGATGCAGTAAAACCACAAGAAGGTGCAAGTGAAAGGTACATCCCAGGGCTGTCCAACGTTCAAGGTGGTCTGAAGCGGCAGCCAACCTCCCCACCACCAATAAAGCAGCCACTACTACAGGTATACACTTGCAGGAGAGAGAATGTAGCACTAGTTTTCTTTTTGTATCCATAGATCTAAACAAATACTAATAGCGTCAAAAAGAAATAGTAAGAAATGCTACCTAATAGTGTAATAGTAATGTAGCCGTTAAATGATGGCGCAATGTGTGGAAAGACAAGGTGAGAAATTGAGATATCAAGAAATATGACATATGCAGAACTTTTTTCCTCTTGTATGCATCTTCTGCAAGGGCAGAATGTCAGACGGGCCTGCATGCCCAATTCTTAACCCTTTTGAAATAAAGATCAATCAATCAGTCAGTCAATCTTCTACTGTGATTAGCATTGATGATTAGATCTGTGGTTTGTTCGTGGAATTGTATGAATTGGTCCCTCTTTGACCATCCAGAGTTCACCAGAATCATCAGTTTTATGTTGAATTCAAATTCACAGGTGCCACCATCAAGACCGCAAGGAGCACCTGGCAGCAGAGGAATTGCTGGACTTTCAAATATCACTTTGGTAAATCTTTATATTTGTACATTTGAATAGAAATGTTGTCTTTTTCAGGCATTTGGTTAAAACTTTCCAGACTGTTTTTTTTTTTTTTAAAGAACAGTTATTAGCTGTAAACTTGAGATTTCAGAGATAATACAAAATTAAACACAAATGATTGCTCCTGTCAATGAAACAGATTAAGTTTCATATCTTTGTGTTCTCTTTCATCCCAGGGCTGATAAGTTGTAATTTTATGAACAGAAATGTTTTAAAAGTGTTATAAGTATATAAAACAACAAATTATACTTCACATTAATGTGCACACTTGTCATATTTTAATCAATTAGAATACAGCGGCATGCATGTCAAGTTATGTTTCAAGGCTGCTGCAGATGTGACGCAGTTTAACAGTCACTAAAATTCTTTGCATTCTTCCTTGTTAGCATCAGCTCAGACATCCATACCTTCATTGAAATTTCCAGCCAACAGTAAAGACGGAATATTTCCTGTACCATTTTCCTGGAAGGTTTGATCTTGTATGAGGAAGACACATTTTGGCAAACAAGTCTGATAATATTTTTAAATGCGATTGGTTTATACTGTTGCTAATCTGCCTTTTAGCCTGGGAGTCACATAGTTCATCGATTGGGCATTCATTTGTGAATGACAGCGATTATGGGTAGAGGGATATCTTTGTGCCTCTCAGCTTAGAGCTTTCATAATCTGATGCCATAGCGAAAATTTGGTCATCTTTTTTTGTAGCTGCTCAGTGTTGGGATACTGGCAGTTTGTGTCAGCATCTTTTTGTTCTGGATCATGGCAGAAATTATTTATAGATCAGATACATGTATGATGTGTATCTTGCTTGTTTATTTCAGTTTTAGTTTTTTTTTTATTTGTGTAACAGTTTATGGTAACAATTTTTATATTTTATTATTCTGTAGCCACCACAGATGCCAACAAACAGCCCAAGCTATCCCACAGTGCAACCTCAAGAACAGTTCATACCAAGACCACAAAACTATTTTCAGACATCTAACATCACCAGTCAACCCACCATGGCTGCCTATAACAGAACATCCCCTATGGCAGAACCTGTTTACAAACAACCATTTCAGTCGCCCACATTGCCTACAAAATCACCCCCTACTTTCAGTGACAGATTACCAAATCTAAACCAGCCTCCTCCATCATTTAATCGAATTCAGAATCCATTCCCTGGTTACAAATACCAGTTGTTCTGTTCTGTATGCCTTACATTTTCTGGAAAGCCTTGGTTTTACAATCACAGCAATGTATCTCATCAGTGTTTTCAGAATGTCCTGGCATATTTTGTTCAGAATGATCTTAAACAGAACTGTTGGGTCCTGGTACGTGAGAGAGCCAGCCATCGTCAGTTCAAGGGCAATTACACCCTGTGCCATAGCTTCAAAACAGGACAGGTCGAACAGTGTAAATTTAAAGAAAACTGCAGCTTTGCTCACAATGTCATTGAACAAAATATATGGAAGCTAGAACAAGAAGGAAAATTTGACATTAGTGAATTTATTTTGCAAAACAAAAAGCAAGAACGCACACATGGAACATCTTCCAATAGGATACATGTAAAATCCCTCATGGAGAAACACGGAGGATATTTTCGGTTCATTTGCCGTGACTGTTTCTTTGCTCCTCGTCCAATGATAAGCAGCCTCGGTGAGAATAACATGTGCTCAGGTACGGCTCATCATCGGTGGGAAACGTCCAGGATTGTTGCTCATGTTAAACAGACAACTTACACTCCAATTGATGTGAGGAAGTTTGTTCATGCTGGAGCATTTTATCTGCTGTGTAATCAAATGCACTTCTGCATGCACTGGCTGGCCAATAGGTAAGCCTTTTTTTTTTTTCATATTCCTCAAAAACTACTACTGGTTGTTTGCTCTATAGCTTCTATTCCAAGATTTATTCCACTATTCACAAGTAATTTTTAATCTTCCATATTACATGGATTTCTGTTGTGAACATTTATTTCCAAATAATGAATATTGTCACATTTAGTTTGCATTTTATGTGTGTCAGTTTTGAGTTCACTGTTAATGCAATTTAGAAAAGAGAGCCACTTCAGAATGTTACCTGATAGTGTAAAGAAAAAGCTGTCACTGTTTTTTTTTTCCCCAATGTGTTTAATTAAAAAAAAAAAACAACAATAAAACACACAAGTGAGTAAGAAGTGAAATTTAGACATTTTACCTCACTAAACCCATAAATATAGCACTATAAAGTGTTAGATTTTTTTGAGATGAAATTATTTAATGAGAAAAAAAATGATAAAGAAGAATGGTACAGTAGTTACTGATGTGATATGAGTTGCCTTTATCATATTGTCTGGGGTGTTAGTGTTGTGTCCTTCAGGTGGCTATGATTTTTTCCTTTTTTTTTCTTTAAAAAATTATTTTGCTTTCTATCAACTTATGTTTCATATGTGTGCATTCTGAAGGGATCATTTTCATTGATTGGCAACATCAACAGACTGCACTATTTTGACAAAGTGATCAGCTTGATGACTAAAAGCATTGAATCAGATTTATTTTATTAAGTTTCTTATGTGTTAATCTGAATGCACATTTTCATTGGTTAACCATGACAACAGACTGCTACCATTTTGACAGAGTGGTCCGGGTTAAGACAAATATCACGAAATTGCACATTTTAGGCACAAAGAAAGCAAATTTTGTCCAGACTGGATAAAATAATGGACACATATGACCTGAATATGAAAAAATGCCACAAACTGTATAACAGTCACTGTGACAGTAATCCAGAAGCTAAGCACAAACAAAGCATTTCATACATCAGCTTTGAGTAATTTCTGCATAGGATAGTGATACAGGTAGATGGAGGTATGGTACAAGTTTTACAAAGCGATAGAGGGAGTGAGAAAAGTGAGAAAAAACATAATGAAAAACATACAACATCCAATATTTCGGCACAACATCCAATATTTTAGTGTGAGCCTTTTTCAAGGATTGCATACAACAAACACAATAAAAGAAAAGAAAAAAATGAAAAACCTTAGCTTTGTGGCATTTCTCCTCCCCCCCGTACACAATACAACAGAATGTGGCCTAAAGACAAGGCTGGGAGACCACCAAGGAAAACAAATTGAACCAATCAGATATTAGTGGTGGTGAAAGGGAGAGAATGATACAGGTTTTGGGGGAGGGGATGCGGGGCTCGGGAAAGAAATTGGGAGGCAATAAGTACCTCTAGGTTGCTAGAGAAGAAAGTTTGAGTGGGGGGAGAGGAAGGGAAGCTGGGAGATAACGTGAAGCTGATGAATGAAGAAATGTAGCAAAATGCGCAGGGTTAAGACAAGAAAGTAGAGTATAAATAGCCGAAAATAGGTGGAAATCTAAAGAAGTTTAAAGGAAGCTAAATATTGTTAATTCCAGCTGGTTGGAGACAGCCGGCCTAGAAAATAAGGCACTGTTCTAGACCCTTCCGAGGTCATACATCAAAAGAAAAAGAATGGTTCACACTAACTGTGGTTTCTTTGGCAAAAGTGTTTTGCCACAGGGGTCCATGCCCTATTGGAAATACGGTTAAGATGTTGATGAAAACAGTCTCCTACGTGTAAACCAGTCTCTCCTATATACTTCATATCGCAGTGTTTGCACATAATGGCATAAATAACATTGCTTAAAGTGCAGGTGAAGCCCTCCTGAAATGATAGCGTGGAGTTAGGGAAGAAGATCTGGCTAGCCCCAACAACAAATGAGTAAGTATTGCATCTATGATGTCTGCAATGTCTGGGACCATAAAAAAGAGTCCACCATCTTAAGGCGACTTCTGATAGGTCCCTGAAGTTCTTGTCCTGTCTATGGGCCACCAATAGGCGTTCCCCAAAGAGTTTATGTGCATCCCGGTCAGTCTGGAGGAGATGGAGATGACAAAACAGTGTGTTCTTAACTGCCAAACTATGGGGGTGGTGCATGAGTATAAGTTTGACTGTCCGAGCTACAGGGTGGTTTAGGAGTGAGGGCTTGTTGCTGGGATATATGACTGATGTGGTTCCAAGACAAAGTGAGAACATGTTCTGGATAACCGCATTGGTGGAAGAAATCTAACATCCTGTGACCTTGATCATGGAAGTCACCATCCTCAGTACGCAAACGTCACATGTGGCATGTGCAGCTCATAAAAATTGCATTTCAGGAATTGAAAAAGGAACTTTTATTTCTTCCGTTTTGTTACAGTATTTATATGTTTAGTAGGTACATTTTAAAAATATAAATACAACCTGCCTGTGACAAAATGAACATGTATAGTTCAATTTTTTTGTATGATCCTGAGTTTTTAGTGGAAAAGTAATATGAATACAATATGGCCATGATAAAATGATCACATATAGTTCAGTTTTTTGCATAGTCCTGACTTTTCCACTGAAAAAGGACAGAATAAAAGTAAAAACGAAGTTTAAAAAAAAAATGATTTGCTTTCCAACAGTACATTCTTACATCTTTCCTGTCATGTAAACATCAAATAGGGCTTGCATGGTAGCTTGCCAAGTTTTCCTGTTTACAGTGAGCTTTTTCAACCTCATCAAGGGATGTTATGCCCACTAAACTCTTAACAATGTCCTCTTTAGAGTTTCAAGTGGTCGACCTCTTTTTCTTCTGCCTGTTGTGTTCCACTTGATAGCTTGTTTTGGGATTCTCTGACTATTTCTTCTCATCATGACCGACATATGTCCATCTCCTTTTTCTAATCAACCACTAGACAGGTGGTTGTTTGCTCATCTGTCTTCTCTCTACAATTGTTTTCAGACGAGTTTAATTTGTTGTCTGTGTCTTTGGTTGTTTTCCAGCTTTCACATGCATAAATGAAGGTTGATATTACATTTGAACTGAATAATCTTAACTTGGTTTTTGTGCTTATAACTTTTGAGTGCCATATGTTCTCAAGATTCTTGAAGGTCAATGCTACTTTTGCAGTTAACTAACTTCCTTCCTGGCATCACTATCCTGCTCTATGTAACTGCACTTATGCAAATTAGTTGATTTATTTGACATCTGTCCCTTCTACGTATATTTTTCCTTTTTGATTAATGGAAAGTTTCATTATTTTTATTTTTTCCATGGTAATTTCAAGTTCTAATTTGCTAGCCAGTGAAGACAGGGTATCTGTTTTTTCTTGCATCAAATTGACATTGTCACTAATAAGAGTTATGTCATCTGCAAAATCAATATCACGTGTTTCAATCTGAAACAATTTGTTTAATGCTTTTTTTTTGTTGACTGCACAAACATATCTGTTGTAGAGATAAAGTAGTTCAGTATTAGTAAGTCAATAGGTGAAGTTACTATAAAAATTATATATATATATATAAACACAAGGGGCGTTCATAAAATAATGCACCACGTTGTATTTTTCAGCTAATAATGAAGATAGAAGCATGAAATTTTGCACACTTTAAATATGGCATGTGCCGATTGTGTGAACCAGATTACACCGCAACCGGCCAAAGAATATGGCTGCCCTAACCATTGAAGTGGAGCATGCTAGCAACTTGCGGTAGAAGTAGTGAATTGTAATAGAATTTCTCGTTTCAGAGAAGGAAAATGTTGTGAACATTCACAAATGTCTGTATGATTCATATGGAAGTTTTGCAGTTGACAGGAGTACAGTCAGTCACTGGGTTCAGAGAATCAAAGAATCAATAAATGGAGACAAGGAGTTGTATGATCAGCTGCGCTGTGGACATCCTGCCGCAGCCACCAAGGCAGAAATGTTGAAATGCGCTGAGGGCATTATTCTTACTGATAGGAGAGACAATCAATTCGCAAGCTTACATTGAGACATTAAAAAAACTTGATCAACATTTTCGCAGAGTTCGGCCACACAGAAATTCAGCAGACCTGTTTCTTCTTCATGACAACGTGCGGCCTCACACAAGTCTGGCAACACGGGAAGCAATCACCAAATTGGGTTGGACTGTACTACCCCATCCACCCTATAATCCTGATTTGGCACCCTTTGATTTCCATCTGTTGGTCCATTTAAAGATGCACTGCGGGGAGGGGGGGTGTTAAGATTTGAAGATGACGTCCTTCATGCAGCGAAGAAATGGCTACATAATCAAGAGAAAATCTGGTATGGGCTAGGAATACATGCACTTGTTTCGCGCTGGCATAAGGCCGTACAAGTTGATGGGGATTATGTTGAATAATACCAGTGTTTACATGACATATCCTTGTATATTGTTTATAAATTTCATGCCTTCTGAATAAACAGCTCCTGAGAAAAATGTGTTGTGGTGCATTACTTTCTGAACACCCCTCATATATATATATATAGAGGTCGACCATGTAAAACTCTAAAGAGGATGTTGTTAAGAGATGCCAATTTAGTAGGCATAAAAGTACTTTGATGAGGTTGAAAAGCTCACCGCGAAAATAGGATAACTTGGAGAACTACCATACGAGTCCTAAGTCACATTTAACGGCATGAGAAGGATGTACGAGAGAGAGAGACAGACAGACAGACACACACACAGACACGCACACACGCACGCACACACACGCGCGCGCACACACACACACACACAGAGAAAGAGAGAAGCTGCATAGAATATCTCGAAACTCACTCACTTTTAGCCCAAAGTATACCAGTGCCTAAAATTGTAAATACAGAGTTGCCCCTGAAAATGGAGATATCCAATGCAAGGAAAAGGAAACCAGTATACACTGCACCACATAGTTGTTAGAAATTTTAGGAAGATAGATGGCCATATAAACATTGTTCATTTGTCAACTCACTGTATGTGACAATTAGTAGTTTGTTGCTACATTGCTTTTGTTTTCATGGTTTCTTCAAGATTTTTCACTGGTGATCAATTTTATGGCACATTAAACCACTTATGTATATTCGTGTAAATATATATTTTATTAAATGAGGAAACAGTTTGTTTAAATGAATTGGAATATGTCATTTGTTGTTTACAGATGCAGGTTTGCCCACAGCCAAGTAGAAAGAGATGTCTGGATGTTGGAGAGAGATACAAATATTAGCCGAGATGAGCTAGTGATGCTCAGCATAAATCTCTTCAACTCCGGTCCAAATCAGCAGGTAACACAGAATATATCAGTTTAAAACAGTGGTTCCCAAAAGTTTCTCAGGCTGCTGTCCCTTCATGTCTCAAGCCATATCCCTAGCACTACCCAAAAACTTTTTCATCAGTTGGTTATTATGTATTCCCCCCAATCACTCCCTGATTCTCCTGGAAGGTGGGGGGGGGGTCATGTGTCAACACATGTGAAACCACCTACTTTGGAAGTACCAGTTTACAGTAACATTGACTATTCCGATTCCCGGGTTTACAAGTTTTCACTCTTTTTCCCTTGTGTCAGATAATGAAACATTCAGGTCCTCTTCAGCTGTTCTACATCTCCATACAGAATGTTGGTGATTGAGGAGTTTGGTGGTATCAGGTTCTTCCGAAGGTCCTTCAATGCACTGCAGTCCAGCAGATGGTGTTTAGCAGTTCCTTCTTCTTGTCTGTTGCAGTGCATGCAGTATGGTGTGTGGTCAGTGTAAGTGCTTATTGAAGGCGATGTGCCCTGTTCTCAACTTTAAAATTGTGCATTGGTCTCTATGACATAAGCTGTTGATGTGGTCTCCGGGGTTAGGTTTTGGCAGATGTGTATATAGGGATCTTCCAGTTGGATTACTGGCTCAACTGTCCATCCACTGCTGCCTGCAGTTGTTGTGTATAATGTGTTTCTCATGTTGGTGGAGATGTGGGGCTGTGACGTGGTGGCTCCTGTGTTAAGGACACAATTATCTTAACATAGTCTTTGTTAAACAGAGAACATCAGATCTGATTGCGTAAAAAAACTGTGACCTACTTCTGTAGCCCAGAAACCTGTAGCAACCAACACTATTTGTTGTTGTTATAAAATATAATGTCACCCTCTTATAAGGCAGAATTTTTAGGGAACAGAACTTTCTGTGAAAGAAATAGGGAACATTCATTCATTCATCCATTTGCATGTCCCTTGTGGAACTTTGCCTCCCTAACAGCACTCCTGTAGGCCTCTCAGTTGTGAGCAAGATGGCCTGCTGCTGATGCTTCCATTTGCAGATCAAATTTTGCACCATCTTCGCCATGGTCTTCCTCTCTTTCTTTTTCCTATTATGTACCCTTCCAAGATGGTCTTCTCTAGATTATCATGACGTTTAATGTGTCCAAAATATTTAAGTTTTCTTTGTTTAATCCTCTTTACTAGCCAACCTTCTTCAATATTAAGTTCTTGTAGTTTGGATATATTTGTTCTTTTTTGTGTCCATGATATTTGAAGAACTCTCTCTTCTGTAGCATTTACATTCAAAGGCATTTATGTGTTTCTCAGCTGTTTTGTTAAGTGTCCAGGTCTCACAGCCATGTGTTGCATTGGGAAAGATGCATGCCCTTAAAAATCTTATTTTTGTAGTTCTGTCTGTTCCTCTCCACAGATTCTTTGGTTGTTTTACTTTCTGAAGACCACTAGATTAATTTCCCTCATTGTATCTCCGTTATTAGTTAGTGATCCAAGATATTCAAAACTCTCCACTTCTTCCAGTTTGTCCTCATTGATACATAGTTCAGCTGCCTTGTTTTGTCAGTTGTCATCAATTTAGTTTTCTTCACATTAAGATAGAGGTTTTGCTCTTTTCTGTTCTTATGAACTAACATAATTAGCTTTTTCATTCCTTTTTGTGTTGTGAATAGTAATGCTGTGTCATCATAATCTCTGGTATTTCATAACCTCCAATTGTTATGGCATCATAATATTCTTTGTCTACATCTTAGAAGGATATAGAACTGAGAAATCTGCTAATAGCCTCTCGTTTATTATAGGAGTGCCAGATAACTCGGACAAAATGCTAAAAACCACTCGCCTGTGGGAAAAATGACCAGCACAAAATACCCCTCCTAGGATAGAAGGCCCTCCAGCTTTTGACATTGCACACCCGTCAATAGGTGGAGCTGAGATCTTGGCCTAGGGCAGCACTGGACTTGTTTGGGATGGTAGATGGATGGCGATACAGACATCACCTACGGGGATAGGGAAAAGTCTGGTGGAAATCGATGAGTCCAGGATGTGACAGGCCTATGGGTCTCTACAACAGTGGCTATCAGAATGAGGCAAACAAAGCAGCCAGCAGACTATAGGTGGCGGGGAATGGACATCGTTGAAGCACCATCAGATCTATCGTCCCAAAGTCGGAGTGCCTCGTCAGACAGACCGGTGTTGCGCTTGAGGCCTGATCTCAGCTTCTCACTGGAAAGGCCTCCTGGGTATGAAAGAAAGACTTAGGACAAAAACCGCAATATGAAAATGTCAGTTTACAGTAAACATGAATGTTATTTATTGTAAAAAAAAAAAAAAGAGCTTTACATAAACATTTATTCAGACACCTGCATGTTGTTTCATTTCTATGCATTGGATTGGCTTTGAACTCTCAAATTTCACCATACAGTTTGTCTTGGAGTAATAGAAACTATTCTTAAGAGCTGTGAATTTTTGTATTTCATGTTTCACACCATCATATATATAGTTGAACCCACTTAATATCACATCGGCGTGACCGTCAAAATATGACATTAAGCGGAGTTGATGTTACGCAAGGTCACTAGGGCTTTAATTGGGCCAGGGTGTGTCCGTCCATTCCACATTTGCTACATTAAACACATAATATACTGCCAAAGCTATTGTCATCGGACGCAAAATGTACTAATCACAAAATATATTAATCACAGAGTACAGTAAGTCTTAGTCTTACAGTATAGATAAACACTAAAATCAAGCAGCATCTGTCTTATCAGCAGTAGAAGTAAAAAAATGCGTGATTTTGTGTTGTGTAGTGATAACTGGCCTATTAATAAAAAAAGTCATTTAAGTATGATATAGCACTAAAAACGTCCTGCGTCACGTCGGAAGTGCTGTAAATGAATGAGCACAGTTTCGAATGCGCTTACAGATTGAGCATAATAAACAGTTTTGGTGAGTGTCTGGTCCATGGGGAATTCACCGATGACATCAGCGCTGTCCTCACTATCCCTGTCTACCTTGCTTTTACTGCAGCTAGCGATGATCTCCACACTCAGTATCAATGTAAATACTCGCATGCCTTTGCTTACAGTTTGGTCTAACTAAAGTCAGAAAGTCTCATTCAGTTTTGTCTCGGTTTTTAACAAGTTTCGATACAGCTGAAATGTCAATTCTAAATTTATCTGCTTTGTCCTTTCTTGTAACTTTTTCATCAGTGTGCTTCAGAATATCCATTTTAGCGCTTAAATCCAGATCAAACATTTGTGTTTAGTGGCCATTATCTATCACAGTGAGAACCAGAGAGAAGTTCCTAGCTATATGATTCACAATACACTACTCAGGAATGACTGACTATCAACTCGCATTGCCATCTTAACACCACCCACGTCTTGACAAAGAAGGCAAACAGTGACCAAAAGAAGCCAGTTTTTAATCACCTTCTTTTGAAAGGGTGACCATGGTAAGACTTTAATTCACACCACCTGAGTTTTGATGCCCACATGTTCAAAAGGTTGATGTATCACATACTCGGTGATCAAATGGCTGGCCTCTTCTTTGAAGAGTCATGAAATTGATAAGGCTTTGTGAGATATTTTAGCTAGGATTACTCAATTTGTGATACATAGTGGAGCCTTTAACTCCTCCAGGTACAAAATACGGTGACATTAACTGATTTGTGCCAATAAGCGGGGTGATATTAACCAGAGTTAAAGCACATTAATTACTTATGGGAGTTGGCTGGGGATACAAACTTCTGTGACAGTATCCGGGTTGTGACATAAAGGGATGTGATATTAAGTGGGTTCAGCTGATGCTTACATACATATATCAGACATGCACACACACACACACACAGATTGAAAATTGTTGTCAGAGTTACACGACCAGTGATTTTCAAGCTAGAAGCGACAGAATAAAACTTTGGAGTACAATGCCAGTGTCATAAAATCTTTTCCCACTGACCTGATATTATGCCAGTCTTACAAGATCTTTTCTCACTGACTTGATATGATGCCAGTGTTACAATATCTTTGGAACTTATTTGATGCCAGTGCCAGAATCTTCACCGTATCATCAGCTGCCAAGATTTGTTTCAGAGAGATGTTACCAATATTTTGTGAAAGTGTTGCTATTATATGTTAATTCTTCATGAAGAATAGTGGCTACATGAGTTTTCTTCCTGTTCTTTCTCCCTAGAATTGCAGGCTGGTGTTTAGTAGCTGCCAATGCGGTGAAGATATTGAGACACAGCGTTGTATTAGATTGGGAGCGGGGTTACGGTGGCTGTTTTTTTTTTTTTTCAGACCCTGAGTGGACCTAAAAATCAGAGGGTGTGTAATATTTCATTAGCTGACCTCATTGCCATGGCCTGTTAGCTAGGCTAGGCCTGCCACCAACAGAGAGGTGGAACAGGGTCTTGGTTGGCTGTGGTTTGCCAACACTAGCATGTTAGCTATGGTCAATGACTGCACAATCCCCCAGTTTTAATTCACCATAGTTTCTGATTTTCAGGGTCAGAGTCATGGACACAATGCCAGTGGAGGAGCTCCATCATGGGCAGCTCGTGCCCAAGAGTCACAACGGCCATCAACACCAGAACAGCAGAGGAGCACAGAAAACTTTGATTCAAGCTCGTCAATTAACTTGACTGAATTTTGTAGAACCTGTTGGGGTCAGGGTCAGAGATCTAGGGAGGACGTCAATAAGGACAAGTGTGTTCGTGGTCACAGCAATTTCAAGGTTGGTTGAATGAGCATATCTAGTCAGAGTTCCTTTTAATTGATTGAGTATATCTATTTGGAGTTTATATCTCTGCTTGAGTTTATCTAGTCAGAATTTCTGTCAATTGATTGAGTATAAACAACTGTGCCGGATATTACAACAAATTTGGGATCTAGAAAAAGCCCCAGAGGAGTGGAAAACTGGGCTTATAGTAAAACTACCAAAGAAGGGTGACCTCAGAGATTGTGGGAACTGGAGAGGCATTACCCTACTGCCACTCACCAGTAAAGTATTTTGCAGAATAATCATCAACAGAATTGTACCAACACTTGAGGAAAAAATTCGGAAAGAGCAGGCAGGATTTAAGAAAGGAAGAGCATGCATAGACCACATATTTGTACTTAGACAAATATTAGAACAGGCAAATGAGTGGCATAGCACAACATATGCATTATTCATAGATTTTGAGAAAGCCTTTGACAGTGTCAACAGAGATGCACTGTGGAAAATCCTAAGATGGCATGGCCTCCCCCATAAAATAGTTAATGTAATCAAAGCCCTATACGAGGGTTTTCAGTGCAAAGTTATCTGTGGAGAACATACCTTCTGCAGCTTTAGGGTACAAACAGGAGTGAAACAGGGATGTGTACTATCACCAACATTATTTATCTTGGCAGTAGACTGGTTAATGAAGGAGACAACATCAGACAAACGCAGAGGATTACAATGGACCCTTGACACAGTGCTGGAGGACCTTGACTTTGCGGACGACATTTGTCTATTATCAAGCAGTCACAAAGATATGCAAGAGAAAATAAACAAGCTAACTCAGAATGCAAATAACATAGGACTAAAGATCAACGTAGGAAAGACAAAGTTAATGAAACAAATGTGAACAACAGAAATGTACTCAGAGTAAATAACAAGTTAGTGGAGGAGGTCAATGAATTTGTATACCTTGGCAGCAGAGTAGTAGAAAATGGAGACAGCACAGAGGACATCAACAGCAGACTTACTAGAGCAAACCAGGCTTTTGCAGTGCTGCAGACTATATGGAAATAAAAAAAACTAAGTATAAATATGAAAATCAGGATATTTAAGAGTAATGTTCTAAGTGTACTACTCTATGGAAGTGAATGCTGGAAAATCACCAAAACCATAGAAAACAAGTTGAATTCTTTCCAGACTAAATGTTTACGAAGAATTAGAAAAATATTTTGGCCAAACACCATAAGAAATAACATCTTATTAGCAGAAATGCAGATGAAACCACTGACGACAATTATTGAGGAAAGACGCTGGCGATGGTTGGGACATGTGCTCCGAATGACTGACAACTCACTACCAAAAGTAGCACTGAGATGGACACCACAGGGGAACGGAAGTAAGGGTAGACCAAGAGAGACATGGAGAGGAACAACGGAGAGGATGTTGAACAATATAGGGCTCACCTGGGCAGGGGCAGAAAGAAAGGCGAAGGACAGGCATTTGTGGAAAACCTTTGCGGAAGCCCCATGTGCCCTGGGCACTTAAGGTTCAGAGAGAGAGAGAGAGAGATTGAGTATATCCTTTCTATCAGGAGACTTTAAAAAAAAAATCCTGAAGTACAAAGTAATATACACAAACAGAATACATGAGTACACAGAGGTGGGCAGATAACTTAACTCTTTCCGTGTGGGAGAAGAAACACAGACGTGTCATGGCGTGCGGGAGTAAAACACGGGTCTTGGTCTGTAAGGGGGTTTAGTTGTAAAATGGAATGGAAAACAGTATTTCCATGTACTTCCGTATACGTAATATGTGTCAAAGTATAGCTAAATGAATGAAAATTTCATAAATGCAGAGTTTTTTAGGAAAAAAGAAGTAATGTGATGTTTTTAGACACTGATTGTGGCCAGCTCACCAT
Source organism: Achatina immaculata (assembly GCA_009760885.1). Taxonomy (NCBI): domain Eukaryota; kingdom Metazoa; phylum Mollusca; class Gastropoda; order Stylommatophora; family Achatinidae; genus Lissachatina; species Lissachatina immaculata. Next base: position 16,518,282 of record CM019719.1, read on the forward strand.
CGGCTAGGTCTAGATTCGCGCTACTTATCCCTACTTACCATCTAAGATGTGTAGATCTCTTGTTGATCTCGTATTGTGACTCCGTATTGCATTTCCGCTGAATGAATGTCTGAAATAACCTAGCTACTTAGAAAACATTCAAGAGCAGCGGGGTGGCCATAGGCTATGTCCATACCCCTATCTACATCGTCAAAAATTGAAAAATTTCCATGCTTCGCGTCCTTGTTATCGCTCGTAACTAGGCACGCATTCTCCATTTTGAAAGTGTCACCGGAATCGCGGACGAAATATGTACAATCTAAATGTTACACTGCTTGTTTTCATGAAACAAACAATGTCGAATTTTCGACCATACGGTAGCTTGGGACCGCCGGAAGTGTCGAAAATTTGACCATACGCACGGAAAGAGTTAAGCTTATGTAAATGTCGAATAAAATGTAGACAGACAACTTACAGTGAAGAATTAGGCAGATAATGTGCAAAGGAGTGTCAGATAACTTATGCTCAGAGAGGTAAGCAGATGGTGTGTGTACAAGAAAGGAGGCAGATAAGTTGTATCAAACAGGTTTGGACAATTTCTTGCGTTTCTGTCATAAATGTCAAGGGGTTTCTAATTTTAATTTAATTTTGAATGTCTTTCTTATAGAAATGATCTATGTTATGGTTACTTGATTAGTCATCAGAATGATGTATGCAATCCCATGCATTTAATACATGAAACTGTTGTTGAGTTTCTAATGGTATGAATGACAAAATGGCAAAATGGGTGGTAGAAGGAGCTTACAAATAATCAATTATACACAGAGCAGAACAACTAATACAGACAAAAATAATTTTATAAGTGTGTGAAAGGTAAGAAATATGTTGATTGTGATTGTGCTAAAAGGATGGGGTGGGGGTAGGGAGGGGAGAGAGAAAATTAATGAAGATGCTCTCAGATTTGACAGTCAGTAATCCATATCAGAAATACTGAACCAGAGTTGACAAATCATAGCTAACCAAAACCCTGACTTGTTCTCTGTTGATACTCCCAGTAGCAGGCCTAGCCTAACGGAGCTGGGACTGCATTGTCTCCATGGCGGTGAAGTCTGCTGAAGTATTGGTTGCACGCCCCCTGCTTTTTAGCTGCACTCCAGGACTGAAAAAAAAAACAGCCACCATAACCCACTCCCAATCCAAAATGATGCTGTGTTTCATTGCCTTCACCTCATCAGCTGCAAAGAACATCTCATTCACAGTTCCAGGGAGACAGCAAGAAGAAGAATGCACTAAAAGGAAAAAAAAAAGACATGTACACATTAAAGCAGCCTTGCTAATTAATTGATCATGTACTCAGGCAAAGACTCTACATTATTACTAAAAATTTTCCTTTATTATTGTGATGGGAAGAGCCCTTGATTAAGGCCAAGCTGATGAATTTTTTAAAATGGGGTCAGCAGCTGGATCACATGATGTAGACTATGAGAAGTGAAAAATATTAGCTGTTCAGTAAAACAATACAAGGTGTGCTGGACACTGGCAATTTAGTCATGGATTGTTTATATAAATTACAATCAGTCAATTAAGTGCTGTGCCACGTGATGTAGGCGATCATTTCTCTCCACAATTTCCTGTCTTTACACTTGATTATGAGATCCGCGGGTGACTTTCTTCCTAGCCACACTGACACCTGTCCAGTAACTTCTCTCTCTGTCTTCCTCTGTCTCTTCTTCCCTCAGTTTTTCCAGTTATATAAACTGCAAGATTAATGTAATAGCTATTGGGTCATCAGATGAACCCTTGACAGAAGTAATAATTGTTTTTGTGGAAATGGAAGAAACATTTACATTAGAATTTCTTAACTGGAGGTCTGCACCATAGTAGGATTTAGTGACTTGTCACTAGGCATTCCTTGAGAAACAGAACAAATTAAAACATTATGTACAGATAAGAATGAAGAATCATTGAAATATTTCAGCATGCATGCTGTGACACATCTTTGTACAAGTCACAGTTAAAATGCTACATTTTTGTTTTTCCATTCATTTTGTCCATTCTTATTTGCTATTTGTCATACATGCAAATCTATATTTTCTCATTTTTGTTCTTTCTTTTTTTTTTATTCCTTTATCCAGTGTTTTTTTGTATGATTAATGTGTAGATAAAAATGTTAAACTTTCTGCCCACTAACTAGTAAAGCTGTTTCTATATTTATTTTAATTCTAATATTTTGTTATCATGGCTTGACTGAATTTACATTGTGTATATTTATATATTCAGTAACGATTTGCATGTTGATAACTTAAGTACGTTTTTTTTTTTTTTTACAGGTGAATAGTGTCTTTGTATCCTTGCCTGCTGGTAAAGAAATCCGAAGTCTTCCTGCAATGTTCAATGCTGGCACGAGGCTTGTATTATGTGCACACCATCCCAAATGTACACGCCCTGTATGCAATCATCCTCATGGACAGGAGGAGCTGGAAGTGTGGAACTATATGCTAAAAAATAAAAGTGAGTTGTGAATTCTAAAATGAGTTAGTAGAGTACATAATTTTGCCACCTCAAGTATGTAACTTGGGTTTAAATAAAGTATTCTCTGAATAAAAGTGTTGTTTGGTTATGGAATGGACTTGTAACATAACTGTCTGTTGCCTGGAGTGCTGTATGGGGCTAGGGTAGAGACTTCTTTGAGAGTAAAGATGTGTTTGTTGTGCTTGTGAAGCATCTTCATAACCTATTTTGTGAACTGAGGAAAGCTGATAGCTCATTCAGTGTTCAGCTTAATGCCTTAGAGATCCTCTCCACAATGTCATTTGCAAAGCACTGAATTTGCAGGTGCATGAAGATCTTCAACTAGCTGATTACAATATTTTTGTTTGCAGTACATTATATTTAGGCATGTCACTGGTCTTTATCATGAATTAGTCAGTTTTGGAAGATTGAAGAATTTGTACTAAAGTAAATTTAATCTGTCATTTAAAATAAAATTCAGTATTACCCAGTTTATTTGAATCAAAATCCAAAATATAGTGCGTTTGTGTTTGTTTTTTTCTTTTCAGTAAAAAATTTACATGAGCTTTGCAGCCATCTTCTAGAACTTCAGAAAAAGAGAACTCGCAAGATCAGTGTAGGAGAGTCTGTAGTCAGTGTCTGGGGACAGGGTGTTCCTGCCAGCGTCCCTCAGTCCAAGTCTGTAAACCAGATCATAGCACCGGGAGACCTATTGATCAATGAATACTACTGCAGCTATTGTGGCATCAGCTGTAACAGTCCTCGACAATGGGATGAACACTGCATGAGTGAGCGGCACATCAATAATGTCAATTCAGACAAAGAACACCAGTGGAACTACCGACAGCCACCATGGGGACAGAGCAATAACTTAGCACTTTGTGCAAAGTGAGACTCTTTACTGAAAGAATAATTTTAAACATTTTTACATCGTTCATTCATTCATTCATCAATTCATTCATTCATTAGGTGCCAAACAAACAGGCATTCGCTCTTTCATGAGATGTTTACTACCCCTAGTCCAGGGGATATTAACCTTTTTTACTATTGTAGCCACCCAGTGGATTTCTTGTATGTCCTCGTACCTCTTTCACCAGATTATCTTTATATACATCATTACCCAGTCCTGTTAGGCACCAGTATAGCTTATTGATGTCAGTAGCTTGATTTTTCTATACATACGAAACACATTTGCAGAAAAAATTCTAATCTAACAAAGCTGTTATTGAAAAAGAAAAAAACTGTTCAGAGACAAAATTGTCTCAAAGAAAAACCAGAGAAAAATTGTCCCCATATCCTTTAGAGGTGTAGATGTCAGTGGTTAATAATTCCGTATTTGATCAGACCATTTTTTTTTTTTTTTGTGCTACCTAGTCAATCTGTTCAGATATTTTTATCTCAGCCTCTTTCATTTTACTTTGGTTCTCCCCCCCCCCCCCCCCCCCCAGTGATTGTCAGATTTTCTGGCTTACTTACAAGTATATCTTCACAATTCATGACCAGCGGATTATGCATGTCATTTTTTGTGTTTTTTTTTATATTGTACGGTCTGTTTGAGATCTCTTCGTTTGCATTTTAGGATGTCAGGTGTTGCATCTTTCTCTGGAACTACATTTCCACAGCTTCCAATGTTATTTCATCTGTTTATTTATTGCCCATGTCTAACAGAAAAAAAAAGTTCTGGCAGTTTGACTGACAGTTACAATATTATCTCTGTGCTTTGGTTTTATAGCTTGACTTAATGGGTTAATCTATAATGTTATCTATAATCCTAGTTAATCTGTAATGGGATTTCCAACACATTTGATACAGTCAACATCACTGTTGTACCTAGACCAACAAGCAGCAGTAAGAATAAATGGTGAAACAACAACTTGGTTTGACATAAAACAAGGGGTCCGTCAGGGGCGCATATTGTCGCCTTACTTATTTAACACTTTGTTGACCACAGTTATTTACCCTGAAAAACCCCCAGTTCCCAGCCATTTTTCTGAAAAATGAACTTTTTTGAGTGAACTTAGAAAAACATGCATATCTCTACTCACCCTTTAGGGAATGTAATCCAACTTGGTAGACAGACTCCCAAGACCCTCTAGTACTTCTTGAGGGTGTGATATCTTGTGAAACAACTATCTGAATGCAGTGGAACTTGACAACTTTGACAAAAAAAAATTTGTTTCACTCTTTTTCTCATTGACCAAGCACACTCTGCACTTCCTAGATGATGCTTTTTTAGTGCCTTCATCCTCAGGATTCACCAGAACATGATTATTTACTATTCCAGACAATCACTGTTGTGCATTGTTGATATCATGCGAACAAATCTTTCGTCTTTCCTTCATCAGTCGAAAGCTGCTGCTTCGGTTTATACAACTCTTGAAATTTAGGCAAAAAATAATCCAGCAGAGGTTTTATTTTGCTAATTCTACTTGTTTCTGGAAATGTTTGAGAGTTGTCAGAGAAATGCAGAAGTGTCAGAAGATGCTCAAATTTAGCTCTGCTCATTGTTTTTGAAAATATTGGTGTTTCCAGAAGAGGGTCTGTTGTTCAGTGTGGCTTCCTAGTCTGGCCCATCAAAATGATCAATCCAAAGAATTTGTTAATGTCTGAATGTGTTATATTTTCAGACAAAAAGGCAGTAGTTTGTTCATATGTTGTGTCTGTGCACAGTATAAATTTTCATGATGAGGTAACAGTTTTAAAAAAATCATTGCCAAACACTGTACTGAAAATTTCCTCCATGCTGTCTTGTTTGTTTACATTCACTGAAACACCAGAATTTCCTATAAATTTTTCAAGAACTGGTGTAGAATCAATGTTACTCCACACACCTATATCACTGCTAACTATATCACATAAAAAATGTGAAATACTTACTGTTGAAGAATCATATCCTGACTTCGAATCACAATCACACTATCTCTGGAATTTTCACTTCTGACACAGCAACACTGTGCCTAGTTATCGTATTTTTAATCAGATCGCTGTCACAGAAATCACTTTGAAACACATCAATTTCATTACTAGAATCATTAAACAGTGGTTTTTATTCATTACTAGGGTAGTCTGACAAAAGATTCTGGGCATAATTCATTGTACTGTCGCAGTAACATCGAGCGTAACGTGCTCCGCCATTTGCACAAAATGTCGACTTGGCGAGATCTCGTAAACACGTGTTTCCGACGGCTAAACCCGCGAGATTTCTATTTTTTTTTAAGTTACGAAGATTAAAAACAATATTTTATTATATTAACTTTGCAGTAAAAATACAAACAACCAAAAATTACTTTAAATAACACGCTAGAAACAGTTTAAATAAGACGACCATCGAATACGGCAAATCCGCCTTTCGGTCAACAACGCACGGAAACCAGAAATACGGATTTTCCCGTATTTGGTCAACAAAGTGTTAACTTGTATACTGAAAATATAATGAGGAATGTTAGAGAAGATGTAGACAAAGAATATTACGATGCCATAACTATTGGAGGTTATGAAATACCAGAGATTAGATATGCTGATGACATAGTATTACTGTCCACAATACAAAAAGGAATGGAAAAACTAATTATGTCAGTCCATAAGAATAGTGAAGAGCAAAACCTCTATCTTAATGTGAAGAAAACTAAATTGATGACAACTAACAAAATAAACAAGGCAGCTGAAGTATGTATCAGTGAGGAAAAACTGGAAGAAGTGGAGAGTTTTGAATATCTTGGATCACTACTAACTAATAATGGAGATACAATGAAGGAAATTAAAAGGAGGACATCTGTCGCTCTTCAGAAAGTAAAACAACTAAAGAAGCTGTAGAGAGGAACAGACAGAATTACAAAAATAAGATTTTTAAGGGCATGCATCTTTCCCATTACAACATATGCCTGATAGATACCTGGACACTTAACAAAACAGCAGAGAAACACATAAATGCCTTTGAATGTAAACGCTACAGAAGAGTTCTTCAAATATCATGGACACAAAAAAGAACAAATATATCCGTACTACAAGAACTTAATATTGAAGAAGGTTGGCTAGTAAAGAGGATTAAAGAGAGAAAACTTAAATATTTTGGACACATTAAACATCATGATAATCTAGTCTTGGAAGGGTATATAATGGGAAAAAGAAAGACCAAGGCGAAGATGGCTGCAAGACATCGTTGATGATCTGCAAATGGAAGCATCAGCAGCAGGCCATCTGCTCACAACTGAGAAGCCTACAGGAGAGCTGTTAGGGAGGCAAAGTTCCACAAGGGACATGCAAATGAATAAATGAATCTATAATGTCTTGCAAAAGAAAGTTAACACTTAAAAAGTGTAAATTATGAAAACTACTCACTCATTTTCAATGTAGTGAGTACATGTTAATCTCTGAAAGTGGTAAAGGTGTGAACAGTACTCATTTTTCATTTGTCACAGAAACTGCTCACACTGTGAAATCAGGTGAAATACATGTTTTTCCATTTCTACCTATAAATATATTTGAATGTAATTTATATTGCTCGTTGCTAAATTCACCGTCATTAGATCAACGTAATTCTGATGGAGAAATGCTGTGGTTACTTTTGCTCAATGAGGGGCTACATTGTCGTGCATAAAAGTAAAAGCCTTGTCCATGGGTCTGGAAAAATGGTACGACATGAGGTGTCAGGATATTGTTTTACTGCATTGATGTTCCTCTGAAGTGATACCAGCTGTGTTCTAAAATTCTCTGTTATTCCCCTCTCCCCACATCATGTTGTTGCCTCCACCAAAGTTTAAAGCCTCTTGGAATCAGTTACATATCATTCATATGGACATTTGTACACCTTGGTTCTACCATCATGCTTTTCTGTCATGAATCTGGACTCATCTGAGAACATGACAGACTGCCATTGCCTCCATAGCCATCTGACATGTACATCTGCCCACTGAAGTCTGTTCTGGAAGTCGAGGGCAATTAACAGGTTGGCGTGGAGGTATGTTTGCTTCCCTCAGATGGCACAAAACAGTGTTAGTGTAATGCGCCTTTATTTCTCTCCTCTGATCCATGCCAGTCAGGTGTTGGTGGTCATTGATTTCCACAACCATCTATCCTTTGTTATTTCTATAAGCTGTGTTTTGGACTGTGCTGTGTGCCACTCTTTAGTCCGTCAGGTAACTTATTCCTTTGTCTTCCTCTGTCACTTTTTCTGTCATGCCTTTCCAAATTGAGTCTGTTATTTGATAATGCATTTATGGTGTCAGTTGTCTTTTGAGCAGGCTAGAATATTTCTGTAAATGAACAGTTCAAAGAAATCTATCCTGCCTTTGCATGGTCGCCCTTGGTCTTCCTGGCCTTGGATAGTCTCTGGTGACACCTGTTAGCCGAAAATGTTCTTGCAATCAATAGACTGTTAGTGGGGAGACATTAAACATCCACACAACAGTTGCAATTCTCAACCCAGCATTAAGATACCTAATAATCTGATTTCTTTCTGATTCTGTGTGATGTGGCATGATGAAAAACAGCAGTTATGTTGATGTTTTGTATCCATGGCCAGCAGTGTCACCTGACTGTAACCCTATCAAATATCTGTGGGATATGCTTGACTACCATGTCCATAATGTGCGAAATCCATCTCAAACTCTTGTACAGCTTAAAAATGAACTCCCACATGCTTGGAATAATCTTCCCCAAGGTGCAGTCCAAAACTTAATTCATTCACTGAGATACTGCTGGACAATTGTGACTGCCACAAGAATAGGGCACACTTGTTAATAGGGAGTGTGGCTTTTTTTTTCGATCCTCCTACTGCTGTGAATATTTCCTTGCCTGTGTTTGAAATTCCGTTTCATTGAAATCTTTTTCCCTGCTAACACACAAATCATTGCAGTTTGTCAGAAAATCTTTTTGCAATCAGACACAAAATATGCGAGTTATGAGTGAAAATATAAAGTGTTAACTTTATTTTGTGAGACAGCATATATAGTTGTATCTTTTTATTTTGTAACTGTAATCATCATAGATCTTAGCAGTCATTTCACAGATTTTACCATTATTGTTTGATAGCAACATTATTAGTAATTCCCACTTGTTTCATAAACTGTAGATTACAAGTTATTTTTTTTTATTTGGTTCTATGCTAGGTTTACATACAAAATGAGATCTTTTCATACTTTAATTTTCATTCATGCAACAGGCATATGCATAACCAATCATGTCAGTATTCTCATGTGCCTGACCGCTACAACTTGTGCAAGTATGCCCATAGCCAAGAGGAGCTGGACGAGTGGCAAGAAAGAATTGAGTGGCGGCAGCTGAAACGTATGGTGGCAAAGGAACGACATATGTTCTCATATACAGAATCCCTGCTGGAGGAGTATTACAGCAAGGACAACAGTGTCAATGTTGTGAGTGAAATTTCTTTTTTCTTTTTTTGTATTATGTCCCAGTCAAAATGTTTAATTAATATATTTAATTCTTTGTCTATAATTGGACTATTTAATTCTGTTCTAGTTCAACCTAAGCATATCCCATGCTGAAGCCCTATATGCCTTGGGCACCTAAAGATTGAGAGAGAGAGAGAGAGATCTGATATTATTTATTTTCCATCTGGTCTGCTTACTACATTTACTGCCCTAAATACCTGGGTGTTTATAGAATGCAGAGCTGACTGGCCAATTATTAGAAAATCATGTTTTCAGAAACTAGAGATATTCCCCTCCTTTCTAGATAATTTCTTTTCAAATTTGCTCCATTTTTTTATCCTTTACTTGAGAAGAAGGTAATTCAAATATACAGGGCAGATTAATGGTCATCTTTAGGCAAGTTCACAGCACACACACACATTGATGTATATGATGGTCATCTTTATGCAAGTTCACAGCACACACACACACACTGATGTATATTTTTATCTGTTTTTATTGAATTACACATTTTATTTTTTTTAAGACAACAGAAAAGAAAACTGAGGCCCTTGAAACATGGATATACAGAAAAATAGGCCGTATCCCATGGACAGAAAAGAAAACAAACAACAAAGTGCTAAACCAGCTAGAAGTAAAAAGAGAAATATAGAAAATCATAAAAACAAGACAGCCGAGATACTTTGGGCATGTCAAAAGGCACAGTACTATACTGAAAACCCTTCTTGATGGCAAAATCGAGGGAAAAGAACAAGAGGACTGTAAACAGTATTCAAATACCACATTGGTTAGCATAGATTTTTTTCTATCAAGAGGAAAGAATCTAAGAGAAAATTAGTACTTATGCGTTCTTTTTAAAGCTCTTAGATATGACGTGGGTGTAGTCAAGGTAAAGGTCAATTATGACATGTTTACTTGAGTTGTTTTGTCTAGACTATTTAATAATCAAGGTCAGAGACGGACAATCAGACCAGAATCAGATGTCATGTGAGGGCGAGACTTGTCCAGACAAAAGTTTCTAGATTGGGACTGGGAAAATTGGAGTCATATAAAAGAGGTAGAGCTGGCCAAGGGGGGAGAAGAAAAGAACTGTAGAAGTTTTAGTTTTGGACAGAGTAGGTTAGGCTCACTTGTCTGTGACAAAATGTGGTTTTGTGTTGTGTCTAGTTAGTGTAGAACTGATGGAAAAGTAGCTAGAATGGCAGTGATGTCTATGGGCAGCTGGAACTGCCAGGAATTTATCTACATGTTGTTTGAGTGGAGATTTGTCCTGTCATGAGTTTTTGGATATGTATGCACTCAATCATGCCAGCATCGCCATCGTCATCCTGTGCATCAATAAAGCCTTTAAAGATAATATTGCTGCTGCTGTTATTCCATTGAGAGAGAATGTTCCTGGGAAAAAGTATGTCTGTGAAGTGAATAACAAAACAGATGCAAAACAGAACAGTTGTAGATTAAATGAGATAAAATCTTAACAGTCATATTTACAGTGAACAGTAGTAGAAATTTACAGAGTGATGAATAACTATTAGCAACAAGTTATATCTATACATAAACATGTAAGCAGAAGAATAGAATCCCTGAGAATCCTGCTTTAGGACAACAGCTGTACAGATGGATGAACAACATCAAGAAATGAACAGGGACAAGCTTGGCTGAGTGTTTTAAGAAGACAAGAAACGGAGCAGAAAGGAGATTTGCTGCAGCCAACCTTCCGTGGGGAGACAGCACAAAATGATGAAATGACGATGATGATTTTATCATTTGTTGTGTTATATAATTATTCTTTAAAAAATAAAGCAACCTCCATTCTTCACATTTTTCAGTGACCTACTAATTTCCACATGATTAAGTAACATGATTGAAAATAGCTTATGCCAGTTATATTTATGGAAAGTGTCACAAGAGACCAGTATTGTAGTCAGATTTTTAAAATGCATTTTGTTGTAGATTTTTTTCCTGTATGGATTTTGACTGCTCTTTAGAATGTGGTAGAAATGATGGTCACAGCTCAAAGAAATCAGTTCACTTGAAATGAAAATGGAAATGCTTAAGCCATGAATGATTGGAGAACACAGCATGAATTAAGCATGCCAGGATTGAGACTACATTATATGCCATCCATAAAAGTTAAAGTGTTAAGAGCGATGGGCTGTAACTTGCTGAATAATCTTATAGACTGTGAAATTTGACTAAACATAATGAAAAAAAAAACTTAGTTTATGGACAAGTGATATTAATTTTATCTAGTCCTGATAAGAAAGAAAGAGTTCAAGTGCCATGCCGCGTGATGTAGGCAATCGTTTCTCTCCACAATTCTCTGTCAAAGAATGTACAGTGTTGGTTTCCCCTTGCCTTTCACCGGTTTGTTTATGGTTTACTCCACTGGCCTTTGACTCTGGCCAGAGCCTGCCCTTCAAGGCAGCAGGGAGTTTTCCTTATCATAGATGAGCTACCAACCAAGACTAACAAGTCTCATCTACCCAAACAAGAAAGAGTAGTGGTCCATAATTTCAAAAATGTCACAGACTCTTAATCAAAATGGACGAAACATATGGAAAAAGCTTTTAATATGTGACTGAAAAAAAATTGAAAAGAAAAAGTTTCATTTGAAGAGCTCCAAGTATAAGCTCCTAACTACGTTTATGATAGTTAAATTATCTTTAAGATGGGAAAGTTAAGCTTTTTTCTGGCAAGTAGATTTTTTGTTTGTTTGTTTTGTTTTTGCTAAATTGTTTTCACAGATTTATGAGTCTTTGATTGCTTTTGTTTTGTTTTCCCCCATCCCAGTCTTCCAACTAAACTAAACAAATGATATTTACTTAAGTAAGATGTAGGAATTATATTAAGATGTCTGTATCATATTTTTTTTATATAACAGTTTAAGTAATGAATAAATTGTACAAGACATTCTGAAATGTAGCCCTCATGTTTCTGTGTTATAATTAGTAGGCATAAAATCCCTTGATGAAGTTGAAAACAGGAGAACTTGGCAAACTACCATGCGAGCCCTATGTGACATTTAACGGCACTGGAAGGGTGTAAGATTGTTATTATGGCTGATAAGTATTTGACCATCTTTCTTGAAAGTGGAAGATTTCTATAATCTGTGATCTGTACCTGTACTTCCCATCTTCCTCCAGTATCTTTCAGTCCATTCTCTCTGGTGTAGATTCATGATTGGGCGATTGTTGATATTGTCCACAGATTTCAGAAACACTGTCAGATGTGATTGTTATTTGCAATGATGATCAGGAGCTGTACAGGAGTGAAAAGAATGCAACATTTACTTGGGTATTTGAAGTCCACACACTGGTATGAATCTTTTACTCTTCTTTATATTGTGGTGCATGTATTTGTATGCAGGCTTTTGTGTGCATGTGTTCGAAGGTGGGGGAGGAGGGTATTTTCGTGCATGTGCTTTCTGCACATCCCCACATTTACATGCACAGAGTGTGATTATGACTCTGTGGAAAAATAATTACATCATTTTGAGGACAAAGATTTCAAGGTGTGACTTTTTTTTTGTTGGCATACATGCATATCAGCGTTCATATAAGTAAAGCATGGAAAATGCATTTGATCATTGCGAAGCTTAAATAAGTTTTTATTCTGTATTGTAAATAAAGGAAAATGGAAATGTCTCATCAATTTTTTAAATGGATGTGTCTTGTAATATTTAAAAAAATTGTACTTGAGCTGTATTTGACCTGACTTCTTACTGTGATTCATGTTTACTTAACAGCGAGGCTTAGAAAGGGTGGCACTTCTCCACAACAAGGACCGCCTTCATTTCTCCCTCTTGAGTAGTGATGATACCCGCCACCAGGTGGCCTCAGGGGACTTGTTCCTTTCAGTTGATGAAGATGGAAATGGATGCTACAAAGTCAATGTAAGGAAAGTTGGTTGTTTGTGTTTAAGCATAAGGAGATTGTTAGGGATTTTATATGGGCATAAAACTTTATATTTCTAGATGTAAAATTTGAATTAAAACTGGAATATAAGAATTGAAGGCACCTGAGTGGCATAGTGATTAGTGTGCTTCTTTCTCATGGTGAGGTCAGTGGTTCAAGTCTGGCTGTAGGCACCCCCCTTCTGGAGAAATGGATACCCAACTTTTTTCTGGAGTTGAGTAAGGAAATGCTTGATTCCAACCATGTTACAACAGGTCAGGGAAAATGTAGACGCCAACGCTATCAATTTCTAGGTGCGTTAGAAGCATGATAAGGCTCTTTTTTTTTTTTTTTAGAACCAGTAAGCTGTAGAGACATCAGCAAATGTTATTTCAATTAACAGCTGGTCATTGTGTAGTTCTATGCTCCTGAATGTAAGTAATTTTAAGTATCTGATAAACACAGATTTAAGTAACAGATCTCACCCACAGGATCTGGCTGTCAGGCAGATGGTTTAAGACTTTCACCAGAACTTGAAGAAAACTGTGGATTTCATCATTGTGGCATCCTCTGGACCAACTGTTAAGAACACACTTATCTTAATGTAGTCTTTGTGAGACAGGGAACAGATCTGTTTGCTTAAAGACTCTGACCTACTTCTGTAGCACAGAAACGTGTAGCAGTCAACACTGATTGTAGTTGTTATTTTTGTTAAATGTGATGTCAGGTTGGTGGACAGATGGGGACATGGATATCACCGGCAGGAATGAGTAAAATCTGGTGTGAAACCAATGAATCCAGGATGTGACAAAGCTATGGGTCTTTACAACAGTGGCTGTCAAAATGATGTAAACAAAACAGAGCCAGCAGACTATAGGTGTCGGGGAATAGATATCATTGAAGCACTCATCAGATTCCTCATCCCAGAGTCAGAGTGTTTCTATTGAACTGTCTCTCAAAGACGTTTGGCCAGCCAGCGTAGCATGCAGGATCTGATGTGGAGAAGAGGGGTTAAATACAGCCACCAGAGGCTTGAAAACAAAGTTTAGGCCAAGCCAGCCTACACCACTGTCTTCATGGCAGTCCGAGCAAGATCACAGTCTGCCTAGCAAGGAAAGGTGTTGAACTTGGAGATACCCAGCCAAAAGGCATCATCATCATCATCAGGTGCCATACCGACGGGCATTGGCTATTATGCTTCTCCAGAGTACACGACCTTTCATGCAGGCCATCAGCTCAGTTGGTGATCTCCTCTCACACCATCCCGTCATACTGTCCAGTATCATTTCTCTTGGTATTCCTCTTGATCTTCTTCCCTCTATTTTTCCTGTTGTTATAATATTTTCAATGCCCCCTCTTCTCATTGCATGTCTTATGAAAGTACATTGTCTCTCTATTTTTTTTGACAAGATTTTTTTTTGTCTCTCCAGCTCTTCTCATACATTCTTCATTAGTTATTTTTGCTGTCCAGGGGATTCGCAACATTCTTCTAATAAACCACATTTCTGCTGCTTCCAACGATTTTTGTGCAGACCTGCCTATTGTCCATGATTCACTTCCATATAACAAGATAGGTTCAATATAGCATTTTAGGACTCGTTTTCTAACATTCATTGATAAGGATGTGTTGGATAATATGTTTCTTGTTTTCTGAAATGCAGTCTTTGCTTGGCCTATTCTGTTCCTAATTTCTGTTCTGCATTTCCCATCTGAAGTTATTACTGCTCCAAGGTATTTGAATTTCTGCACCTGCTTTAGAATAGTTCCGTTTAATTTTATACTGCATGTTGGTGGATTCTGTTTCTTAGATATAACCATAGTCTCTGTCTTTTTGATGTTCTTTTTGATGCAACTCTTTGACTGCCATAGTCGATGTCATGATAACTTCCTGTTAGTCTAGTGACTGCCATTGTCGTTATAGCAATTTTGTTTCGTTGAAACGTAAAACTATTGTAAAACTTTTTATTGTACATGATTTATCTGCACATATCTGGTGACCTTTCTTAGTTCAAATCAAAGTGTGACTAACAACCAAGTGAAATTGATGTGTTAATGGAGAAGTTTCAGTATTTATTGTGATTTTGGAGGCATAGGGACATGTCCTATAACCCGGCCACTGTTCCTGAATGTACCCCAAGTACATCTAGACCTATTAAATGGACTAGAGAAGTAGTTAGATGGTTATTTCAGACATTATTTTAGTGAGAATGCCACCACACGACGAGATCGGACGAAAATTTAAGTAGATCTGGGAATCGCTGATGGTAAACATTCTACATCTAGGCATCACCGATGGTAGGCACTACACAATTATCATCTAAAATCATCACACTACTTTTTTTCCTAAAAAATTCTTCACCCCCTATACACATCAAGACCCGCGCTTTTTGTGTGGCACCGACGGGAACATCCGCATTTTTTTTCTGGCCCCGGGAAGAGTTAAAGTAAGGCCTTTCTGTTCACTTCCTTTAGCGACTTTATCCAAGAGATTTTGCAGGTCTTGTTGGTTCTCAGCTATCAGTCTGTGTCATCACCATACCAAAAGTTGTTAATATTGTAACCTCCAATTTTTATGCCTGGTTCTGTGATGATCATTCTTAGAATATTCTTGCTGTAAAAAAAAGTAAAGATAGTCCCATAGCATTTCAAATGCCGTAGGGGGTGAAGCGTTAGAGACCTCATTATGCTGGGTCATCAGCGTGTGAGGTAGGGTGACCAGTTCCTTTCCTCGCTGCCTTTACTTCCCAGATTTTCTCTGGTACCCATTTTACGAGGCTGGGTCGACCTCAGGGCCGTATTGGTCGGAAAAAAAATCCCGCTCAGCTGGGGATTCGAACCCTCGACCATTTGGTTGCTAGACGAGTGCTCTAACCACTACGCTAGCCGGCCCACATTCTTGCTGTACAGAGAAAAAAAGGTCTGAAGATAGTACACATGCTTGTCGCACCCCTTGTTTTATAGGTTGATATTTTCCAGTTTTATTTTTAACTCGAATTGCTGCTTCTCTGTGCCTGTATAGATGTTTTACAATCCTCAGGTCTTTGCTTTCTATATTGATATCTTCAAGTATTTTAATAATTTCATTATGTTTCACCTTGTCGAATGCCTTGGTGTAATCAGTAAAGCATAAGTAGAGATCTTTCTGTACTTCTAAAGCTCTTTCTGTTAGTGTTTGTAAAGCATAAATGGCATTGAGTGTTTCCTTTCCTTCAACAGATCCAAACTGTTCATCTGCTATTTCCATTTTTATCTTTTTCCTTATTCTTCTCATAATAATTCTCAGAAGTAGAATCGTTATGTGACAAGAAAGGCTGATAGTCCGGTGGTCATCACATTCCTTTGCACCTGGTTTCTTGTAGTGCTATAAACGTGGATTTAAGCAGGTCACTGGGCATATAACCACTGTTGTAAATGTCATTCAGTAACTTGGTTAGTATTTTTATTCCTATATCATCTAGTGCATCTATTTCTTCTTTTGTTATATTGTCAGGCCCAGTTGCTTTTCCTTTCTTCATGTGTTTGATGGCATCTATGATTTCATCTTCAAGTATTGGTGGTCCATCACAGTTTTCAGTATCTGGTGTTATTTCTGGTCTTTCTCCTCCATATAGCTCACTGATGTACTCTTTCCACCTGTCCTGTCTTCTTTTCCCATTAACATTTCACCTTCTTTTGTTTTCAGGCATCATGTGGTATATTTTGTTTTCCTGCCTGTGAGTTCACTAATTCGTTTGTGCATGTTTTTGCTGTCTTTATTATGAGAGTGCTCTATCTGTCTGCACAGTTCATTTAACCACACTTCCTTTGCTTCTCTGCACATGCGTCTTATTTCTTTATTTATCTTGCTATATTTTTCCTGGTTATTTTTACTCCTCCTCCTTTGTCCATCAGTCCCAAGATGTCATCTATCATCCATTTATTCTTGGGGGCTTCTTTTTTGGTGGTATTATCTTCTTAATGGTTTGGTGGATAGAATCTCTTAACGTTGCCTATTGATCATCTATACTATTTATCTTTGGTATTGCCAAAAGGCGCATCGCAAAAATCAAGGTAACACACATCATCGCCAGTGTGCGTGTGAAGAAGATGAAGATCACTGTGGCAGAACCCCAGATTTAACATGATCAGTGCTTGAGTGCAGAAGGTGGTAAAGAAAATGTGCAATATTTTGTGTTTGGAAATATCTTCACTATTTTGATACTTGTCACTGGGTGACTTTTGTATGATTGTGAGAGGTTTCATGTCTAAATTAGTAAATAAGAAAAGAAAAAGTGTGTTATCTTTTTAATTTTTGAGTGTACTAAACTAGAGCTGAAATAGGTTTACTTCTAGTGCTTTCTGTTAATTAAGGAATTTCCATAACTTTTAGAATGAACTAAATTAACTAAGTCCAGTGAAAGAAGATTTAAATACAGTGTCTGAGGCAAGTTCATACTCTTGACAACATAATAATAAAGACATTGACAAATAGAGGTGTCAAATTATGAATTCAACAGAGTGAACATTCTACACTATAAGATACAAATAAGACATTGACTGATATTGGGTGTTCCACTGTAATAATTGTTCTGAGCCACTCTTGTTTATTTTTGAGATTTGTTGAACAGCACAGGAACATAGATCAGATGATGTTCACACATTATAGTGGAGCTCAGTGATTCTGGCAGTATCACAGATATGTTGCATGCAAAACATAGTGGATATTGTTCTAAGATAAAGGAGGGTCAGATGATCAACCAGTGAAAGGAAACTTTTTTTTCATGTGGAAGAGAAGTAAAGGAATATTTTAAAAGTCATAATGAAAAGAATAAAGATACATGAAGGTCAGAGAAGGTGTGGAAAGAGGACAACTTGTTTGAATATGAGCAGCTTCCTTGGAAGGCCTTGCCTTGTTAATGGAATTTATATTGCTTTTATGACTCCTGGAATATTTGGAAAAACATACACATATTTATTCACATTATTTTTAATCAAAAGTCAGTAATGAATTTAGAGCTAGCCAGTGAGCACAGGAAATAATGGTCTTTAAAAAAAATGTAAAATTACATTATTTCTAGATAATTTAAAATGGCATCTTAAGATTTTCTAACAATCAGGCAATTTGTACATCTTTTTATTTTCCTTTTCAAAATTAAACTTGCTTGTGTTAGGTTTGAGTTGAAAAGAATTGACTGAAGACTTACCTTCAGCATGAAGAAGCTGAAGTATGAAGTTAATATTCCATGACAGTTTGGTTAAGTCTTCATATTATGTAGTTATTGCTGATTAAGAAACAAGAAGGGAAACATATAGCTGCATGCCATGTTAAATAAAAGATGAAAAAGTTTGTCACTTTTCTGATACTAAATATCAGTTCAAGCATTTTATCTTCCACTAATCTACTGCATGAAGGAGCTCTGGTTACATGTCTCTTGCAGGTGTGCTTCAGTGGTGGCATGTTTGGATCATTCAGTCAGTGGGTGGTGTTTGACTTTGGAGATCGGCCGGTGTTGGTGAAGAAGCTGGTGGTGGAGATTGGAGATCGCCAGCGGTATGACCGAGTAAGGCTTCATTTCTTTTCATATTGACCTGTTTGATAACTAGAAAAGTTAAAACTGATGCTTGTTTAATAGAAAATATTAAGAGGGAGTATGTGATGTACACCACAGGGGAATAGAAGTAAGGGTAGACCAAAAGAGACATGGAGAAGAACAACAGAAAGGATGTTGAGAATAGAGGCCTCACCTGGGCAAGAGCAGAAAAAAAGGCAAAGGACAGGCATTTGTGGAAAACCCTTGTGGAAGCCCCATGTGCCCAGGGCACGTAAGGTTCAGAGAGAGAGAGATTAAGAGGAAGTATTGAAAATATTTTGTTACAGGATGACAAAGAATCTTATTTATTTATTAATTTGTTATTACCATGTGGTAAGGAAGCATTATAAGCATTAAGGAAGCATAATATTACATGTTTTATTTTTTTTTCTTGCAAGTGGAAGTCTGTCATCCTTGTGTTGAGTTTTGTGTACATGTATGTATGTGAGAGAGAGAAAGAGGAGGAGGGAAGATTGGAGGGAGGAGAAGAATAAGGGAATTGAAATGCCAGGAATTTGAAACAAATTAGGGGCTGACTATATTACAAGGGTCATACTGAAAGTTGTGAGCAAAATTTTGTTTAAAATGAGAATTTATAGATAGAGAAAATATAAATGTATCACCTTAATTTGCATCCTTTGCACTTCATGTAGAGGTTACATGGTGTCACCATCATGTGTCACGTGACCATACGGAGCATAAACAAAATGGTGGGTGCTGAAGTTTCGTTTCATCAACATGTTGTTATTGAGTTTCTCATTAAAGAGGAAATTCCCTGCTACTGAAATTCAGCAAAGACTTCAACTTGTTTATGGAGATGGGTGTAGCAGTGTTAGGAGGTGGGTGAAACATTTCGAAGATGGAAACACGAGCATCCAAGACATGCCTCACAGTGGTCACCCTCGAACTACTTCCACTAAATGCAATGTGGACAGGGTTGACAACATCATTAAAGAAGACAGACATGTCACAGTATCTGAAATCAATCGCTGTAAATCTTGGAATAGGACACAATGCAGTACAGGAAATGATTGAAACCCTAGGCTATAGAAAAGTTTGTGCCCGCTGGGTCCCACGGAGAGAATGTCAAGAAAGCAGGTCTTTTGTGCCGTCGGTCAGCTGGAACGGAATTATACCGGGAGGATATTTTCAGACTTGCAGAGCGATGGAAAAAATGTGTGCAGAGAAATGGAGATTATATTGAAAACTGAAGAAAATGATGCAGATTAAGTTGATACATTAACATTTTCTCTATCTGTAAATTCTGATTTTACAAAAAATTTTGCTCATGATTTTCGGTATGACCCTCATATATTAAACTCCAAATTTTAATAAAAATTTTATAAAATGATGAAACATCTGATAAAAGGAAGTTTATAACAAAATATTAACAAACACTGTCTTTTGCTCACTTGTCTTGTTATTCAAGAAAAATAAGGTCTCAAATAAATGGGTAAGAATAGTTTTTTTCTGTTTTTTTTTTTTCATTTCGTTCATTTTTCATTCTAATCACAAGTTTCACTTTCTGTTGTTCTACAAAAGAAAAAATAATTATATATTCACTCTTACATTAATTCTTATTTCTAACACTTAATTGGATTTTCCTTTTTTTTTTTTTGTTGATGATTTTTTTTTTTTATTCAGTAAACTTTATCTGAATTCATTCTTATTTTAAAAAAATCAATTGCAGTATGTAATTAAAAACAACCCCCCCCCCCCCCCCCCAAAATCCATTTCATGCATTTTTGGGATCACAAGTTAAGAATTTTCCATGACATCGATGTATTTGTTAACCCCCATCCCGTGTGACCTACATTTAAAAAAATTGATTCTGGCCATGTAACTTGTGTACAGATGGTTGTCAATCTTATTTGTTGTTTCATCATCACCACCTACCTCTTCCACAGTGGTGTACACATGTTTATTTCAATTTTGACATTAGATCTGATCATTAAATAATTATTGTTTCCTATATGCCATTTTTCTTTTTTTTTTTTTTTTTTGGCAAGGTCACAATAACAAATGAGAGCAAATGGCATTTAAAGTAGTTTACTTCCTCTAGCAACTATTACTTTTACCACCCACTCCTTGCAAACAGTACAGCTAAAATGACCTAGTTTTTCATTGGTTACTGCTGCAGCGAGTTTACTTAAAAATATACATGTAAAGTTGTATGACAAGTTGACTCATGATGCACTTCTTGAAATGGCTTTTGCTTGGTGAGTTACTTCGGTAAAAACACGTAAAACATAGTAAAGAGGTTAAAATTGCAAAATTTCCAGCATGCAGCAAGTTTTGCAGAATGAATTACTGTTAAAGTTTTTATGAAATCTGTGACACTATGTAGTTTGTTCTTCTGTCCAGCCATGATTATTCTTCTTCTTTAGCTTCTTTGGTGTTCACCCCGAAAAAAAGGCATTATTTATGTTGAGGTGCTACTATGCACTGCAGCCTGACTCATCCAACTTTGGCTCATTGTATTTTTGGATCTGCTTCCATTTCCATCCCTTTTCACTCGGTCAGACCACTGCTTGTTTCTGAAGGGATACCACAGGGAGGTAGAATAAGATCTTGGTAGGCGGTGTTCTGCTGACTACTATTTCGTTCAATTTTGAGTAATACATCAACAGTCCCTATCCAGCAATGATGATAGTGATGATGGATGACAGTGTAAACATACAAAAGAGGCTAACGGGTATTAATACATCCAAAGAAAGACCAATCTTTAGCAATACTGGCACCCTATTAACTCTTCCCGTGCCTTTCGTCACTATAGTGTTGCTTCCAGTATTCCAACATGGTACATATTGCCATTATAGCGACGCTTGGTTTATTTCATTAAAAAAACTGGTGTAACATTTAGATTGTACATATTTCGTCTGCGTTTCCGGTGACACTTTTCAAAATGGTGAAAGAGTGCTTAGTTACGAGCGATGCAGAGTGAGAAAAAGGAAGAGAAACATTGAAAATTTTCAATTTTTGGTGATGTAGATAGGGATATGGACATGGCCTGTGACCACACCACTGCTCTTGAATGTATCTCAAGTAAATCTAGACATATTAGATGACTGGAGAAGTAGTTAGGAGGTTATTTCAGATAATAATTTAGTGAGAATGCAACATAGAATCACAATACGAGACCGACAAGTAGATCTAAATATCTCAGATGGTAAGTAGTGTAGATCTAGACCTAGCCAGTGGTGAGCTGGGCACAATCATTGTCTAAAAACATCACATTACTTCTTTTTTTCTAAAAAAACTCTGCATTTATGAAATCTTCATACATTGTTATACTTTGAAACATAATAAGTACACGGAAGTACATGGAAATACCGTTTTCCACTCCATTTTACAACTATACCCCCTATACAGATCTAGGGCCGCTTTTTTATTCCAGTTCCAACTGAACGTCCGCATTTTTTCCTGCAGCACGGGAAGAGTTAACATCAAGTACAGAGTAAAAACAGAGAAATTTCCAAGAGATACTTAATCAGCCGCACCCAAAAGAATTGATAGACCTTGAAACCGACTTGCCAGTCCCACAACTAAATGTCAGTGTAGATGAAATTGGATTGAATGAAATTGAAACAGCATTGAACCTAATGGCTAACAACAAAGCTGCAGATGAAAGATGAAATAACAGCTGAAATATTAAAAGCTTTTAACAGTGACAACATGAGCCAACTACAGAGAATGTTTAATAAAATTTGGAAAGAAGAAAAGGTCCCTTTAAAATGTAAAAAAAGGAATCGTTGTTAAAATACCCAAAAAAGGCAACTTTAGCGACTGCAGTAATTGAGGAGGAGTAACCTTACTGTCAGCTGTGTCCAAAGTATTTTGTATTCTGAATAGAATTAAAGATATAGCGGATGCTACAATGAGAGAAGTACAAGCAGGATTTTGAAAAAAGAGAAGCTGTCTCAACCATATATTTACTATAAGAATAATACTTGAAGAACAAATTGAAAATCAAAACCATTAATCCTGAACTTATGGACTTTAAAAAGGCATTTGATAGCATACACAGAGATTTATTGTGGAGAATCTTAAGACTACATGGAATACCATCCAAAACTGTCAACATCATTAGAGATCTCTACAACAGATATGTTTGTGCATTCAACATAGAAGAAGAAATGAAACAGGTGTGAAACAAGGATGTATACTATCCCCCTTGCTTTCTGCAATTGCCATAAACTTCATAATGAAAAAAATGTTACACAGGTAGAACAGGCATTGAAGGGGTACATGGGACCCAACTAGAAGATGTTGGTTTTGCAGATAACATAAGAAAAAGAGGTCGACCACATGGAACTCTAAAAATAATCCTGTGATTATGCTGAAAAACTCACTGTAAGCAGGAAAACTTTACCATGCGAGTCCTATATGACATTTAACTGCACAGGAAGGATATAAGATAAAAAAAAACTGTGATGTGTATAATGTTATTAAGGAATATGCAAGATGAATGTTTGGAGTAGTATTGAATCAGACAACTGATATTGCATTTAACCAGGCAATTCAGTGAAGATCTCAGCTTTTCTCTGATGGCTGCAGTAAACAGTTGACTTGGATACAGTTTTGTGAGTTTTTTAAAATTTATCACCATGTGTATTCAGGTAAAAGAGCTCAGAGAAGATCTGTCATTTAATCGCTGGACTGGCTTGAACCGAGAGATTGTGAGAGCCCCAGATGAGACTTTAGATGAGTTTACTCTTCAGCTTCTGCATAAATACAAGGAGCCAACAGCTTCAGAAGAAGTGGTGACTTTGGACAGTCTGGCTGAGTTGAACTGCCACAACTATGTCCACAAGATGCATAAGCTGCTGGAGCTAGAGGAGATCACAAGGCATCGCATTATTGCTGGGTAAATATAATTATTATTTCTTTCTGTTATGTTTATTTTGTACTTCTACAGGTGTCATACCAAAAGTAGTGAGCAAAATTTTTTTAAAAATTAGAATTTATAGATAGAGGAAATGTAGATGTATCACCTTAATCTGCATACCTTGCACTTCATGTAGAGGTCACATGACATCACCATCATGTGTTACATGACCACGCAGAGCATAAACAAAATGGTGGATGCTGAAGTTTCATTTTGTCAACATGCTTTTATTGAGTTCCATGTTAAAGAGGAAATCCCTGCTGCTGAAATTCACCAGAGACATCATCCTGCTTATGGAGATGTCTGTATGGGTGCTAATAGTATTAGGAGGTGGGTGAAACATTTCAAAAATGGACACGTGAGCATCCAAGATGTGCCTCGCGCGGTCACCCTCGAACTGCCTCCACTGAGCACAATGTAGAAAGGGTTGACAACATCATTAAAGAAGATAGATGTGATACAGTATCTGATTTCGCTGTAAATATTGGAAAAGGACACAGTGCAGTACAGGAAATGATTGAAACCCTAGGCTATAGAAAAGTTTGTGCCTGCTGTGTCTCACAGGAGAGAACGTCAAGAAATCAGTGTGTCTGTGCCATTGGTCAGATGGAGCGGAATTCTACTGGGAGAGTATTTTCAAACTTGCAGAGCAATGGGGAAAAATGTGTGCAGAGAAATGGAGATTATGTTGAAAAGTGGAGAAAAGGATGCAAAGTAAGATGATGCATTTATATTTTCTCTATCTATAAATTCTGATTTTTAAAAAATTTTTGGTCACGACTTTCTGTATGACCCTCGTAATTTTACACATTGCATGTATCAGTCATACCATGACGAGGTGTAATGTTATTTTATTTTTTCTGCCTTGTTCAGAATTCTTGAACTGTGACAAAAAAATAGCCAGGAATGGAGTCTAAACTACATCTATACCAGCACTATAAAATATCTGCATTAACTGCACATAACAGTAGTCAGACCTGTGACACAGCTAGAAGAGTTGCTCTTCAGCTTGTTAAGATTCCATCCCTAGAGACACGTTACACAACAAACTACAGAGACCTGTGACACAGCCAGAAGAGTGCTATACAGCTTGTTAAGATCCATTGCTAGAGACACATTACAACCCAAGCTGCAGACTTGTGACACAGCCAGAAGAGTGCTATACAGTTTATTAAGGTCCATCCCTAGAACATTACAACCTAAGCTACAGAGACCTGTGCATAAATATGAGACATTATCATGAAACACTGCCTTCATCAAACATTTACCCAGTAACACGTACCATACTGCAAGTGCTGAAACTGATAAGCAGAATAAAAAGAATATGTACACTTTCTGTCACATGGACTACCACCATTGGAAGATTTCTGGTTGGCTAATGCCAGACATCTTCAGTACTAACATATGCTACACATACAAATTAGCTGAAAAAGGCCTGCACACTTCACTACCTGGCACATGGGGAAAAAATGAGTAAAAACAGAATTTGTAAAAGTTCAGTGAGCGTTCTTGAAACTGAAAATTATTCTTATATTTTCTTTATGACATTGTATGTCTGCTTTTACTCCAAGCACTTTAACTAACATCCTTTTCTTCTGCTGCTGATTTAGGTGCATGTATTTACATATATAGGTAGGTGCATATTTCTATATATATATCAGCAGCAGAAGAAGAGGAAGTAGAAGACTTTTATAACACACTGCAAACGATAATAGACCAGGTACGAAAAAATGATATTGTATTAATAATGGGGGATTTTAATGCAAAGATTGGTACAGAAAGAGCAGAAGACAAAGGGAAATTTAGTAAAGGACACAAAATGAGGCAAGTGACAGTCTAATGTTGTTTTGCATGGAAAATGAACTTATGATCACTAACACACTTTTTAGGCAACATCCAAGAAGACTTTACACATGGACATCACCTGATGGGAAAACCAAGAATCAAATAGATTACATTTTAGTGCAAAGAAGGTGGAGATCAAGTATAACATTAGCAAAGACTTTACCAAGTGCCTATTGTGACACGGACCATGAGTTATTAATAGCAGACATGAAGATAAAGATAAAAAAGACGGGATCAAGATCACTCCACTTTGATCTTACAAAAATACCAGAACAATACAGTATAGAAGTGAAGAACCGTTTCAAAATCCTGATGGCTGTACAGGAGGAGATGACATGAGATGAATTGGCTACGCAGGTCAGAGATATCTTAATAACAACAGCTAAAGACATGGCTCCAGTAAAGAAAACACAAAAGAATGAATGGATTACATCAGGCACACAATAAAACAACATAGAGAAATGAAGACGCAATGGAAAGTGACAAACAACAGCAAAGAGGAATATAACTTTTTAACAAAAGAAGTAAGAAGAAACATAAGAAAAGACAAAAAAAAACGATATGTGCAAGATTGTTGTGAAAGAATAGGACATCAGAAGTGTGGAAGAGATAGTGAAATGTTTAAAGAAATGAAGACATTGACGAGAAATGTCACACCTAGAGATAAAATGTTTAAAGAAATGAAGACATTGACGAGAAATGTCACACCTAGAGATAGTGAAATGTTTAAAGAAATGAAGACATTGACAAGAAATGTCACACCTAGAGACAGTGAAATGTTTAAAGAAATGAAAACATTGACAAGAAATGTCACATCTAGAGATAGTGAAATGTTTAAAGAAATGAAGACATTGATGAGAAATGTCACACCTAAGCTAAATGTAATTTGTGACAAGATGGGGAATACCTTGACAGAGACAGAGGAAATTCTAGAAAGATGGAAGGAATATTGCAGAGGAATAATAATAGAGAAATGCAGAGAATTTAATTTGAATTTATATTTATCTTTTATAGACTATTCAAAGGCATTTGATTGTGTACAACACCAGAAACATTGGGAAGTAATTGAAAAAATAGGATTTCCAACACATATGATACAATTAATGTCACTGCTGTATCTAGACCAACAGGCAGTAGTAAAAATAAATGGTGAAACAACCAGGTATGACATAAAACAAGAGGTCCATCAGGAATGTATATTGTCGCCTTACTTATTTAACTTGTATACTGAAAATATAATGAGGAATGTTAGAGAAGATGTAGACAAAGAATATTACGATGTCATAACAATTGGAGGTTATGAAATACTAGAGATTAGATATGCTGAGATCAGCATTACTGTCCACAACACAAAAAAGGAATGGAAAAACTAATTATGTCAGTTCATAAGAATAGTGAAGAGCAAAACCTCTAACTTAATGCAAAGAAAACTAAATTGATGACAACTAACAAAACAAATAAGGCAGCTGAAATGAGGACAAATTGGAAGAGGTGAAGAGTTTTGAATATTTTGAATCATTACTAATTAATAATAGAGATACAATGAGGGAAATTAAAAGGAGAACATCTATCACTCTTCAAAAAGTAAAACAACTAAAGAATCTGGAGAGGAACAGACAGAACTACAAAAATAAGATTTTTAAGGGCATACATCTTTCCCGTCACAACATATGCCTGTGAGACCTGGACACTTAACAAAACAGCTGAGAAACACATAAATGTCTTTGAATGTAAATGCTACAGAAGAGTGATTCAAATATCATGGACACAAAAAAGAACACATAAATCAATATTACAAGACCATAATATTGAAGAATGCTGGCTAGTGAAGAGGATAAAACAACTTAAATATTTTGGACACATTAAACGTCATGATAACTTAGAGAAGACAATCTTGGAAGGGTACATAATTGGAAAAGGAGATCCATGTGACTACTGACTGGTGCTGTTTTATTCGGTTATAACATAATGTTGTCCACTAGTGCCATTTAGATAAACATAACAATGACAGCACATGCACAGTCATACATGTGTTCAGTTTAGTGTAAAATGGTGGAAAAGTGGCATGCAGTAACTCTAAAATTAAACTTCTAGTTGTTGTTGCTTTAGTTTAAAATAATAACAAAACACAGATTGACATCACACGTGAGTGTGGCCTTAGCAAGTCAGTTTTTGGTGACATTTGGATAAAACATGAATACAAATCCTCCTTGCACTTTACAGGCTGGAGCAAGAAATGCACAAGACCACATATTATGGTGTTGAAGAAGTTCTATTCCTGTAATAAGTGCACGGAAGTACAAGGAAATACTGTGTTTCATTCACTTTTACAAATATACCCCTATACATATCAAGACCTGTGCTTTCATTCTGGCACTAACTAAACCTCCGAGTTTTGTTCTTTCTTCCACCCCCCCTCCCCCGGCACAGAATGAGTTAAAACAAGCGTGTTCAGTTTGTGCACCTGTCTCTGGTACAGCACTGAAGGAGAAGCCAGCTAGTCTTGTCTCTGAACCTGGTCACTGCAGCTTTAATGTCTGTGAACTTGGTCACTACAGCTTTAACTGCAGTGATGGTTAGGTGGATTGGTTTAAAAAATGTAGGGCTGTTATCTTTCACATTATGAGCGGAGAATTGGAGCCTGTACCAAAAGAACTGGTTAATGAATGACTGCAAAACAAACTACCACACTGCAAGACTGATATGATGAATGTAACATTTACAGTGCTGATGAAGCAGGATTATTCTTTAAACCTGCCAGATCTTACATTGACATTCAGAGGAGACGGCTGCCATGGCAGCAAGAGAAGTAAACAGCATCATTCTTTGTTTGCTGCGATGGATGGATGTGAAAACTACTGCTGTTAGCTATTTGTAAGCCTGCCAAGTCACATTGTTTCAAAGGTGTGAAGTCACTGCCAGTCCAGTACAGAAGCAGCCAAAAAGCATGGGTGACTGGCAGTTTGTTCAATGACTGACTGATTGGACTTGGCAGAAAATTTGTCAGGGAAAAACATGTACTGATAATCATCAATAACTGCAGTGCACATGACCCAGTTGTTGCTAAACAGCTTAAAGCAATACAACCAGAGTTTCTACCACCCATCTGTACCAGCCAGCTTCAGCCATATGACATGAGAATCATCCAGAACTTTTAAGTTTGTACAGAAAGTGACTTATGAGGAATCTTATTTTGCCCATTGAGAACCATGATATGGACAGTTATACTGTTATTTTCATTCTCCTCTCCCAAGACCTTGAAACCAGGAAGAAGAGTTAAATGCACAAGATGAGTAATTTGCAAACTGGTAATTACGCCGCGTAACACACAAGAAGTTTCCAACTTTAAAATAGTCTACAATTATTAATTTCAATGTGAGAAAAACAAATATGACATTAAAAACACTCAGTCAGACTTTATTGTTCTGATATTGTTTATTTAATGTATTGACAAAAGTAAAATTTTTATGACACAAAATTTTCCAGGCTATGAATGCTTTTTGACACTGCTGAATTACTGCAGCCATATTGTTTACTGCTTTGTGTCAAATATGAGAAAAACCTCAATTTGTATCTCACATCTAAATTAGTACAAGAGTTTATTATTTTCGAGAAGTATATATTTTTTACATTTTGCAGTGATATAATAGCCTGAATTTGTATCAGGACTGGATTTCAAGATGCTGCGATAATGTATTAATAGTGCAAACAATTTTGGTACGTGTGGCGAAGTGACTTTTTTATTTTATCCCAGAAACGTCACAGTATACCTCTAATCAAAACAACATATCATTATTATTTCAGTTGTAAGATAGATTACCAAGACAAGCTATGGGCACCTCACATTTGCTGTAATAAAAATATGCTGTGAAACTCCGTAGTTAGTTGAATAGTAAAGGATAGTCGGTGCATTTCATGATTCCCATGATATGGAGAGAGCCTACAGATCATGTAAGTGATTGCTATTTTTGCAAGGTGCATCCTCTTCAACATGGAATGTCTACAAAGAAGTGGACCTTGAAACATCCAAATATTCCATCAGCTGAATGACTAGTACCACATGGAGACAATCTGCCTATTCCTGTCCCACCCAGTACATTATAGAGCTTGATGAAAAATATAGTCGAGAAATATCAGCTGAGCCTGTGCAACAAGATTCTGAATTTACACCAGAGGGTTCAGTGGATAAACTTCACAGAATTTCCCAAAATGAACTGAGTGATCTAGTTCGAGATCTTGGCTTATCCAAAAGAAAAGCTGAACTTCTTGCATCAAGACTTCAGCAGTGCAATCTCCTGGAGGAAAATATAGAAGTGTCAGTGTATAAGGATCAACAGAAAAACTTACCTCCATTTTTCAAAATTGTAAACAAACATTGTTGCCTGCCATGATTTTAATGGACTCATGGCAAATTTGAAAAATGGAACATGAACCACAAGACTGGACACTGTTCATAGACTCATCAAAGTTAAGCTTGAAAGCTGTTTTAATATACAGTGGCACTTCATTACCATTTCTTCCTATAGGTCATGGTGTACACATGAAGGAGACCTATGAAAATATGAAATTGCTTATCAAAGCAATAAGATACGACAACCATCAGTGGCAGATCCGTGCAGATATTAAATTGGGGCTAATGAAGAACTTTGTCAAGAGGATGAATCAGGAAGGAGAGGCATTCAAGTACCTGAAGACAATATGTCATCTTCTTAGTGATGGCAAAATAAAGGAAGGAATCTTTGTAGGCCTCAGATTAGGGAACTGCTAAATGATAAACACTTCGACTCCATTCTTCATGGGAATGAGAAAGCTGCTTGGGAAGCCTTCAGATCTGTTGTTCACAATTTCCTGGAAAATCAAAGAAATAAAAACTAAAGGCTGTTAATGAACTTTTGACGGTATATCAACGATTAGGTTGCAACATGTCACTCAAGATCCACGTCCTAGATTCTTGATTTCTTCCCCCACAACTGTGGTGTAGTAAGTGATGAACATCACTTTTCACCAAGTCATTTTATTAATGGAAATAAGGTACCAGAGGAAGTAAAACATACCTATGCTTGCTGACTATTGCTGGAATGTGACAATAGATGCCCCAGAAGTTAAGGGAAAAAGGAAACAATAAGTAAGGTTTTTATTCTTTATATAGTCATCCACCAAGGATACTAAATAAATTAATAGGTTTTTATAATACAAATTTTGACATTTAAATGTCTTGTAAACTAGAGCTAATAAAAATTCTCGATGTCATATTCATTTTTCTCATCTCATTTTCAGTAGGAATTGACAAATTTTAAAGAGGTAACAAAAAGTTTTTTTTGTTGCACAATGTTATTATAGGAATTGGTACTTTTGCCATAATTGATATGTAGTTTCCTTTATTTATTTGTTTTTATTATTTTTATGAATGTGTCTGCAGATACAACTTAATTTCAAAAGTCACAGTGTCACAGACTCTAGATGAGAGTGGAATTTTCCTTATAGCATCCAATGGAGATTTATTTATCAAGGTGATACTCTCAGAGAACTTGACAGAAGACACTCTGGGTGGAAAGCTAGTTCTGACTAGTGTGAGGACTGTTTTGTTGGCTCCTGTTAATTCAAAATCAAATAAGGTATGTGCAAAACTTTTGGAGTCTTGCTGATTGCTCTTATATAGCTTCATTAAGAGTACTGCCCAAAGTTTGTTGATTTCTTAGTAAACACATTTTCAATTGATAGTAATAACTAACTTACTGGCAAATAAGAGACCTAATGGAAAAGAAACTATTGCTGGGGAACAAATAAAGCTCTATTGGTCCATAGGAAATTGATAAAAAGGGAAAAATGGACTTAAGAATGAAATTGTTTTAATTATATTGACATTTATTTTGAAAACAATACTAGACAAAAAAAATGCAAAAGAACATATAGAATAAAATGAGGAGACAACATCAATAGTTTGATAGGAATAAGCTTGGCCAGGTGCGTGCAAAAGCAAGAGATGGACCAAGCTGGAGATCCATTGAAGTCTCCTATTTCTTAGGAGATGGCATAAGATGATGATGAATTTTTTCTTGATTGTCCAGCTTGTGGGGCATGAAGTTCTTTCATCTAATTTATATATTTTGGCTGTTTCATAATATTTCATATGCTGTGTATTGTTTTGTCAGGTCTACGAAGCCTACATTGTTGGAGAGAACAACTATGGTTATGATGGCCGTGGCAAGGAGCATATATACATCTTTGTGAATGCTGTCACAGCAAGTGCCTTAGGTCTCTCACCAAAGAAGGAAGTGGAGTTGGAAATTCAGTTCCAAATGGACCGCAAATTTTTCTGCAGAATGCATTATGCCCTAGACTCTGTCCAGACGACTGATGTGATTTTTCCAGATGTGGTTAAGTTTAAGACTGACATCAACCAGCTGTCTTCAGCATCAAAATTTCGGTAATATTTCTCTTAATATTGAATGATGAATTTATTGATTCAGTTAATGTTCTTTCTGATGTCTGTTCTCTCAGAATAGTATAGCATTTTACTCTTGAACACATGGCAGACATGATTGCTGGAATCTGCTGCAAAATTTCAACATCTATGAGCAAGCATTACAAGTTTTAAATTGCTTAAATGGATGACATGTGCTTTTTTGTGGTTGTCTTAAAATTCTTGTAAAGCTATAGATGAATTACATCTCAGGATATCTTATTCTTCAACAAGTTAAAGTAAAATGTTAAAGAAACGTGTGGGGGGGGGGGGGGGGAGACAATGAGATAGCACTAGATGACACATAAGAAAAACTTAACATCCCTTTAAACCATTAAAAAGCATGTGGACCACATTTTAACAGAACAGATAAAATGGCATATTACATATGAATGTTAAATCTTTAGAATAAACTAGTTAAATTCAGTCAACCATACAAAGTGCATTGTTTCAATTATTTCTGGGTTTTAATTATCAAGGTCCAGTGTTTTGAATGATGATCAGATGACAGCAGTGAGACATATAGTAATTGAAAGAGATGGCTATACACCCCCTTTCATCATGTATGGTCCCTTTGGCACTGGTAAAACAGAAACTCTGGCACAGGCCACCATGACATTGTTGAAAGAGCGTCAGAATGTTCGAATCCTGATCTGCACACAATCCAATAGGTAATTATATGACAGCTGTACTATACTCATTTCTGTTATT
This sequence comes from Achatina immaculata, assembly GCA_009760885.1. Classification (NCBI taxonomy): domain Eukaryota; kingdom Metazoa; phylum Mollusca; class Gastropoda; order Stylommatophora; family Achatinidae; genus Lissachatina; species Lissachatina immaculata. The sequence continues at coordinate 16,550,534 of CM019719.1, forward strand.
AACAGTCTGTCATATTGTCTTCTGTAACATATCATGTACTTCTCAGTGTTTATCATTTAACAGTGTAAATCATTAAATGTACACCGAAGATGAAAAAAATAAGCGGCAAGAAAAGAAAATACCAGGATTTAAAAAAAACCTCAGTAATGGTCTATTGCGTCACTTCATAGCATTTTGACAGAAACTACAGGGTCCGGCAGGGAAACCTATTTTTAATTGGTTACATTTTGGACACCAGTGGCAGGTGAAGTTCATAAGCATGCAAGACTTCATTTTAGTGACGACAGCATTTCAGTAGATATGGAGCTGTGGAATGTGCAGCATCATACTTTTGTAATTGAGATGTTTTTTTTAAGAGTGGTGAATCTGTTACTCAGCACATGAAATTTTCGTTTGCATTTTAATGTGTGCGGTCATGGAAAAGTGCCTTGTCAGAATACAATATTACTGTTGGTAAAAAAAACTTCCAGTCACTTGGTTCGACTTTGAAGCAGAAGCCACCAGGACACGTGAGAACTATTTGAACATTGGAGAACACCGAGGCTGTGAAGCAGGCAACGCTGAACAGTCCATGTCATTCCGCATCAGATACAAGGTGTTGCACTAGGCATATCAGATCATAGTGTGCCACAGACACTGCACTTCGAGTTGAGCTTTCATCCCTATAAGATGTTGGTTGTGCAAACAATAAATGAATTTGACTGGGGAAACGGGAAAACTTTTGCAAAAAAATGTTTGAGATTTTGAGCAACAGTATGGTTCTGCTGATGAGTGATGAGGTGCATTTCCATCTGTCTGATTGCATAAATAAGCAAAATTTCTGCTATTGGTCATACAGCAGTCCCCAACTTCATGAGTGTCCATTTCATTATGAATACATTACAGTGTGGTGTTGTGTGACAAACTTTGGCATGATAGGCCCATTTTGAAGAGGGCAGATATACAATAATGGTTACTTCTGCTCATTATGTTTCCATGTTGCAAAACTTTCTTTTGCTGGAACTGCACAGATATGGAGTTAACATACATAATGTATGGTTTCAGCAATGTGGAGCAACTGCCCTTACAGCAGGAGCTTCCGTGAAAGTTATCAAACAGATGTTTCCTGGCCATGTCATTTCCAAGCGCAATGACTTGCCGATGGTCTGTTTGTCTGGTTGACCTTTCTGTTTGTGATTATTTCCTTTGGGGATACCTCAAGGGGAAATGTTTGTCACTAAACTGAACACATTAAATGAACTGAAGGCTGCTATTCAACAGGAAATTGCAGAAATCTCCCAGGATATGTGCAATGCAAAGCTTACAAGTTAAGTTACAAGAATGTGTATGAAAAAATGAAAGGCATTTGAGTGACGTTATTTTCAAGACTTGATGAAAAGTTACTTTTATGTTAACAGATGGCACCCATTGTTCTGCACATTTACCAGATACACTTATTGTTGTGATACAATTATCTACGTGGTATTCATTTGAAATTCATGTTCCCTGTGGACCCTGTATTTTCATGACAAGAATAGCAACAAAATTTGTTCCAAGAATACTCTAGGGACCAGCATCTGGAAGTTTTCAATGATCTTAAAGAATGCATTGAAATGATACAGATTTTCTAAAAGTGAGTCAAACGATGGAACTTTAACTGTGATTGTTTAGAGAGAAAAATTTGCTTTCACCACATTGCAGAAAAAAAAATAAAGATGAACAAAATGTGCAGTAATTTTTTTTTAAACAAAACCTGCATTGCTTACATGAGAATTTGTTCCTCAAGGACAGTGAAACCAATATTATTATGCTCAAGTCTTAAGATGCCTTCAGGAAACATGTGGAGAAAATCTTCAGCATTGTTAGCTGCCAATGAATGGCACATCCACCGTGATACTACACTTGCACATTGTCTAACAAAAGAAAAAAAAAACACAACACACATGCATGCATGCATCCCGTGTCATTGTTTTTCTTTTTTTTTTCTTCTTCTTTATATTCCCTCATGTTAAAATGGCTCTCAGCTCAGGGAACACTATTTTAAAGAAGAATCATAGACACACTTGGTGGTAAATCAGAAGAGTGGTCCTGGAAAAAGTTTCTGAAATGGCCTAGGATCATTGTAAAGCATCTCAAGATAGGTACTTTAAAGGGGGAAAAAACTAAATTATGTGGTAAGCGTATAGTTTTTTTCTAGTGGCACATACTTGAGACTTTCAGACAGGTTGTAATATGTAGAAGCAAAATTGGAGATGACACTGCATATAACGCAAGCAGTCCATTGCCAGTCAAGGCCTTCTCTTGCCTCCATGTGATGTCTTGATCATGCACTGACAGGATACTAAAAGTCAATTACAGATAAAAAAATTAAATGTGGGTTTACTAATATTCATAAAGCTAACATATGAATGTGCTTATCAGTACTCATTTAACTTCTTTTGTAGTAATAATATAAGGATTTGTTCCTTTATTAATTCTCTGTCTAGTGCTGCTGACCTTTACATCACAAAACATTTGGATAGTTTCTTCAAGAAAAATAGAGGAAAGTTTCGAATGCTGAGACTGAACGCGGTGGAAAGGAGGATGGCTACTGTTTCTGAAGAGGTGCTGAGTTACAGTTATGCTCCTGGTGGCAAAAACTTTGAGTATCCCTCAAAGGAATATATCCAGACGCATCATCTGGTTCTGACAACTGTGGAGAATTCTATGCAGTTGACAAGGATTGGTCTTCAGGCTTTCTTCACACACATTTTTATGGATGAAGCTGGTCAGGTTAGTCTTCACCTCGGGCTCTTCACAAACTCATTTTTTATTATCTCTGCTGTGTACTGTTGTGTTTTGCATGTAATTTGGCAATTGATGTCTCATCAGAACCACTTAATGTATTTTGATGTATTGTCACATTTATCTTCAGGATGTCATGTTCATCTTCTTCTGAGTTATCCCCTTTGACTGGTTCTTGACATTTTCAAATGGTATGCTTGCTACAGTGGATGGCCAAAAAGAAGCGTTGTTCCTGTAATGGATTTAATTTTTTAACATAAAAAGACTTTCTCAGTCAGTATTTGCATGTCCCTTGCGGCATCTTTGGTTAAGTTTGTCTCCTGTATACAGCACACACTTACCTGCTCTGCAAAGAGTATGTTCTCTAGTTCCACCTTTTTGCTATAGCCATCTCTAACACTGCTGACACTCTCAGAATTCCGTTGCTTTAGTTTAAGTTCTTGCTTTTTGGCAGTTTTCTGCTGTTGTATTTTTTGGCCAGTAGCTCTACTCTCATGTCTCCTGGCTCCACAAGATGAACTGATAGGACCTCCAGTAGCACTGGGTGGACCCTTTTGAGGCAGGAGGCCAGGCACTGCACCTGCCTGGTTAGTCTTCACAGGGCGAGCACCATTTTTGAAAACTGCAGATAGAGACATTTCATTAGCGATAATGCGTGGTACCCTGACTTTTGCGATACACCTTTTGACTGGGTACATCCGACTTCAGCATCTTTCCTTGCTAGGGCAGACTGTGGTCTTGCTTGGACTGCCGTGAAGACAGTAGTGTAGGCTGGCCTGGCCTAAACTTTGTTTTCCAGCCTCTGGTGGCTGTATTTAAGCCCCTTCGCCACATCAGATCCAGCATGCAACGCTGGCTGGCTGGACGGCTTTCAGAGACAGTTCCACAGAGACACTCCAACTTTGGGGTGGGGAACCTGATGAGTGCCTCAACAATATCCATCCCTCGCCACCTATAGTCTGCTGGCTCTGTTTTGTTTACCTCATTCTGATAGCCATTGTTGTAAAGACCCATAGGCTTGTCACGTCCTGGATTCATTGGTTTCAACCAGATTTTCCTCATCCCCTCTGATGACCTCCATGTCCCCATCCGTCCACCAGCCTGACATTACATTTTACAAAAATGACAATTACAATTAGTGATGTTGATTGCCATAGGTCAGAGTTTTTAAGCAAACAGATCTATGTTCCCTGTCTCACAAAGACTATGTTAAGTGTGTTCATAACACAGTTGTTCCCAGGGGAAATTATCATTAGATGATTCAGCTGTTTCAAAGTTTATATAATGCGAATGTAAAAATCCTATATTATTTATTTATAGAAAGTGTTTATGCACAGGTAAACCTTGATATATGCTATTAATTCTATTAATTCATCCCATGAGTCTGCCATTTATCTCAAAACTACATACATTGAAGTTTGTTTTTTTTTTTTAACTAACTTTTCTGTTCCTCGTTCACAAATATTAACTCTTTTCCCTCTGTGCCAGAAGGTGGAATGTGCAAGTCTTTCAGCTTTACATCGAAGTTAAAGACCAGTAGGACAAATTGTAATTTATCCATGATAATTTAGGACAGTCTTCAGAAGGCTTAATTCAGACTTTTAAAAGTACTTTTTAAACTGTGTATGTAGATAGAATTATAAAGAATAATTTTTAAAAAAAACAAGTAAACGTGACAAAAAAGAACACCTCATTAAAGAAATAAGCAGGTTTTTTTTCGAAAAAAATGTTTACAGAACATGATTTGAAGAGCTATAGCCTTTTTTTAAAAATCTGTATAAAATGTACAAAAGCTGGTAATTTCTTTTTATTGAGTTTGACAAAAAGTATGCTTCTTTCTATAATCAAATCATAATCCATAGTTTTTTTTAAGTTTCCAAATTTCAAAACATCAGCATGAGTTCCTTTAATGAAATTTCCTCTGAAGCATACATGTCTCCTGTAGTGAGAAGTTGTCTAGAGTGATCACCTAAATGAATCTGAACTTAGAAGGCTACATAATTACACGTCACAATTACGGCCTGACAACGCTGCATAATGATGATAGTTTGTGGACATCTTTTTTTCATGCTGCTAATACATTTATGATTCACAAACACTCATTCATTCATTCATTCATTTGCATGTCCCTTGTGGAACTTTGCCTCCCAAACAGCACTCCTGTAGGCCTCTCGGTTGTGAGCAAGATGGCCTGCTGCTGATGCACAAACACCTATGCAATGTGAAATTTTACAGGAGACAAAAAGATTGGTCTACACGTTTGTAAACCATATTAACTGAAATCATTGAGAAACATGTATTGAGGCTTAAAGTGCCTTTAGTAATAGTGGGTCATTTCCCATCCATATGATTTGGTTTCATGTGTCAGAATATTTCTGTATTATGGGATTTCTCCTGTTTGTGATTTTCTTTTACTTCCATTTCTGTTATTAAAAGTAGATTGATTAGACTTCTTTTTTGTGCAATCGATATTTATGTTCTTTCAGCATACTTTTTGTCAGCTGCTCTTTTACAATGCACTTCTTCAGTAACAATTACATTCATTACTGCCATATTCCAGGAATTTTATGTAACAATTTAACTATATTATAAGTATACAAATTTATTTCATTTTCCTTTTCAAGCTCTTCATTGGTTTTCTTGGCTGTCTGTGGTACCTTCAACATTCTTCTTATAAATCACATTTCCATGGCCTCCATTTATTGTTGTACTCTCATATTCATAGACCATGCTTCACACCCAGAAAATAAAATTGGCTCTATGTAACATTTAAGTACTCGGAATCTTGTTTCCATTGATATGGATCTATTGCACAAGATGTGTATCATTGTCTGGAATGCTGACTTGGGCTGAGCATTTCTGCTTTTTATTTCATTGTAACATTTCCCATCAGTTGTTATAATCATTCCTAAGTACTTGAATCTATCAACTTGTTTCAGATTTGTGCCATCGATGGTAATGCTACGTTTTGGTGGTATTCTTTTCTTTGAGATGACCATCACTTCAATCTTCTTTTGTTCAGGCTGAGACCTTTATTTTCACTTTCATGAACCACGATGTCCAGAAGAGCCTGTAGCTACCTTTCACTTTTAACAATCAGAACTGTATCGTCTGCATATCTTAAGTTGTTAAGGTTGTAACTACCAGTTGGTATTCCTGGCAAGCTCTCTATATTTCTCATTATGTTTTTGCTGTGCAAGGAGATGATGTCAGGAGATAGAACACATACTCGTTTCACTCCCAGTTGTATGTCTTTGAATGCTCCTATTTGGTTCTCAACCCTTATTGCTGCTGATTGCTGCCAATATATGTTTTTGATAAGTTTCAGATCTTTCCCATCTATGTTGATGTCTTTCAACATTCTTAGAATTTCTGTGTGTATCACTCTATCAAATATTTTACAGTAGTCTATGAAGCATAAGTATAGACCCATATCCTCTACTTCGAGTCATATTCATTGAATTTTTGTTTCTACTCTTCACATAATATATGAAGGGCATTCAGAAAGTAATGCACCACATCATTTTTTTTTTCAGCTAATAATGAAGATAGAAGCATGACATTTTGCACACTTTAAATATGGCAAGTGCTGATTGTGTGAACCAAATTGCTCTGCAATCGACCAAAGAATGTGATTGCCCTAACCATTGAAATGGAGCATGTTAGCAACTTGCGGTATAAGCAGTGAAGTGTGATAGAATTTCTCATTGCAGAGAAGGAAACTTGTGAACATTCACAAGCGTCTATGTGATGTGTATGGAAGTTTTGTAGTTGACAGGAGTACAGTCAGTTGCTGGGTTCAGACAATCAAAGAATCAATAAGTGGAGATAAGGAGTTGCATGATCGGCCGCAGTGTGGACGTCCTGCCACAGCCACCAAGTCAAAAATGTTGAAATGCGCTGAGGGCATTATTCTTACTGATAGGCATATCACTACTCAACAATTAGCCTTAAAGCTGTCTGTCAGCAATGGTAGTGCAAATGCAGTTATAAAAGCTCACGGATTTTCTAAGGTTTGTGCAAGATGGGTTCTTCAAAGTCTCACAAATAACCATCGATTGCAAAGGACAGCAATTTCTTCTGAATTGTTGGAGCGTTTCAATGCTGAGGGAGAGAACATATTTTATAGTTTTTTTTTCCTGTCATCAAGTCTCACTTGTTTTTCCAAACTTATTTTGATCTGGATAGGTTCATATTGTAGGTCATTTCATATTTTCCCTTAGTATTCCAATTATTTCTGTCTCTTCCTTCAGATTTTACTGTTGGTGTCAGTAATTCTCATTTATAGAATATTTTTTTTCTCCTGTTTTCATTTCTTTCGCTGTTTCCATCATAGCTTTCAAATGATGAAATCATATATTATTAATCAATACATTGTTTTATGTAAAACCGATTTTCTGAAATTTGCAGGCACTAGAATGTGAAATTCTCATGCCCTTGACACTTGCAACACCCAAAACTTGTGTGGTTCTCACAGGCGACCATCACCAGATTGCTCCCCCTGTTTACTCTCAGGAAGCCCGGCGGCAGAAGTTTGATATGTCTATTTTAGTCAGGTTGTACAACTATTATGATCAGATTGCCAACAGTCGCATATCCCAGATAGCAGAAAAATCTCGGGTAAGTTAACCTCATTTCTGGCTTAAAGTCATTTTTGATGAATACTGAAGAGTGAATTTTCTAATCCTTCATTTGATGAATGCTCACTTCTTCTCATCTCACCATGGTTTTCTTTTTGATTATTCTGCATCCTGACGCAGTATGTTGATGATGACAGGAAATGTTTTTAATGATTTATCAGTGCATGCATGTATTCCCACTAGCAACTAAATAGTGAAATTGTTAAAGTGATTTATTTTTTAAATCAACTTTTTTTGTTTTTGTTACAAGGGGTGATTGATAAGTTCTCGGCATAAGGTACAAATACTTGAAATGCACAGTTGATATTTGTAGATCAGGTAAGATTAAACACCAAGTTTCAAGAAATTAACTGTAGCCAATTTTTTTTTCCAGGCTACTGAAGTTGTAAGGGGAGGCAGAAATTGAGAAAATGGATAAAATTTATCATCAAGCAGTCATTTGTTACCTATGCATCAAGGGCTTGTCACTGAAGGAGATCCATGAGGATATGGTAGAGACACTAGGGGAGAATGCCCCTTCTTACAGCACAGTGAAGAAATGGGCAGCTCAGTTCAAACATGGAAGGGAGAGTCTGGAAGATGATCCCCGTCCAGGAAAACCAAGAACGGTAACCACCAATGAAACCACCGGCAAAATCCATGACATGATAATGAAAGATCGACGACTAACTGACTGATATATTGCTACTGAGTTGGGCATCACCCAGGAATGTGTTCATGATATTATTCACAATGATCTTAAATGACAATTGTCTCTGCTCGATGGGTCCTGAAACTTCTTGGAGCTGATCACAAACGACAGCGTCTCAACATATCAAGAGACAATCTTGGCCATTTTTCTGCAGATCCTGAAGTTTCTTCAACAGTTTGTGACTATGGATGAGACTTGGGTTCATCATTTTCAACCAGAAACCAAAGAACAGTCAGAGCATTGGAAACATGATGGATCCTCACCTCCAAAGAAAGCAAGCGTGGTTCTGTCTGCAGACAAAGTGATGGCTTCTATCTTTTGGGATTCAGAAGGTGTGCTATTGGTAGGCTATCTTCAAAAGAGCAGAACAGTCACCGGGGCCAATAATGCTAATCTTGTGAAGCAACTGCTGGTCAAATTGAAGGAAAAGCGTAGAGGGAAACTGACGAGAGGAGTCATCTTTCATCAAGACAATGCTCCAGTTCACAAGTCAGTAGTGGCAATGGTTGCCATTCATGAATGCGGCTTCCAGCTTCTTTAACATCCTCCTTATGCCCCAGATTTGGCCCCTTCAAACTATCACCTGTTTACCAAACTCAGGAAGGAGCTCAGTGATCACAGATTTGCTTCAGATGATGACATCATTCATGCTGTAGACCACTTTCTACTATCGCTAGATGCTGACTTTTACAAGGAAGGGATCTGTATGCTCCAGGATCGTTGGACTTAGTGCATAAACTTGCAAGGGGACTTTGTTGAGAAATAACCCAAAAAAGTTGTCCACAAATAATCCATTGTACCTTATGCTGAGAACTTATCGCCCCTCATAAGTTCTGTGAAATGTTTACCATATTGGCCCAAATACAAGACAGATTCCCCCCCCCCCCCCCCCCTTAAAATGCCCTTTTGAAATTCATATCCACCTTATATTCAGAATGTTCAGATTTTTAAAAATTCTAATTATTGTTAAATTAATTTGTAATTAGTACTGTGTAAAGGAAATATCTGTCTATTTGTGAATGAAACTGTTCTCATCTTCGGCATTCCACAACAGAAGGATTTGGTAGTATTGTGTCACCAGTAAGATCCCTGCATTCCAGCATATCCTTCAGCTAGACTTATTTTGAGTATCGTGTTTGCCATTGACATTTGGATCCTGTTTACTTGGCTCATTCATTCATTCATTTGCATGTCCCTTGCGGAATTTTGCCTCCCTAACAGCACTCCTGTAGGCCTCTCAGTTCTGAGCAAGATGGCCTGCTGATGATGCATCCATTTGCAGATCATCAACGATATCTTGCAGCCATCTTCACCTTGGTCTTCTTCTCTTTATTTTTCCTATTATGTACCCTTCCAAGACAGTTTTCTCTAGATTATCATGACATTTAATGTATCCAAAATATTTAAGTTTTCTCTCTTTAATCCTCTTTACTAGCCAGCCTTCTTCAGTATTAAGTTCTTGTAGTATGGATGTATTTGTTCTTTTTTGTGTCCATGATATTTGAAGAACTCTTCTGTAGCATTTACATTCAAAGGCATTTATGTGTTTCTCAGCTGTTTTATTAAGTGTCCAGGTCTCACAGGCATATGTTGCAATGGGAAAGATGCATGCCCTTAAAAATCTTATTTTTGTAGTTCTGTCTGTTCCTCTCAACAGATTATTTTACTTTCTGAATAGTGATAGATGTCCTCCTTTTAATTTCCCTCATTGTATCTCCATTATTAGTTCGCAGTGATCCAAGATATTCAAAACTCTCCACTTCTTCCAGTTTTTCTTCATTGATACATATATCAGCTGCCTTGTATGTTTTGTCAGTTGTCATCAATTTAGTTTTCTTTGCATTAAGATAGAGGTTTTGCTCTTCGCTGTTCTTACAGACTGACATAATTAGTTTTCAATTCCTTTTTGTGTTGTGGACAGTAATACTTTGTCATCAGCATATCTGATCTCTGGTATTTTTCATAACCTCCAATTGTTATGGCATTGTAATATTCTTTGTCTACATCTTCTCTAACATTCCTCATTATATTTTCAGTATACAAATTAAATAAGTAAGGCGACAATATGCACCCCTGACAGACCCCTTGTTTTATGTCAAACCAAGTTGTTGTTTCACCATTTATTCTTACTGCTGCTTGTTGGTCTAGATACAGCAGTGATGTTAATTGTATCAAATGTGTTGGAAATCCCATTTTTTCCATTATTTCCCAGTTTCTGGTGTTGTACACAATCAAATGCCTTTGAGTAGTCTATAAAGGATAAATATAGATTCACATTAAACTCTGCATTTCTCTGTTATTAATCTTATATTGAATATATGATCCTCTTCCTTGTCTGAAACCAGCTTGGACCATATTGACTTCTTCTATTTTCTTTCGAAGTCTACCCATTATGATTTTTAACAGAATTTTACTGGCATGATGTGCCTAATCATGGCAACAGTTCTGTAGTTTGTGTATAATTTCAGGTTACCCTTTTTTGGCAGTGGTATGAATACAGTTCTTTTGCATTCTTTTTTCCAAATACCTGAATGCCATATCTTTTTACATAGTGCACGATAGATTGTTGCATATTCCTTTCCTCCTGCTTTAATAAATTCAGCTGTTATCTCATCACATTCTAGTGATTTACCACTTTACAAATTCTTTATTGCCCATAAAACTTTTTCTATTGTCGGTTCGGATTCTTTCTCTTCCAGTAATGGTTCACACTGTTGACTTCTGCTTTCACATTTGGTTGTTTCATACATTCCACTGCAGTATTCCTTCCATCTTTCTAGAATTTCCTCTGTCTCTGTCAAGGTATTATCTATCTTGTCACAAATTACATTTAGCTTAGGTGTGACATTTCTCGTCAATGTCTTCATTTCTTTAAACATTTCACTATCTCTTCCACACTTCTGTTGTCCTTCTATTCTTTCACAACAATCTTGTATGTATTGTTTTTTGTCTTTTCTTATGTTTCTTCATACTTCTTTTGTTAAAGATTTATATTTCTCTTTGTTGTTGTTTGTCACTTTCCATTGCATCTTCATTTCTCTACGTTGTTTTATCAGTTCTAGTGTGCTTGCTGTAATCCATCCATTCTTTTGTGTTTTCTTTACTGAAACCATGTCTTTTGCTATTGTTATTAAGATAACTCTAGCCTGTGTAGCCAAATCATCTGGTGTCATCTCCTCCTGTACAGCCATCAGGATTTCGAAGTGTTTCTTAACTTCTGTACCATATTGTTCTGGTATTTTTGTAAGATCAGAGCAGAGTGATCTTGATCCCGTAACTGTCTTTTTTATCTTTATCTTGATGTCTGCTATTAATAGCTCATGGTCCATGTCACAATCAGCACCTGGTAAAGTTTTTGCTGATTTTATACTTGATCTCCACCTTCTTTGCACTAAAATGTAATCTATTTGATTCTTGGTTTTCCCATCAGGTGATGTCCATGTGTAAAGTCTTCTTGGATGTTGTGTGAAAAGTGTGTTAGCAATCATTAGGTCATTTTCCATTCAAAAAGCCATTAGATTGTCACCTGCCTCATTTCTGTGTCCTATGCTAAATTTCGCTACATGTCCTTCATCTTCTGCTCTTTCTGTACCAATCTTTGCATTAAAATTATCATTTTTCCATACCTGGTCTATCGTTGTTTACAGTGTGTTATAAATGTCTTCTACTTTCTCATATTCTGCTGCTGATGTAGGTGCATATATCTGGATGATTGTTACATTTCTAGGATTGCCCTTAAGTCTGATTGTGAGGATTCTATCACTTACTGGATTTTACTTGGCTAGACTGTCTTATTTCCAGAGACACCACTGGGAGGTAGAGTAGGGTCTTGTTTGGCTGTAGTTCACCAGTCCTGATGCAAGCAGTGAACTATGGGTCACTGACCACTGTTTCAATGAGCTTTGGTACTGAGTCTTTAATATATGTGTATATGAGGGCTAGTCAAAAAGTAACTTCATTTTGTTCAGAAAAATCTATTCTAAAGTGTGTAGTACAGTTGTAGCACAGATATGTTATGCCATCCATCTCTAGATGTATGAATTCAGAGACATATTGACCATTTTGAAAATTTACTTCAGCAGACCAGATCAAAGATAGTTGCTCCCTTGGAAGCTTACACAAGAGAAGAAAAGTATGCAGTTGTTCATTTCTTGAGTAGTGAACTTGCAAATATTCATCATATAATGAAAGGGCAGTAGAAAGGAGACATGTATTAGCTGCTTCAGCAGGTATATGAATGGCACAGGAAGTTTAAAAGTGGCATGTCATATTTGGTGGATGCATATCACTCCAGCTGGTCTCACACTATCAGTAGGCCTGACACTAATGTTGAAGTGGAATGAATGCTACGGGAAAACCTGCTGGGTGACAGTTGATGAGGTGGCTGGAGAATTCTAGATTAATCATGGCTCAGTGCTTCACATCATTCACGAAAAGCTGTAGTACAGAAAAGTCTCCACCAGGTGGGAGCCAAAACAGCTCAACCTGATCATGAAAGAATGTCATGAGGATGTTTGTGAAATGCTTTTACAATTGTTTGGATGCTAAAGTAGGTGGCTTTCTATGACATTTAGTCACTGGAGATGAATGCTGGGTACCGTACTTCCAACCAGAGACTAAGTGAATCATCAAGGAATAGTGACATTTTCCTTGTCAGAACTGAAGAAGTTCCATACAACTCCTTTGGCCAGAAAATTGAATATCATGCTTTTCTTGGACTGTAAAGGTCCAATCCAGGAACATTACCTGCCTAGAGGAACTGCCATCAACAGTGAAGTATACTGCAATCTGCTTAAGAATCACTTAAAGAATGCAATCAGGTCAAAATGTCAGTTTGCTTAGTTCTGGTGTGTTATTACAGCATGATAATGTGCAACCTCATCTGCATTTCAAGTGTTTACCACATCCTTTCATATTCACCTAACCTTATACCATGTGATTATCATGTGTTTGAAACATTCAAGGAAGCACTAAATGCAAACAAGTTAAATACAGATGATGAGATTAAAGGGCCATACATAGCTGGTCAGAAAATTTTTTTTCCGCAAGGAATCCAGATGGTGATAGACTTGCATTGAATGTGATGGGGTCAGTGTTGAAAAGTGCTAAGGAGTTTTTAATTATATTTGTACATGTTATTGAAGTAAAAAAAAGTTAAGGCTACTTTTTGATTCACGCCCACGTGTGTAGCTTGTGTGGGGTTGGGCTGGGCACATACACATATACATACACAGTAAAAGTCCACAAACCAGAAATTCAGTCCATCCAAGAATCTAGACTTTTATAAAATTCACACTTTTCAAGTGTACCGAACTTTTGTAACTATGATCTTACAGGTTACTGTAAAAAAAAAAAAAACTCAGTGGAAACCAAAATTAAAACGCATAAGAATTTAAGTTTTAGTGAAATATCTATAAATCATACTAAATTGAAATGAATTGAAATTCATTTAAAAAAATGATTACCCAACATTTAATTTACAGAAAAAAATGACAATGTTTTGTGTTTAAAAACTTCAGAGCATTGTTAAAAATGACTCCTTTCTACATAAAAAAAAAAAATACATGCAAGTGCTTCTTAAAATGTCAGAATCAATGGCCTGTAATAGTCAGCTTAATAAGTGTATTTTACTGGTGATTTGCAAAGCTGAAGTTAACTCAGTATTTTTTCAAAACTCAGTATTTCTCCAGTGTTCTAGTCAAAACTTCTTAATGTTGATTTTATTTTATTTTCAGACTGTTATTTGTGGCATCATTGGAGCCATTGTTTTTTTTTTCAATCCAACATTTTAAAAAACACAGCTCCTTATTGACTTTATTCTCAGCAATCGCCTCTGAATATCTTCTTGAGCATCAACTACCGTACAAAGCCAGAGATTCTTCGCTTTATTTCCAGTGTATTTTATGGTGGGCCCGACAACCTCAAAGCATTTGGCCAGATCCCATCAGTTATGGGCATAACTCCACTCATGTTTTATGCTGTCCAGGTAGGCAGAAAGACACTTTTGCATTAGTTATTATATGTGTGTGATAAAGTTCTATAATAATTTTACTATATTTTTATGCATTTAATGTGTGCATTATGCAGTTCTTGGAAAATACGAATGCGCTAGCACGTTGTGCCAATATGCACATTGCACACACACACTGTTTTACTGAGACAGGAGTAAAATATGAACATTAGTTTGCCCCATGGTCTTCCAGTGAACAATAGGGAAAAAATTTACATATAAAATGAGACTAAAGTAGAAAAATAAGTTTTAAACATAGTGCGTCAAATAACATTACTAATGGAACCACCATGCAAGATAAGATAGGCTGACAATAAAAGCAATCAGTATGGGACTATGACTGAGCACAAAGAGAGATCAAACTTTTGTAACAAAATGCTGAAACCCTTAGGCCAATCACAGTGAAGCATTTCCCAGTTGAGGAAGTCAAGGAATTCACTACCTTGTTAGTGTTGTAATAGCAGATGGAGACAGTAGTAAAGAAGTTGGAATAAGAATAACAAAAGCCCGACAAGCTTGAGTCACACTCAACCATATCTAGAGGTCCAAAATATCGAATGAGAAAACCAAATGTAGGGTATTAAAAAGCAATATTTTAAGTGTCCTACTATATGGGAGCAAATTCTGGAGAACAACACAGACATTTGCATGTACACTTAATGCCTTCCAAAGCAAATGTCTGTAAGATAAAAAGGAGTTTTCTGGCCAAACGTCATCAGTAAGTACCTCTTGTTAAGAGGAACAGACATGACACCATTGCTGACCTTGATTGGAAGAAAAGGTGGCAATGGATTGGTCACATTCTGAGAATAACAGATGAATCCTTACCATGTACAGCTTTGATGTGAACTCCACAGGGCAAAAGAAGCATAACCCAAAGAGAAGTGGGGACGTACAGCAGAGAGAATACTGATTAACAAAGGGCTGGCTTGGAAGATAACCAAGAAGTTAGCAAAGAACCAACAGATGTGGAAATCTCTTGTTATCAGCAGTCTACATGCTTTGAGTAGTGAAGAAACAGGAGAGAGAGAATCGAACTGCATGGTTCTCATGTAGAAATTTCTAGAGCTGGTGAAATTTTGTTTTGTGACTTTTACATAGAAGAAGAACGACCTATTAGCTACCAAGGATGCCTTATTTTATATGCATGTGTTTGTTATTTTAGTAACAGCAATATAGGACAGTAAACAGATGAAACAAAGGTGAAATAACTGAATTGTGGTCTTGGGAAAAGGTGCAGTAAATGGCTATGCTGGCCCGAAAAAGCAAATGAAGCCCTCAGAGAAGTATAATAATTAAAACTATTTAGGAAAGACAATGTCGTAAGAATACAGAAATCAGCCAGCCTTAGAGTTAGTGGAAAACTCAAGGAGAAAGAAAGGAAGGGAGACCAAGAAAAACAAATATTAAATGGACATAGAAAAAGAAAGGCAACAGAAGTATAATAATTAAAACTATTTAGGAAAGACAATGTCGTAAGAATACAGAAATCAGCCAGCCTTATCAAGGAGAAAGAAAGGAAGGGAGACCAAGAAAAACAAATGTTAAATGGACATAGAAAAAGAAAGGCAACAGAAGTAACTGGAAATACAAAAGATGACACAAAAAGGGTGAAATGTGATCACCAAAGCCTATTTATACAGCTGGTAAGGATCAAATAAAAGCACAGATATACAGTAATGCTTGTATAGAGTGTCATGTCAGTCACATTAAAAGTCTTGTATTGTTTATTTCTGTGAAGTCTGCCATTGTGTCTTTCACCAAGGAGTTGAGACTCAGAATGCAGACAGCACATCATACTTTAATCACTGCCATTGTGTCTTTCACCAGGGAGTTGAGACTCAGAATGCAGACAGCACATCATACTTTAATCACTCTGAGGCACAAGAAGTCTTTGAGAGGGTGAAAGATCTTCTGGACAATTGGCCAAAAGAGTGGGGAGAGTTCGATGCCAAGAAAGTGGCTATCATTTCTACTTACGCTGATCAGGTTAGTGCAGCACTCATGAAAGTCTTTTCAGTTGCCATCAGTATATAATACTAATAGTCTGTAAGAACAGTGGAAGGTTTATTTTTGGAATCAACAAAAATTAATCATCCATCTCTTCTCTGATGAGGAAGAAATAGCATCGATACTGTCTTATGGACAAATCCAACTTGCTGAAACTAGGTCACAGCTACTGTGATGTCTCCTTTGTTGAACAACTATAATAGTTTATAACAGTGATTAGTAAAATGCAAAAATGATTTAACACATTGTTAGCACCAGAAGCATGGAAATCTTGGGACGTCTTAAGATGTGATACAACAGATCATCTGAACATGCCCATAGCAGCAGGAGGATTAATGTTTTCAGGGAGAGGTTGTTGTTGATGGTGGTAATATTTCATTTGAAGGAGTAAAAAAATTCTGGCAGCAATATTTTTATTTATATTTTCTTTTCCATCAAATTTTTAAGAAGTTCATGCCATCATTGATCAAATTCACCATCTGGACATAAAGAGAGTTTACTGAAGTGCAGGCCATTTGGCCTGTCTGCTCAAGATGTCATGTAGAAAAAAATACCTTCCCCTTTTTATCATCTGTTCTTTGCCATGTCTAAAAATGTTTTGAAAATCAAGGATACCTGTATTCAAATCTGTACATGTCATAGAGCAATGGAAAGATCTGAACAATTTCATTGATATATCCTATGAGGTGAATGATGAACAGAATAGCACTTGAGGAAAGTCATTGGGATGTACACCTAGCCAAGCTTCTGGGAGCATCTAATTTTCAAGTACATGGATATCTACAAAATAAATTGCAAAGTAGCATGGAATCTGTTTCTTCTGCTATTCATGCCTTGAAGAAGGGTGTATGATGAGCGGAAAGCACGCTTAGTGTATTCTTTTATTTTGATATTTTATTAATTACCCACCACTTCTTAAGTCATCTGGGCCACTGAGCACTTTTCACTTTCATTTATATGCTCGTGCATCAGCTAAACACATGTAGGTCTTGAAAACCTTTCTGTTATACTTAGGCTGGAGTGCATTTATTTTTGTAACCATGATCAGTTTCAATCTATGGTTTTGAAATGTAAGAATCACAAATGCCAGGTTAATTTGTTATTTAACTCTTCCCATGCTGGATGTCAACACGTTACCATATCTTTGGAGGGGGAGGGGGCAGTTCCATGCAGCTGGGCAACATATCACCACATGTTTTGTTTCTGTTAAAAATGGTGTAACTTTTTCATTGTAAACATTTTATTTGCACATGTCCAGTGACTCTTCATGGTTCAGTCCAATGCGTGGTTAGCAACACAGTGAAATGGATGTTTTTATTGAAGATTTTCAATTTTTTTTTGTGTGATTTCGGAGGCATACGGATGTGCCCTGTGACCAGACCATTGTTCTTGAATGTACTCCAAGTAGATCTAGACCTATAAAACGGACTGGAGAAGTAGTTAGAAGGTTATTTCAGACATTATTTTAGTGAGCATGCCACATATCATCACAAGATGATATCATATAAATCTACAAGTAGATCTAGACTTCGCTGATGGTAGATCTAGACTAGCCATTGGTAAGTAGGACACAATTATCAGCTAAAATCATCACACTACTACTTTTTTTTCCAAAAAAAAAAAAACTGCATCTATGGAATATTCATACATTTACAAGTTTTTTTATGCATAATAAATATACTTTCAACAATATGAGATCATATAAATCTACGAGAATATCTAGACCTCCAGCAGTAGATCTAGACCAAGCTGATGGTAAGTAGGACATATTTATCAGCTAAAATCATCACACTACTTATTTTTTTACTTAAAAACTCTGCATTTATGGAATCTTCATACAAGTTTTTTTATGCATAATAAATATGCTTTTAATGTGGAAATACTTTGTTACATTTCTTTTTCCAACTGTACCACCTATACATATCATGACTCTGGCTTTTTATCTGGCAAAAATGGAACGTCCACATTTTTGCCTCTGGCATGGAAAGAATTGATCACTTCCATGTGAACTTTAGGTTATTCCAGGTTTGGCATAAACCAAAATACAAGGTGCCAGGTTATTCCAGATTTGGCATAAACCAAAATACAAGGCAGTTCACCAAATTTAGTGTAAATGTTTAAAGTGGCCACTATCAGCTTGAGTACGTGAGCACCATCTCTCACAAACTGATTTGCAAAATGAAAAGCATGAGGCATATGACATGTTTTTGTCTTCTGCTCAGAGATGCATTTAAGTCCATTATATCACTTCTCAAGTCATTACGTCCAAGTGTCATGCCAAGTCTCAAGTCCTTGCAAGCTTCAAGTTGAGTCTCAAGTCAAGTCTCAAGTCTGTGAGACAAAACACACAGCAATTGTTGGTTCTGGTTACCAGATCAACAGTGATTAGCATGCACAAGGGCTACAAGTTGTGAAAGTGAAGAAAATAAAGTGAAATATATTTTATTCTTCATTTTATCAAGTATCTCAGTAATGATTTACTCATTTTAAAAATTTAAACAGAAATAAAACCACTAGGAATACAGTATTAATCCTTGATACCATCAGCATCCATTAGACTCAGATTTTATGAGGGTCATATTGAAAGTTGTGAGCAAAATTTTTTTTAAAAATCAGATTTTGTAGATAGAGAAAATATAAATGTATCACCTTAATCTGCACTTCATGTGGAGGTCACATGATGTCACCATCATGTGTCACATGACCACGTGGAGAATAAACAAAATGGTGAATGTTGAAGTTTCATTTCCTCAGCATGCTGTTATTGAGTTCCTCATTAACGAGGAAATCCCCGCTGCTGAAATTCACCAAGGACTTGAGCTTGCTTATGGAAATGTGTGTATGGGTGCTAGCAGTGTTAGGAAGTGGGTGAAACATTTCAAAGATGGAAACACAAGCATCCAAGATATGCCTCGCAGCGGTCACCCTCGAACTGCTTCTACTGAACGCAACATCATTAAAAAAGACAGATGTGTCGCAGTATATGAAATCGCTGTAAATCTTGGAATAGGACACAATGCAGTACAGGAAATGATTGAAACCCTAGGCTATAGAAAAGTTTGTGCCTGCTGTGTTCCACAGGAGAGAACATTAAGAAATCAGTGCATCTGTGCCTTTGGTCAGCTGGAACAGAATTCTGCTGGAAGGGTATTTTCAAACTTGCAGAGCGATGGGGGGAAATTGTGTGCAGAGAAGTGGAGATTATGTTGAAAAGTGAAGAAAAGGATGCAGATTAAGGTGATACATTTATATTTGCTCTATCTATAAATTCTGATTAAAAAAAATTTTTTGCTCTTGACTTTCAGTTTGACCCTCGTAGTTTCTGAATTTCTTTTTTTCTCAGTTTATTCTGTTTGTAAGGATAGAAACAAATGGCATGAAGAAGAAGAATTCAAGTTGGTTTTTTTTTTTTATTTTCAGGTTCATCTGCAACTCATTTGCACATAAATAGCTTTGCTGTGTCATTTTTTTATTTTCCAGATCAAGCACCTCAGAAACATGTTCAGACAGGATAGACAACGACCATATCTCAGAAACGTTGATATTGGACCTATTCACAGCTTCCAGGGTTAGAATTTTTCATTTTCATTTCTTTTTGGATTTGTTATTAATCTCCATACAATCTTCATGTGTGGCTTTCTGCAGTTGTTGCTGAGAAGTCTGTTTCTGTGCTTTGCTAATGGAATTAAAGAAACTTGTAACTCACTATTCAGCTGACTCAGCAACCAATCTCCAGCAGGATCAAGATAGCAGTCATGAGGGATCTTCAGCCATCCTGCTGCAGCTGCCTCACTCAGCATATATCCATCTCCCTTCTTTCATTTTCTTCTGTCCAGCACTTGACCACATTATGATGATCAAGAGGCACATACCTTCTGAACAAATACTTTCTATAAAAAATTTTGGAGGAAATCACGAAATAATTATAATGCTATAGAGGTGGAATCTACAGCGTTTAACATATTCAAGTGATGGGTCTTACTATATGTGTTGGCTCGTGAGCCAAAAATTAAATACAGTAAGCTGTGATTTTTATTCCACAGAGAAATTTTTTTTTTAACTGAACTGTTATATTGATAATTATGAACCATTAACCTTTTTTTTTTTTTTAGCTCTAAGTGAATTTTCCGTGTGTGCCAAAAAATCTGGATATTTTTAGAGTATGTGTGAAAACATTTTATTTGACTTGTCCTTTCTTCAAGAACATGCAGCAAATTCCACCTTGTTAAAAGGTAACATGCTGAGCTGTGGGAATTATAAAGTGCTGACCATAATACATGTTAGCTCATTGGCATATATATATATAATTTTTAAAGCTGAATATTTGCAAGCTGATTTAGTCATTAAAAAAAAGAAAAACAACAGTACATTTACACTTTCCAACACACATTTTGGTGTCTCAAATGTTAGACCTGTTTCTGGGTATATTTGATCTGCTGATTCCAAAAATGGCACAAGTTTTCCCCTATCAGCTCTAGTTTTTGAGATACACAACATACGCCATATACTACTCTTCACTCTGCTCACCCATAACAAATCAGAATATTTTAATGTAGTGTTTAAATTATCTTTTAAGCATGAAGGAAACATTAAAAATTAAAATAAAAGTACTACATGA
This sequence comes from Achatina immaculata, assembly GCA_009760885.1. Lineage (NCBI taxonomy): Eukaryota > Metazoa > Mollusca > Gastropoda > Stylommatophora > Achatinidae > Lissachatina > Lissachatina immaculata. The sequence goes on from CM019719.1 coordinate 16,571,266, forward strand.
AAATCTACTTATTTCTTATAAAAAACACAAGTGTATGATGCAAACTTTCCACTCAGTCGACACACAAGAAGCTCCTTTTGTAAGACTTCCGAGAGTGGGATCAGCCAGGACAATCCTGCATAAGATTCCAACAATAGTTTGCCATCATGTGTGCATACCATCTTCCTTGGTATCTGGCTTCCATTGTTTTTATGTCTTGGTGAAATCTTTGACCTTACTCTTCACTTAAGTCACCAAGGTTCTCTGGAAAGCAATCTTAAGTGACTGTGCAGATAATGGATTTTAACACTCGTGTTACAGACAAGCCTGTTGAAAGAGCATATCCTTTACTAATTGTGAGTAGTTGTCTGCCTTCTTGTTGCCAAGAAATCTTTTCACAAGAACAAATGAAGACCAGGCACATGATTTAGTTTCATTCACTGAATCTATGAAATGTGGGTCATTTATAAGTTGTCTGATCTATGGGCCATCAAAAATTCCTGCCTTCAGTTTTTCCATGGTAAGTCCAGGTAACTTATGCACTATATATTCAATGCACAAATCGTCTTTATTCAAAGCCTTTACAAATGTTTCATCAGACCTAGTTTTATATGTAGCGATGGCAGTATGATTCTGTCTCGTACTACCAAAAGTTCATTGATTACATTTTGTCCTCCAGCCACTTATATTCCTTTGGAGGCCAATCTTTTCTTGCCCAGTATTCATATTTGGCTATCCTATCACAGAGGCATAAAAAGCAAGAATACTTTGTGTAGCCAGTTTGTTGACCAAGAAAAAAATTAACCATCTTCAAATGTACACAAAATCACCCATTGATGTTCTCTGTAATTTCTCTCTCTCTCTCTCTGAACCTTAAGTGCCCAGGGCACATGGGGCTTCCGCAAGGGTTTTCCACAAATGCCTGTCCTTCGCCTTTTTTTCTGCTCTTGCCCAGGTGAGCCCTCTATTGCTCAACATCCTTTCTGTTGTTCTTCTCCATGTCTCTTTTGGTCTACCCTTACTTCTGCTCCCCTGTGGTGTCCATCTTAGTGCTATTTTTGGTAGTGAGTTGTCAGTCATTCGGAGCACATGTCCCAACCATCGCCATCGTCTTTCCTCAATAATTGTTGTCAGTGGTTTCATCTGCATTTCTGCTAATAAGATGTTATTTCTTATGGTGTTTGGCCAAAATATTTTTCTAATTCTTCGTAAACATTTAGTCTGGAAAGAATTCAACTTGTTTTCTATGGTTTTGGTGATTTTCCAGCATTCACTTCCATAGAGTAGTACACTTAGAACATTACTCTTAAATATCCTGATTTTTATATTTATGCTTAGTTTATTTGATTTCCATAGTCTGCAGCATTGCAAAAAACTGGTTTGCTCTAGTAAGTCTGCTGTTGATGTCCTCTGTGCTGTCTCCATTTTCTACTACTCTGCTGCCAAGGTATACAAATTCGTTGACCTCCTCCACTAACTTGTTATCTACTCTGAGTACATTTCTGTTGTTCACATTTTGCTTCATTAACTTTGTCTTTCCTACATTGATCTTTAGTCCTATGTTGTTTGCATTCTGAGTTAGCTTGTTTATTTTATCTTGCATATCTTTATGACTGCTTGATAATAGACAAATGTCGTCCGCAAAGTCAAGGTCCTCCAGCACTGTGTCAAGGGTCCATTGTAATCCTCTGCGTTTGTCTGATGTTGCCTCCTTCATTAACCAGTCTACTGCCAAGATAAATAATGTTGGTGATAGTACACATCCCTGTTTCACTCCTGTTTGTACCCTAAAGCTGCTGGAGGTATGTTCTCCACAGATAACTTTGCACTGAAAACCCTCGTATAGGGCTTTGATTACATTTACTATTTTATGGGGGAGGCCATGCCATCTTAGGATTTTCCAGTGCATCTCTGTTGACACTGTCAAAGGCTTTCTCAAAATCTATGAATAATGCATATGTTGTACTATGCCACTCATTTGCCTGTTCTAATATTTGTCTAAGTACAAATATGTGGTCTATGCATGATCTTCCTTTCCTAAATCCTGCCTGCTCTTTCCGAAGTTTTTCCTCAAGTGTTGGTACAATTCTGTTGATGATTATTCTGCAAAATACTTTACTGGTGAGTGGCAGTAGGGTAATGCCTCTCCAGTTCCCGCAATCTCTGAGGTCACCCTTCTTTGGTAGTTTTACTATAAGACCAGTTTTCCACTCCTTTGGGGCTTTTTCTAAATCCCAAATTTGTTGTAATATCTGGCAAAGTTGTTTTGGTGTTTCTATTTCTTCTGCTTTCAACATCTCAGCAGTCACTTCATCTTCACCTGGTGCCCTGTCTGATTTTAGCTTCTTTATCGCCTCCTTTACTTCATTTATTGTTATTGGTCCTGTATTGATGTTTAGTTCCGTTTTTGCTTCAGGTATGTCTATTGTTTGTGCTCCTTGTGTTCTGTTTAGTAGGGTATTAAAGTGTTCCCTCCATCTTTCAATTTTTTCTCTTTCTCCACTGACCAGTTGTTCATTTTGTGTTCTTACTGCACTTTCACATCTTGTGTTGAAGTTACCTGTCATCTGCTTTGTGATTTTATATATGGTTTTCATGTCATTTGTATATGCTGCTTTCTCTGCTGTTTCTGCTAAGTTGTCATAATATTGACGTTTATCTTGACGGCATGATTCCTTCACTTCTTTGTCTTTTTGTGCATAATTACTTAAAACTCGTTCTTTAAGCCGTTGTGATTTGGTGTTCAGTAATTTTCCCTTGATTTCTTTTCTTTGCTCTATCTTTTCCCATGTGGTCTCGCTTATCCATTCCTCTTTTCTCCTTTTCCGATATCCCAGCACCTCTTTTGCTGTTTCCTGTAGTGTTTTATTGAACTCTAATATGGACATTTCTGTTTCGTCTTGTAGGACACTGAAGCGGTTCTTAAGTACTATTGAGAACTCATTTCTTGTTTGCTGGTCTATCAGTTTTCTTGTATCAAAATGTAACTTTCTGTGTCTCCGATTTTGGCTTTCCTTAATTTTAGTTTTATTTTTGCTACCAGAAGGTTGTGGTCACTTCCCTCATCTGCTCCTTTCCTTACTCGCACATCTTGTAGTGACCGTTTCCACTTGTTGTTAATTAGTATGTGATCAATTTGGTTTTCTGTGGTTTTATCTGGTGACCTCCAAGTCACCTTATGGATGTTTTTGTGTTGGAAAATTGTCCCTCCGATGGTCATCATGTTTTCTTCACAGAAACTGCACAGTCTTTCTCCATTTTCATTTATTTCTCCGATTCCTTCTCTTCCCATGATTCTTCTTCTATCTTCATTTCCTTCACCAACTTTTGCATTGAAGTCGCCCAAGATGAGTAGCATATCATGCTTGGGTATTGTTTCTACTGTTGCTTGGAGGCTGTTGTAAAAATCTTCTTTTAATTCCTCTTCAGCTGCTTCTGTTGGTGCATAACAAACTATAATAGACAGCTTCGTGAATCTTGAGTTGAACCGTGCATATAATAATCTCTCATTTATTGGGGTCCATTTCAGCAATGCTCTTGATGCTTCTTTTGTTATAATCAATGCTACTCCTCTTCATGAAGATCTTCTTTACTTGACCATATTATTGTATCTTCTGTGTGCTGTGTTGTTAATTTCCTTCTGCCTTGTCCTGTCCATCTTGCTTCTTGTATTCCTAGTATGTCTAGTTTATATCTGTGCATTTCCTTGATGGTTTGTGCTAGTTTTCCAGTCTGGTTTAGTGTTCTTACATTCCAGCTGCCTATTTGCATCTTATGTTTCGGTTCCAGGAGGTCTGCAGTCGGGCTGGGGACTTCCAGTGGCTGGCTTTCATCCACAACCTTCATGGGCTCAGTTTCCTGATACGCATTTCTCCTTCCACCTGCATTTGCTTTTTCCCTTGCTTCCGTTTCTGTAGCAGTCTGATAGTTTTTTTACCAGATAGGGTTCTCGGTAATTTACCTTTTCCAAAACTAAAGAGATGGCCTTGTACTCTTCTTTCATCCTGGTGAAATGACTGATTGGAATAGAACCACATTTGTTGCTGTTATTTAAAAGAACACATTTCAAACTACACCACTCATTTGGGTTATATTCTGAAAGATGAATTTTCTTCACAAGGTTTCTGATGTTATGCAGAATACTAGATTGTTGTCTTCAGTAAAGAGTGGCAGCAAATCCTTTTCACTCCTTCCATAAAATGTAATTTTCGTTCTGGGCTGAAGTACATTCTTTTTCTTTAGTCTGGAGGCAAGCAGTTCAGAAGATTTCTTGGAAAGATTTAAGTCCCTAATCAGATCACTCAGTTCATTCTGATCATAATGATCACTATGTGAAGTTGTTTGGAATTCACTGTCACTGCCCCCACTTTCTTTACCTTGTGTAATATCAGACATGCAGGACTCATCCTCTGAGAGCAGTGGTAGTTGATGGAACGAGTACAAGATTTGAGTGTTGAACAGGTCTCCTGGCTGAAAGTAGATCAGGGTAAAACTACTTGTCATGATTATTTTGATTAATGCCTATGATATTAATACTACAAAAATAACAGTCATCGAAGTGGTTTTTTGGTTTCCTCCACAGCATAGGTAGTCTAAATTTCAGACAGCTTCTCTTTCCATTTGTCTACCGGCACAAATTCTCTGTACAAGTTTTGCATACAGTATGAGTAGCCTATGGCTTATCTTGATCTCCAAGCTTGGCACCAAAATAACATACACATGAACTCAGAAATAGATTTTCTGTTTGCTTTCAGTGTGTACTCCTCACAAATACAGCAAAATATGTTGGGATGATTCAAGCAGCTCTGTCTTAAAGTAGCCATAATCTCTATGGTGTTCGATTTGCAAAAATGAAATGATATGAGTGGGAATATACACACACCTCCTGTACAACCATAAGTATTATACAGCACAACACTTAAGATCAGGTTGAGAAACCTTTGAAATACAAATTTATGCAGTCTACGAAAACCATGATTTACCATCATAATTTTGTGCACATAATTAAGTAATAAAACAGAATAAAAGTGATTTTGTCATTTGAGCTATACATTTTTATTTTTATTTTACGCACACACAGAGAGAGGGAGAGAGTGGGTGAATTAAATTCATAATTTCCCATTCAGAAAAGAGCTGACAAAAAATTGTATAAATTCAGCCGTATGTAAGAAACTAGAGCTGATGCTGTCAATCCAATGCAGTTTTCTGAATCAGAGCCCCAAATAACCCAAGGAACAGGCCTAAAATCAAGACACCAAGAAAAAAAATTTTTCTTTTCTTGGACTGTTTTATCTGTATTTATTTTTTTTTTGCAACCGTGTTTTCATAACAGTAGAAACAACTCATTTTTTCCCCCATGTATAATACATGTTATTCTGCTTCATACAAGGTCCGACAATTAAGTAATAAGACTGATTTTATTATGGCCAAGATAAAAATGCCATCTGTGAAGCAAAGCATGGAATCCAAAGATGCAACCTCATCTATGATCTGGCAACTTTTCATTGCCACCCGATTAGCAGACAACAAACAGGCCACCATTTTGTCGACCTAATCAGAGGTGCATTGTTATGTAATCAGCATGGAGCAAAAAGCTAACATTAAATTCTGTTTAAAACTCGACAAAAGTGCCATTGAGACAGTTGAATTGATGCAACAAGTTTATGGGGATAATTGTTTATCTCATGCACAGATATTCAGGTGGTATTCACGATTCAGAAGTGGTGTGGAAACGATTACAAATGCAACTACACATGGATGCCCAACTTCTGTTCGTAATGAAGAACTCATTACAAAAGTCAGAACGGATACAAGAAGATTGTTGTTTAACTGTGAGGATGATGGTAGATGAATTTAGTGTTAACAGACAGACCATTTGTAACATTTTAGTGGAATATTTGGGCAAGAAAAAAGCTGCTTGCTGGTTTGTACCACATTCCTTGTCTCATGACCAAAAACATTATCATGTTGAGTACACAAAAGACATATCAAAACGTGTCACAGAAATAAACGTTTCATAAATTTGGTTGTTGCAGAGGATGAAACATGGATTTTCTGCTATGATCCCACAAATAAATGCCAAAGTGCTCAGTGGAAGTCATCATCATCACCAAAAGGCAAAAAAAAATCGTCTTAAAAAGTTGAAAGTGAAGACACTGTTGGTGTGCTTCTATAACAGCAAAGGAGTTATTCACAAAGAATTTCTTCCAGAGGGACAGACTGTCACTGCCAAAGTTTATTTAAGTATTTTGAAACGCTTATTGAAAAGGATTTTCCGAGTCTAACCCGAGTATTCAACACCTGGCAGTTTTTTCCTTCTTCATGATAATGCACCGTCTCACCGGGCAGTAGTTGTACAGGAATATTTGGTCCAAAAAGCAAGTGTGTGTTCTCAGCCATCAACCTTATTCCCCAGATATGTCTCCCTGCGATTATTTTCTGTTCCCAAAATTAAAGTTACCATTGAAAGGACACTTCTTTGACAATACTGATGACATCCAAAGGGCCATACCAACAGAAGAACTGCAGAAGTCGTTCCAGTGTTTGTCAGATCATGCCATTCGCTGTATCAGTGCACATGGGGCATAAAATACAGGTTATATCTTCAAATGTTGTTTATTTTATTTTTTTAATGTAATTAGTCTCATTACTTAATTGTCGTACCTTGTATACTTTCTTCCATCTTGTTTGGTCACTGATACAAAAGTTCTTTTCATTCATGTCACATGCAGTAGTAAAGATTTGACAGCTGAAAACCTGGGTGGTGGGAAATTTCTATTATACATGCTCCTTATCAAGGTTTTTATAACGATCATGATAGTAAATGCATACCTTTACTTGAGTGTGGTATGTGTGTGTTAGCGCGCAGGAGGAATGTATCTTTGGCTCTAAAATTTCTCCAGTTTAAAACTCTTTTTCTAATACTTGACACTTATGTGATACCAGTAAATAAATCCTGTTTTTTTACTTTCATACAGCTAAAATCCAACAATGGAATCAGATATTTCCAAAGGTTTATGGAGCATCTTGGCCATACAGAAAAGCAAATGAAGTAGTAAAGCAACGAAACTAGTTAAAATCATAAGAAAAAAAGATTATCACAATTCTTGTCAGACTCTTGAGAAGATAGGAATTAGAGAAACTAGTGATAACTGGAAATTTCAAGGGAAAGGTGAGACTAAGGCTAAAAGAAAATATCTGGATGGACTGTGGCACGGGAAGAGAATAGCAGTTGGATTGATTAGAAACACCAAGGATCCTTCAAAATAAAGAAGCATGAACACCAGCGTTGCTCAGCGCAGCACACTGAGGAGGAGTGGATGAACTGATGAAGCATTTACCAGATCGCAAAAATAAAGTATATGAATAGAAACAAATGCACAAGAAGTAATGGTATGGTTTCTCTCAGTAACGAGATAAATTCTTACGAAATCAAAGAGGTGCTGTTGTGTCCAGCCAAAAATTGTCCAGTTCATGATTATTCATGCCTGTCATTATTCAGGCCAGTAATCAGTCTCTGAGCTAAAAGGGTTAAAGATAATGAGATTTCTTTTTAATTTTGAAAATAGGTAAAGAGATGAGAGCCCTGTTCATTTCTACCGTGAGAACGACTCATTTGCTGGAGGAACCTCACATAATCCGTTCACTGGAGGCAGGAGAAGACATTGGAGACCTTGGCTTCCTCTCCAATCCCAAATTGTTGAACACAGCATTCACTAGAACTCAGTCATTTATTGGTGTTGTGGGTGATCCTGTAGCACTGTGCCTGATTGGAGAGTGCATCCAAGTATGATGGTTTTTTATACATACATTTGATTTACTAGTGAGAAGAAAAATGTGGTATACAGACAGTATTACTCTGTGTATGGCAGCATAGACAACACTAAGTGTCTCTTCTTCTTTGCTGTTCTTCATGTCCTAACTCAAGTTTGCTCAAGAAGTACTGTAGTAGATTGGAGGAATCCCAGGGTTTTTTTCCTCATATCTGATGGAACTTTTGAGAGGAGTCTGTCCGTCTGCCAGGTCGTGGGTGGCAGAATTACCTCTAGATACAGAGGTCAGCTATGAATATTCGAATAAACAGCAGCAGACCAAAACAGGCACCCCATTTCCTAGTAGGTTAGTCTCTTTAGACAAAAGTTAGCATAGAAATCCATACACAAACTGAATGGAGCACAAAGGTAAGCTACTACCATACTTTCATTTATTTTCAACAGACTGACCAAGTAGCACGGAAAAAGAAAAGCATTTGAACTGACAAAAAAACATCCGGGATCACATAAGATGGTGAAGCATGATAATCAACACTATCTGGCATAGCGTGTAATGAGTAGTGAATGAATGATGGAGCTGTGCATATAAATATGAAGTGTAAAAAAGGTGTAACATTGCCAAGGAACTTGGACAGAAGAGGCAAAATGATGACTGTGTCTCTCATACTGGCAGATGTTAATCACATTATGATGATCAAGAGTAACATTCATTCATTTGCATGTCCCTTGCGGAACTTTGCCTCCGTAACAGCTCTCCTGTAGGCCTCTCGGTTGTGAGCAAGATGGCCTTCTGCTGATGCTTCCATTTACAGATCATCAATGATGTCTTACAGCCATCTTCGCCTTGGTCTTCCTCTCTTTCTTTTTCCCATTATGTATCCTTCCAAGATAGTCTTCTCTAGATTATCATGATGTTTAAAGTGTCCAAAATATTTAAGTTTTCTCTGTTTAATCCTCTTTACTAGCCAGCCTTCTTCAATATTAAGTTCTTGTAGTATGGATATATTTGTTCTTTTTTGTGTCCATGATATTTGAAGTAATATACCTTCTGAAAAAATATCTTCTATAAAAATTTTGGATGAAATCACAAAAGAATTATAATGCTAAAGAGGTGGTTCATTGAGCAAAGACACTGGTGTTTTTTGATCAGAGACCAAACTTTCATGTCTAAGGGTTGAATAGACTACTTGATACAAGGCATGTTTGTTCACAGGTCCAGCAAATAAGCTAATCAAGACATCTGATTGGGAGTTAGTCCATTTTAATCAGAAAAGCCTGGCCAAGATTGGAAGGATTGTTGTTAGAGCTTGTGATTAGTTTACATGGGGGAACAAATGAATAAAAATCTTGAAATCAAAACTGTTTGAAATTAAACAAGTTTAACCAAGTACCTCTCTTGGTCAAACTGTCAAGTTGTCGTCTTTCAGAGTTTAGCTGAGTGTGTTATTGTTTTCATTTGGATCATCATAATAAAAGGAATGGATAGTTTTTTTGCACTGTATGCTGAATAATGTCCTTGGGCACTTGTGAGACCATATTTCTTTCTTTGACTAACTGTACAATTTTAAGCGGTTATTGGCTTAACTGCATTACCAGGACTCGGAAATGTTACATTGATAAATACCGTGTAACTATAAACTAACAACATCCCAAGCGAATATTAACAAGACCACGACATTGTCAGCAACACAAACATGACCAGTCTAACATGAGTAATAACTCAACCATGGTAACTGACAAATGGCACACTTAACATTGAGTCCAGATATCACAGAAGTCAGAATTTGCAATAACAGTGAAAAGTTTTAATGGAAAACCAAACATGTGTATGAATGGTTCCAAAATGGAAGTGAATGTAAATGAAGATGAAGAAAATCAACATCATACACGAAAACTATCCAGGCGAGTTGCGATCGCCATAGGACTCTAACTAGCACACTGAAACGTTGAAAAGTATATTGACTTGATCATACTGAAAACTCCATGCACAGTCGTCCAACAAGAATTACATTTGTTCTAAAGGGGACAACCAAGTTTCCCAAAACACTGCGTAATGAATTTACATTTGTCCTTAAAAGGACAACCAAAGTTACAAAAACCTACATAATGAGTCAAGCAACACAAACAACCATCTAAGCCCAAACAACAAGACGTCCTCTCTCTCTCACACACATCTCAAGCAGAAGTCCCGTCCTGTGCAGAAAGAACCCCGGACCCTGTGACTAAATGGCCAATGGGAACCCAGAAATATATCTTACTTATTGATTGCAAAATCACCTGAGCAGTGGTCAACTTTTGACCACAAATAACTGGGTTGCAACCCCTGTTCTGTTAACACTTGTTGGGCTGAAATATAAACATAATGATTTCTGAATAGAAAGATTATTTTCCATTAAGAACTTATTATAAGTTAATTCATCGTGTCATCTTTGCAGGGAGAGCATTTTTGGTGGGGAGGAGGGGGGGGGCGCAGAAAAAGTAAGACATGCATATAATGTAATGGAATGAGAATTTGAAATATTCGAACAGACTTGCAGGAGACATAAACAATTTTTTTGGAAAGTTGCTAAATGCCAGGCAAAAAGTTATGAAACAGATATCTTACTGCACTTGGGCATAGTCTTACAACCAAGTTAAGCCAACATTATCAGGTACCTCATATTTCTTAGGTAAATATTAATCACTGTTTAATTATTCTGTTATAGTTTGCTGTAATTATTCATATATTGTTGATTTCTATGTTAGGTTTGGAGAACATATCTTAAACACTGTTCAAATATGAAGAGTGTGCGACCTCAGGATGTCACTTATGACTATGTGAGAAACCAAGTTGTTCACATTCAAGTAGGCCCAGCTGGCCGAGTGGTGTCAATGATTTCCAAACGTAGTCAGGACAGCTTTAAACAGTCTCTGCAAGGCAAGTCCACCAGAATCCGCCATAACTCCAGGAACCAAGAGCAGAATAAAACAGCAACAGAGGATGGTGTAAATAATGCTCCCATGTATATGCCAGGAGTAGAGGATCTTGCAGGTGGTGATGTGCCCTCAGCCTGGATGAAATTTGTCAGTGTTGATCAACCTCAGCCAAAGGTACAGTCCAGCATCACCCCAGAGGACAGGAGCCGACTGAGACAGTCACGTCAGTTCATTCATGACAAACTTTCTCACAGTTCAAACATCAATTGTGAAGATATCATCTTCAAACTAGCCAAGGAGAATCAAAAATTAGGAGAAGCCAGTGATGCCAGTCATGTAAAATCAGAGGGCATCATCATTTCAGAAGATGATGGTTTTGCTGTTCTTTCATATAGTTCTCAGAATACAAGCAAACGTGGGCCATACACCATAACATCAGAAGATGCAGATTTCACCGCTTTTGTTATCCACGATGAAGATGCAAAAGTAAACACAGTTTATGAGAACTGGAGCATTGACACTCTCCAGACCAAGCTTGAGGAAGAACCAGAAGTGTATGTGAAGTGTAAGCTCTGTGTGGAGGGAGCCCGAACTTATGCTTCAGTCATTGGGCCTGCTCCACCACGGCTGCAGGCTCTGGGAAGCATTGCTTATGAAGTAGAAATATCTGGCCAGTTAAACAGAGGACATGCTTTCAGTGGAGATACAGTTGTAGTCCAGCTACTGGGTCACTCAGAAAGTGGAAGACTGGAAGGACAGGTAAACTGTTTGTTTTTTTCTCTTTATTCAGTCATATTTTCAATGCTCTTGTTGTTTCCTTCTAGGTTATCGATGTTGTTGATTTTTTTTTCTTCGTTTCCTTTTTTGTGTGTTATTTCTGTTTTTTTTTTTTTTAAATATAGTAATAATATCATTTTCAAAAAAGTTACCAGTTTTTAGCCAGCATTTATTGATAACATTTTTTTTTCATGTAAGTTACCTATGTTCTTACCATACTATTTGATGGTACTGTGCTAGTTTTGCAACAGTTAATACATTTTTTTTTTGGTTGTTCTTCATGTTGTTGCTGATTCAGTTAATATTATTTCCAAATATATTAATATTACTGTGCTGTTTGATATTGGCCTGTATGTAGCATGCATGTGCTTTACAGTAACGGATGATAAAGCTTTTTTTTTCTTCATCTAAGTAATCCATATTGTTAGAGATAATATTGTGTCCATCTATGTTGGAATAGTCACTGCTGTTATGCTAATTGTTTCTGTGACCTTTTTCACCATGGCAAAACTATATTGATAATTAAAATATTTATTTAAACATTTCTTGTAGTTTAAACCAGTGTGTTTTTATCTGTAACTTAACTCATTTTCACAACAGCCATTCTCAGTGTATCATCAATGAGTTTGTTGTTTATAGTTACAGATGATTTTTTTTTATGATCCTCACTTGTTTGTTGAATAAAGGAGAATAAAGCAGGAACAGTTACCCTAAAAAATTGTAGACATGAAAGAAAAATTATTAAGAGATTAACTGACAGTCATACTACAGAAGGACAACCAGCCTGTAGTCATGAGAGGACATTGCACTAAGAACTCAACCATGAAGCATAGTTTTAAAAGAACGCTCACATTGCAGAGTATTCAGTATATATTTGATGCATGACTTCAAGAGTGAGAAAGAGGTTGTTATGTTTTTTTGCCCAGCCTGTTATCATTGTTATCTTCTTCGCAGAAGGACTGAGCGAATGGTTTCAGATTGAAACAGGCGTGAAACAAGGATGTATATTATCTCCATTGCTTTTTGGAATTGCCATAGACTTTATAATGAAAAGATGCTGTACAGGTAAAACCAGCATTGATTGGCGGGTACATGGGACCCAGATAGAAGATCATGATTTAGCAGATGACATAACTCTTATCAGTGACAATGTGAAATTGCTGCAGGAAAAAAACAGATTCCCTATCTTCTTTGGCTAGCAAAATAGGTTTTGAAATTAACAAAGACAAAACAAAAGTAATGAAACTTCTCATTAATCAAGAAGGAAAAATATATGTAGAAGGAACAGTTGTTGATGAAGTAAACCAATTTGCATATCTTGGCAGATACATAGACCAAGATGGTGACAACAAGAAAGAAGTTAGAATTCGAATTGCAAATGCAGCATTGTCCTTCAAAAATCTTGAGAACATATGGAATTCAAAGTTATAAGAACAAAAACAAAGTTAAGATTATTCAATTCAGATGTGATATCCACCCTCATTTATGCATGTGAAACTGGAAATCAATTAAAGAAATAGACAAGAAATTAGACTCTTTTGAAAACAAATGCCTAAGGAAAATACTCAGTATAAAATGGAACGAATTCAAGAACAAAGCAGAGATAAGACAAATGAGCAAACAACAACCTGTCTCATGGGTGATCAGAAAAAGAAGATGGACATATGTAGGTCATGTGATGAGAAGAAACAATCAGAGAATACCAGAACAAGCTATCAAGTGGAGCACAACAGGCTGAAGAAAAAGAGATCGACCATGTGAAACTCTAAAGAGGACATTGTTAAGAGAAGCCAGTTTAGTGGGCATAACATCCCATGATGAAGTTGAAAGACTCACCAAGAACAGGAAAACTTGGCAAACAACTATGCGAGCCCTATGTGACGTTTAACGGCACAGGAAGGATATAAGATGTTGTCACTGTCCTATTATGTGCATTTACATAAATGAGGTGAAATCTCTTTTATGCCCCAGTGATTTTTTTCTTCTATTTATTTAATCATGTATCTTGTTTTATTTTTCAATTAACTGCAGAACATCTGTATAAATATATCATACTAATAAATAATTCATTATGAAGGTGAAGGGCATATTGCAAAGAGCCCTAGATCCAACAAACAGACTCTTTGTGTGCACATCAGACCCTGAAAGCACAGGCATTCTGACTCCAATCAATCCAGACATTCCTCGGATCTACTCTTTAACTAGTGCTGCTCGGATCAAGCTAGCAAGGTAAGATTCATGGATTCTGTCAAAGAAATTATAAAACAGTAGATCTAAAATAGTGAATTTAGTGTGTCCAGTGGTTTTCAGCCTAATGACTGAAGGATTGCATCACATGGTGTAAATTCATGTAGCTTCTAAGCATGGAATCCAACAAGCAGTAGCTTACTAGAATTTCACAAGACAAAGCCTAAAAATAAATTACAAATTTGGTTCTCATTTTAAGGCAATGTCCCAGTTAAACCCAGACTGCCCCGACTCCTCCTTAAATAATCATATTAAATCTTCCTATGGAAAAAAAAAAAAATTCCTCCCCATGGGAGGTGGGCCAACCTCCTTGTTGAGAATCACTGTTTTAAAGCGTCTAGGGATTGTGGCCTACAATTTACAGGTTTAAGGATCATATTTAAAAACCTGCCATGAAACTGCAGGGCTAGTTAAGAGATAGAGATAAAGCTTGTTGCAGCTTCTAGGTAAGAGATAATTAAGTTTGTTATAACTTTTAATTAAGAGATAGTTCATGCTTGTTGCTTCTAGTTTAGAGATTGTTCTAGCCAGCTACGACTTCACAACATCAGAATGTTTATGTTACCGAATAAAACATTTATGAATATGCTTTTGTATGAGAACATGTTTGCAGAATGGATATTCTCGGTAAAAAGTTTTAAACTTTTTTTGTTTAATTGTATGGAATACAAGAAATGTGTTACTAAAAAAAAAGTTTCCTATATTGTGACTAAAAATAAAATTACTAACTTGTCAGTTTTATAATTTTGCCAACTTATTCTTGAAATAAATAAAGCCAGGTGGAGGCTGATTAAATTCTGTGACATTAAGATAGAGGTCTTTATCCACTAGTATAGCAGTTCTTAACCTGGTATCCACAGACCGTTAATCTAAGCATCATCTAGGTTCTGTTTATTGTTTTGTTTTTAATGAGGGATCCACAGTTCTTCTGATGCTGGAAATGGACTCCACAGTTGTTCCCAGGCCAGAAAGTGGGTCCATGGTTAAAATTTTAAAAAAGTTAAGAACCACAGCACTAAAAGTTTGATGGTCATTTATCTCAGAATCAGGCTGATGTAATGGTCATGGATTGCACACGGAAAATGGCTCCAAAAATAATCCCAGTCTTTCCTTTGAAAGTGTTCAAAGAGAGCTTTGTAAGTGAAAGAAGGAATACTGGCTTTTTTAAATTTAGAGTTACTATTGAAAGAATGCTGTGATTTTTTTTTTTCTTCCATTACAGAAAAGGTAACGTTTGTGTCTACAAGTTTGTGTCCTCAAGCGGTATAGAATTTAGCCATTATGAGCACATTGATCCAGCTGACAATGCCAACCGTTTGTTCATTGTTTGCTACCTGACTTGGGAACCAGGCTTTGTTTTGCCTATGGGTGTTGTGGTTGGGATGCTCAACCCAGATGACTCCTTGGACAAAGGCATACAGGTGAAATTCTACACATTTTCAAGTTCAACTAGTTGTTAGCTAGTGAATTTAATACGTCCATATGTATTCCTGAGATTTTTTGAAAGTTGAATAATTGCTATGCCTGGTGTGTTTTTGAACCTTCCGAGTCATTCTCCTAGGGTATAGTAGAATGGCTTTTTTAAAAAATACAAATAAGGGTTTATTTAACTATAAATGAATGACCTATGATCATCATCATCATGCCATACCATTGCAGATGAGACAAAGACCATTAACTGTCATTTTACAAAAATGCTCTTTTGGCCTGGTTCTTTGAGCAGAGAATTCATAACAGCCAATATAGTGAAGGTGTTCAGGCACAAGGATCCTATCAAACTGGACGGTGGCTAGCCTGAGGGACAAGAGTGGATGCAAAAAAAAAAAAAAACCGAACATTTCTGGGTCAGGTGTAGCCAGCTGTCAAGTTTGCATAATCATCTTTGTTGCAAGTGAAAACTTTTATATACAACATAATTAGTGTTGATAGGGAGCAGGATGCTTGAGACTAGGGATTCAGACCATTCATCCAGATCCGTCTCTGTTGTGTGTGTAGGCCTTTTGTTTTTTTGTCCCCATCTGAAAAAAAGACCACACCTTGTGATTTTGTTTCCCAGCTGAGAGACTTTTCCCAACTGTTTAAACACACGCAGCCACAGTGTCTTAAAGATTATTAGCAGCTTTACTTTGTAATATTTACTGCACAGAATACAGTACAGTTCCTTCTCTATAGCCAAAACAAGTATTTTTTTAAACCTTTATTGCGTATCAAACAAAGGTCTGACATTTTTTTTTTCATTTATCATGTACTTTCAGTGTGCCTTTCATTGAATTTACATTTAATATTCACTGTACAGGTTCTTGAAATAGAACACAATATAAAAAGAGCATTGCGCACCCAAGCCATGATTGAAACTGATAGCCTCTTCCCTCAAGACTTTTCCTTGCCGGCTGACATGCTGCAGAATCGGCAGAACTTTACTGATAAGTTCTGTTTCACCATCAGCGATCCTGAGACAGAAGATCTTGAAATGGCAATCAGTGTGTCACAAATTGACAATAACTATGAGGTATTAACAGAACCATTTTTTTTTTTAAAAACTGTTATTTTCTTAGATTTTTTTTTTTGTGTGGAAAAAAGGGTGATATGTGATAAGTAGTAGTAAGCAGTTTTGTTAGAATTGTGATAATACTCACATAAAAGTTGATAATAAAATTTTTGTAGCAATTTTCATTTATTTTTCTTCCTGTTGCATCTCTGTGATGTTTCAGGCAGCGGGTTTTTGTAGTGCTTCTGCCTCATCATTGTTACTTCTAAACATAATTCCTTAAAGGGTTGCAAGTAGGTTGTATGTTCAGTACCAGCTACTGCTTCCCTCCAGAATGAGACTAGGCACTATAATGATTGGGAAAACAGCCTCCAAAAATGACGCATATTCCTGTATAGCAAGGCATACTGAAGTGCACTGCGCATGTGGCTGTCTGTGAATAAAGGAAAAGTAGGGTAACAAACAAAAGTGAGTGCTTTGACAGAGAGTTTCAGATTCACGATGAGTGAACATGATTTAAAAAAAAAAAAGAATCGACAGCATGTTGTATAAGGTAAAATTCCCTTTTTCATGCCATTAAGGCATGTTGGGGAATATGGTGTTAGGCCCATATTTTCCATGACCTTCGGCACATGAAAGCATGATGTGGTCAGTATCACGTCTGGCCGCTTTACCTTCCCAGATTTCTCTGGTACCCATTTTTAGAGGCTGTGAACCCTGGGGGCCTTTTTGGCGTGTACCAGAAAAAAAGTTATGTTGTATAAGCTCATGTGATATTATGTACATCCAGGTAGGCATTCATGTGGCCGATGTTGTGGCCTACGTGGACAAAGACTCAGTTTTAGACCAGGAGTGTGAGCACAGGGGTGGGGCGTCACTTTTTATACTTGGCAAGGAACCCAAGCACATGCTGCCCACTCAGGTCTGCACAGATTTCTGCAGTCTGAAGCCAGGCTTTGACAGGCTGGCCATCTCAGTCATTGTTCAGGTTAATGAGCAGGGAAAGATCTTTGGGCAGCCAGATGTTTTCAGGAGTGTCATCAACAGCAAACAGCGTTTCTCCCATGCTGAGGTAGGAGGCAGCTTAGTGGAGAAATATCTTGTGATTATTTCAATTCTTACATGTAAGTCAGTCATTTGCATGTCTCTTGTGGAACTTTGCCTCCCTAACAGCTCTCCTGTAGGCCTCTCAGTTATAACCAAGATGCAGTGCTGCTGATGCATCCATTTGCAGATTATCAACAATGTCTTGCAGCCATCTTTGCCTTAGTCTTCCTCTCTTTTTTTTTTCCCATTGTGTATCCTTCCAAGACGGTCTTCTCCAAATTGTCATGACGTTTAATGTGTCCAAAATATTTAAGTTTTCTGTTTAATCTTCTTTACTAGCCAACCTTCTTCATTGTCATGTTCTTGTAGTATAGATATATTTGTTTTTTTTTGTGTCCATGATATTTGAAGAACTCTTCTGTAGCATTTACATTCAAAGGCATTTATGTGTATCTCAGCTGTTTTGTTAAGTGTCCAGGTCTCACAGGCATATGTTGCGATGGGAAAGATGCATGCCCTTAAAAAACTTACTTTTGTAGTTCTGTCTGTTCCTCTCCACAGTTTCTTTAGTTGTTTTACTTTTTGAAGAGCGATAGATGGCCTCCTTTTAATTTCCCCCACTGTATCTCCATTATTAGTTAGTAATGATCCAAGATATTCAAAAACTCTCCACTTCTTCCAATTCTTCCTCATTGATACATATTTCAGCTGCTTTATTTGTTTTGTCAATTGTCATCAATTTAGTTTTCTTCACATTAAGATATAGATTTTGCTCTTCACTGTTCTTACAGACTAACATAATTTTTTTCCATTCCTTTTTGTGTTGTGGATAGTAATACTGTGTCATCGGCACATCTAATGTCTGGTATTTCATAACCTCCAATTTTTATGGCATCGTAAAAAGCATTCCTCGTTAAATGTTCAGTATACAAGTTAAGGCAATAGTATGCATGTAGCTCATTATATTAGCAAGATTTAGATTTATTTTTACTGTATAGATAGATAGATTTATACAAGCTATGTCAATTATATCATTCCATTGACCAGTTATATACAGACTACACTATTAGTACCATCATCTGCCTGAGGTAACTGAACATCCTGCATGGGCATCAAATAGTTCCTTATAGTTCAAACTCATTTTCTCATGGGAGGTTCATAGATGTTATTTTCTAGCCAGCTATGACTAAATTGACTCTCAGTTTTGCAGAATAAAAGTTTTAATTGCAAAATAAGACTTGTTATTATCTAATAGAAGAATAAATCATGAGCAAGTTTTTTTTCCCTCCTCTTAAAATGATTGAACACAAAAAGAATCAATACCGACAGAAAAAAAAAAGATTATTCAAGTGTTACGTGAAGCTTTCCGTAGTTTTTATAGTTTTTGATCTGCTCATACCTCATTTCCTTTGTGCACACTCATTTGTATTTTTCCTTAGTGTATTAAGGTAGAAGAGATTCTGTTGAACACAAAAGAAACACACTTGTTTAAATTTTTTCCCAGTTTATAGATGAAGAGATTCTGCAGAATATAGAAATCCACTTATTTGTATTTTTCCTCAATGTATTAGGTGGAGGAGACTCTGCTGAACACAGAAGAAGCCCAGAGTGATTACCTCAAGAGCTGCATCATAGTCCTCTACCAGCTGTCTTATGCATGGCGCTGTGAACGCCTTGGAAATGGTCACATGTTCCCTGATCTCACCCCTGGGGAGCGCATTTACCTGCACTCCCATCTTATGATGAACGAGGTGATTTACTGTTACAGAGATGAATTATCTTGTGACTTATGAGAGTTATTTCTTATTTATTTCTTCCATGAGATATGAATTATTGGGCACATCTGTGTGTAGTCAGGATTGACTGAAGGAGGAGCGCTAACCCTGACTCAGAATCAGGAACCATTACATTCTGGCATTGCAGAGCATCTTAGTAACAAAGTTTATAAAGGACTTTTTTATCTTGTCATTAGTTAGGAACTAAAGTCTATCCTGTGTGCTTCAATCAAGTTAACTGTAAAATAGGTACCTGGTTGCTCTTGGAGTTGAGGAAAGTAAGTTGGCCAGGCATAGGTGATAACATCATCCTCCTGCATGACCAAGTTTAAGCAAAATACGGACACAAATATGGTTTATCTCAACGGCTTGGAATAGGAATCCAGTTTTTAGGGATTTTTTTTTTTTTAAATTCTGATCTAAATGATGACCACTTTCAACATACAAAGATTATTGAAATGTAACAAGGATTTTCCATCACAGCTTTACTCAGCTCTTGAAATGAAGACTCTGGTATTCTATCATCTATAAACTTAATTGTTGCCAACAGGTGAGGATACGCTTCAATACAGTGGTGGCGGAGTTGCTTCTCTCCAGATTTGAAGAGACAACACCTCTGTTAGTTCAGCCTGCTCCACAGAGTGAGAGATTGGAAGAATGGAAGTTAAACAATGCTGTTCATGCATTCAACAGCATCCCCATGACCAGAGCCTTCTTGGAAGACAAGGTGAGCTTGATATTCAGGCGATGTGTGGCTTCTTTTCTCCTTTGTGCAGTTCATTCCTCCATTTCAAGTTCTAAAATATTTTCATTTGATCACAAATCGATGTCCACATTGCTGATCATAATTCTCACAGTTCTAAATTTCTCCGCTTGCTTTAGTTGCCTTGCACTAAGATACAACACCTAATTTTAATTTTTTATGTATGATAAACTCCAAGTTCTTGAACAAATAAGCTGTAGAACTGTTTGTGGATTTTTTTTATTACATTTTTTTTTCTTTTTTTTTTTTTTGCAGCTGACAACTGTGAGTATTTAAAGCTCTATTCATCATAGGAAATGTAGGTCAGCCATTAACTGGCACAAGAATACAAGTCAATAGTGACATGTCCTCACCTCTAGAAAGTTGAGAGTTTGTAATCCACTACATTCACCCTGCTGTTAAAATGGTTACCTGATACACCTATACTGAGGAAAATGACCTCCAAAATGGAGAGTACTGCCTATATGATGAGGCACACCAGACTGCACAGAGTATTCAAGTCTCAGTGAGTGAAGAGAAAATTGATGTCATGGAAAAGTTGGTCCCATAAATAAGGGACTTTATCCAAGATTGTGAATAAACACAAAAAAAAGCCATTGACTGATTCTTGTGAATCTGCCACTATCTGAAGACATAAATCATATGCACCAAATGTTCATTTAAATCTTTCTGGTTGTCAGACTTGTTTTTTGTAGGCAGATTTTATCATTTCAAGTTCCATATCTTTTATAATTATATGCTTGTCAAGTTATACAGGCAATTCCAAAATCAACCTCTGCTTGGCCTGTAAAAATAAACCAGTTGCCATAGCAACATGGTGCATTTCCTGTAGCAACCAGTAAGTGTTAACATGCAAAATATCAGACCACAGAACATTTTGTTCATTTGTGCACAAGTACCTACCAGGTAATCGCCATTCCTGTCATCTGTGATGTGATTTGTTTTCTACAAGCAGAACGACACAGCACCACTGAAATTCATTATGAGTGACAGTTCTGTAAAGTATGTGCAGGAAATTCAGGAATGGGCACGCTGATGTGCATGATGAGGATGACAAGGATAACATTCAATTGTTACTGATGATCTTCTTCAAAAACTTGACCAAGACATGCATGAGAAACATCATTTCACGATTTCAGATCTTTCTGATAAATTTCTACAAATTTCAAGGACTAGTCTGTTTCAGATTGTCACAGAAAGATGTGGATTACCACAAGTTCTGTGCTTGCTGAGTTCCAGTACAACTGACTGATGTTGACAGAGCTCAGAGCATGTGCTCATCTTTGACATTCCTACTGGGAAGAGGAGGAACAAGTTTCTCAACAGAATCTTGACTGGGAACAAGATATGGGTTCACTTTGTGAATGCAGAGATGATGGAACAGTCCAAATGGTGGATGCACACTCAGTCACCAAGCATGGCCAGGCAGTTCAAACACTTTTGGACCGAAAAATAATTGTTACATTGTTCTGGGACCACAGGGGACCTTTAAATCCATGGCACCTGGGATCACAGTAACATCAGAGATTTATTGTGAAATGCTGAATAAGTCTCAGAGTTTCATTCAGAACAAAAGGTGTACATCACTGACCAAGGATGACAGCATACATCCCCCACTACAATTCATACAAAGGCTGTACTCGAGTAGTTCTGCTGAGAGATTTTCAGCAACCCCTCATTACAACCTGGACTTGGCACCAGATGATTTCTCTCACCTTATGAAAAAAAAAATAGTGCAATTATATATGTACGTTTTGGATGTAATAACATTTTTTTGTCTATTTTTAACTTTTTTTTTTTATGCAGGCAATCAGAATTAATTTTGGAATAGCCTTTATACATTCCAAAGTTTCAACCATCATTTCAAATCTTTTTTTGTGGCGGTCTCTTGGTGAATAAAATAATATTCTAGCTTATCATCTCATAGATATATTTTCTGTCTTGTCAGTTCATTGTTTTTTGTTTTTTTTTCCACCTTCAGATTTGCTCATGTTTTTGTTGCAGGTGTGTCGATGTACTAGAGCCTGCACTTGTGTGTTCAGCTTCATGAGAAAACACCACCTGATGAAAAATGGAGACTTTGTGTCCATGCTGAAAGACCGTTGGCTGATGATCTGTGATGCAGTTGGCGGGGACTTTGTTGACTTTGAACTGGCACAAAGTATTTAAACATTTTGCACACTTTTTTTTTCTGTATATGTTCTAGTTCCCTGTGTTTAATGTATCACTCAAGTTTTGGTTGGCTCAGTGGTTAGTGCCCCATCTAGAGAGTCAAGGATCCCAGCTTCAAATTCCATAGGTCACTTTGAGCTCTAACCTCATCTCCAGAGTTTAATTGGATATCTTTCTGCAATGCAGTAATATATATATGTACATAATGAAAATTCCCATTAATCAATAAGGAAAAATATGTTTAGAAGGAACAGCTGTTGAAGTGGTACACAAATTTACATACCTCAGCAGCTACATAGGCCAGGATGGTAACACCAGAAAAATTGAGAACATATAAAGTTATAAGTACAGAAACCAAGATAAGATTATTCAGTTCAAATGTAATGTCCACCCTCGTGCATGCGAAAGCTGGAAAACAACTAAAGAAATAGACAACAAATTAGACTCTTGAAAACAAATGCCTAAGGAAAATACTCAGTATAAACTGGAACGAATTCAAGAACAACGCAGAGATAAGGCAGATGACTGAACCACATTTGAACCTGCCTTATGGGTGATCAGAAAAAGATGGACATAAATCCATCACATGATGAGAATAAACAGTCAGAATCCCCAAACAAGCTATCAAGTGGAACACAACAGGGTGAAGAAAAAGAGGTCGACTGTGTGAAACATTGTTAAGAAAGGCCAAATTAGCAGGCATAAAATCCCTTGATGAGTTTGAAAGGTTTGCCAAAAACAGGAAAACTTGGCGAACTACCATGTGAGCCCTATGTGTCTTTCTCTCTCCAAAAAGCACTGAGAGATAATGTAGTTCTCATTTTGAATTAATTCATAGTTCTGTCAGCTCATTCATGTTATTTTTTCTTTGTTTTGTTTCTTTACTTTACTCACCTGCTCTTGTGCTGATGTCTTACCGATGTTATCACTCTCTTATGTCATTTGCCCCCTTCTATCTTTTTTTTTTCTTATGCATATGCACAGTAAAAAAAAAACATAGGCTTGTACTCTTTGGTAGATCTCATAAGCAACCCAGAAAACATGCCTCAGGTAGCAGTGGCCAACCATAGGCTGAAAACCATCCAACAGCAAGAGAGATATGTGTGCTCCCAGGACACCACGCCAGATGAGAGAAAGCACTATGGCCTGTGTGTGACAGCCTACACAAACTTTACAAACCCCCTCAGACGATTCATAAGCATGGTAGTGCAGAGGTTACTTATTGGTAAGGTTAACACCTTGTTTACTTCTTTACAGTATTCATAAAGGTTATTTATTGGAAAGTTTAGAGCTTGTTTCTTTTCTTTATATAGTTTGCAAAGATTTTTTTATTGGTAAGTTTACAGTGTTTGTTTTTCTGTTCATAGTTTTGTGAATATGATTTGTTATTTTAAATGTTAAAAGGAATGATCAGACGTTATATATAATAATTAAAAAATCTCTACAGATAAAATTCATTTGTTTCTATAACCACAGATAAAACATAGTTTCCCATTTTTTTCCTATAGATTTTGTATATTTATGTCTTGTTCTTGTTTTCTTAGGATTTAAACTTTTTATTGTTTCTTATCTTGTTTTGTTAGTATTTGAACATTCTAATAGTTTCTCATCATAATTTAGTGAGAATTTTAAACTCGCTGACATTCGGTCATTCTCCATGTTGTTCAGCCTACATGGAGGGTGCTGCCAGCCCATATGGCCCAGTGGAAATTGAAGATATCTGCGAACAAGCCACAGCTACAGAGAGAGAAGTGAAAAAGTTCAACCAGCCATGTTTGTGATGCATCTTGCCAGTGCAGTGAAAGCTCATCCACTCTCACTGAATGCCTTGGTGGAGGAGGTTGACAAAGAGAGAGCTGTTGTGAGTTTTGAAGGGCTTACAGGCATGTCCCAGGAGCAAAGAACTGTTGCACTGTCACTGTTGACACCAGCCAAGATCACTTCTCAAGGGCAGGTGTCAGACAATGTTCAGCTGGCGTGGGAAGAAAGAGTCTATGAGCATGCAGGTATAGATTCATGACTTTTATTTACCATGCTCTTCCTTCTTATTTTGAAGCATTTTGTAGAGTCACTGATGTTAAATGTTGCAAGAATAGTTTTTTCTTTGCTACCTGTTTATTCCACATCTGCTCTTGCTACCTTCATTCCTACTGTACTTCTAGTTTAGCGCTTTTCATATTCTATTTTTTTTTTTAGATAAGTCGATAATTGAAATTCCTTTGAATGACATATGTAATACAGTAGGGCTCTGTCAAGTGCGGCCAGTTAATTCAAAGACTCCACACTATTAAGTATTCCCTGTATTAACATACCTGTCATGCATTTTTTAAATACAAGCAAGGGAGATAAATGCTTAACAGTAAGTAGCATGATACTGTAAATCATAAAAATAACTTTGATTAACAATAAGTAGCATGATACTGTAAATCATAAAATTAACTTTAAACATTATCACGCACCATGGGCATAACTTTAGTAGTTTTAGGTGCCCCTAAAACGCTTTCACGTATTTTTTTCTTCCATAGTAAGTATGGCACATATGGAAAATTCCTTCTTCCCTAACATTCTCGCAACCTGGAAACTTTCTTTTCTCACTAAATCTAAAATGATAATTTTTTTTACTCTAAAGTAGACACTTTATGGCTTTTCTTTGGCATATCAGAGCTAACACTATCAATATGTATAAACTAGGAAAAAAATAGGAACAGCTTTATTACTTAACAATCACAAAGGTGTGACGTTTTGGCGTTAGCCTTAATCATACAAAAACATGTAGGACAAAGAATTAGAGAGAGGAGATAAAGTATAGATTCACATGAATCCTATGTTTAAAAAAAATAAATAAATAAAATGAACAGAGCACCTAGCTTGAAAGAATATGTAGATTGTCCGACGTTAATTTAGAAATGCATTGAAAAATTATGGAGCATCTCCGACATACATTCAGAAATGTGCCCATTGCTACATTCAAAATGTGCTCATTCGGAAATGCACAGAAGTGCGTATGCTGAAACATAAATAGAGACTTGTGATGTGTAATAAGTGGATCTATCTACATGAAAGCTTAGTGGAGAGGGATTATGATATCTATCTACATGAAAGATTAGTGGAGAGGGATTATGATTATCTATCTACGTGAAAGAATACATTTATGTACTTATGTTGGAGACGCTCCATATTTTTTCAAGGCATTTCTAAATTAACATCGGACAATCTACATATTCTTTCAAGCTAAGTTCTCTATTCATTTTATTTATTTTTTTTTTTTTAATGAGAATGAATGTGACTGAGTGATATGCTGCAAGACTTCATGTAACTAGGAAAATGGGTCCAGATGTAGCATGCATTTAAGAATTTTTATTTTATTTTCCTTTTTTCTGATTACCAGTAGCATATGTCTGAAACCGTGTATGGTGGGATCCTGCTGTATAGTTTTTTTTATATATGAAGTAAAATTATTAGTAACCATGTGCAGCTTTAGCGTTTCATTTTTTTATTCTTGTAGATCTCATTTATGGTTTACTATTTGTGTTCCAAATGTGTCTTTATATTGCATATTGTAACATATGTAATAAGTTCAAGATTTTTCATTCATGTAGTTGTGTATGCATAGTTAAGATTACTTTCATGTGTTTTTTAATATTTGTCTCGATCCATTCTATTTTTCACTAAGTTTGTTTTTTTTAAAGATTCATTTCATGTTTCAATTTTTCATATGAAATATGTAGGCTTTCTTTTTGTTACTCCATTTCACTTTCATCTCATTACCTTATTGGCTACCCAGTATATTCAGAATGACAACTATAAGTAAAAATGTTTATCTATTTAGGGTTTTGTTCTGTTGCATTTTATTGAGCCACAAAACTTTCTCTCATTCTTTAAATTGTCTAATTTGCAGTGCGAGATGCACAGTCTCAGTATGGCTCAGAACTGAAACTTGACTCTGACCGATTTGTCTGCAGTATCTCATCATTGCATTGGCAACGCTTGATCATTGCAGCTAGAGAGAAAGATGAGGCAGCAATGGCAGCATGTGTTCAGGTGATCTTTGAAGTGGAATATGTTTCTGAGTCAGTTTATTTTTGACAGTTACTTTATGTTACTTGAAAGACATTCATTATCTTATATTACTTGAAAGAACAGTCATTATCTTGTTACTTCAAGAGACATTCATTATCATTTGTTCTTGTGATTGCTCATGGACACATTGGAAAGAAGCTAAAACTCCCCAGCTGACTCGCATATTTGGCTTCTTATTCTTTTTCCACTGAATATTTCCTGCGCTTTTTTTTTTTTTATTTATATGTCCCTGGCACTGTCATTTTCCTTCCAGATTCTGATCTGTGGTTTGTCTTTCTTATTTATTAAAAAACAAAAGATTAGAATTGACCTTAAATTCAGGTTTGGTTATCTTTAGATTTGTCTTCTTTGAAGTTCTTTATGCTTCTGAGCTTCATGTATAGAATTTAGATTTGTCTTCCTTGAAGTGATGTTTTATTGTGCTTTCTTAGCCTTCTGTCTTAGTCAAATCTTCAGATTTATCTTCTTTGACCTGATAGTGCTTTTTTAGCTTCGTATATCGATCATATCTTTATGTTTAAATACTTGAGATGGTCAGTTTTCTGGCGTCATGTATTGATCACATCTCTAGATTTGTCTTCTTTGAGGTAAAATTTTATGCTCTCTGTATTGATCGCATCTTTAGATTTGTCTTCCTTGAATAGACATTTTATGGTGCTGTCTGAGCTTCATGTATGGGATATATCTTTAGTTTTGTCTTCCTTGAAGTTATGGTGCTTTCTGAGGTTCATATACAGTATTGTCAGACTGTTACTCTTCTTCTTTAGTTAAATTGTTCAGAACATCATAAGGAGCCATTACTTCATGCCCACATAGATTTCAGTGTTATATAAATAATAATTAGTTGCCCAGTGCTTTTTTTTTTTCTGTGACTTTTCTGGTGGTTTACAAGTTTTCACACATTTTGTGTTCATTCTTTCATGATCTGCAGGAAATCACCCATCACATTGGAGGAGAAATGGAGCTGCTGTCAAAGCATTATCCAGAAGTGTTGAGTGATATCAGCAGGGATGGCCAAGTTAAACACTTTGTTCCATTCTCCTTCACTGTTCACGAAAGCCAGGTGCTCCAAGTTCAGCTGTCAGTACGGCTCACTCGGGGACTCTTGGTTCCCAGCCTCCAGCTTCTGAGCTTGACCCCTTGCCTTGACATATGCCTGGAGCACCGAGCTGATCCATCCAACTGCTTTGCAAATCCTTCACTTGCCAAACAAGCAAAGGTCAGTCTGAATATGTGAAATGATTTTTCTTTTTGCTTCATCAAGCAGTGAAGCAACAATCAATTGGTATATGTTTTATGACTTCAGTGTAGCAGAAATGTAAAATAAGTATATTATGTGGTTATTTTAGAGGTACAAGTGTGTAATGGAATGCATTGGCTGAAAATGACATAATATTAACCCTTGCTAATTTGTATTCTGGGTTAAAGATGAAAGTAATTTGGAAAAAGAATAATTACTTCTCTCTCTTCAAGAAAAAAAAAAAAATAGACGGAACAGAGAGTGACACATAGGAAAACAAAGGATTCATAACCTTTGCTCACTGTAGTGGTATCTGAACACAAACTGCTTAGTTCCTTAGAATAGTTACTACTGATATGTTTACCCTGAATGGCTTCATTGTTCTCATACAAATGTGGTTCAAAAAAGTAATACCATAATTTTTGTCGCAGGTCACATACACAGATGAGATAAAATACGCTTCAGAGTGGCTGTTGCCCATACTTGCTTTGGAGTCTGCTCACAAAGCTGTTGCTGATGGAGACCGAATCATAATTCATAGCATCAGCATCAGCTGGAAAACAGATCGGAATGTCATCGATGGAGACACTGTTGAGGGAAGCTTTACACTATCTGAAGAATTTTGCTCTCGCAGCAGATTTCAGCCAGATCTTGGTGAGATTCCAACTTTAAATGTATTCTTGATGAACAGAATTTTTTTTTACAACCTATGTAGTGTGAAATTATATAGTTTTTCTGCATTTCAACTCAGTTGATAAATTTCAAAAACTATTTAAAAGAGTTGGAAAGGATCAGTCAATGATGAAAGAACTTCTCATGCTGAAGAAAGTGGCTTTAATTCTTGCATTGTGCCCCAATTTCTCCATATGTAAAAATGAGCAGCAGATAAATGTTGTGGAAGTACTCGGAAATGAGAGAATGTCTCTACACCGCAAAATACAAGAATACACTGTGCATACAGCTGTTAGTGCATGAAGGATAAGCAGATGTTCAAGTGAATTTCATTCCCATGTATATGGAACTCTGTCCAAGTCGAGAGTTGGTGAACAAGTAGAGTCTTTCAAGATATTTCAACAAAAATGTTAATTTCACTTGATCATGTGAGGCCAGTTTTATCTACATAGCTCACCACACAAATGCTAATAGGTGAGCTGGAGGTAAATTTCTGCTTACCTTTTTTTTTTTTTTTTAAAAGAAGTGGAGGTGAGGGGAAACAAGATCACACTGGAAGAGAACATGGAAAGAGGTTACACTTGGAGATGGAGACATTTGAAGAGAGACCAGGAGAGTGCTCTGACAGAGATGAGACATTTACAGGTTACATTTGGAGACAGAGACAGGGATTGTAGGGTTATATTAGTACATTTGAAAGAAGATTGCACTGGCAGAGACAGTTGTAGGTTACACCTGGAGATGGAGATAGGGGTAGTAGGGCTGGATTAGTACATTTGATACACTTAGAGATGGAGAGGGGGTTGTAGGGTTGTGTTATTACATTGAATGGAGACTGCACTAATTATAGGTTACACTTAGAGATGGAGAGGGGGTTGTAGGGTTGTGTTATTACATTGAATGGAGACTGCACTAATTATAGGTTACACTTAGAGATGGAGAAGGGGTTGTTCATTCATTCATTCCTTTGCATGTCCCTTGCGGAACTTCGCCTCCCAAACAGCACTCCTGTAGGCCTCTCGGTTGTGAGCAAGATGGCCTGCTGCTGCTGCATCCATTTCCAGATCATCAACGATGTCTTGCAGCCATCTTCGTTTCGGTCTTCCTCTCTTTCTTTTTCCCATTATGTATCCTTCCAATATGGTCTTCTCTAAATTATCATGACGTTTAATGTGGCCAAAATATTTAAGTTTTCTCTCTTTAATCCTCTTTACTAGCCAGCCTTCTTCAATATTAAGCTCTTGCAGTATAGATATATTTGTTCTTTTTTGTGTCCACGATATTTGGAGAACTCTTCTATAGCATTTACATTCAAAGGCATTTATGTGCTTCTCAGCTGTTTTGTTAAGTGTCCAGGTCTCACAGGCATATGTTGCGATGGGAAAGATGCATGCCCTTAAAAATCTTATTTTTGTGGTTCTGTCTGCTCCTCTCCACAGATTCTTTATTTGTTTTACTTTCTGAAGAGCAATAGATGTCCTCCTTTTAATTTCCCTCATTGTATCTCCATTATTAGTTAGTAGTGATCCAAGATATTCAAAACTCTCCACTTCTTCCAGTTTTTCCTCATTGATACATATTTCAGTTGCCTTGTTTGTTTTGTCAGTTGTCATCACTTTAGTTTTCTTTGCATTAAGATAGAGGTTCTGCTCTTCGCTGTTCTTGCGGACTGACATAATTAGTTTTTCCATTCCTTCTTGTGTTGTGAAGGGGTTGTAGGATTGTATTATTACATTTGAATGGGGACTGCACTAATTATAGGTTACACTTAAGAGATGGAGAGGGGGTTGTAGGATTGTATTATTACATTTGAATGGAGACTGCACTGGTAGAGAGAGACAATTAAAGGTTACACTTGGCATTGAAAGAAGTATAATTACATTAGTAGAGAATTGGAACTTGTACTGGATGAAAGGAAGAGGAAAAACAGTTGGCTATAAAAGGTGGAGTAAAGATTACATCTGGAAAAGAATTATACTTGGGGACAGAGAGAGTTCTTGATTATGGGCAACTGAAATGTGGGGCTTGAACTTCAGAAACTAGTCCTTTTATAGCCAAGATTTGCACATAAAAGAACAGAATCTGAATATTGGCATTTTGTGATATTTTAGTGTCATCACTGCTTGATGGACGACCATTGCTGAATGAAGATGCCACCTTCAGTCTGGACTATCTCTGTGTCCGATACAAAAACTTGGTCATCCCCGTGTATCCTCAACCACATGAGAGTATTGCTGCACTAACATGCAATGGCCAGCCAATCACCTGGGTTTGTCATTGTCGTGTGACAGCAGTTTCAAAGTCTGTAGAAGGTTACAAAGTTAAGATCTCAATTGTGAAGTCAAACATGAGGATACCTGATGAATTGCTCATCGGAGGTCACAATGCAGCACTGTACACAGTTGAATGGATAAGAAAGACTTGGGATCACAGGTGAGTGCTTTGGGGAAAATAGTGTCCCTTGTTCTCTTTTTTTTTTTCCATTAATGCAAAAAAAAAAAGAAAAGATTTTTCCAAGAAGTATGTAAGTTTTTTTTCTGTTAATGCTAAAAGAAAAAGACTTGCAGGAAGCATGTAAATCATTGTGACCAAGACTGTTGGAAAAAGTGTGTAAAGCAGGCAGTGCAGTTGTAACTACTACCAAAGTTATGTTAAATATTAAGATCTGCTACAGTGAAAGGAAAGTTAATTATTAAGGTTTGTGACTAAGGGTGCTACAAGAAATAGTAAAAAGGATCTGCTACTGTGGAAACTACAATAGGAAAACTAAGCATTGGGATTTGTGACTAAATATACTGCCAACAAATGAGGATGAGCTACAGTTTTAGATATTTTATTAAATATTAAGATTTGTTGCTAATACTATTTTATATGTAATTGTTTTAAAGCTTTTTTTTAGAAAATGTGATATATTGAATACCAAGCATGATTGTGGTCAAGAAAAAAAGAGTGGCAGCAGTGTTCTATTATGTCTTTTGAAAGCAAATGTTATTGTCTGCCCTCTGTTTTGTAATCCAGGATCATAGATGTGGCTGTGAGAGGACTTCAGCATGCTTCATCATTTGCCAAGGAGATAGTGACTGGGAAAAAACCATTCAACACAAGTATGTTACATGAGTTGTTGTGTTATTTATATACCCTTCCACTGCAAGCATTTCCCCAGAAGTCTGATGTTATTATTGATGTATAGTCCTTATTCTGTTGATGCATTCAGGTTCAGTACAGTTTCGGCATCATAGCAAACGAGAATATCCCATAATTGCTTCATGCCCGTGCCAGTGGCATCTCCTGGAATGCACAAGAACTGTTCAACAGCATGTCCACGCACAATGATGAAAAGTGATCTGTACACAATGAATGCATACTTCTCCGCAAATGTCCTCAGTAGGGAGGCGCTCACAGCTCTAAGCAGCTATGCGGCGCCAAACTTCCAAAGAACAAAGCAGAATGCATCGGTCATGTTTATCAATGACCAGTCACTGGCAGGGAAATCCATGCACCACTGAAAGTCACAGCTTACAGTGATGCCCCGAGCACTTAACTCAGTAGCAACAGCGCCAAACTGGACTCCCAACCCACAACATGACAAAACTGCTGCAAAGCATAGAGAAAAGCAAACAAAAGCACACTCATCCTTTAAAATGTTCATCACTAGTCTGTTCTCTTGAGATTTTCATGTCACCAATGTTCATTCCTCTCTCTTGGAGTTTTAGAAACCAGAATCATATTACATTTTCAGAGGCCTTTGGTTTTCTGCTTCCAGTATTATTATTTGGTTTCTCTTTTGTTTGTTTTTTTTTTTTAAATAACATGAAACACTGCACTTTAATCCTTGTTTTTCTCTTCTCTGCCAGGTATTTCTTAATGCCTATTTTCTGAAGATTTCATTTAATGAAGCCTTATATGAATGTGCGAACAATTTTCAGATAGTTAACAATTTAGCATGCAGGCCTGTCTAACATTCTGCCCTTCATCATACAACTTTCATTCTGCCTTAGACATTCAGCATTAGCTGTTGAACATATTAAACATGAGTTAAATAAATACATCATGTCTTGTCCATACACTCCACTATCTGATACTAACTACATGCAGTAAACTTTTATTACATTCTCACATTCATTATAGTCTGACAAATTTATAGTAAAGCAGTATAAGAAATACAGTAATCAAGCCATAAAGTGACAGTATAATATCTTACATCTTAAATCCTTCCCATGCCGTTAAATGTCACACAGGGCTCGCATAGTTGTTTGCCAAGTTTTCCTGTTCTCAGTGAGTCTTTCAACTTCATCAAGGGATGTTATGCCCACTAAACTGGCTTCTCCTAACAATGTCCTCTTTAGAGTTTCACATGATCGACCTCTTTTTCTTCAGCTTGTTGTGCTCCACTTTTCATAATATACCCACAAATTTTTTATATATGTAAATACATACAGAAACATATATTCACACACACATAAATGCAAACAAGGTATGTTAAAAAAAAGGAGCAAATTTTAGCTATAAAAACATAAGTGCTCAGTTGACATCTTAAGTGCTGTCCCCTTCAAAGTAACTGTCCCTACCAGTGATATATCATTCTCAGTTTATTCCATGGTCGAGTTGCTCCCTGGAATACACTTTCTTTGATGGCAGGCAGTTCTCTTATTGTGTTTTCCTGAATCTCCTCAATGGTTTGGAAACAGCATCCTTTCAAAGAGGTTTTAACTTTGGGAAATAGGAAAAAAGTCTGCTGGGGCCAAGTCTAGAAAAAAGTAAAGTGGATGGGGCACAGTTGATGCCTGAAGTTGTATTAGATAACTGCATGGTACAATATCCAAGCCTGGTTTTCCCACAATTCAGGTCTCTTCCTGTGCACACATTCCTCAAACATGCTAAAATTTCTTGATACAACTGTCTGTTTACATTTCATAGTGGATAATCAGAAAACACAACCAACAACTTGATCTTTGACCAACTCATCCATGCTCTTTTTGGTTGAGGAGACCCTTTCCTCATGCCTCATCTCCTGTTATGATATTCTTTAAAAAAGTTTCCATCACTGTTTGCATTGACAAGCAGTTTTTTATTTAAACATGTTTCTCTTTCTTATCATCAGTCAGCAAATGCAGCATGAATTTGCACAGACACGATGCATCTGAAGTTTATCAGTCAAAATTTGATAGCAAAATTCTGTGCTGATGCTCATTTCATCAGCAACTTCTCAGACACTTAGATGATTTCCACAAATCACAGCACAAACTGTCTTGACATAATCATGGTCTGTTGATGTGGGAGGTCATCCAGGCCTAGGATCTTCACTTACCAATATTGTGCCGTCTTTAAAATGCTTAAGCTCCTTATTGCGCTACATTCGGCTCATAGCAGTCCTCCCCTTATGCTTGGTTAAGCAACTGCCATGTTTCTGTAAAATCTTCAAAATTTCTCATTCTTTCTGTCTCTCACACAAATATACATACACCTGCATACACACACACACACACACTCATACACACATACGTTCTTCAAGTTCCTTCATTGTCACAAATCTGATGAACAGCTTGTGCACATCAGTGGATGTAGCATGATGACTAATGCTCATAGCAGAACAGGGCAAAAGGCAGTTTGTTGTCAAGACCTACTACTAGGTGCACTCATTAGCTGCAACATGTACTCTGTACCGGTAGGTGCACTGTTTAAAAAGTTGACTGTACACCCATTTACAGACATGTATATCCATACACACATATATACACAAACATGTATACACATACTGAACCGTGTGTGTGTATATATATATATGTATATGTGTTTATAATAACTACACACTCATATACATATTCATACATATGCACACATACAAACAGATATTTTAAAAGTTTGAAGTTTTAAGAAGGAAATAAATACAGCAGGCTGTGATATTTTGTTTTGCCAAGTAATTACAGAATTTATGTAAATATTGACTTAATTATAAAGAAAAAAATCAAGAATAGGATTAATTTGTTGTTGTAGATGAAGATTAGCTTTTTTTTTTCCATGTTAGTTGACCCTGTTCCTCAAGATAACACCATCTGGAGAGGGCGTTTATCTGAAGAGCAGGAAACAGTGATTGCTGAAAGCTACAGGCAGCCTGTCACTGCAGTTTTTGGTGGACCAGGAAGTGGGAAAACCCAGGTAGCAGCCAGGCTGGCTCATTTGTTAGCCAGGAGAAATCAGACGGCAGATAACTTCAGACAAACCAGGAGTGATGTGTACACCACTCAGCTTATGATTTGTGCTCCTAGTGAAAAGTCTCTGGATGTCATCACAGGTGAGGTTACATTCAACGTAATTCTTATATTTTCACCGCACTTTTCTTTATGCTGATTTTGTTAAGATTTCATGTTTAGTTAATCAGGACCGCAAAGATGGCAATACTAAAGTGATGGAACAGTTGTCGGGGTTAGCAAACCATAGCCAGCCAAAATCCTGTTCACTTCTATAGTAGTAGGTTCAACCTGGGTAACGGAGAGAGGATCAAGTCCCCATGATGGTGGAGTCTTCTAAGAAGCATTGTACCTTTTACTGTTTTCTAGCTTCAACTCCATGTCTGCAACCCACCTCCCATTTGACATTATATTTGTTCTTCAACACCTTCACTGCATCGACTGTGTAGTTGTTACTGGGAGATAAAATAGGGCAAGATTTCATGGCCAGTAAAACATTTACTTTCATGGTTAGAGTATTTGTAAAGCAGGATATTTTGACAAAGTATGTCCTTCGTTGTACAACCTTTTTGTTTTTTGACAGATCACTTGGTGAAACTGAACAGTACCAGTGTTCGTATAGTGAGGGTCTACAGTGAAGAGATTGAGGAGAGAGACTTTCCAGTGTCCCTCCTACCTAAGCCTAGTAGTGAGGTCAAGCCTCAGGTGACATGCACTGTGATGAAAGAGGTGGCCCTGCACCATCTCATCAGAGGGAAAGAAAATGCAGAGAGCAAAGTACTTGCTTTTGTCACAGTTTTAATTTTTCATAATTATTCCTTTGATGGCACTGAATATTTTTTTTTCATTTGCATCTTTACCTCAGTGATATTGTATTGCATATAATGTATGTATTGATATATTACCACCCTGTTAGGAACAAAAAAACAGCCTTCCACTTTCTGATTATGCAGGATGCCTCAGTAACTCAACAAGGTTTTTTTTTTAAACAGAACTGGCTGTCAGTGTATTATAAAAAATATGGATATTCACTTATAAATCAATCCTTTAAAGACAGAACTGCATCAGAGTTCATGACTGGCAAATGCTAAAAAAAAATTTGACTTGAGGCTGTTGAACAGAAAAATTAATTTATGGAAGTTTTTATAGCACATTTATAAATTTGAGAAGTACTACCATTGTCTGAATTTTATGGTAACTAAAGCAGCCATAATTAGCAGGTGAGGACACGAGCTAATGAAAACACAGAAGTATTTAAGAACCAACAATTCAAGGTTGTTTGTCAGTTCATTCTTGCATAATGTCCAAATATAACAGAACAAAAAAATAAAAACTTTGTTTCATTGAAAATATCTTTTTTACCACTTTTATTTGTGATGGATTTGATTTAATCATCAATTTTTTTGGTATTCTCCAGTCACTCCTTGAACAAGAGATGATGACGATGTACGGCAAACAGATGGCTACAGCAGTTGATGCTTCCATTCGAAAGGCCCAGACTTTGGAAATTAGGAAAGCTCAAATCATTCTGTGCACATGTATTACAAGTTCCAGACCTATATTGAGACAGACAGCCAATATCAAACAGGTGTGTGATATAATTTGTTTTTAGTTTCTAATAAGGAACAGGTAAGGTAAAGCCTTAGTGAATGCCTGCTCATGCATAAGTAGTTAATTTGAGGTTCACTTCTGTCATTCTTCAGCCAAGCTGTCATGCATAAGTAGTTAATTTGAGGTTCACTTCTGTCATTCTTCAGCCAAGCTGTCATGCATAAGTAGTTAATTTGAGGTTCACTTCTGTCATTCTTCAGCCAAGCTGTCATGCATAAGTAGGTAATTTGAGGTTCACTGCTGTCATTCTTCAGCCAAGCTGTCATGCATAAGTAGTTAATTTGAGGTTCACTTCTATCATTCTTCAGCCAAGCTGTCATGCATAAGTAGTTAATTTGAGGTTCACTTCTATCATTCTTCAGCCAAGCTGTCATGCATAAGTAGTTAATTTGAGGTTCACTTCTGTCATTCTTCAGCCAAGCTGTCATGCATAAGTAGTTAATTTGAGGTTCACTTCTATCATTCTTCAGCCAAGCTGTCATGCATAAGTAGTTAATTTGAGGTTCACTTCTATCATTCTTCAGCCAAGCTGTCATGCATAAGTAGTTAATTTGAGGTTCACTTCTGTCATTCTTCAGCCAAGCTGTCATGCATAAGTAGTTAATTTGAGGTTCACTTCTGTCATTCTTCAGCCAAGCTGTCATGCATAAGTAGTTAATTTGAGGTTCACTTCTATCATTCTTCAGCCAAGCTGTCATGCATAAGTAGTTAATTTGAGGTTCACTTCTATCATTCTTCAGCCAAGCTGTCATGCATAAGTAGTTAATTTGAGGTTCACTTCTATCATTCTTCAGCCAAGCTGCACAAAAAAAAAAAAAAAAATATTTGATACTCTTATACTAGTGAAACTGTCATAAAATAAAATATTGTCTGCATGCAACCTGAGACATGCCAGAGAACACTGCACAGTGATTTTCAGTGAATACAGGACAGATATTCATGTAAATGTTAGAACTATATATATGAGACCTCATCAGAGTTCAAAGTTATCAGTCCAACCCACATCCCAAACTCTTGGTGTAATTTTGTCAGATAGAGGTGTATGGTGCAGTTTTACAAAGTGAAGGAGGGAGTGAGTAAGGTGAAAAAAAAACAAATAGAAAGTATGAGAATGTATAAATGAAAAACATACAACATCTGATATTTCAGCGTGAGCCTTATTCGAGGATACATACACAACGAGACAAAAACACGAAGAACTTATCTGAATGTGTCTTCCTTCAAGTAGAAAACAGAAATGTATGTAGTAGAAGGGAGAAGGAAAGACCACGCTGCCCACAACAAAAGATGCCGGATAGAGCCAATCGTGAAGAAGAGGTAGAGAGAGAGGAGGAGAACAAATGGGAGAAAGGGTGGGGGGAGGCAAAAGAAACATGATAGCCGCTAGAGGTGTCGGGGGGGGGGATGCGGAGAGATAATGAATGAAGGACATAAACACCTGCAGGGAGAAAATATGAAACTGGTGAATAGGACAAGACCCTAAAGACACCAATATGTTGGCAGAGAAGAAAATAGGGTGGTGGTAGGGAGGGGTAGCATAGAGAAAGAAAGTAGAGTTTAAAAAAAAAAAAAAAGGGCCAGTGGAAAAATAAAGAAGTTACAGAAAGCTGAAGACATTGTTAATTCCAGCTGGGTGGAGACAGCCAGTCTGGAAAATAAAGTGCTGTTCTAGAGATCGTACATCAGCAGAACAAGAGCGGATCGCACTAACAGAAATGTCCTGTTTACCCCTGTGGTTGCTAAGGCAAAAATGTTTAGCCACAGGTGTCCAGGCCCTCTTAGAAATGTCATTGAGATGCTGGCGAAATCGATCTCCTAACCGTAAGCCAGTCTCCCCTATGTACTTCAAACCACAACGTTTGCACATGATATCATAAATAACATTACGTGAAGTACAGGTGAAACCCTTAACTGATAACGTGGACTTAGGGAAGGAGATCTGGCTAGCCTCGACAACAAACGGACAAGTGTTAATTTCGGCATCTTTTGTTGTGGGCAGTGTGGTCTTTCCTTCTCCCTTCTACTACACACATTTCTGTTTTCTACTTGGAGGAAGACACATTCAGATAAGTTCTTCGTGTTTTTGTCTCGTTGTGTATGTATCCTCGAATAAGGCTCACGCTGAAATATCGGATGTTGTATGTTTTTCATTTATACATTCTCATACTTTCTATTCGTTTTTTTCTCACCTTACTCACTCCCTCCCTCACTTTGTAAAACTGCACCATACACCTCTATCTACCTTATTTATTTAAACCAGTTTTACTGCAGTCGCTATCCCTTTTATCTGTGTAATTTTGTCACTGTAGCTGGAAAGAGCGTTATTTTATAATGTAACATGTCAGTGCACAGGTTTGTAGTGCTAATTTTCTGACAGAACCACGTCAGTGAAATATGGAATTTTCAAATGTGTAATTCTTGGCCATCATGAAGTTCCTGTTCCTGCAGAAGAAATCTCCATGGAAATCCATTAGTGTATGCTGCAAATATTGAATGTCGAGTGTCCATCACACTCACTGTGAAGTAGTAGTATGCTAACTTTCATCATGGTGATTTTGAGACTGAGGATGCAGTAAGATCTGGAAGGCCTTCAACATTGTCAGCTCCAGAAATTTTTTATCATGTTCATTACCTGATTTTGGCAGATTGACAAGATTTCAGCTAAAACGGTTGCTGAGATGCTAGATATCCAGAAAATGTGTTGAAGTTTATAAGTCATGAACAATAACTGTTGCCCAAGTGGGTGCAGAAATGTTTGACAAGAAGCAAAATTGAGTGAATACTTTCAAGTTGATTTTTCAGCATTTTGAACAGTCTAGTGATAACTTCTTGGAACTACTCATCACTATGGATATAACATGGTTACACCATTATGATCCTCAGACTAAACAGTATTCCTTACAGTGACTGCACTCAGAGTCTCATCATCATCATCAGGTGCCGTGCCGACTGGCATTAGCTGTTATGCTTCTCCAGAGTACACGATCCTTCATGCATGCCATCAGCTCATTTGATGATCTCCTCTCACACCATCCCGTCAGACTGTCCAGTATCATTTCTCTTGGTCTTCCTCATGATCTTCTTCCTTCTATTTTTCCTGTTGTTATAATATTTTCAATGCCCCCTCTTCTCATTGCATGTCCTATGAATGTACATTGTCTCTCTTATCTTTTTGACAAGGTTTTTTTGTCTCTCCAGCTCTTCTCATACATTCTTCATTAGTTATTTTTGCTGTCCAGGGGATTCGCAACATTCTTCTAATAAACCACATTTCTGCTGCTTCCAATGATTTTTGTGCAGACTTGCCTATTGTCCATGATTCACTTCCATATAACAAGATAGGTTCAATATAGCATTTTAGGACTCGTTTTCTAACATTCATTGATAAGGATGTGTTAGTTAATATGTTTCTCATTTTCTGAAACGCAGTCTTTGCTTGGCCTATTCTATTCCTAATTTCTGTTCTGCATTTCCCATCTGAAGTTATTACTGCTCCAAGGTATTTGAATTTCTGCACCTGCTTTAGAATAGTTCCATTTAATTTTATACTGCATGTTGGTGGATTCTGTTTCTTAGATATAACCATAGTCTCTGTCTTTTTGATGTTCAAAGTAAGGCCTTTCTGTTCACTTTCTTTGGTGACTTTATCCAAGAGATTTTGCAGGTGTTGTTGGTTCTCAAGCTATCAGTACTGTGTCGTCAGCATACTGAAGGTTGTTAATATTGTATCTTCCAATTTTTATGCCTGGTTCTGTGATGATCGTTCTTAGAATATTCTCGCTGTACAGAGAAAAAAGGTCTGAAGATAGTACACATCCTTGTCGCACCCCTTGTTTTATCGGTTGATATTTTCCAGTTCTATTTTCAACTCGAACTGCTGCCTTTTGCTGCCAGTATAGATGTTTTACAATCCTCAGGTCTTTGCCATCTATATTGATGTCTTCAAGCATTTTAATAATTTCATTATGTTTCACCTTGTCAAATACCTTGGTGTAATCAATGAAGCATAAGTAGAGATCTTTCTGTACTTCTAAAGCTCTTTCTGTTAGTGTTCATAAAGCATAAATGGCATTGTGTGTTCCCTTTCCTTCAACAAATCCAAACTGTTCATCTGCTATTTCTATTTTTATCTTTTTCCTTGTTCTTCTCATAATGATTCTCAGAAGTATTTTCGTTATGTGACATGAGAGGCTGATAATCCGGTGGTCATCACATTCCTTTGCACCTGGTTTCTTTGGTAGTGCTATAAACGTGGATTTAATCAGGTCATTTGGTATATAACCACTGTTGTAAATGTCATTCAGTAACTTGGTTATTATTTTTATTCCTGTCTCCTCTAGTGCCTCTATTTCTTCTATTGTTATATTATCAGGCCCAGTCGCTTTTCCTTTCTTCATGTGTTTGTTGGCATCTATGATTTCATCTTCAAGTATTGGTGGTCCATCACAGTTTTCAGTATCTGGTATTAATTCTGGTCTTTCTCCTCAGAGTCTACATGGCCAAATTAATTCAAGATCGAAAGTTGACAAGAAAGGTCATGACCACTGTTTTTTGGGGGATAAGGAAGGTATTTTGATGATTGACCATCTTCCAAAGGAACAGACATTTAATGCAAAATACTACTTTCTGTGCCAATTAAAGGATGAGCTGAAAGAAAAACAATAAGAGAAGCTGCAGAAGGGTGTTCTTTTTTTGCAGGACAATGTGCCTGCTCACAAGATGTTGGACATTTTGAAGAATTTGTGGTTTTGGTGCATAGATCATCCATCCTTCTCACCTGGTCTTGCTCCATCTGACTATTTCCTGTTTTCCAACCTTAAAAAGTGTTTGAAAGGGAAGAAATTTTCCAGTGATTCAAAGCCAGTAGCAGCACTGATAGGATCAGTGGCCAGATTTCAGATTTTTTTTTTTTTAGAAGGGTTAAAGAAGCTTGAGAAACAATGTGCCAAATGTGTTGAACTTTAGGGTGAATATGTGGAGTTACATGCGAGTTTCATGGCTTCAGATCAGGCAGATAACCTTTCACCACCTCCCCATGTGTATACATAGTCAGTAATCTTCTTAACTAGCAGTTACAGTAAATTACTGATTTAAAAAAGAAAAGAAATAAAAGAGAGAGAGAGAGAGAGAAAAGTCAAGAGTCACTTAAAGTAAATGGTTTATATTATCAAAAAATCAGTGTAAAAAAAAAAAAAATCAGCCAGCAAAATAGGTTGACAGATAATCAGGCTAGTAGGTTGATGAAGCTCAATTTGTATGGAGTAGAATCAGCCAGTTTTGACTTTGTTTCAGCATGTGAGCATTTTGTGAAAGGTAAATCTCACAGCAAATAAGGTAGAAAAGTTTCACATCAACATTTAATTCCCATTGATATTTGTAAAGTGTGTTTAATTTTACTTCCAAAAAAAAAAAAAAGTATAAGATACCGAATATTTTGTTGACAAAACTAGTATTTTAGAAAGTACTTCATGCAAGGTGGAAGCAGTACAAGTGTACTAGTTACAAAAAATCCTAGAGCCATCACTAAACATATACACACAGTAATCAGTGCTCTGGAATATGTACACCCTAACAGAGATTATAAAGAAGCAAAAAGCATTAGATATATTTTTAAAGATATAAGTACTTATCCTCTGTAGCAACACTGCTACAGTTGTTAATGGGGAACCCAATTTGGTGGGTG
Source organism: Achatina immaculata (assembly GCA_009760885.1). Classification (NCBI taxonomy): domain Eukaryota; kingdom Metazoa; phylum Mollusca; class Gastropoda; order Stylommatophora; family Achatinidae; genus Lissachatina; species Lissachatina immaculata. The sequence continues at coordinate 16,612,676 of CM019719.1, forward strand.
GATAGACTTTTTGCCTCACTGTGGTTTGTTATCTGTCACTGTTGTCATTGTTCATACTCCTTGACCTATAAATTTCTGGAAACGTGTTTTGTATTATGAAGGAGACCTGACATTTGAATATTTAAGCTGGTAATAGATGATTGTGTACACTTTTTTTTCACTAGCCTAAATATTTGACCATGTATGTACAAACTATAATAATAAGTTTCCAGGTTATGTAATGGTGTATTCATTGCTAGCAGCTACTTTCACAGATTATAATGGATGATGCTGGATTTATATCGGAGGCAGAGGCCATAGTGCCTCTTGTCATGCACAGAGGAGTGAACCAGCTTGTGCTTATTGGTGACTTGGAGATGCCCCGATCGCAGATAAAGAACCCCCTGGCATCACAGCTTGGCCTCTCTCGACCTCTTCTCCAACGCTTCAGCGAAAGGGCTCAGAGACTTACTATGCAGTATAGATGCGTGAGTTTTGTTGTGGTTGTTTACATGCGTGTTGCATTTAGAGCAGTAGTTTCTTTTTTCTTTTTTTTTTTTATTTTCCCAGAGAATGATATGTGAGATGTCCTGTGAAACTTGTTCTAATTTGCTAATCTATTTATAAAACTGGAAATTTTTATGAATGCTGGCCAAAAAAAGTTTTTATAATAATGGCACAAGAGATAGATTTAGAACAGTTTAAGAGGTCTTGAAAATTATAGGCACTTTGGAGTCTTCCTCCAAAAAATATGCTTTCAGGATAAGGTAAGAAAACTACATACCTGTTGTGATGTATCCTCAGAAAGTCAGATAAATAATCATGACTGATGTTGAAATATTGTTTTGGAAATTACAAGTCAAGATCCTCCTGAGTCTGTTTTCTTGGAGAAAGACTCCTTGCTTTTATGGGAATTTGTAGTTGCAGGGTTAATTCATAACAAAACTCACAACACTTGAACAGTTTTTGTTATCATCCATTAAGGCCACAATCTATTGCAGTTTAATATTATAGATTCCAAACTACAGAAAAAAAAGCCATATAATCGTTATTTTATTTTAAATATTTGTAAAAGCTGTTTAAACTTTAAAATTTAAGTTTTATGACAAGTTTAGCTAGTGAATTGATTCATTATGTTTCAAATGATGGTGATTTTCAAAATAAACATTATTTTATATACATATCCAGCCGCCTCAGCTGTGCAGCTTTCCATCCAGCCAGTTCTATGGTGGTCTTCTGAACACAAACCAGCGTGCTTCTCCACAGTCTCCAGCTAGCACTATACCCTGGCCAGGCGATGCAGGGTTTCCTTCTGTCTTTTGTCATGTGACTGGTAGTGAGTCTGTACCTGACGCATTGCAAGGAAAATGCACAACTGAAAATGACATTGTCAACACTGAGGAGTGCCAGATAGTGGTGAGCAGTCATTTTTTTTTTTTAAAGATCTGTGGAAGATATATTTCATTTCCCAGTGTTTCTGAAACTCATGTCAATCATATTAACATGAAGAATTATTTTTTTTTTATCACTTTAACTCTTCCCGTGCCAGAGGAAGAAACACGGATGTTCAGTTACTTGCCAGAGTAAAAGCGTGGGTCTTGATATGTTGGGGGTATAGTTGTAAAATGGAATGGAAAACAGTATTTACATGTACTTCCGTGTACTTATTATGTTTCAAAGTTTAACTAAATATATGAAAATTTCATAAATGCATGCAGAGTTTTTTAGGAAAAAAGAAGTAATGTGATGTTTTTAGACAATGAATGTGCCCAGCTTACCATCGGCTAGGTCTAGATCTACAGTACTTACCATCTGAGATATCTAGATCTACTTGTCGATCTTGTATTCTGATTCTGTGTTGCATTCTCGCTAAATTAGTGTCTGAATAACCTCCTAACTACTTCTCCAGTTGTCTAATATGTCTAGATCTACTTGGGATACATTCTCTTCCTTTTTCTCGCTTGGCATTGCTCGTATCTAAGGACTCTTTCACCATTTTGAAAAGTGTCACCGGAAACGCAGACGAAATATGTACAATCTAAATGTTACACCAGTTCTTTTATTGAAACAAACCATGATCGAAATTCTGACTGTTGGCACGCATCGGAGAAACCGGAAGGATTGAAAATTCGATCACTGGCACGGAAAGAGTTAATCCAGAGAAAACTTGATATGTGACAGAATTATTACATTTAAATAATTATACATTTAATTTTGTGATTTCTTTCAATTTTCTTCGTATAAGCTATGTGATTGCGAAGCTGTACCTGTTCCCAAAGTCTTTTAGCTATAATGACACATAGGTGTTCAAAAAACATGTTAAGCTTGTGGCTACTTGTTGTCTAACCCAGCAGCTTAAAGTTGAAACTTTCCTATGTCAAATAATCGTAGAGGCTGCCTCACACTTCCATGACATACTAGCAGTGCTTCTCACAGCATACTGGGTGGAAATCATTGCAGACACTACAGCTATCTAATACATTTTTGTCTGTATATTTAGCTTACCACCGCAGGATTGTTGATAATGTTGTACATTCTAACTGTTTTTTCCTCTTTCCTTACTCCAGTCAACTCTGGTTGGTGCTTTGGTTCAAAGACACAAAGTAAATATTAAATCCATTCTGGTGCTGGCCGTGACGGATGCTCAGGCTGCCTTAATCAGAGACACAGTGCCTCAGGGTTTCGCAGTATCCACAGTCATGGATAGCGTAGGTATGTGAAATATGTATGTTCTTGGAGCCAGACTGTCCCAGTGCTTAAGCTACAGGCATGCTGAGCCTAGAACACTGTTAAAGTTCCACCTACTGGCATTTTTTTTCCTGCATGCCAGTCTTTGATCTCCTAGATCAGTGGTTCCCAGTTTTAAAAGTCTGTGGACCCCCTGCTGTTTCTAAATCCAGGCCATGGACCCCCCATACTTTGGGAAAGTTTCATATCTGTAGGGTAGCTATGTGGTTTAAATGCTAAAGAATTTTTACAGAAAATGTGGGTAACATTTAATGAGTAGACCCTATACTGCACTAAAAAAAAAAAAAAACAGTACAAACTTGGTGAGTTTTCAAAATGACAGTAAAAAATAGACAGCAGTTAACATTCCTACTTGTTCTGACAAATGAACAGAATATGAAGCGTGTGACAGCTAACCAACCTAAATATGTTGAGAGAAATCATGCCTCTTTTTATTCCGAACAGTCACTTCCACATTGGTTGTTAAACATTTTGAAAATTTTTGTTAAGAAAGGACCTTGATTTTTTTTTGTCATGGACCCCCATGGTAGGGTCCATGGACCACCAGTTAAGAACCACTGTTCTAGACAATGAGATCAAATGTGTGGCCTCTAAAAACAGATAAATATTTGCTGGCAGGGCATGACACACCAGAGTACACATGGTTGTCTGTGTTAAAGATAGATAAAGATCTGTCTAATGCTCATAAAGCTGTAATTATAGCAGGCAAAAGGTAGTAAAAAAAAAAAACCCCATGCAGAAATACATGTTATCTTGATATACCATAGGTGATTATGTTTATACATTTTATAAGGGCTCTGATATCAGAATTAGTCTGTTTTACCATACACATGGTTTATTCATATTTTATTTCCCTTTTCCTTGATCACATTTGCTCACTTTGTCCAAACTCTTGTTTCTTGTATGCTATTTCTCGTTGCTTTGAAGTTTTTGTTGAACTCTGATGCTTTCCTTTGATTAGTTTGGCTGTTTATCTATTTTCAAGCCTTCCTTCTCTTGCCAGTATAATGTTGAATGTTTCTTTCTTATTTCTAGTTTTCATTGGCTTTTACCTGACATTCATCACTTCCAAAGGAATTCCTAATATTGTTTTTCAGGAACCACAAACATAGAATCAGTAAAGACTTGTATGAATACATTAAAACGTGTTGGACCAGGATGTTTTTCTCTGTCTCTGGTACAGCAAGCTGGTGTCCTTCACACCTGATGCTGTGCAGGTGTTTCATCATGTCCTCCTGGAAGCAGGTTATGCCAGCTAGTTTTTTCAGTCCCTGAATGGAGCTACAAAGCAGAGGATGTGCAGTGCTTCTTTAGCAGACTCCACCACCATGGTCAATCCCTGCCCTGTTATTCAGGCTGTGGTACTGGGGGTACCAGTGGAGAGGTGGGACTAGGTCTTGGTTGGCTATAGTTCACCAGTACTGACACTGGGGCTATAGCTGCAGATGTTGAATACAGGACATTTGCATGGCAATAGTCTCTGGTTAAACAGCAGCTACGCAGCTTTTTTTTAAGAGTAATTTTTTTTCCTATGTAATCATGAAATTCTCAGACAGTCATTTGCATGTCCTTTGCAGAACTTTGCCTCCCTAACAGCACTCCTGTAGGCCTCTTGGTTGTAAGCAAGATGCCCTGCTACTGATGCATCCATTCACAGATTATCAACGATATCTTGCAGCCTTGGTCTTCCTCTTTCTTTTCCCCCATTTTTGAACCCTTCCAAAACTGTCTTGTGTAAATTCTCATGATGTTATGTCCAGAATATTTAAGTTTTCTCTGTTTAATCTTCTTTACATTAATGAAGATTAAACAGAATTATCAGTCATAAGCAGCAAAACAGCCATACAATATATCATGTCATCACATTCTTGTTTGCGAACGAAGAAGAAGATCACATTCTTGTTATATGCTTTAGATCTTCACCCAGTGAAAGTTTGTACCAGAATGTTGTTTTTTTTTTTTATTTGTTCCTTTGTATGAAGTCTGACCATATATTTGATTTTTTAACATTCTTAAAGATGTAGTACCATGTGTTTTTGTCAGAGAATGACGTTTTAAAACTCACATTCTAATAGGTCGAGAATCTGAATATGTGGTCCTGTCCACTGTTCGTTCCTTGCATGCATCAGACTTACAGCTACCTCCAAGCTCTGAGTGGACCAAAGCTCATCTTGGCCAGCTAGCCAATCCTCAAATGATGAACTTGGCTATTACAAGAGCTAAGACTGCCCTGTTTGTTGTTGGTAAGTAGGAATTTGAAAACTGATGTAAAACTGCTTTAAAGAAAGATATGGCGTGTTTAATAGTCAAACCGACCGACATTTATGCATTTCAGCCTTATTCTATCAGATTTAGTCCTATTCTTACATTTCCCTTCTCTTCCCCAGAAATGAGAGAAAGAGAAATGACAAAACCACCTACAACTCGAATTTCCAAGTCCCAAGTAACTCTCCTGACACTTCCCCGTGCTTAAAAGCACCCCTGAGGTCCCACCACACAACACTACACTCTGCCACCCCAAAGTGCAAAAGTCTTGTTTCCAAGTTTACAGCAACATTCCATATCATACCTATATATATATAGTACAACTGATAGGTGGGCTAGCAAACGGAGAACTCTTCCCATGTTCTCACACTGGGATATACTGCTGCTTTAACTATGCCAATCTTGCAAATGTCACTGTGGCTGTGCTAACATTCTATATGTCGATAATAGGTATCTACCATTACTCACTTCAGTTGCATTCACATATCTTCAGCAGCATTTCCTTATCGTAACCTGATACTTTACTGCTTAAAAGTCGGTTCACAAGAGAATTCATCCTGTGCTCTCACTTTCGCATATACTATTGCTTTAACTATGCCAAACTTGCATTTTGCGGCTGTCAACACAAAAGGCAGTCACCATGTTTCCGAAAATCCAAATTTTTATATATAAAGCATGTATGTATATATAAAGCATATATACTGTTAAAAAAAAAGAAACACAACACTACTGTAGTCATATTGGACACAAAATTTCAAACTTGTATCAAAATTTTATTTTACGGAATTAATGTTTCAATCTTGGCATGAAGAAACTTTAAGACTTTAACAAAGAAATGATGTTCATTAAATTTGGCTTGGACTTTCATTCGTTGCGACTGAGGACTCAGTTTTCATTAAGGTGTATGGCCTCCTCTGGCCTGTATCAGAGAACAACATCCTGACATGGATCCGATTAGCCATTGGATTTGTTGTTGTGGGATGGCTGCCCACTCTTCCTGCAGTGTGAGAGACAACTGTCGGATATTGGTTGCCGCCACGTCTCGCTGTCGGACTCGTCTGTTGAGTTCATCCCATAAGTGTTCTATTAGGTTCATGTCTGATGACATGAATGGCCACGGAATGGTCTGGATGTTGTTGTCAGCGAGGAACTAGGTAGTGAGTTGTGCCACATGAGGTTGAGCATTATCCTGATGAAAAATCGACCCTGGCACAACCAGAAGTGGAAGGACGTGAAGATGAAGAATTTCAACGACGTATCATTGGGCATTCAGGCGTCCTTCATTTTGCACCAGGTCACTTCTTCTCATGAAGTTGATCGTCCCCAACACCAGTACGCCTCCACCACCATGTGGAGGAGCCTCATCCACGCAGCTAAGGGCGTAACGCTCATGGACTCTATGGTAAACTCTTCTCCGTCTGTCGTGTTGCTGGAGCAGAAAGAGTGATTCATCACAAAACCAAACCCTTCTCCATTCATTTGCAACGGTCCATTGGTTCGCCCACTGCAGTCAGTTCTGGCAATGACGGTCCATAAGAACAGGACCTCTACATGGTCTTCTAGCCCAAAGACTAGCGTCGTGCAGCCAGTTCCTAACCGTTTGATCTGAAATTTAATGAGCTGCTGTCATTGACTGGACTGTTGAGGACGCAAATGCAAGTCGATTCCTGAGATGATGCAGCCATAAGAAGCGGTCTTTGACAGGAGTTGTGACCATGGGTCTTCCACTGCATCTAAGCCAGTTTCTTGAAATCGTCTCCAATGGCAACTAATGGTGCATCTAACCACATTAAATTGTCTTAATCTTTCATCCTCTGATATTTTTTTTTTAATCTGCCATATGGTTAAATGTAACACCCTGAACGGCATGTGCATTCTGTATTATTTTGTGAACTACATGTAACTTGAGACCTCTTGTACTTCTTTCACTGGCAGGTAAAGTTTTTAAATTATTAAATGATGTGTTCTTTCATTTATTGGGTTGAATACACCCTTCAGACAATGTTTGTTTGAAATTAGCCGCTTATTATACAAATTCTTTTACAGGAAATAAAAATCTGCTGGCAACCTGTGAGCCGTGGCTTTCTTTCTTAAGGACATACAGAACAAGACACAGTGTCCAAGCAGATGCTCGAGACTTCATACAGTCCCTGCTGTTGATGACTCCCTGAATATAGCCTCTTTTAGTCAGGCATTTTTTTTTCCCCTCAGAATGACGTAGATCATTCTTCTATGCGTTATGAAATCAGTTCTACCTTGATGTATTTAATATTTTGTAAAAAAGATATTTTATGAACCACTTGACTTTATTTTTCCTCATTTGTGATTGTTATGTGTACACTGTACAGAAAATTCTCATGTATTTGATTATTATTTATAAAGGTGTGCATTAACACCAGAATTATAATGCACTTTTTCTGTATTGCAGAATGTATCTTTGATTCATAAAAGTAATTGATTGAAATATTGAGAGTTAAATATTTCAGAACTTTTTTTAAAATCATTATAAAAAAAAAAAAGATAACAACATGCTTAAATTCTAATCTTTCTGAACTTTGTATTTGTTCATTTCAGATGAAGTTTGTATTCATTATTGTTCATAATGCATCATCTTTTCTCATTACATATTTGTGATATATTTAGCTGTAAATTCATCATCTGTCTCCTCTTTTATTATTCACAAGATCCTTTTTTTTAAATTTTCTGGCAATAATATTTTTTAATTGTTTTAGATAACTGTATACATCATGTGATGGAATCTTGCTATGTAAAAATTAAGTTGGTTTTGTGTTTGTTCATCATTTGATGGGCTGTAGCCACAAGTAGGTCTCACACTGAGAGAATGGGAGAGTTTGGTAGACAGTAACATTGTACTGTCCTACCTTAATTCTACAGTGTGGTTTAGTGAGCAAAGTTAATAAAAAATATATGTCATGAGGTTTTTTGTAGTCTGATCTTGTTTTCAATGACTGGTAAAATGAATTCAAGTAAAAATCATATTTCTGTTTCTTCCTTCAGTTTTCTGACAAGTTTGTGTGTGCATGTTTTGTCAAGTCTTGTAGTATGGATGAGATGAGGAGAGCCTTTGTTATGTTAGGAAACTCAAGGCAAAATATATTTTGAATGCATCTTGCTCAAATAATCATTTCAAAACTGTTCATTTGTTGATTGTTTGTTTATTATTTCACTATAGTTGTGCTACAGAATATAAAAGTCATGTTTTATGTTAGTAAATGGAAGGTTGCAGTTTTATTTCAGCAGGGAGAGAATAAGAAATTAATTGATGGAGATGTAATGAAGGGTGTCATGATTTTCTGTATCAGAATAGTCATGGATGTACGAGTATTTTTCTTATCCATTTTAAATTTGGAATGAAAAAAAAAGTTTTGAGAAAGTTTGATATAAGAATTGCTTCCTGCCATAGAATGGATAAATCCAGCTTCATGTGAGGAATCATTACACAGGCTCATTGAAACTAGAATTTAAGGGAAAATAAAGAAAGAATTGGTCAGTCACCAATGATAGTGCCTGTCTTCCCACAGAACTTAACTTGGCAGCAAAGGTAGGCAAGAAACTAAGATGCAGAGTGCTTTTACTGCTAGATGTCTGAGATAAAAATGTGCACAGCTTATTCTTGACATGATAAAGAAGGGCCAGCTTTATCTGCCACATGGAGTAAAGAGTATAAATTTGCTTCCACAGATACTCGAGAAGTTTGAAGGAATTTCTCATTACTTTTTTAATGGTGACTAATTTCTTCCTTTTAAAGAAATGTAGAGCACTTAAATTTCTTTTATTTTCTTGAAAATGTGACATTATTTGGTTTTATCTGCATTTACCACTGATACATGTATTACATGAGACATTTGGTAAATCAGTGCTTATATGTAAATCTGTCTGTTGGATGTAAAACTGAAACTTTTATCTTCTTCTTTTTTTTAGTTTGTTTTTTTTTAAAGAGATTTTTGTTTTCTGTATTTAATGGAAGTTTCATTTTTTTCATAATTTTTTTTTTTTTTAGTTATGAAACTCTGTGCTTCCTTTGAGTAAAGATGATTTGCATATGAATAAAATAAAATTCATCAAAGAGTTGTTTTTCTTTTTATTGAGGTTTTTTCCCCTTAACTAATGAGTTTTTTTCCTAAATAATGTTTGTATGTATTTAATGAGCGTTGTATTTCAAAATAATAGTCACATCCAGGCCTCACAGTTACACCTGGTAAGTAGAGTTTGTTTATTTCATTGCTGCTCGTTGATCATCTTTCATACATCCATTATTTTCACAGATCTAATTGGCCATCCAACTCTGCACAGTTTATGCTCTTCCTGTCCACTTTATATCCATCCAGTGCTAGAACATTCCATCTGTATGTTTATAACAGCTGTAGCTTTATCATTTGACAAATGAAATGTTTTTAACTGAATATTAAATGAGTATGTGAAACATGTGAGAACTGGTGAACTTCAAATACAAGTGTGCTATTTCAATGTCGATCTTATACGAGGGACATTCAGAAGGTAATGCACCACATCATTTTTTGGTGAAATTTTGCACACTTTAAATATGGCATGTGCAGTTGTGTGAACCAGATTGCACCATAACCGGCCAAAGAATATGGCTGCCCTAACCATTGAAATGGAACATGTTAGCAACTTGCGGTATAAGCAGCGAATTGTGATAGAATTTCTTGTTGCAGAACATTCACAAGCATCTATGTGATGTGTATGGAAGTTTTGCAGTGACAGGAGTATGAGTTGCTGGGTTCAGAGAATCAAAGAATCAGTAAGTGGAGATATGGAGTTGCATGATCGGCCATGCTGTGTACGTCCTGTCACAGTCACCAAGGCAGGAATGTTGAAATGTGCTGAGGGTATTATTCTTACTGATAGGCATATCACTACTCAACAATTGGCCTTAAAGCTGTCAGTCAGCAATGGTAGTGCAAATGCAGTTATAAAAGCTCTTGGATTTTCTAAGGTTTGCGCAAGATGGATTCCTCGAAGTCTCACAAATGAACATTGATTGCAAAGGAAAGCAATTTCTTCTGAATTGAAGCATTTCAGTGCTGTGGGAGAGAACTTTTTGGGTAAGATCGTAACAGGTGACGAAACGTGGGCACATCATTTTGAACCTGAGACAAAAAGACAGTCAATGGAGTGGCATCATCCGCAATCACCATGAAGAAAGAAATTCAAGACAACTTAAGCTAGAAAGGTCATAATCACTGTCTTTTGAACATTGAAGGTGTGATTCTTGTGGATGCTATGCCAAGAGGAGAGACAATCAATTCGCAAGCTTACGTTAAGACACTGAAAAAACTCGATCATTGTTTTCGCAGAGTTCGGACACACTAGAATCCAGCAGATCTGCTTCTCCTTCATGACAATGCACGCCCTCACACAATTTTGGCAACACGGTAAGCGATCACCAAATTGGGTTGGACTGTACTACCACATCCACCCTATAGTCCTGATTTGGTACCCACTGATTTCCATCTGTTTGGTCTACTTAAAGATGCAATTCGAGGGGTAAGATTTGAAGATGACAAAGGAGTGATTCATGCAGCGAAGAAATGGTTACATAATCAAGTGAAAATCTGGTACGGGCTAGAAATACATGCACTTGTTTCACGCTGATGTAAAGCTGTACAAATTGATGGGGATTATGTTGAATAATACCAATGTTTACATAACATCATGTATATTGTGTATAAATATGCTTTTTGAACAAACAGCTCCTGAGAAAAACGATGTGATGCATTACTTTCCGAATGCCCCTTGTATAATCCAGGAATTTACACAAACTCCTTTTAAAGTGATTATTTTTTGCAAAATATTTGAAGAATTTTTTGTTTTGTTTTTTTGTTTTGTTCTTTTTCCATTATATTTTACAAAATGGATGAGTTTATTTCCATTTGATTGTGTGTTTTGCAGAATGTTATATGTGCATTATATATTTCCATCACACTTTCCAGTACAGAAAGAACTGATAGCAAACATTTCTGAGTTTTGACCTTTGTGTTGCTGTGTATAGTCTTTAATTCCCAGCAATGTACACATTAGGGCATGGATTTCACACCAAGCAGGTAGATTCACAATTATAATGTCTAATACCATAAGTTTGTCCGACTGTAGCTACCAGTATGCTCAGAGTGAAAATAGGAAAGTGATTGATAATTTGCTTAGGCAGATTGTTTCATTTCATTGCCTAGACTAAAGCTCAGAAAGGGGTATAAGTTTTAGTGAGAAAATGTTCCCAAAAAAAAAAAAAATGCTGAAATGTAAGCTATCACTCACACTTTTTTTTTTTTTTTTTGAGATTGAGAATGTTGTTGTTCTGAAGTAATGGGCACCTTAACTAATTTGAGTAAATACCACATTTTCCTTTCTTCTCATGTTATTTTGCATGACTGGTTTCAATTCATAATTAATGTAATAACAACAGTGATGTAAAATATGTAACAGTAAATTAAGTACAGTATAAAAACTATGGGGGAGGGTGGAAGTTTGCAAAACATAACATTTGTTTTGTCTACGTTTACTTGGTCTACAAAAGATTGTTGACAGCAAAAGGATTTGGTAGAAGTACATATTGTGTTAAGCAGCAAACTCCCCCTTCTTAAATTTCCTCATTGTGAAGTGTCAGGTAATGGGCACAAATCCTCCATACATACATACCCTGGTTCATCCATCTCACTTCATTGTCCCATTTCTCTGGGTTTTCCTATCTGTTTAATTTGAGTTTGTATTGAATTATCATAAAATACAAGGTATGTCCCAAACATAAGTGTATTGATTTTATTTTACATATATGTAAAGCTCAAAATGCAATTACAAGTTATTGCCTTCAAAATACAACCCTTGAGAAGTTACACAGTAGTTCCAACATTTATTTTTACATTGATCATGACAGTACTGAAGGTCATTTTTTTTTCCTAAGTTCATCGGTTACAATTTTTGTGAATGTTTTCCACAGTCCCGAAGTGATGACCCTTCAACTTAGATTTCAGCTTGGGGAAGAGGTAGAAATCGCACACAGCGAGATCTGGGCTGTAGAGAGCTTGTGGAATTGTGTGGATGTCTTTCTTCACCAAAAACTCTTGAATTGAAAGTGCAGGCGTGTTATCGTGGTGCAGTATCCCTTCAGACTCGCTGGACCTGTTTTCAAAGTCATTGCAACACATTTTTATAGGAGGCTTGGTTAACTGTCTGTCATGGAGCTACAAATTCTTTGTGCACAATTCCATGGCTGTCACACACAAAAAAAAAAGAAAAAAAAAAGATGATAATTGTTTTTATCCTGGATCTGCTGATGCATGCTGTCTTTGGACGGGGAGAATTTTTCATTTGCTGTTCCTCACTTTACCATTTGGTCTCAGGATCATACTTGAACAATCATCATTTGTCTCCTAGAATTTGGCTCAGTTTTAAGTCTTGCCAGCAAATCCTGACAAATTTCCAACTGATTCTCTTTTTCTTCCACAGACAATTGTTTAGGCACCAGTTTTGCACAGATTTTTGACATGTGGAAAATGTTTGTTAAAATTCTGTGAACTGCATTTTTATCCAAGCCCGTTTCTTCTGAAGTTCTCCCGATACTCAACTGGCAGTCTTGCCGTTACAACTTGTACAACTATCACATTGTGATCATCTCTTGACGAGACTGACCTACCGGAACAAGGTTCATCTTCAACATTTTCTCGACCCTCTTTGAAAGCTTTGTGCCACCTGAATACCATGTTTCTCCATAGAGTGGCATCTCCATAAGCTTTAGTTAAATTTCCGATGTCTCAGTGGCAGATTTCTTGAGTTTCACACAAAATCTGATAGTGTACCACTGTTTGATATTTCACTTCTTTGCAAATGTAAGAAGCTATTAAACACTACCTTATACAAACAACAGTATTGCAGTGATGACTTGACCGATCCAGTTGAAGCTAATCTGGGCATGCAGCTAGGATCTCAACTGACATGATGATGTCCACTAATGACATTTTACATTGCATATTCATACATAGAAAAATCCGTACACTTACTTTTGGGATGCACTTTATATTGGTACCACTGGTTGGTGTAATTGATTAATAAGAAAACAGAAATAGTTCCATAAAGAAAATGTAAGATGAACGCAGTAACAAATTTGATGACTTGTGCAGATCTTTGATTTGTTTCCCCAAGAACAATATGGTGAATCTGTGTTCTTTTCAGACACTCTTTGTTGCAGAAACAAAGTAATTTATTGTTTGCTTGCAGGAGTATATTTAGAAAACTTAAATAGCTTCATTGATGCACATTGTGATGATTTTGATTATCTGGATATGTTAAATAATTCTTTATAATCAAGATGTGCTTTCAAGTTTTAGACTTTTAGTTTTTTTTTTTCCCCTTCATCTGTTCTGAAATCATTTTAGTTTCACAAATAAAATCATGTTTTGTGTTATTTCATGTATTATGTGTTTTGTGTTTAGCTCTCTGGGCTTTAACTTCTGAACCAAGTAGTGTTATATGAGGGATGATTGATAAGTTCTCAGCATAAGGTACAACGGATTATTTGTGGACAGATTTTTTGGGTTATTTCTCAACATAGTCCCCTTGCAAGTTTATGCACTTAGTCCAGCGATCCTGGAGCATACTGATCCCTTCTTTGTAAAAGTCAGCATCTTGTGCCAGTAGAAAATGGTCTGTTTGTTGTTCATCTTTCGTCTTTGATGATGACCACAGATTCATCACCTTATACGAGCTCTAAAAGTTTTGCCACACACGAAACATATGTCCAGATTCAGTTGTGGTTGCTTGTGCTGCCTTGACAGCATGAATGACGTCATCATCTGAAGCAAATTTACAACCATTGAGCTCCTTCTTGAGTTTGATAAACAAGTAATAATCTGAAGGGGCCAAATCTGGGGAATAAGGAGGATGTTCAAGAAGCTGGAAGCTGCATTCATGAATGGCAGCCATTGCCACCACCAACTTGTAAACTGGAGCATTGTCTTGCTTAAAGATGATTTCTTTCCTCAGTTTCCCTCAACGCTTTTCATTCAATCTGACCCACAGTTGCTTTACAAGATTAGTGTAGTAGGCCCCGGTGACCGTAATAGGCCCTTTTGAAGATAGTCTACCAATAGCACATCCCCAATAGCACACCTTTTGAATCCCAAAAGATGGAAGCCATCACTTCGCCTGCAGACAGAACCACTCTTGCTTTCTTTGGAGGTGGGGATCCCTGATATTTCTACTGCTTTGACTTTTCTTTGGTTTCTGGTTGAAAATGATGAACCCAAGTCTCATCCATAGTCACAAATTGCTGAAGAAACTTTTCAGGATCTGCAGAAAAATGTCCAAGATTATCTCTTGACATGTTGAGATGCTGTCGTTTGTGATCAGCTCCACGAAGTTTCGGGGCCCATCAAGCAGAGACCTTTGTCATTTTAAGATCATTGTGAATAATATCATGAACACGTTACTGGGAGATGCCAAGCTCAGTAGCAATGTACCGCTCAGTTAGTCGTCGATCCTCCATCATCATGTCGTGGATTCTGCCGGTGGTTTCATCGGTGGTTACCGTTCTTGATCTTCCTTGACAGGGATTATCTTCCAGACTCTCCCTTCCATGTTTAAACTGAGCTGCCAATTTCTTCACTGTACTGTAAGAAGGGCACTCTCCCCTAGTCTCTCTACCATATCCTCATGGATCCTCTTCGATGATAAGCCCTTGATGCAGAGGTAGCGAATGACTGCTCTATGAGAAATTTTATCCATTTTCTCAATTTCTCCCACCCCTTTATCTTTTTTCAGTAGCCTGTTACCAAAAAAAAAAAGGTTAGCTGCAGTTAATTTCTTGAAACTTGGTGTTTAATCTTACATTAGCCTGATCTACAAATGCACCTAATATCAACTGTGTGTTTCAAGTATTTGTACCTTATGCCGAGAACTTATCAATCAACCCTCGTATTTGATCCTTTGTCAAGTCTTAATGTTAGAGGGTAGATACAATGTGACAGGTCATAGCTGACTGCTGGTGTCAGGGTTGGCGAGCAACAGCCAACCAAGACTCCGTCCCACCTCTCCATTACTGCTCCCAGTAACATACTCAGCGTAACTAACGAGGCAGGGATCACTAGTCCCTGTGTGGTAGAATTTGTTAAAGAAACTTTTCCTCGCCTTTTACCTTCGCTCCTGTCATTAAAACTAGCTGCCATAATCCAGTCCCCATCCGATACCATGCTTGTGCTTCAACATCAAGTGACCGCTTTAGCTCTAGCGAGCAGCCTGCTCCCAGACAGAATAAGCCTGTGCTAGAGTGACATACAGATACCAGGCCTCTTGTTACACCTCTCCTTTCTTGCTCCTAATATCAGGTTGTCTGGCTAACGGGTATAAAGTTCGCATTTAACCCCATGTTGGTGAAGTTGGGGGGGGGGGGGCAATCCTGGGCCTTTAAGCTAGCTCTTGTAAACCGCTCTTAAGTTGAGTACCACGATATTTTGCAACATCTTCGTATAGCTGGCCATTAAGACCATCCTGCTGCCAGTCCCAGGAAGATAAAACAACAGCTCTTCTCTCTCTATTTCTCTCATTCTCCATTATAATCTGACCGATGACGTTACTTGTACTTTTCATTCGCTGGTCAAATCTTGCTTAACAATTCACTTAGAACGGAGAGGGAGACAATTAGAGAAGAAAATGTTCAGAAACCTTGTAAGATGGCCAACAAGTAGCAACTTCGCGTGAAATGTATGATCAAATGGAGTGTTTGTATCTGAAGTCTGCTTGGTTGAAAGTCGTCAAAATGTTCTGCCGCCAGAGGAGACAACATTCAAAAACTTATTTATGATAATAACTTAGATCGCGAGCATTTGTTCTCAACGTAGCCAACGCCTCCAGTTCCTGTATATTATTGTTCACGTGGCTTGAACTCGCGGAACGCTGCTCTCTTGATAGCCAATTAGAAAATGTCCGACCAGGGTGATTCAGTGACTCTGGTGTTCAGAGCGTCAGTGATAACCCAGGGCCTATCTTCTCTCCTGTTGCTCTTTTCTTCGTTTCCTCTTTGTTAGTATCTAAAGAGCTCAATGTCAGTTCAGGCCAGCCGATAAACAGACACCGTGATACATGCAAATGTGTTTAAATCATTTTTTTGTTTTGGTTCTACCGACGAGGGGCTACTCGTGAACAAACAAACGTTTCTTTTCCCTCTCTTTATCCATGACGTCCGCTTAGCTTCTGTCAGTGTTCGTTGACCCTGTGTCTTCCGTATTTCCTAGTACAGTATTAGCAATTCCATTTTCAAAGGACACTTTTTTCAGCAGTTTATAGTTAATATACGATTCGGTTAGCTTTCTTATTTCGTTTCCAAATAACACTTTTGAAAAAAGCGTATATTTTTAAAACTGCTCACTTAATTTCGATGTACTGAGCGCATGTTAATCCCATCAAGTGGTAAAGGCATGAATAGTACTCACTTCCCATTTGTCACCAAAAACTGCTCACACCGTGAATTGCGTGTTTTTCCCATTTCTGACCTATAAATACGTTTGAAACGTAAATTTTATCATTCTTTGTAAAGAGTAGGTCATCGAGCTAAATTCGCCATCTTTAGATCGGATTAAGTGTTTTTCATCACGCCGTGTCTCTTAGAAATGAATCAGATTATCCGGTTCTTATTTGTCCGGACAAAAACTGAAACTGCTGCGCGAATGTTTAGTGTCTGTCGATTGTAACGTTTTCGGCTAACAGGCGTCACTAGAGACTGCCCAAGGTCAGGAAGACCAAGGGTGACCACGCAAAGGCAGGACGGATTTATTCAGACTGTTCATTTACGGAACTGTTTCCAGCCCGTTCAAAGGACAACTGACACTATAAATGCATTACCGAATAACAGACACGTTTCGCTGAACAGTGTTTTACGCTGTCTTGGGGGAGTAAACACACGTCCACGCCAGCATGTTCGACGCTTTCCACTTCAACCATGCACAGCCAGAACTTCAGTAGGCAAATGTGCACATTAGATAACTGTGGAGGTAGTGGCAGTGTGTCATGTTCTCAGATTGAGTCCAGACTCGTGATGGTATGATCAGGGTGTGCAGAAGTCCATATGAACTGTATGTTCATAACATTTAAACTTTGGTGGCAGCAAAAGCTTGACGTGAGGAGAGGGGGAATAACAGAAAATTTTAGAACACAGCTGGTACCACTTCGGGGGAACATCACTACACAGTGGAACATACAAAATGTCGCATATCGTGCCATTTTTTTCTGGACAAGGCTTTTACTTTTGTGCACAACAATGCAGCCTCTCATCGAGCAAGAGTAGCCACAGCATGTCTCCATCAGAAATACGATGGTGTTTTGTGTCCATGGCCAGCAGTGTCACCTGACCGTAATCCTGTCAAATGTCTGTGGGACATCCTAGACCGCAGTATCCAGAACGGCCCAAATCCACCTCAATATCTTACACAGCTTGAAAGTGAACTCACACATACTTGGAATAATCTTCCTCAAACTGCAAGTCTACATTTAATCCATTCAAAGAGGCGCCACTGTACGGCTGTAAGTGCCGCAAGAGGAGGACGCACTCGTTATTATGGAGTTTTTAACTTTTCATTTCCACCCCTCCCCACCAATGTGGGTTTCGCCTCGCTTGTGTTTGAAATTCAATTTCGTTGAATTATCCTTCCTCACTGCCTATTAACACACTGATCATTGCAGTTTATCATAACACACACATACAAAAGCTACAAGTTGTGTGGGTTAGTCTCATTAGATCACAGGTTACCACCCAGTGTGTCCTCCTCTAAAGTGTGGAGGAATGTTGTGAGCACAAATTCTACTTCGTGAATCGGAAGAGCTACTAGGATTAAAGTTGTGCGCTAATCAATTATACATTTCGCCGTTATACGAGGGTCATACCGAAAGTCGTGAGCAATTTTTTTTTAATCAGAATTTATAGATAGAGAAAATATAAATGTATCACCTTAATGTGCATCCTTTTCTTCACTTTTCAACTTAATCTCCATTTCTCTATACACATTTTTCCAACCGTTCTGCAAGTTTGAAAATACCCTCCCGGTAGAATTCCGTTCCAGCTGACCGAAGGCACAGACGCACTGCTTTCTGGTCGTTCTCTCATGTGTCCTAGTGATGGCCTCGCATTTGTTCTTTCACTAAACTAAAAAGATAGTAATCCATGGGTGCCAAGTTGGGGCTATAGGCAGGGTTTGGTAGAATTTCCCAGCCTATTTTCTGAATTTCTTCAGTTGTCCCGCCAGCAGAGTTTATCTCACAGCTTTGTGATTTTCATTCAACAAACGTGGGACCCAGGGGCACAAACTTTTCTATAGCCTAGGATTTCAATCATTTCATGTACGGCATTGTGTCCTATTCCAATATTTACAGCGATTTCATATACTGTGACTCGTCTGTCTTGTTTAATGATGTTGTCAACCCTTTCCACGTTGCTTTCAGGTGACCGCTGCGAGGAATATCTTGGATGCTCGTGTTTCCATCTTTGAAATGTTTCACCCACCTCCTAACACTGCTAGCACCAGTACACACATCTCCATAAGCAAGTTGAAGTCTTTGGTGAAATTCGGCAGTGGGGATTTCAACTTTAACGAGAAACTCGGTAACAGCACGTTGGCGAAACGAAACTTCAGCACCCACCATTTTGTTTCTGCTCTGCGTGGTCACGTGACACATGATGGTGAGGTCATTTGACCTCTATATGAAGTGCAAATGGTGCAGGTTATGGTGATACATTTATATTTTCTCAATCTATACATTTTGATTTTTTAAATAAATTTTGCTCACGACTTTTGGTATGACCCTCGTACTCTGCGCCGAATCAAAAACTTATGCCTGTGGTCCATGAAGCACTAGTAGATCTTCTTCTTCTTCTTCGTTCGCATTGTCTGTCTATATCTCCAGTCCTGTTTCTTGATAAATTTCACTGTTTTTTGTAACTCATGTATGGAACCGTAGAGCTTATCTTCTTTAGTGGTTTCACTGGGCCAGTAATTATTTCTCAGTGTCTCGTAGTTGATGCAGTTCTGAAGGTTATGTTCCACAGTTTGGGGCACCTGGGCACATGTACATAGATTAGTAGTACCAACCTTAAACTTTGTATACATATGACTTCGGAGTCGGCTGTGTCCTGTTCGGAGACAGAAGATGGTGACTTGTTCCTTTCTGTTTAGCATGTGATAGTCATCATGTGGTGGTGTTTGTGGCTTCCTGTAGGTTTTTATCATGCTTTTCTTTTGATTATAGGTGATTGGTATGTCTGGTTGCTCCATTTCAGTGCCCTCTTTGGCCAGATGGTCAGCTTTCTCATTGCCTGGTATCCCACAGTGGGAGGGAATCCATTGCAAAGTGACTCCATGTTGTAAGCCAATTTTTGACAAGGCATCTTTAAGGTCTGGTAGTTTGTTGCACTGAAGAGCTTCCAGTACTGATCTTGCATCTGTGAGAATTACTACAGGACATGTATCAATTCTGGAGTCTGATAGTTTTTCAACTGCAGCAATAATTTCCCTAACTTCTGCATCAAAGTTGTTGCAGTATTTACCAGTGGGTATGGAAATCTTGTCAATGGTGTTGTTTGGACATTCAATATATGCTCCTGCCCCTCCATTCTTTATGGCATAATGTGCAGATCCATCTGTATACACACGTATCCAGGTGTCACATGGATATTTGTCATCTAGAACACTAAGTGTGGCTGTTGATCTTACAAGACTGCTCTGCATCTCACCATTCTGCACACCTTTCACTTCAGTCTGAATAGTTATTTGTGTATAATCTGCTTCTTTCCATGGTGTATGCTCTCGTACAGATGATAATGGAGCGACTATAGTTGGAAGGTCAGGTATCAGCTTATGCATACGCTTGGCCTGATGAATGAAGCTGCTTCTTTTAAGCCGTCCTAATGCCAAGTTATTGAATCTCTCCTTCAAGGGATGGCTTACAGAGCTAAGGAATTTTTCTCCCATGGTCATGACCTTTGTGTCTCTACGTTCCTTTAGCGGTTGAACACCATTTTCTGCATTTCTACTATTGGTGTGGACCTCATGGCACCTGTGATAATCCGTAGTGACTAATTTTGAACCTTGTCTAGATTATGCAGCGTAGTGTTTGATGCTGTGCACCAAGATGTTGAGCCATATTCTAAATGTGGTAGAATACTTTGCTGATATACATTCTTGAGGATTCTTTCACTAGCTCCCCATGTGGTTCCACTCAATTTTCTTAATATGGCTAGTTTTCTTCTGGCTTTTGCTTCTGCACTGTTGATGTGTTGCTTCCACGTCAGTTTTGAGTCAAGAGTCACTCCTAAGTAAGTGGGTTGGTTGTCCATCCTTAAGGGTATTTCATTTACAAAGATCTTACCTGCTTTCTGTTTAGATGAGAGGGTGAACAGAGTGGTACTTGATTTCTCTGTGTTGATACTTACACACCATTTGTTTGTCCATGATGTCAAGATGTCTGCTACTCTTTGGAGTCTCTGTGTAGCAACTGTTGCATATTCATCTGTACACCACATGACCAGATCATCTGCATACAGTGCCGCTTTGATTCCATAGGGAAGTTCCTTGACCAGGTCATTAATGAATACAAGGAATAGTGTAGGCGAAAGGACTCCTCCTTGTGGTACACCGTGTCGCAGAAGTACTTTCTGGCTTTTGTGTCCATCCATTACTACTCTAGCTCTTCTATTGTGTAAATAGGACTTTATCCAGTTGTACAGTCTTCCATTCACATTGCAGTTTCTTAGTTTCCACAGCAGACCTTTTTTCCATACTTTATCAAAGGCTTTCTTCAGGTCTATCCACGCTGCTAGTACAAGGTTTTTCTCTTGGAATGCATCCTCAATCTCTTGAGAGAGATAGGTCACTTGATCTTCCGTACTGTAGTACTGCCTAAATCCTGCTTGTTGTGGAACGAGAAGGTTTTCACTTTCTAGGTACCATTTTAGCCTCAGGTCAATGATGCGTTCCATCGTTTTGCATAGACAGCTAGTGAGACTGATTGGCCTGTAGCTGGAGGCAGTATCACTGTTTTTCCCTGGTTTTAGCAGTGGTACCATGCTTGCTTCCTTCCAGATTTGAGGTAACTTACCTGTGCTCCAGCACATGTTGAAAATATCCAACAGCTTTCCCATTGCTGCCATTCCCAGGTTCTTGATCATTTCATTGGACACTCCATCTGGTCCTGGTGATTTCCTTGGTTTCAGTTTACTAACTGCTAGGTCTAACTCACTGCGTGTCATTGATGCATCCATGACCTCCACTTTTCTGACTTGTTCGTCCTCTTTCTGTGGCTTGATCCGCACTGTACGCTCCTTCTCTGGATGGATATCAATGTTGCAGTCCTGGCAAACATGCGAGCAAAGTGATCTGCTACCTGCTTACCTGTAAGAGTTTTCCCATCCTCTATTAGTGTAACCTTTGTACTTCTTCCAGTACTCTCATCATTTAACTGTTTGATTAGTTTCCACAGTTTCCTTCCATCCTTTTCAAAGTTTAGGGACTCTGTTTTCTCTCTCCAACTTTCCCGTCTGGCTTGCAGCTTTGCTCTCTGAAATTTGGCCTTAGAATGTTGGTAATTATTGTGGTGTTCTTGGCATGGTCTATTTTCTGCTTGCTTTCGAGCTGCTTCCACGTCATCATGGAGTTTTCCCAGCTTACTAGACCAGTATGGTTTATAGTCCCTGCGAGCTCCTCTGGGAATGGTTTCACGAGCGGCCTAAAGGATACAAGCATTGAATTCCTTCACTATGCTGTTAATATCCTTACCTTCTATGGACAGCTGTCCCACCAGGATACCTGTACGATGTCTGTACATTGTCCAGTTTGCTTTTTTATAGTTCCATCTGGGGAGAGGGCTACTGGTGTTAAGGAGTTCATTTTCTATTGTCAGGAAGACTGGTCGATGGTCGCTACCTCCAAGTTGTTTTCCAACTTCACGTGTAATGTTCCACTTCAGATCTGGAGTGTGGAATGCCAGATCTGGTGTTGATTGTGTACGCCAAGCCCTTGAGTAAAATGTTGGGGGATCCATTGGCTGGTTGATCGGGAGAAGTCCATTATCATCCTGCCAGCTCTCAACTTCCTCTCCTCTCTTGTCTATGTGGTCATAACCCCAGCTCTGGGAATGGCTGTTAAAATCACCACAGACCATCAGTCTCTCTTTGTGTGGGATTGTTTCTAAAGCAAGTGGGCGGTCATTAGGACAGTAATAGTTAAGGAGGTGGAAATCTGTATTACTACTTTTTAGATGGATCATCTGGTATTCGGCTCCTTCCATGTAGACTCCCACCTGACATGCGCTGATGTTATTCTTAACAAGTGTGAGTACTCCTCCTTTTCTTCTGTCCTGTCGGTCTGATCTAAAACACTGGTAGCCTCTGATTTTAAAGGCGGCATCTTTGGTTAGGTGTGTCTCCTGTATGCAGCATATACTTACCTGCTCTGCAAAAAGTATGTTCTCTAGTTCAACCATTTTGCTATAGCCATCTCTAACACTGCTGACACCCTCAGCATTCCACTGCATTATTTTAATTCTTGCTTTTTGGCTGTTTTCTTCTGTTGTATTTTTTGGCCAGTAGCTCTACTCTCATGTCTCCTGACTCCACAAGACGAACTGAGAGGACCTCCAGTAGCATTGGGTGGACCCTTTCGAGGCAGAGGGCCCGGCACCGCACCTGCCTGGTTAGTCTTCACAGGGCGAGCACCATGTTTGAAAACTGCAGATAGAGACATTTCATTAGCGATAATGCGTGTTACCCTGATTTTTGCGATGCGCCTTTTGGCTGGGTAACTCCGACTTCTGCACCTTTCCTTGCTAGGGCAGACTGTGGTCTTGCTCGGACTGCCATGAAGACAGTGTGGCTGGCCTGGCCAAAACTTTGTTTTCCAGCCTCTGGTGGCTGTACTTAAGCCCCTTCTCCATGTCAGATGGTTTTGAGACAGTTCCACAAAGACACTCTGACTTTGAGATGAGGAATCTGATGAGTGCTTCAACGATATCCATTCCCCGCCACCCATAGTCTACTGGCTCTGTTTTGTTTACATCATTCGGATAGCCATTGTTGTAAAGACCCATAGGCTTGTCACGTCCTGGATTCATTGGTTTCACACCAGACTTCCATGATCCCCGCCAGTAATCTCCATGTCCCCATCTGTCCACCAACCTGACATTACATTTTACAAAAATAACAATTACAATTAGTGTTGATTGCTACAAGTTTCTGGGCTACAGAGGTAGGTCAGAGTTTTTAAGCAAACAGATCTATATTCCCTGTCTCACAAACACTATGTTAAGATAAGTGTGCTCTTAACACAGTGTTCCCAGGGGAGCACTAGTAGATGATCATTATAACTTTGGTAATAAGTATCATCCATTGAATAAATGTGGTTCATGACAATGAATATCACATACAATTTTGCTGCTTCAACTTTTAATTGCAAACGTTGATTTTAAAAGGTTGGAAACCGCTGCAATGCAAGCTCGAAATCTGTGGGTCAGTGCACTCTAGCACAGCTTAGAGGAAACTGTCCCAGACCCCCCCGCGACAATAGGGTCGCGACCTCAGTTTGATAATGACTTGTTTTAGTGGAGCAAATAGTACAACAAACCAGTGGAAGCTACGGGCAAACTACCATCGTACTCCTCAAGGGAAATAATGAAATGAATACGTTTTTGCGGATATTCAGAAGTCAGGCTAAGTGGATATGCCTCTTCGGTTTATTTTGCTTATTTATACATTAACAAAGGAGTGCAAAGGAATGTGATGACCACCGGACTATCAGCCTCTCATGTCACATAACAAAAATACTTCTGAGAATCATTATGAGAAGAACAAGGAAAAAGATAAAAATGGAAATAGCAGATGAACAGTTTGAATTTGTTGAAGGAAAGGGAACACACAATGCCATTAATTATTTACGAACACTAACAGAAAGAGCTTTAGAAGTACAGAAAGATCTCTATTTATGCTTCATTGATTACACCAGGATTTCGACAAGGTGAAACATAATGAAATTATTAAAATGCTTAAAGACATCATTATAGACGGCAAAGACCTGAGGATTGTAAAACATCTATATTGGCAGCAAGAAGCAGCAATTCGAGTTGAAAATAAAACTGGAAAATATCAACCTATAAAACAAGGGGTGAGACAAGGATGTGTACTATCTTCAGACCTTTTTTCTCTGTACAGCGAGAATATTCTAAGAACGATCATCACAGAACCAGGCATAAACATTGGATTATACAATATTAACAATCTTCGGTATGCTGACGACACAGTACTGATAGCTGAGAACCAACAAGACCTGCAAAATCTCTTGGATAAAGTCGCCATAGAAAGTGTACAGAAAAGCCTTATTTTGAACATCAAAAAGACAGTGACTATGGTTATATCTAAGAAACAGAATCCACCAACATGCAGTATAAAATTAAACGGAACTATTCTAAAGCAGGTGCAGAAATTCAAATACTTTGGAGCAGTAATAACTTCAGATGGGAAATGAAGAACAGAAATTAGGAACAGAATAGGCCAAGCAAAGACTGCATTTCAGAGAATGAGAAACATATTAACCAACACATCCATATCAATGAATGTTAGAAAACGAGTCTTAAAATGCTATATTGAACCTATCTTGTTGTATGGAAGTGAATCATGGACAATAGGCAAGTCTGCACAAAAATCATTGGAAGCAGCAGAAATGTGGTTTATTAGAAGAATGTCGTGAATCCCCTGGACAGTAAAAATAACTAATGAAGAATGTATGAGAAAAGCTGAAGAGACAAAAAATCGTGTAAAAAAAGTAAGAGAGAGACAATGTACTTTCATAGGACATGCAATGAGAAGAGGGGGCACTGAAAATATTATAAAACAGGAACAATAGAAGGAAGAAGATCAAGAGGAAGACCAAGAGAAATGATACTGGACAGTCTGACGGGATGGTGTGAGAGGAGATCAGCAACTGAGCTGATGGCCTGCATGAAGGATCGTGTACTCTGGAGAAGCATAATAACCAACGCCAGTCTGCACGGCACCTGATGATGATGATGATGATACACATTAACAATCGGAAAATGAAAGTGAGGACTGAGAATCTTATCCGGCAAGTACCAGCCCTTGCTTGCCACCAAGTGCGTTTCTCATTCGTCGTCTGGTCCATTGTTTGGCTTTCGTTTCTAGCCACATTTAATCTCTTCCCGGACAATCCCCAGACTCCACTCTACCATCTCTGCAAGATAAGACAACTTGATTTGCCGAATTAATGGTGATCTGCAGCGGTGACGCTCGTGAACGTATAATTTTGCATGAAAGTCTATGAAAACTCGCTACAGCAATTTATTCGCTACAGATCAATTCTAGCCATACAGAAATTCCAACAGTTAGAGATTTTACTGAAGAGAGAATGATGACGAATACATTCTTTGTGGCAAATATATATATAAGTATACCACACTGTGTGTATGTAACTTTTGCGACTGCTGGATCAATGACAAATGTCTTTGCTTACGGACGTAGAAGTACCAGGAGAAAAGGAGCAATGTGATTTTTAAAAAAAAAACGTACAGCAAACTTGTGCGACATTTTTGTTCTAAATTTTTTCTTTGTTAAGATTCCTTTTAAAATATAAATCCTTAAATGTATTCAAAAGAGAAATAAAAGAGGCCTATGGCTAAGTAGTAAGCCAGAAACAATGGAAATATCGAAAAGAATAAACATAACAAAGTCTAACATCCTTTCAAACAGGAAAACACTGATACAAATAAATAAGTTCAATTACCTTGAAACAACAATAACAGCCGATGGAAAACGTACAAATTGAATAAAATCACAAATCTGATAAAGCAAAGGGAGCTTTTTTATGTGAAGATGGTACTAACAGATAAGATGTCCTTAACAAGTGAAGAACTGACTATGAAACTTGGACAGTCAACAACAACAGCAACAAATAATAATAATAATAATAATAAATAAAATAACAAAGAAACTTAAAGGAGCGGAGATGTGGTTTTGGCGAAAGTTGCAGCAAAATACCATCGACAGACAGAAAAACAAACAAAGAGGTCTTCAAAGGAGTTTCAGAGCAAAAAAAAAAAAACTAGTTAAAATCACAGGAAAAACACAGCAAAAATTTCTTAGTTAGAGAATTTAGTCATGACTGGAAAATGCTTGGTCTCAAAGCCTTTCGAGTGGTACTACAGAGAACTCGCATTGGTTAAGAGATGGCAGAAGAGCATGGAAAGTTATGGACTGTTTTTTTTTTTTTTTGGAAGAGTGAGGCTGCATCGTTATTAACATTACGCAATACCGGGAACATGGGTAAGCACATATTGCTTGGTTTTAAGCAACAGTGAAATACTGCAAAAACGTGACGAACTTTTGACTCAACCCAGTAATTGATGATGATGATGATCATCATCATCATCATGGTGGTGTTGTTGGTGGTGGTGGTGATGATGATGATGATGATATTCGTGATGGTGGTGGTGTTGGTGGTGATGTTGATGGTGGTGTTGATGATGATGATGATGATGATGATGATGATGATGATGATGGTGGTGGTGTTGATGATGATGATGATGATATTCGTGATGGTGGTGGTGGTGGTGGTGGTGATGTTGATGGTGGTGTTGATGATGATGATGGTGGTGGTGGTGTTGATGATGATGGTGGTGGTGGTGGTGTTGGTGGTGGTGTTGATGGTGGTGTTGATGATGATGGTGATGATGATGATGATGGTGGTGGTGGTGGTGGTGGTGGTGGTGGTGACGATGCGCTGGGAAATTGAGATATGTAATTCTTCCAATAAAACAAAATGGCTCCATTCTTTCATATGTAAATTTAATCATCTTCATAGTTTTTCCAGCATGCCTGCAAAAATTTCATTACAGTATATATCAACCAAAGTATCTGAGAAGTGGAATTGCATACACTATTATCTCCGGTTAATATAATAACATGAATCCTAACTTTGGACTTTTCATTGCTGATTGTTTTGTCCTGTTGTGCAACTGTTCACTTTCCATCTTTGCGCAGAACTGAAATAATGACATATCAATATTCGTTTCAATAGCATATAATTATTATTATTATGACAATATGAGCAGAACTAAGATGTTTTAGTTATTTAAATAGTATGTGAAATATGAAAATGTGATGAATTATATGCTTCCATCCTTTCCGCCATTTTTTATGTCTGCTTGAGTGGTTCACGCTGTTGTTATCAAAACTAGTGAACCAGAGCCGGCCAACACCCTATCCCACTCTACTTGGTGCTCCTAGTCACAGTTTGAGCTTGACGGTGGTGAAATCTTTAGTAAAGTCGATTTATTTGATTCCCTTGCGGACCTTCATTCCAAAACAACACTGACAGAGTTGATAGCGATGCACATTTTTTTCAAATCAGTGCTCAGCGCGATATTCAAGCAGTCTTTAAGAACAACAAAATTTGAAAATTAGCAAATTTCTAATCAGACTCACATTAAAAAACAAAATTATAGAGTGACTTCCTTCCAGTTTTTCTTCTACTCAAATTCTCACTCCCCCCCCCCCCCAACCATAAAGCACGGGTATTCAGGAGTGAAAGAGTTAAAGCCAGTCAGTGTAGTCAATCCACATCTTACAAAAAAAAAAAATATCACAACTAGTACCACCAGAGAGATATACTAAAAATGAAAAGACCCGCGATAAGAACTAAACATAAGAGACGTTATTATGAAATCATATAGTAAAATAGTCGTATCCATAGTAACAAAGAAATAAACGCAGAAAACCAGTGCGAAAATTTCAAGAATTTTTGTGATATGCTGCGAGGGCTGAAAATTACCTCTGGAAGACCCGGTCCAGATGAGGTGGGTAAAGAAAATACAACGTTCGTCTGTTTGTGAAGATTCACTTCGGTGATATAGACTTTTTGTTCTTTTTGTAGAAATATTTGATTCGGGTATAGTGAATGTTGGAGAATTTGTTAACTAGTACTGAGCAAGGCAGAATTAGCTGAAGACGCGCATTACATATAAACTATACTAAATCAACATTCCTCGTTTTGTTGTTGTTTGGGGGGGAGGGTGGAGGGAGGAATCATTTCCTACTATTTGCGACACAAATAGCGGAGATTAAAGTTGACTTTCGAGCTCAGGGGCAAATGGGTATAATATCCATCCATCCATCCATCCATCCATCCATCCACTCGCTTACCCTATGCGATCCCTCAGAGAATTTGAAATTTAAACTTGCATACGCAGTGGCGGATTATCCATTAAGCTGAGCAAGCTGACAGGGCCCCGCGTCAAGGGGAAAAAACTCTGCAAGTACAGGTTATTGTTTTATTAATTTTATATCATGAGTTGGATGTATAGGAGCGGGGTAGGGGGTGGGAGTGCCTACTAAGTTTAGTCTAAGGGCCCGGTGGTGAGTAATCCATCACTCCGTGTATGTGTTTCAGCCTTCCTAACACTGCTCACGTGCTTAATTAATTCCGTTCTGGCCAGTCCACATCCAGGGCCAGCTTCCTGGTCCCCTCTCACCACACACGCTCTTACAGCTCGCACGTAAAACTCCTTTCTCGCACGGAAAACAAAACGTCATCAAAACGCCCATGGCCGCCGACAGCAAGTGCGTTCATTCAGTCACGTGTTCAGACGTGGTCGGTAATGGAAGACAAACTGGCAGAATATTAGACTGCTCAAAACAAACGTGGGAACAGCTTTATTACATTTGTAGCGTTATATTAACACGCATAGAAACATACGGGACGAAGAAACAAGAAAAGAAGGCTGTATTCCTATGAATTATATATAACAAATAAGAGTAGGGATAAATGAACAGAAAGAAAAGGGAGCACTTAATTGTGACTTGCACGAAGCTATGTCTGAGAGTGCATTTGGTGAATATGGCAAAGGACATTAAGCAGTTGACCATCTTTGTATAGCTGTAAATATGTAGTGGGGGTGGGGTAGAAAGGGAGGCAACAGCTGTTTGGAAGCACTGTTCGGAAGCAATGTCTGGGACTTCCATAGAAAAAAAAAAGTGTATATGTATAAATTTCCGGTAAGAAGAAGAATATTTAACAAATAAGAATAGAGAACGCTGTAAACAGAAACTTTGTGCTCGCTAAGTAATAAACCTGCTCCTACTTTTGTTTTAAATAGTCGGTAACATTTTTTAAAAAATCACAGCTTGTAGTGGCTGTGTGTGTTGTAGTGGCTGTGTGTGTTGTAGTGGCTGTGTGTGTTGTAGTGGCTGTGTGTGTTGTAGTGGCTGTGTGTGGGAGGAAGGATATGCTAGAGTTTGTATTATCACAGCTTGTAGTGGCTGTGTGTGGGAGAAAGGATATGCTAGAGTTTGTATTATCACAGCTTGTAGTGGCTGTGTGTGGTAGGAAGGATATGCTAGTGTTTGTATTATCACAGCTTGTAGT
Source organism: Achatina immaculata (assembly GCA_009760885.1). Taxonomy (NCBI): domain Eukaryota; kingdom Metazoa; phylum Mollusca; class Gastropoda; order Stylommatophora; family Achatinidae; genus Lissachatina; species Lissachatina immaculata. The sequence goes on from CM019719.1 coordinate 16,642,111, forward strand.
GGCTGTGTGTGGGAGGAAGGATATGCTAGAGTTTGTATTATCACAGCTTGTAGTGGCTGTGTGTGGGAGAAAGGATATGCTAGAGTTTGTATTATCACAGCTTGTAGTGGCTGTGTGTGGTAGGAAGGATATGCTAGTGTTTGTATTATCACAGCTTGTAGTGGCTGTGTGTGGTAGGAAGGATATGCTAGAGTTTGTATTATCACAGCTTGTAGTGGCTGTGTGTGGTAGGAAGGATATGCTAGAGTTTGTATTATCACAGCTTGTAGTGGCTGTGTGTGGTAGGAAGGATATGCTATTTGTATTATCACAGCTTGTAGTGGCTGTGTGTGGGAGGAAGGATATGCTAGCGTTTGTATTATCACAGAATTACTGACTTAATTTTGCTGTAATTCGTGTTCTCCAAGAGCGTTAGCGTAATGTAACAGCAACGGATTAGTCACTTTAGTCACTTCACTCCCTCACTGACCGATTTCGATTTCCTTGGGGTTGGAGGGGGGGGGTGGGTGGGTACCAGGCCAGCGCTACCAGGTCCCAAGCTACGGAGTTCGTGCTGATGGGCAGTAGTTTCAGAATAGGCATATGGTTTGACCGCGATGACGCTAATTCACAACAGTCCTCTAGATTAGATGCCAGCTTATTTCTGAGTAGTGTTAATAAAATACGAAGAGTTAGAAGAACATGTTTGGGCAAACACCATAAGAAATAACATCTTGTTGGCAGAAATGCAGATGAAGCCACTGACAGCAGTTAATGAGGAAAGACGCTGGCGATGGTTGGACATGTGCTCCGAATGACTGACAACTCACTACCAAAAAATAGCACTAAAGAGCGGAAAAAAGGGCAAAGGACAGGCATTTGTAGAAAACCCTTGCGGAAGCCCCATGTGCCCTGAGAGAGAGAGAGAGAGAGAGAGAGAGAGAGAGAGAGAGATAATAAAGAGGAGAAGAAAGGAATTTACATATATCAACAGTCAAAAACTGAACCATCATTTGCGGAGTAGTGGAGCATTTTTCTGAGGAGAAAACGAGAGCCAAATTTGAAGACAAAAGATGCGTGAATAAAGGTATTGTTCCCTGAAACACTTGTGGTGGGTTTCGCTATTATCATGTCCAGATCGCTCCATCATGTTATGCTTCTTCTAAGTGCCAGGTGGCTTAGGCGATCATTTCTCTCCAAAATTTCCTGTCTTTAGAGTTGATTATGAGATCCGCCAGTGACTTTCTTCCTAGCCACACTGACAGCCCATCCAGTAACTTCTCTCTCTGTCTCTTCTTCCCTCAGTTTTTCCAGTTGCCACAGTGTGTTCCAATGTTTATCTTCTCAGGAAATGTCCTATAAATCTCACCTGTCTGCCTCTGATCTTTGCTATAATTCGCTTTTTAACTCCAGCCTTTCTTAAGACTTTTTCATTGGTTTTCTTGGCTGCTCATGGTACCTTCAACATCCTTTTTATAAACCACATTTCCATGGCCTCCATTTCTCACTGTACTGTGTTATTCATAGACCATGCTTCACACACATAAAACAAAATTGACTCGATGTAACATTTAAGTACTCGGAATCTTGTTTCCATTGATATGGATCTGTTGCACAAGATGTTTCTCATTGTCTGGAATGCTGGCGATCTGAGCACGTCTGATTTTTATTTCATTGTGACATTTCCCATCAGCTGACTGAAGCTATGTCTGAGAGTGCGGGTGGTAAATATGGCAAATTAAGCACAAGTGTTATGCTTAAAAACACAATAATTAATAATGGACAATAAGGAACTGTAGATACTTTTGATACTTAATCAACATATTAGGAATGAGTGAGGTTAGATGGACAGGTGCAGGGAAGATAAACTCTGATAAATATACAATAATATATTCAGGACGTGAGAAACACGAACGAGGAGTAGGAATTATATTTGACAAACAAACAGCAAGGACAATTGTAGGATATTTGAACATCTCGGACCGAGTCCTGCTAGCCCAACTGAAAGGACGACCAATAAACATAAATATTATACAAGTGTACGCTCCAACATCTGAAAGTTCTGAAGAAGATGTTCAGCTATTTTATAATGACATAGAGACAGCCCTAAAACACAAAGAGTCACATGAAGTTACTATAGTCATGGGAGATTTTAATGCCAAAGTTGGTAAAGGAAGAACTTCAGACATCGTTAGTGACTATGGACTGGGGGAGAGGAATGACAGAGGTTGTAAATTAATTGAATGGGCAAGAATACATAGCATGGTTGTAGGAAACACCTGGTTTAAACAACATCCCCGAAGACTGGCAAAGTGGTGCAGCCCAGACAAAAAGACTTTTAACCAGATAGACTACATATTAATCAACAAACGATTTCGGAATGCATTACTGAGAACAAAAACCATGCCAGGAGCCGACTGCAATAGTGACCATGACCCACTCTGTGGAAAAATTAGAATAAAGCTAAAGAAAGCATGCAGAAAAGTTAGAAACATCAGATTGAGTACAGAACTCCTTAAAAATGACCAAGAACTGAGAGAACAATGCAAAGTTATTATAACAAATAGATACAATGCAATAGCAAAGATAAATAGTATATATGAACAATGGGAAATGTTAAGAGATTCTATCCACCAAACTGTTAAAGAGATAATACTACACAAAAAAGAAGCGCCTAAAAATAAATGAATGACAGACGACATCTTAGGACTGATGGACAAGAGGAGGAGGAATAAAAGTAACCAAGAAAAATATAGCAAGATAAATAAAGAAATAAGGCGCAAATGCAGAGAAGCAAAGAAAGTGTAGTTAAATGAACAGTGCAGACAAATAGAGGACTCTCATAATAAAGACAGCAAAAACATGCACAAATGAATTTGTGAACTCACAGGCAGGAAAACAAAATATACCACATGATGCCTGAAATCAAAAGAAGGAAAATGTTAATGGGAAAAGAAGAACAGGACAGGTGGACAGAGTACATCGGTGAGCTATATGGAGGAGAAAGACTAGAATTAACACCAGATACTGAAAACTATGATGGACCACCAATACTTGAATATGAAATCATAGATGCCATCAAACACGTGAAGAAAGGAAAAGCGACTGGGCCTGATAATATAACAATAGAAGAAATAGAGACACTGGAGGAGACAGGAATAAAAATAATAACCAAGTTACTGAATGACATTTACAACAGTGGTCATATTCCCAGTGACCTGCTTAAATCCACGTCTATAGCACTACCAAAGAAACCAGGTGCAAAGGAATGTGATGGCTACCGGACTATCAGCCTCTCATGCCACATAATGAAGCTACTTCTAAGAATCATTATGAGAACAAGGAAAAAGATAAAAATGGAAATAGCAGATGAACAGTTTGGATTTGTTGAAGGAAAGGGAACACACAATGCCATTTATGCTTTACGAACACTAACAGAAAGAGCTTTAGAAGTACAGAAAGATTTCTATTTATGCTTCATTGATTACACCAAGGCATTCGACAAGGTGAAACATAATGAAATTATTAAAATGCTTAAAGACATCATTATAGACGGCAAAGACCTGAGGATTGTAAAACATCTATATTGGCACCAAGAAGCAGCAATTCGAGTTGAAAATAAAACTGGAAAATATAAAACTATAAAACAAGGGGTGCAACAAGGATGTGTACCATCTTCAGACCTTTTTTTCTCTGTACAGCGAGAATATCCTAAGAACGATCATCACAGAACCAGGCATAAACATTGGATTATACAATATTAACAACCTTCGGTATGCTGACGACACAGTACTGATAGCTGAGAACCAACAAGACCTGCAAAATCTCTTGGATCAAGTCACCATAGAAAGTGAACAGAAAGGCCTTACTTTGAACATCAAAAAGACAAAGACTATGGTTATATCTAAGAAACAGAATCCACCAACATGCAGTATAAAATTAAACGGAACTATTCTAAAGCAGGTGCAGAAATTCAAATACCTTGGAGCAGTAATAACTTCAGATGGGAAATGAAGAACAGAAATTAGGAACAGAATAGGCCAAGCAAAGACTGCATTTCAGAGAATGAGAAACATATTAACCAACACATCCATATCAATGAATGTTAGAAAATGAGTCCTAAAATGCTATATTGAACCTATCTTGTTATATGGAAGTGAATCATGGACAATAGGCAAGTCTGCACAAAAATCATTGGAAGCAGCAGAAATGTGGTTTATTAGAAGAATGTTGCGAATCACCTGGACAGTAAAAACAACTAATGAAGAATGTATGAGAAGAGCTGAAGAGACAAAAAAAAAATCGTGTAAAAAAAAAATAAGAGAGAGACAATGTTCTTTCATAGGACATGCAATGAGAAGAGGGGACATTGAAAATATTATAACAGGAAAAATAGAGGGAAGAAGATCAAGAGGAAGACCAAGAGAAACGATACTGACGGGATGGTGTGAGAGGAGATCAGCAACTGAGCTGATGGCCTGCATGAAGGATCGTGTACTCTGGAGAAGCATAATAGCCAACGCCAGTCGGCACGACACCTGATGATGATGAGCTACTTTTGAGGGGTTTCCTGATAATGCATCAGCAAGAGAGAATTTCCCCACGTCTGAATAGCTATAAGGTCACCCTCCTACCTGTAACGACTAGAAAAAAGAATAAACCAATCGTTGATGTCGTATGATGCCACGTGACTGTGATGGTCGAAGGATTGACTGCCGAGCTTTACCGAGCACACACACACCTGTGTGTCCGTTCTGGCCTTCCTACATTTACTGTGTAGTGTTTGAACTGATAAGGGATCAAAGAATTCAAGTGGATATATTTACCGAGGCATGAAGCAGTGAAGATCGTTGATTTTAAGAGCGACAGCTTATGGTCTGCTTTGGTTTTGTTTTTTTTTTGGCAGGCGTGTCGTTTTATTGATTTTTGTGTAAAATCTTTTGTTTTTCGTTTTAATTGGCAAGATTTCGTTTATGTCTGAAAGTTAGTCGCCAAAATGGCGGAAGTGATGATATTAGGCTTTGTTGACAACCGTAACAAGAGAATAGTTGATAGTCCGCTTAGTGTTACATGGGATCATACTGCAGTAGTGGACACAGAGACTTCTGTCTGCCTTGGTAGAGAGTTTTATTGAATGGTATTTGGGCCTTTCTCGTAATACACCTGATAATTTGAATGTTGTTGCTGTTGATATGTACCGATAGGCCAGTCAGTTACATTTGTAAAGAATATCCTCATTTGTCCCAATAGGACATCAAGGGAGTCATCGTTAATGAATTGTATTCAATAGGGGTATTTATTCCAAGAGACTTGTGAACTTCCCCGGTGCACTCTATGTATGTGCGTTCAGTTTTGTTGTCTTCGTAACAATCAGGGGGGCATGTTTGATTCTAGCTCATCGCTGTCATGTTTTTGTTTTCTTCATTAAAAATGAAATGAAGAAAGCAAAAACATAAAAGCGATGGGCTAATATCCCTCGTTTCTTTCTGTGCGTGTCGTTCAGGGTATCTGTCTTATCGCGCAGACAAGGAACTAAGAGTAGAGTTGATATTACTTTTATGTTGGAAGGACCGTTTATGCATTGGAATTAAACATGTGCACAGATCGTATTTGTATGGCGCTTGTTTGCTAGGTTGCTGTGTATGCTTCAGGTGATGTTTAATTTTGCAGGCCTCCTAGAGTGGCAAGCAGTTCGTTTTGAGTAGTTTCTTCTGGCTGGCTTTACTTAGTTGGCCTTGCAGTTTTATTTGTACTGGTGTTCATGTAGTGAAGCTATCAATTTCTGGACATGCCCCAGACAACACGTATCTTGTATTCACCTGTTGTAGATATGAACTCTCTTTGTAATTTTGAATGATCCATTTAATCTAGGAGTAAAGACACTGTTCAGTTTGACAGTCAGTGAACCATAGCCAACTTGCTAGCATTAGGATTGTGAACCATAGCCAATATACTAGCATTAGGATTGTGAACCATAGCTAACATGCTAGCATTAGGTTTGTGAACCATAGCTAACATGCTAGCATTAGGGTTGTGAACCATAGCCAACATTCTAGCATTAGGGTTGTGAACCATAGCTAACATGCTAGCATTAGATTTGTGAACCATAGCTAACATGCTAGCATTAGGGTTGTGAACCATAGCCAACATTCTAGCATTAGGGTTGTGAACCATAGCCAACATTCTAGCATTAGGGTTGTGAACCATAGCCAACATTCTAGCATTAGTGTTGTGAACCATAGCCAACATACTGGCATTAGGGTTGTGAACCATAGCCAACATTCCAGCATTAGAGTTGTGAACCATAGCCAACATTAGGGTTGTGAAACATAGCCAACATTCTAGCATTAGTGTTGTGAACCATAGCTAACATGCTAGCATCAGGGTTGTGAACCATAGCCAACATGCTGGCATAAGGGTCATGAACCATAGCCAACCGAGACCCTGTCCCACCTCTCCATTGGTAACCCCAGCAATAGGCCTAGACTGGCTACAGGGCAGTGATCGGCATAGTGCCATGGCGGTGTATTCGGCCAAGGAAGCACTGCACATCCTTTGCTTTTTAACTTCACTCAGAGACTGAAAAAACTGCCTCAGCTTCTTGACTGCATAAAACACCAGCTCACAGTTCCAAGGAGATAGAATAAGAAGAAGAAGATTCCCTTCAGTCAGATGCAGTTTAAAGCAGGAGCTGGTCAAGCAGATTCATTCAGAAGTGTCTGATCTAGAAGAAACTGAATTTAGTTATGAACAATGACAAATTACCTGTCAGACTGTGCAGTCTTAGTCCCCTAAGGGTCTTGGAGAAGAAAATCATCAGTCATTTATAACTAGTATTGTTTCACTAGCACATCATGCTATCCAAAAGAGAGTGATGCTTAGGTTGTCTTTGATCAGTGTTATATAAAGTCACATGGTAATAGTAGAGATCACAACTTGAAGGGAATCAGGTCTTATATCAAGAGTTGGATAAATGGAAGCCAGAGACGGCAGAGAGCCTTAGTGATGGTTAATCTATCATTTATGAACATGCATCAGATATCCCATATAGATAGTACAAACTGAAATTTGTGTTTAGAATTAAACAGAGCTCAAGCTTGCACATTTTACTGCCAGGTACAAGGGAAAAGAATGAAAGCCTGTAAATCTCAGAATCAGAAAAGCCAGAGTTAAACAATTCTAAGAGACGAAGTTGATGATTAAAATTGTGACGATTTTCCAAGAAGTCATGATATTTTCACATTTGGGATTCAAACATTAAATTAGCAGACACTGTGATGATTACATTGATTGTGTAGAAGATTCTACACAGTGGAGTGCATTCTATGAAAATGAGAGTGTGATGTAATGCATCATTCAGAGGAGCACAGCAGATTTCTAGCAAAATGGAAAATAAAACTTACATAAGTTTCCACTGGTTGATGCTTTACCCTGTGGTTCTGCTGATGTTTTTGAATTTCATATCATCCCAGTCATCAGATCAAGGTATGTTAAGTTTAATTTTCTTTTTAATAAAGTTCCACAGTAAATGGTAGTGATTATACAGTAAGTTATGTACAGCTTTCAGACTTCGGCCAGGACACCGCAGGCTGCATGCCAGTCTGTACAAACTGAAGGCTGCAGATTCCATTCTGCATGTGCCAAAATGACCATAAGACCCCAGAACACATCATGCAGACCATCTCTCTCTAAAGAGATCCAAGAACCCAAACCTGGCCACAGTAAAAGAACACTGATGAAAAACTAAGAGGTACACATGAAAAACCCCCACTACTGGTTGGGTTCATGGAGACAATCTCCTTGTTTAGATAGCTAAGCATATGAAACTGAACCCAGAAGAAAAAAGAATATCTAAAGTTAAAAGACACGCCAAAACAGTTTTTTGTTTAAGAATCTCACTGACAGAGGAAAATGATATTTTAATCTCTGAAGCCAGAAAATTTTATGATTATGTTAATATGATCAAACTGGTGGAGTCAGAAGTAATTTTGGATGAGTCAGAGTCAGTAGAAATGTATCATTTATGAGAATGGAGTTGGAGTCCGTAGAAAAATAAGTGAGTTGGAGTAGGTTTGCCATGCTGATTCCATACATGTGATGGTGGTAGTAAAGCCAGGGTGAATGGCTTTCACGATTTCCTGGAGTGTTTATAAAAAGATGGGTCATTCCCATTGCCAGCCTTTGGAGTAGGCTCCCTTAGAAAGAGGACCATGTTGGTCTACTCCTTTCACTAGGCAGTTGTGATGTGGTCTGTTGAGAAATGAAAGAGATGACTTCTGTTGTTCTTAACTTTGTTAATAAATTGCACAGGCAAACCAGCATTTAAACGCCCTTTTAAAAGTACATGACCTTTTTTTCAGGATTAATGAATCATAGCCAACTAACACCCTGTCCCACATCTCTGTTGATACCACCAGTAACAGCCTCACCCTGGCTAACATACGCATTTAATAAACTGTATTAGATGTTGATAGAGTCTACTGCTGAAGATGCTCTGCACCATCCTGCTTTTTTTTTAGCTACACTCATGTCTGCAAAAATAGTTTCTGTAACCTGTTCCCCATTGAGCATGATGTGTTCATCAATGCCTTCAGTGCATCAACTGCAAAGAGCACCCTACAGGCAGTTCCAGTGAGTTACAACAACAGTAATATTAGTAATATTAGTTTATATTTTCATTAATTAAGCATATATTAATCATCATTTAAAATACATGTTTAAAAATTTGATAGCTGTTTATCGATATTCACCTCCTTTATTTATAATTTTTTCAGTTCGGATATTCATATAGCATATGTCCACATTCTGTTGCAGCTGTGCCACCAGAAATCACAAGGCAGATCAGTATCTTGAGTGTGTTTGACAACACTATGCTTCCAGTTGGAACACAAATGACAATGACACTTGATGCTCGTGGCAGCAGACAGCTGTACTATGTATGGAGAAAAAATGGCACCGTCGTAAATAATGACACATCAGGATATTACAGAGTTCCTGGTGGCGTTACTTTATCCAGTTCGGGCCTGTACAGAGTAACTGTAGAAAATAGTTTTGGAAAAGCAAGGAGCTTGCCATACAAACTTACTGTCATAGGTAATACGTCTGTTGTTGTTGTTTTTTTAAAAAATAAAATATGTGAACTTGGAATTCAAAGTCCCATAGACATATATTGATTTTACAAGAATGCAGCATCAGCATCATCATCAGTCCTCTGTACTCCCAATGGAGCATAAGACATTAACAAAGGTTCTCCAGCCAATCCTGTCTTGAGCAGGTTGGGATACCACAAACCACGTCTTTTCTGCTTCCTTTAGTACTTCCTGTATTGTGCGTCACCATATCTCCCACTGGCCTGCCTCTCTTACAAGAATACACTTGTTTTCCTTAATATACTAACAGCTATGCATTCAATATGTTCAGATGTGGCTTGTTTTGCCTGCAACACATTCTCTCATTTTGTTGGAGCTGTGCTAGTGTAGTAGATTAGACACTCACTTGCCGACCAGACAACCCAGTTTTAATTTCCACCACCACGGTGGCTCACAAAAAACTCTCGAGGTTTACCCAGCCTCAAGAAAAAAATGGATACCAGGGTTAACACTCTGGGAAGGAAGAGGGATGATACAGGAACTATGGAGTTCGCGCAGATGGCGACACTAGTCAGCAGTTTCCGGTCAACTACTTACTAGGCAGCAGAGCACTTATGGTTTGACCGTGTGCAATGACGCTGGGTTCACAACTCATACCTTTACCTGTCTCTCATTTTGTAGACAGTTTCCTGAACATAACCTGTGTTTTTTTTTACAGATAGGTTGACTGGATTTGGTCTTAAATGCAGTGCTTAGGTATGAATAGATAGTATGCTGCAACTGAAGTTCTTTGCACATAAATGTGTCTTTTGTTTAGTTCAGATAATTTTTTTTCCATTTCACTTTTTTTAAACATAATGTTTTGTTCACTGATATATAAGATAAACCTTGCTCATGATATTTTAAAACCAGTATCTTTTTATTTTCTTCTCATGTTTAAATAATACATAGCTGGATCATGATATAAAGGCATCTAAGGATATGATGTTGATGCCCATAGTTTTTTTGTTTTTTTTTTGAGCTATTGGCCTTTCCTTCTCAGTTCCAGAAGGAGGTACCCATTTCTACAGCATAGTGATGGGGGTGGGGTGGGTGGACTTGAACCACAAATCTAAATGTAAAAGATGAGTGAATTTACAGATTAACCACTGTGCCACTCAAGCACTCAGATTAAATGATGCTTCATCATGTCAGTTGTTGTGTGTGACCACTCAAGCACTCAGATTAAATGATGCTTCATCATGTCAGTTGTTGTGTGTGACCACTCAAGCACTCAGATTAAATGATGCTTCATCATGTCAGTTGTTGTGTGTGACCACTCAAGCACTCAGATTAAATGATGCTTCATCATGTCAGTTGTGTGTGTGACCACTCAAGCACTCAGATTAAATGATGCTTCATCATGTCAGTTGTTGTGTGTGACCACTCAAGCACTCAGATTAAATGATGCTTCATCATGTCAGTTGTTGTGTGTGACCACTCAAGCACTCAGATTAAATGATGCTTCATCATGTCAGTTGTTGTGTATGAATCAGATTTAAACAGATTATTTGAACTAATGTAATGCATTTGTTCATCATTTTGCCTTTTTTTCCCCTCCAAAATACCTCTCTCTTAGTGATTACTTATATTTGCTGCACTTTCATTCACTAGTAAAATATTGCCTCATGGTGCAAGAAAAAAAAAAGAGAGAGAGAGAGAGATGAAAATGTTGATTAATGCTGCAATCTTATCATCTCACTATCTGCTTATTAGTAGCATTAGTGGTCAACCATAACTTCTTACTGCTGATTGTCTACTTAACTCTTGGCCACATTTCTCCATTATTTTTAAAATAAAAAGTTTACTGTTACTAGTGATCGCACTAACCTGCAATTATTGATAAAGTCATTCATTCATTCATTCATTTGCATGTCCCTTGCGGAACTTTGCCTCCCAAACACCATTCCTGTAGGCCTCTCGGTTGTGAGCAAGATGGCCTGCCGCTGCTGCATCCATTTGCAGATCGTCAACGATGTCTTGCAGCCATCTTCGCCTTGGTCTTCCTTTCTTTCTTTTTCCCATTATGTACCCTTCCAAGACTGTCTTCTCTAAATTATCATGACATTTAATATGTCCAAAATATTTTAGTTTTCTCTTTTTAATCTTCTTTACTAGCCAGTCTTCTTCAAAATTAAGTTCTTATAGTATGAATATACTTGTTCTTTTTTTGTGTCCATGATATTTGAAGTACTCTTCTGTAGCATTTACATTCAAAGGAGGCATTTATGTGTTTCTCATCTGTTTTGTTAAGTGTTCAGGTCTCACCGGCATATGTTGCAATGGGAATGATGCATGCCCTTAAAAATCTTATTGTTGTAGTTCTGTCTGTTCCTCTCAACAGCTTTTTTAGTTGTTTTATTGTTTGAAGAGCAATAGATGTCCTCCTTTTAATATCCATCATTGTATCTCCATTATTAGATAGTAATGATCCAAGATATTCAAAACTCTCTGATATATATTTCAGCTGCCTTATTTGTTTTGTCAGTTGTCATCAATTTAGTTTTCTTTGCATTAAGATAAAGGTTTTGCTATTCATTGTTCTTGCGGACTGACATAATTAGTTTTTTCCATTTCTTTTTGTGTTGTGGACAGTAATACTGTGTCATCAGCATATCTAATCTCTGGTATTTCATAACCTCCACTTGTTATGGCATAATATTCTTTGTCTACATCTTCTCTAACATTCCCCATTATATTTTCAGTATAGAAGTTAAACAAGTAAGGTGACAGTATGCAACCCTGACGGACCCCTTGTTTTATGTTAAATCAGGTTGTTGTTAAACCATTTGTTCTTACTAAAAACAGACTAAAAGCCATATATAAAGACAAATGGACAAAACAACATCCCACAGCAAAAATAGATGATGAATATTATAAACTCCCAAGAGACAACCAAGTGATAATATTCTGACTGATAACAAGACATGGCAGGATGAGACATCATCTGTACCAGGAACTGAAAATTGGCCCAACAGACCTATGTGCCTATGGCAAAGAGCAACAGACACAACACCACATCCTTCAGAGTTACCAGCTACACAGCCCACTCAGGCAAAGGAACTGGCTAGATCCCAGCCCCCTGGAAGGGAAGCTCATCAGTGATGGCAGAAACCTGAGATGAAACTGTTGTATTTCTGAAAGAGATTAGTGTTGATGTCTGAATGAATGATAAAGAAGAAGAATCTGCAACATTATAATAAAACATAATGTTCTGGGAAATGGTAGTTCTAATTGTGTCAGATGTTCATGTTGCTTCTTCTTCTTTAAATAAATGTACTGATTTCATTAATTAAAAAAAAAAAAAAAAGGAAATGCCACTGAAGAATATTATTGATGCTTATAGTGAAATCTAGAAGAAAATAAAAACATTTGAAATATGCATATGATGTATACATGCTCAACTAAAATAAAGATCACAGTACAACAAAACCCATTGTATAGAAGTAAAAGCTAAGATACATAGGGTTTGTAATTAACATAAAGAAAATTTAATATCTAGAAATAAAGAACAACAAAAAAAAACTATACAGATAATCAGAATCAAAATGTGTCCTTGGAACAAGTCATGGGGTTGATGTTGGCAGATGGCATTTGATAATAAGAAATCAAAGAGCATATTTGGCAAGGAGTAAGACACATCAAATACAAGAGTAAAAAATCTGTAGTATTAAACGAAATAACATTTTTTGTTTTAAAATGTGAATAAAAAACATTTTTAAAAAAAGCTGATAAGAAAATATTCACAAAGATTTTATGATCTTTTATTTGTTTTTTTTTTTTCATCTTGCTTTAAGTTGTGTGTGTTTTTATTTCCATTTAGAGTTTGGACAGTTTCCTAATGCAAGTGACCAGATAGTAAGAGTAGAGGCAGGCAGATTTGCACTTTTGGATATGCCAGACATATCATATTTGAACAGAGAGGGATACTACAGTGTGGAATGGGAACAGGATGATACACTTATTCCTGGGAGTGATCAAAGATACTTTGTCACGCTTGACTACAGTTTGGTTCTCTTTAATATTCCAATAAGTTGGAACCAGACAAGATTTAAAGTCAGATTTATGCATATGCCACTTGCCATGAACCTAGAGACAGTCAGCCATGATTTTGTTCTGTCAGTGACAGGTAAGTTTCTTAAGACATATGGTAGTCATTGTATTAGAAATGCCATCATATGTTAGCAGAAGAAGAGTTCAGTGCATGTTTTAGTATTAGAAGTGGCAGACATGGTGTAAGAGATTTTCAAGGGTGATATCTAAGAACATTTCAGTAGATCTGATGTGAGATTTTTTATTACAGATCTTGAAATTAAGCTGAGAGCAGGAATTTCTGATGGCAGTGATGATATATGAAGGAGCAGATGGAAATTCTGGAATAGATACTTAAGATGAAGAGAAAAATGTACCGATTTTGTTTCTTAGCATGGAACCTGTCATGTTGAACCAATAATCAAGAATTGTTTGTATTAAAAAAATTGTGAAACTGTGGAAAACATGAAAAAAAAAGTTCAGATGACTAGACCAGGACAGATATGAATGGAGGAAGCTTTTTTTCTTAAATGCTTGACAAAGAACTGAGAAGCAGGGAAGAAATGCACTTGCTTAATCATCTTATTAGCAGTTTGGAGGTTTATGTTTGTATTCTTGCCTGGCTCCTCTAACCCCCCACCCCCATGGAGTTATTCTGTCATGTTCTTGATCATCTAAACACAGCTCACAAGACATCTGAAGTTGTGAGTATCCTTTTGTGTGCCATCTGGGTTTGTTGCTTTCCTGCTTTGTCTTGGCGCTGTCTGTTGACCTGTCTATTGACCTTTCCATCTTGGCACAGGTATCAGAGTCACTGGGGCATGCAAACCTTTCCACCACCACAAGGTGGAGACACTTTTAGGAAGAATCTATTACTGTAATTTCTTCTAACACATTGATATGCCTGTTGAAAGTGCTATTATGGCGTAGAAACTGTATATATAAAAGATGTACAGATTTAAAATTATTTACCATATGGTTTCTTGATCAATTTTGCAGAATCTACAAGGCAGAGCACATTTGAAGCACCAGAATTTGTGGTCAGACCTAGGAATACATCTGCTAAGTCTGGACAAAATGTTCAGTTAGAATGTGCAGTTCATGGACAGTAAGTCAGCACTTAAAAATGAAATATTTCCATGGTACTTTTCAGTTAAAATATTGTTCATTGTCTTTAATGAATGCAAATTCACAAATATTATGCAAAATAGTACAATTTTCTTTTTATATTCAAATTTTCTCTTTTTATGTGAATTTCATATAAATATTTCCACATATTTGTGCTGTGTTTGTCCTCGGTAAAAAGGTACAATTCCCGTTTCTATGCCATTAACTCTTCCCATGCTCAAGAAAAAAACGCAGACGTTCCCGTTCGTGCCACACAAAAACCGTGGGTCCTGATCTGTATAGAGGGTATAGTTGTAAAATGGAATGGAAAACAGTATTTCCATGTACTTATGTTTCAAAGTATAACTAAATGTATGAAAATTTCATAAATGCAGAGTTGTTTTAGGAAAAAAGAAGTAATGTGGTGTTTTTAGACAATGATTGTGCCCAGCTCACCATCAGCTAGGTCTAGATATGCACTACTTACCATCTGAGATGTCTAGATCTACTTGTTGATCTCGTATTGTGATTCTATATTGCAATCTAGCTAAATTAATGTCTGAAATAACCTACTAACTATTTATACAGTCGTCTAATATGTCTAAATCTACTTAGGATACATTTAAGAGCAGTGGGGTGGTCACAGGCCATGTCCATACCCCTATCTACATTGTCAAAAATTGAAAAATTTTGATGTTTCTCTTCCTTTTTTCTCGCTCGGCATCGCTCTTAACTAAGGACTTTTCCACCATTTTTAAAAGTGTCACCAGAAAAGCTAACGAAATATGTACAATCTAAATGTTACACTGGTTGGTTTTATTGAAACAAATGAATTGTCACTATAACGACTATGGCACGCAACTCAGTAACTGGAAATTCTCACTATAGCGACTATGGCATGGGAAGAGTTAAGGCATATTGGGGAATATGGTGTTAGGCCTGTATTGTCCATGACCTTTGGCACATGAAAGCATGATGTGGTCAGTATCATGCCTGGTCGCTTTACCTTCCCAGATTTCTCTGGTATCCATTTTTAGAGGCTGGGTTAACCCCGGGGCCTTTTTGGTGTGTACCAGGAAAAAACCCACTGCTGGGACTGAACCCGGTACCACTGGATTAGTAAACCAAGCGCCTAACCACCCAGCTAACCAGGCCTCAGTGCAGGGAGAAAATAGCATTCAGAATATATTTTGATAGAAAATATTGATTTCTTAATTTAATTAATTAAGGCATTTCTTTTCACCAAATGATTACTTCCAAGAAAAGTTTAAAACATTCTATACATTAAGACATAGTCCATTATGCATAGGATGATATTCACATAAATGTCTGTGAGCATCATTCTTCATACACTGACAGTTTATTTTTTAAAGCAGAAAGATGTACTTGTTTGCTAATACAGTACAACTGAGTTGACTGGCATAAAATGACAGTGGAGATCAGATGCCTCTGAATGGCTAGTTAACTGTTGATTTACCTACACCTGTACTTATCTTAATTAGCAGTTGTGTGTGTGTGTGTGTTGCTAGAAGCACATTTACCAAGCCAGTTCTTTGAAAATGTCCATAATTGTTCACTGCATTAATTGTCTTCAGCATTTTTTTCCATGTTACTTGATATTATATTTAACTTTCTTGACATGTGTATCAGCATCTGTTAGGCACATAGCAGCCAGTTTATTGTCTTCCAACCCATAAATGAATCTTATCAGATTCATTCATTCATTTGCATGCCCCTTGCGGAACTTTGCCTCTCTAACAGCACTCCTGTAGGCCTCTCGGTTGTGAGCAAGATGCCCTGCTGCTGATGCATCCATTTGCAGATCATCAACGATGTCTTGCAGCCATCTTTGCATTGGTCTTCCTCTCTTATCAGATGTAAAGATACATTATTTTGTTTGGTAGCTGTACATAATTTATCTAATTATTGTCACTTTTCATTTTCTTAGACCCTTCGACAATGTCAGGATCAGCTGGTACAGAGTTAACAGCACTGGACGAGTTGAAATCCCTGAGAGCAGCAAATACATCCGTAGCAGAGACATGCGAGTGCTGACTATCAGCATGGTTGATATTAACGATGCAGGCATTTATGAGTGTGAAGGTTCACTGAATGCACAGACAACCTACAGCCCTATTACTCAGAGAGTTACTTTAACAGTCTTAGGTATATATAAAATGTATTTTTGTGCCTTTATTTCAGTTGTGTCTGTTTTGTAAAGAAAACTATTTTCTCCACCTTGAGTTATATATAATTGGTCAGTTTTGTTTTTGGAATATAAAAAGTTCTCAGGAGGTTAATATATATATATATTCATTATGTCTGATATCTCCTAAAACAGATTTTAACAAAATGGAGGAATATAAAATCTTTAGAAATTTACAGCAAACAACATTTGACAACCATGTCTGAGTAGCTGAGTGGTTAATTTACTTGTTTCCTATGTTGATAACTGAGCAATCAACCCTGACTACAATCAGCTCAGAATGAATCCTAGCAAATGTTTCTAGGATGCAGAAAATTCTTTCAGTTTCTGAAATTAAATTGTCACATTTAGTGTTCAGTATGAACAATTGTAAAGTTTCTTTTCTATATATGTAATAAATCTCTAGGTCAGAGGCATGAAATGAGTGTCTTTTTTTTCTGAAATAAGAGGATCTGTAAGCTTAGGGAGAATAAATGCCACTTTAATTTCACTAACCTCTGATTTAAATTTGGCTCACCATTCAAAAATGTAAAATGGCATCAGTGGAATTTGTAGCAACTATTCCAGATATGTTTATTAACTTCAGTGCATATTAGTATGTACTGTAAAATTATCATCCTGATAATAATGGCACTTTTCACTTTAGAAGACAGACTTGAAACAGGTAGATAGTTGTTATGGTTTTTGCTAAGTATCAGTTTGCTTGGATATTCATAATTGGCTGCAGGAGCAGGAAGGAATGTTTGTGTTGCAAGGTCTAGTTTACTTGCACTTGTGTCTTTTGTCTTAATAAATTCTTGTTATTTCCTTCTCAGATAATTCTGTGCCCTTTCTTAGAGTTGGTCTCCAAGTGACTTGTATAAACTAGGAAAAAGTAGGAACAGCTTTATTACTTAGCAACTACAAAGTTGTGACGTTTCGGCGTGAGCCTTAATCATACAAACACATACAGGGTGAAGAATTAGAGATAGGAGATAGAATATAGATTCATATGAATCCTATGTTAAAAAAATAAATAAATAAAATGAGTAGAGCACTTAGTTATAACTTGAAAGAATATGTGGCTTTTCCGACGCTCATTCAGAAGTGTGCCCATTCAAAATGTGCTACATTCAAAATGTGCTCATTCAGAAATGTACAGAAATGTGCATGGTGGAGCATAGAGAATGTTTAAATAGAGGCATGTGATGAGTGATAATTCAGTTCAGTTCAAGTGCCATGCTGCGTGGCGTAGGCAATCATTTCTCTCCACAATTCCCTGTCTTTAGACTTGATTATGAGATCTGCTGGTGACTTTCTTCCTAGCCACACTGATGGCCCATCCAGTTACTTCTCTCTCTGTCTTCCTCTGTTTCTTCTTTTTTTAATTTAAATTTTTCCAGTTGCCATAGTGTGTTCCAGTTTTCCTCTTCTCAGGAAATGTCCTATAAATCTCGCTTGTCTGCCTCTGATCTTTTGCTATAATTTGCTTTTAACTCCAGCCTCTCTTAAGACTTCTTCATTGGTTTTCTTGGCTGTCCATGGTACTTTCAGCATCCTTATAAACCACATCTCCATGATCTCCATTTCTTGCTGTACTCTCTTATTCATAGACCATTCTTCACACCCATAAAACAAAATTGGCTCAATGTAACATTTAAGTACTCAGAATCTTGTTTCCATTGATACAGATCTGTTGCACAAGATGTTTCTCATTTTCTGGAATGGTGACTTGGCCAGAGCATGTCTGCTTTTTATTTTGTTGTGACATTTCCCATCAGTTGTTATAATCGTTCCTAAGTACTTGAATCTATCAACTTGTTTCAGATTTGTGCCATTGATGGTAATGTTACATTTTGGTGGTATTCTTTTTTTTGAGATGACCATCACTTCAGTCTTCTTTTTGTTCAGGCTGAGACCTTTATTTTTACTTTCACGAACCACGATGTCTGGAAGAGCTCGTAGCTCCCCTTCACTTTTAGCAATCAGGACTGTGTCATCTGCATATCTTAAGTTGTTAAGGTTGTACCCGCCAACTGATATTCCTGGCATGTTCTCTATATTTCTCATTATGTTTTCGCTGTACAAGGAGAGGAAGTCAGAAGATAAAACACATCCTTGTCTCACCCCCAATTGTATTTCTTGGAATGCTCCTGTTTGGTTCTCAACCCTCATTGCTGCTGATTGCTGCCAATATATGTTTCTGATAAGTTTCAGATCTTTCCCATCTGTGTTGATGTCTTCCAGCATTCTTATAATTTCTGTGTGTCTCACTTTATCAAATGCTTTACGGTAGTCTACGAAGCATAAGTATAGGTCCATCTTTACTTCTATTGATCTCTTCATCAGTGTTCTTATTATATATGACATTACTTGTACCTTTTCCTTTGATGAAGCCGCACAGTTCTTCAGTAATTTCTGGTTTTATTTTGCTCCTGACTTTTCTCATAACGATACGATGTGTGATAGGTGGATCATAACTGAGGGTAGTGGGTGGGGAAACTGTTGAGGGGAGAGAGAGTGATACAATGGTATCAACAGGAGAAGGTGAGATAAATGATTATGGTTGGGGGAGAGGGGTTGTAATGCGATGATGTGAGGAGGTTCTGAACTATGTGTAACAAGTGAGAAGATAATGGAATTTAGTGGAGAGGGATCATGATTGTGAAAGAGGAGAATGTTATGTATAGCTGAATAATGAGTTCAAACCATGTGGTTCCAGCATCCCATATTCCTGAATGTAGCGATTCTCAAGCCTAGGTGGCTTGTGTCATCTGCATGACATGGATGGCTGTTATCAGAAAATCAGATTTTCCTATGTGGTTGGGGCCATTGAAATGATTCGGGACTGGTTTTGAAGCATGCTGGGTGATATTGTACAGATGTTTCTGCATGCGGTCCCCTAGTCTGAGGCCAGTTTCACCAATATAAGTTATCCTGCATCTTTTGCATATGATGACATATATTACATTACGGGACTCGCATGTGAATCCCTCATGAAGAGTGAGGATAGTTTTAGGAAAGGTGATTGTTTTCATTTCCCAGACTACGGGGCAGGTAACAGCAAGGGCAATTATATTTTCTGGTGCCAACATATGCAAGGTTCCACTTCAAGTGGCTGTGGATGAGGATGTCCTTAAGATTTGGCTCATGCTTGTATGCTAATAGGGGTGGACCAGAGAAAATGTCGCGGGTGTCAGGGTCGAGTTGGATTAGTGGCATATGACGATAAAGAATTTTCTTAACCATCTGACCATGCAGGTGGAAAGGCAGTACTAACTTAACTCTGTCAGTTGAGGTAATAGGCTTTTTTCTGAATGCTTCTTTGTGGCTCACTAGTTGGATATGGTTGAAGGGTTCATGAAGGACATTTTCTGGATAATGGCGATGGAAAAATTCTAATAAATTGTTGGACTGATCTATAAAGTCAGTTATCCTGACATACAGGGTGAAGATGGAGAAGTTGGGAGTATGGGATGGAGTTCTTACAGGCTTCAGGATGGGAGGAGGTATAAAGTAAATAAGTGTGGCTGTTGATGGGCTTGTAAAATACAGAGGTGACAAGCCAGTTTGTGCCAATAGATATTATAATGTCTAAAAAGTTGACAGACTTGTCAGAAATTTCATAAGTGAATTTTATGTTATTAAGTAAGTTGGCGAATTCAGTAAATTTTTTTAGCTCATCCTGCTGCATACTGGTGACTCCAGTGCCATCATCGATGTACCTTTTATAAAATTCTGAAAGCCTGCCAGTGTATTTTTTTATCTTCCAAGTGACTTGGTCTTTTACCAGCTCTTCCCAGATGTTATGGATGATTAAAAAAAAAAAGTTCTAAATTTTTATTTTATCAATGTCTTTGTATCTCAGTTTAGGCATACCTTGTGTTCTGATTATTCTACAGAAGATAAGGAAGTTGGACCACACTTGGTTGTATAAGTAATTTTGTTTTTCAGACCATACTTTTCTTATTATATTAACTTAAAAAAACAATGTTTTGCTGCACAAAGTATTCTTTATCAGTCTTACTAAAATGTCACTGATTTTTTTTGTTGTTGTTGTCAAAGATCAAACAGTATTGTAAGTTAGGTATACAATTCTATTTATTTATTTTTTGTTTTTAAATAGTTCCTCCCAGCATGTCACTTGCACCACCAAGTCTCGTAAGAAAAGACTTCCAAGAATCAATTGCCTTGCCCTGTGCAACCCAGGGCTTTCCAGAACCTGAGGTATCTTGGTACTTTAATGATGTCAAACTGGTTGGCACAAACAACACTAGGTATGTTGACAGTTTTCATTCCATTTGATAATGTTGCAGATTGCATTAAGGATAGTTTTAGGTGTATTCTCCAAAGTAGCCAGTAGCTTTTTGGGAATCTTACATCCTTCCCGTGCTGTTAAATGTCACATGGGGCTCACATGGTAGTTTGGTAAGTTTTGCTGTTTTCAGCGAGCATTTCAGTCTCATCAAGGGATGTTATGCCCGCTAAACTGGGCTCTCTTAACAATGTCCTCTTTAGAGTTTCATGTGAACGACTTCCTTTTCTTCAGCATATTGTGTTTCATTTGATAGCTTACTCGGTTGATTTTGTTTCAAGTTTCCATAACAATTGCTTTTTTCCTCATCTAGAGTTGCCTCTAGATGGGTCTCAGGATAAGGTTGTTGGCCTTATGCCCAACTTCCATTTTATGATATGTGGCGAAGCAAAAGAATCATATGAAGGTATGCAGGCAAGAGTGTTAAAAACCTCCCACCATCTGTTATGTCACCCGGAAGCAATCTTTTTGGGAATGGGTTAGCTAGCAGACCCATAGTTTTTACCAGATTCAGGCCAGTATGGCATTTTTTTGGTACTTTTAGACAGTAGATTGTATGTTCTATACAGAAGTAGTTTGTTCACATGATCATTTAGCATACTCGTTTAAGAACATAAACCATCAGGTAAAGTTTAATACTTTTTTTTTCAGTCTTGAGCTGTCATTAGTAGGTCACCATAGGTGTGTTACATCTGCTGTCCTTAGTTATCTTTTGACTGTTTGTCTTGTTTGACAAAAAATGTTTATGTCCTTTGTTTCATCACAACTGAGTCACAAGACATCTTAGTCAAGAGTGTTGTGTGTCACCAAAATATGACCTCTTCGGATCTATTTCTTTCTTGTGCTGTCTAGAGGATGCTTGGTTCTTATGACTGAACTAAAAAAATGGCAGAAAAGAAATAAGCACAGAGATACACAAGTGCCAGAAAAGCAGGAGTAGGATTGAAAATGATTTTACTTTTAGCAAAGAGTGACCACAACACATGTGCACACTCAAAGGAACTTTTGTTGGAGCTTGAGAAGAAAAATGCAGAGCACATTTCTTGACTTTGTGTATGTTTCCAAGTTTCACATTGTTGTTTTGTTTCATCAGGTATCAGATTGATCCAAATGGCACCCTGTCCATTCCAAGTGTTGATATACCTGATTCTGGAGTGTATCAGTGTTTTGGGGTCAGCGAAGTAGGAGAGGCTGCTACTTATACTTGGGTTGTGGTCAACAGTAAGTTTAGTAATTACTTTCTAATTTGAAATAGGTAAGTCTTCAGGAATCAGGCGGGGTGCGTCTTTGGAATCGTAGTAAGCATTTGCACATCAGTTTGATTACATGAATTTGTCATGATAATTACATTTTTAATATATCTTGTCACTTATTTCCTTGTGTACACTGATTTTTTAAAAAAAATTTCGAACATCATGGATATTTTCTGTGAAAGTTTTGTTTTTAATGCCTTTAACATTTACTTTAAAAAACTTGTGTCGCTCTAACAGCAGCGAATTATTTTCACAAAAATGAGTGGAATGAAAAACACAAAAAGATCAATTATGAAGACATTGCAGTGATTTATTCCAGAAATAAAAATTGTTAACACCAAGCTTTTGATAATAAAGAACGAAAACCACGGTGTCACGCAATCCACTTCAGAGACCCACCAAGAATACAAGCTAAAGCCCTGCGATACTCTGAACCTCTTGTGGTCCTTTTGGGGACCACACAGGAGACCACGGGACCTAACAAGGACCACAGGTGTAAATTCAGTAGGATCACAGTGTGGTCTTGGTGGTAGAAGCGAACGAAGAAGAAGAAGATAATAGAGAAAGTAGTGTGATGATGATGATGATGACAGTGATTATGGTGGTAAAGATGGTCACAAATGATAATAATTATGGTGGTAGTAATGATGATGATAGAAATGATGATACTAGCTATGGTGATAATACAATGTCAGCACTTTCAATGTTGTCATCACTTCCATAACTGTCATTCACCTGATGTTTCTTCATCATTACTGTCCGCATAATCAGAATCTTCATTGCTGCTATCATCTTCCCCCAAATGAACTCGCTTGCTGCAGCCAGCCATTGTTGTCACTGTGTATAATGTATAACAAAAGCACAGCTTTATTTAGCTCCCCCTGTGTGGTACCCGGGACCTGGGCACTTAAGGTTCAGAGAGAGAGAGATATTTAGCTTGATCTGTTCGTTGAA
Organism: Achatina immaculata; assembly: GCA_009760885.1. Classification (NCBI taxonomy): domain Eukaryota; kingdom Metazoa; phylum Mollusca; class Gastropoda; order Stylommatophora; family Achatinidae; genus Lissachatina; species Lissachatina immaculata. The sequence continues at coordinate 16,665,064 of CM019719.1, forward strand.
TTTGCTGTTCCAGCAGCCACCCACATCAGTGAATAGCTAGGTCAATCATTATTTACAATAGAACATGAAAAACTTGCAGATAATGCTAGGAAATGCGTCTGTGTATACTTGGCAAGTTAACTCAGGAGCAATGCTGTAAAAGCAAAAAGTCAGCATGGGTGAATGCTAAATGATTTAATAACATCTGTGGTCGCATGTAGCTTTTCCTGGCTAAATAAGTGTTCTGTGATATTCATAGGAAAGACACTCTTAACATCAAGTACTCTACTGCCATTTTGCTGGCACCACAGTATGAATAAGTAGTTTTAATTTTATGTTTGTTGTAGGAGAGATCACTTATTCTGCTCTGGCCACATGGGGTGCAGATGTCTGACTTTAATCTAATAAGTAAAGGTAACATTTCCGTTTCCATGCCATATTGGGGAATATGGTGTTAGGCCCGTATTTTCCATGACCTTCGGCACATGAAAGTGTGATGTGGTCAGTATCACGCCTGGCCGCTTTACCTTCCCAGATTTCTCTGGTAACCATTTTTAGAGGCTGGGTTAACCCCAGGGCCTTTTTGGTGTACACCAGAAAAAATCCCTCTGATGGGATGGAACCTGATGCCACCTGATTAGTAAACCGAGCACTTAACCACTCAACTAACCAAGCCGCCGACTTTAATCTAATAGAAGTTGTAAATGTTCATTTAACAAAATGTAAATGTAAATGTTCTTTTATTGTACTTTGTTAGGCGCTGAACCAACAGTACTGGAAGCTCCAAAGAACACAGTTGTGACAGAACATGAAGACGCAGCATTTACTTGCATTGTGATCGGGGGCCCTCAGCCAGAGGTGTATTGGAACAAAGGTGAAGTATTTTTGTTTTTATTGCCTTTCCTAAATCTTTCTTATCCTGCATAGACCATGGTGTGCTGCAGTCTTTGTACTGTTCTTTTCAGCTTAGCTCATGAAGTTACATTTAGCACATTATCTACTTCTTTAAGACCTTTGCCATCCATACTTTCATTGCAAGAAATTATTCTAGCTACTGTTGCTTGTGCTGCTGCTGCTACTACTACTGCTACTGGTTTTGTTCCTATTTACTGCTCCTTCTACTGTTGCTGCTCCTTTTTTTCTTCAGTTTCTTGTGTACAGAGACAGGTAACTTCCTTGAACTGCGTCATCAGCAGGTTCCACTTCATGCCCCACAGTTACACATCAGTATTGTTTTGTCTGTTTGGCTTGTAAGTCTTTGCAGAGTGCAGGTTACCATGATGTACTTTGAACTTTGGAGACCATTCTGGTATAGCCAGTTTTATTCGTGGTTGCTATTTTCATTCTTATACTGTAGCAGAAGCATATTTTCCTTTTGTGATTAGTGTGTTCATTTTTAAAAATTTAGTTGCAAAAATGTCAAGTGTTTTACCTCATATGAAATCTCTCTCAACCATGTAGTTGGGTCCATAATAACATAGCAGACATGAAGTAGCAAGAAAGAAGAAACAGATGGATATTTTGTTTAAAAAAATGTTGCGGTTATATTGCACAAGCCAAAGGGAACCGTATCGCCATTAGAGTAGTTGCTCATGTCCAGTAGGTATAGTTTTTAAATGTTTCATTTTACTTGTGTTGAATTTTCATCCCTGGTTTTTTTTTTTCTCTCCGTTGTCATTGAGGTTTGGCATTGGTGACATACAAATTTGATAAATAGGATAATGTTTAACTCATTCCGTGCCACAGAAAAAAATGCAGACATTCCGTTTGTGCCAAATTAAAAGCGCGGGTCTTGATCTTGTAAAAGTGAATGTAACAAAGTATTCCACATTAGAAGTATATGTTTTTTATATAGAAATAGCTGTAGATCTATGAAGATTTCATAAATGCAGAATTTTTTAGGAAAAAAAGATGTAATGCGATGTTTTTAGACAATAATTATGTCCTACTTACCATCAGCTAGGTCTAGATCCACACTGGATCCACACTACTTACCATCTGAGATTTCTAGATCAACTTGTCGATGTCGTCTTGTACTAGTCTCATTAAAATAATGTCTGAAATAACCTTCTAACTACTTCTTCAGTCTGTTTTATAGGTTAAAATCTACTTGGGGCACATTCAGGAACAGTGGTCTGGTCGTAGGGCTTGTCCGTATGCCTCAGAAATCACATAAAATATTGAAATTTCTTTTAAAAAAAACCACCCATTTTCACTCGGTTGTTAGGCACGCTTCGGACTGAACTATGAAAGTTCACTGGACAAGCGCAAATAAAACGTGTATATTAAAAAATTACACCATTTTTTAGAAACGAAACAAATGGTACAATTTTACCCAACGGCGCTCAACGGACAAATCGAAAGTGGTAACGTTTTTCCCCAAGACACTGAATGAGTTTAGGTGTTAGTATGTATGATGATCAAAGTAGGCATTAGGATGCTCTGATGAGGACAAAAATTAGGAGAAAACATACATGAAATATGTAATTGTTGTATGTAATAGAAAGAGCATTTTTAAAAAAAATTACTCAAATGTTGTAAAAGTCATCAAAAGTTAACTCTTCCCGTGCCGCAGGAAAAAACACGGACGTTCAGTTGGAACCAGAATAAAAACGCGGGTCTTGATGTGTATTGGGGGTATAGTTGTAAAATGGAATGGAAAACAGTATTTCCATGTACTTCGTGTTTCAAAATATAAATAGATGTATGAAAATTTTATAAATGCAGAGTTTTTTAGGAAAAAAAGAAGTAATGTGATGTTTTTAGACAATGAATGTGCCCAGCTCATCTTCTTCTTCTTCTTCGTTTGTCATAAAAATCATTAGTGATAATGCGTGTTACCCTGATTTTTGTGATGCGCTTTTTGGCTGAGTAACTCTGACTTCAGCATCTTTCCTTGCTAGAGCAGACTGTGGTCTTGCTCGGACTGCCATGAAGACAGTGTGGCTGGCCTGGCCAAAACTTTGTTTTCCAGCCTCTGGTGGCTGTATGTAAGTCCCTTCTCCATGTCAGATGGTTTTGAGACAGTTCTACAAAGACACTCTGACTTTGAGATGAGGAGTCTGATGAGTGCTTCAACGATTTCCATTCCCCGCCACCTATAGTCTACTGGCTCTGTTCTGTTTACATCATTCTGATAGCCATTGTTGTAAAGACCTATAGGCTTGTCACGTCCTGGATTCATTGGTTTCACACCAGACTTTCCTCATCCCCGCCAGAGATCTCGATGTCCCCATCCATCCACCAACCTGACATTACATTTTACAAAATAACAATTACAATTAGTGTTGATTGCTACAAGTTTCTGGGCTACAGAAGTAGGTCAGAGTTTTTAAGCAAACAGATCTATGTTCCCTGTCTCACAAACACTATGTTAAAATAAGTGTGCTCTTAACACAGTTGTTCCCAGGGGGGCCCAGCTCATCATTGGCTAGATCTAGATCTACACTACTTACCATCTGAGATGTCTAGATCTACTTGTCGATCTCGTATTGTGATTCTGTGTTGCATTCTCGCTAAATTAATGTCTGAAATAACTCCCTAACTATTTCTCCAGTCATTTAAATATGTCTAGATCTACTTGGGATACATTCAAGAGCAGTGGGGTGGTCACAGGCCATGTCCATACCCCTATCTACATCATCAAAAATTGAAAAATTTTGATGTTTCTCTTCCTTTTTCTCGCTCGGCATTGCTTGTAACTAAGGACTCTCTCCATTTTGAAAAGTGTCACCGGAAACATGGATGAAATATGTACAATCTAAATGTTACACCAGTTGTTTTAATAAAATAAACCAAGCGTCGCTATATCGACCATAAGTACAAATCGGAAAACCGGAAGCGTCATTAAAATGCCCAAAGGACGGTAAGTGTTAATACAAAAAAAAAATTGAGTTGTTTTGTTATGTGACCTCAGTTTTTTGTTTTTTTTTCTGTATAATCTTTCCAGTTCTGATTTTTATTTTCGTGGGAATAAATGGATGCTTTGTATTGTCTGATTATGTATTTTGGCATTACTAAAATACAAGAAACCTATGATTTGACCCTGGCATTTCATATTGAGAACTTTACAACATCAGATGGTGTCAATGTCACACTTGGGGGTAGAATCCAGCTTGTACAGAGCCAGCTTCTGATTGGCCGAGCTGAAATGACTGACTCAGGACTGTACGTATGTAATGCTGTAAACATTAAAGGAGCAGCTTCAGCAAATGCCACACTTACTGTTATTGGTAAGTTAATATTTGTACTGTAATTCCTACCCACTCTTACTGTTATTGGTAAGTTAATATTTGTACTGTAATTCCTACCCACATTTACTGTTATAGGTAAGTTAATATTTGTACTGTAATTCCTACCCACACTTATTGTTATAGGTAAGTTAATATATATAATTCCTACCCACACTTACTGTTATAGGTAAGTTAATATTTATACTGTAATTCCTACCTGCACTTACTGTTATAGGTAAGTTAATATTTGTACTTTAATTCCTACCTGCACTTACTGTTATAGGTAAGTTAATATTTGTACTGTAATTCCTACCCACACTTACTGTTATAGGTAAGTTAATATTTGTACTGTAATTCCTACCCACACTTACTGTTATAAGTAAGTTTATATTTGTACTTTAATTCCTACCTGCACTTACTGTTATAGGTAAGTTAATATTTGTACTGTAATTCCTACATTAAAGTTATGGTTTTTTCCCCTAGGTTTTTTGTTTTTTGTTTTTACTTTACTTATGCTTGTTTACTATTAGGTCAAAATTAACAGATTCTAACTTTGAGTTATGGAATGTAGACTGAAGCTATGAACTCATTTGTGAAAAAAAAAAAAAAAAGGTAGGAGACACCTTTGTCTCATTAAAACCACACCAAAAAGTTTCAGCTTTTGACTTATTCATTCTTATTTTTTTTTAAAAATGAGAAAAATTTCTTTACTACAAGGCATCTTAAAGTAATTACTCAGACCATGAATGAAATGGAAAATGATATGTTTTACTTGCAGGGAAAACCCAGATCATTAAACCTCCACAAAATATGTCAAAGCCACTGGCTTCTGACATCATGTTTGACTGTGGCGTTCGTAGAGATCCATCAGTGACTGTCAATTGGACATGGTACTTCTACCCATCACCAGATTTTCAAAAGCAGGTAATAGTGGAGTGAATATATTACAAAGATTTTGTCAGTGTCATTTCTAATTTTGTGAAAAATTGAAGAAGAAAAAAAAAACAGTACACCTAATCAAAAAATTTTATTTCATTTTGGTAAAATTGGTAACCAATTGTTAGATTGACAGCCAAATTATTGTGTGAATTTTTTATCATTAGTACAGGCAGTACCCATAGTTACAAATGACCCCCATAAAGCTTATTGTGTTAAAAATTCAAGTTACATCCAATTGTTTGTGGTAATAAACAGGTGCTACTTTATGGCATACATCCAGCAGTACCCATAGTTACAAATGACCCCCATAAAGCTTACTGTGTTAAAAATTCAAGTTACATCCAATTGTTTGTAGTAATAAACAGATGCTACTTTATGGCATACATCCAACATTGCGCATCTACAATGGCTGTTCAGTTTCTTTAATGCTTTTTTATGCATAGAAGGGTACACTGTACACATTATACTAAGGTAAACATTCGACTGACATTAGATATGATCCATTCCTATGTGCTTTAGCATACTTATAAATTCAGCCTACTAATAGACTTATGGTTGGAACTTGTTCGTAATCTGGGGACTGCCCCTATATTCTTTTTAGTACAACCACAATGTGAAAAGGGCAGAAACTTTATAGGTTTAGTTAGGTAGAATTTAAGTTGGAGATTTAATCAAACTGTTTAGATTTGTAGGTCACAACTTACTAAACGTCCTGTGTAATCATGATGGATGACTGTAATAGTTAAATGTTTTTGTTTACATTTATGTATCCATTTAGCCTTTTCTTATGCCTTTTAGAGTTTTTTTTGTTGTTGTTAGATAAACGAGTTTTCATGTTCCTAGCTTGAATTAAAGTTTTATCAGATAAGCGGCTGATTTGAAAAAAAAAATTATTTTTACATACAAGACAAAACTAATTTGTGCTTTCATTTTTAAAAAAATAAATTTCATATGGTAATCAGAATAGAAATGACATGACAGAAAAGTCAGCAATTAAACATCCATGTTTGACACTAATACCACAGAGTCAAGAAGACTATATTTTGCAGTGCCTCTTTTGAATCAGTTATTGTATATTTATGTTTCAGTAAAATTGTCATTTATCCAGTTATCTGGTTTGCTTTATTATATCTGTTCTCAGTTCCAGCTGGAGGAAATTGTTATGAATGTAAAATAATAATTTATTTTTAACAGTTATATTCATACTATCTGTCTCACAGAACCTTACCCCGATAGTGGAGAATTATCAGATCTTGACAAATGGCTCTCTTGTTATTACTGGGTTGTTAGGAAGATATGATGGCAAATATGAGTGTGTGGTCACATCTGCTGGCGGGAATGATCAGAGATTCGCAGTTCTCAGTGTTATTGGTAAGTTATTCTGAAGTGAATGAGTAAATTTGAAGATTTGCTGTATCATTTTCTGTGATCATCATCATCATCATACTTAGCTGCTACCTCACTAATGATTTAGCCACCCCTGTTATCTTGTGTTGCTGCACAGGTAAAACAGATGCTCTGTCAGGGAGTGTTGGCTGCAGGAGATCTCAAGCTCATTGTCTGTCATGACTCTGTAGTGTACTTAGTCCACTTATCATTTGATGTGTAATTTTATGCTTTTCATTTCTATTGCAGCTGCTCTAACACTTCTTTATTTGTGTTCTTAGTTTATCCTTGAAGTATGCCACATTTTTCTGAACAAAAATTTAGCATTGCCTATTACATTAATGCTTGATCCTGTTTTGCTGATATGGAAATTGTATTTTTAACTCTTCCCGTGCCCAAGAAAAAAACGCGGACGTTCCCATTCGTGCCACACAAAAAAGCGCGGGTCCTGATCTGTATAGTGGGTATAGTTGTAAAATGGAATGGAAAACAGTATTTACATGTACTTCTGTGTACTTATTATGTTTCAAAGTATAACTAAATGTATGAAAATTTCATAAATGCAGAGTTTTTTAGGAAAAAAAAAGTAATGTGGTGTTTTTAGACAATGATTGTGCCCAGCTCACCATCAGCTAGGTCTAGATATGCACTACTTACCATCTGAGATGTCTAGATCTACTTGTTGATCTCGTATTGTGATTCTATGTTGCATTCTCGCTAAATTAATGTCTGAAATAACATACGAACGGTTTCTCCAGTCGTCTAATATGTCTAAATCTACTTTGGATACATTCAAGAGCAGTGGGGTGGTCACAGGGGATCTACATCATCAAAAATTGAAAAATTTTGATGTTTCTCTTCCTTTTTCTCGCTCAGCATCGCTCGTAACTAAGGACTCTTCCACCATTTTTAAAAGTGTCACCAGAAACGCAAACGAAATATGTACAATCTAAATGTTACACCGGTTGGTTTTATTGAAACAAATGAATTGTCACTATAACAACTATGGCACGCAACTCAGTAACCGGAAATTCTCACTATAGCGACTATGGCACGGGAAGAGTTAAAGATTATTTTTAGAATTGATTTATTATATGCTATGCCAATAGGCTTTGGAGGTCATGTTTTCTAATTTGTGCATTTTCTGTTGTTTCCAGTTTGGTTGACTTTCTTCCACATGCTACTTGTCAGCCAATTCAGATATTTTTCTCTTGCCTTCCCTCCTTTTCTCTTGTGTTTTCCAATCAGTACATTCAATAAATGTAAGATTAAAAGTAAAGGCAATCTTTAATGCTACTGAGACACCTAGAGATTATGGTGTTGGTGTCAGTGTTTTCCTTGACCTGTTGGCATATGAGAGGGTGATGGTGATGTGGTCAGCACAATGCCTGGCTGCCTTTCCATTTCCAGCTCCAGGAGAAGCCATGTACCAATTTTTACAGCTGCGTGACTGGGGCACCCCCGGCTGGATTTGAACCATGACCTTGGCCATGAGAGACAAGTGCACTAACCACTGCACCACTCAGGTGCCAAAATGTAAAGTTAATCACAAATTAATTACAGCATTACAGATTCTCTTTTTAGAAGATGGAACAGAAGGTATACAATGAAAATCATCATCATCAGGTGCCATGCCGACTGGTGTTGGCTATTATGCTTCTCCAGAGTACATGATCCTTCATGCAGGTCATCAGCTCAGTTGCTGATCTCCTCTCACACCATCCCGTCAGACTGTCCAGCATCATTTCTCTTGGTCTTCCTCTTGATCTTCTTCCTTCTATTTTTCCTGTTATAATATTTGCAATGCTCACTCTTCTCACTGCATGTCCTATGAAAGTACATTGTCTCTCTCTTATATTTTTGACAAGATTTTTTTGTCTCTCCAGCTTTTCTCTTACATTCTTCACTAGTTATTTTTGCTTTCCAGGGGATTCGCAACATTATTTTAATAAACCACATTTCTGCTGCTTCCAGTGATTTTTGTGCAGACCTGCCTATTGTCCATATAACAAGATAGGTTCAATATAGCATTTTAGGACTCATTTTCTAACATTCATTGATAAGGATGTGTTGGATAATATGTTTCTCATTCTCTGAAATGCAGTCTTTGCTTGGCCTATTCTGTTCCTAATTTCTGTTCTGCATTTCCCATCTGAAATTATTACTGCTCCAAGGTATTTGATTTTCTGCACCTGCTTTAGAATAGTTCTGTTTAATTTTATACTGCATGTTGGTTGATTCTGTTTTTTAGGTATAACCATAGTCTCTGTCTTTTTGATGTTCAAAGTAAGGCCTTATACAATGAATAACAATATCATTTAATATCTCTAAGCAGAACCATGGTTTTAGAACATAAATGAAGGTGCTGAATGTTTGAGTGCAGTTGTAGAAGAGCATTCATATAATATTACATTGCTATATGTGTCAAGACTATACTCAGGTGTTTAGAAATATCTGTTCATTTTTTGCACATCTGTACTGGAAGTGTTTTTTTTTAATTCTAGAAAACGAGAACTCTTGTGAATAATTTATGATTTCTGGTGTTGATATCATTAGAAATTGAGATTCCATTATGATTGTCTCTTATACCATAAATTATAGTGTCCTTCTGTGAAGGTACTGTCAGTTTTACTCATAAATTTGAGTGTAGACTGTTTCATAAAATATAATCTGATTGTTAATGTATGATAGTTTTGAGTAAGTTCTAGATCTCACAAGGTCTGCTGATCAATGATTTTTCAGTTTTGAGAAAATTCATGTTCATTATTTAATTTTCAAGATTGGCACAAAACAGTTCCCTGGAAATACTTCATGGTTATATGTAAGAATGAAGGTGTGACATCTGTGTATTTGTGTATATGTGAGACTTAGATTATGATGTCAGTGTCCATGATTATATATATGAGATTATGATGCCAGTGTACATGATTTTATATAAGACTGGAGATATGATTCCCTTGTATATGTGTGTATAGAAGTGTGAGTTGTTATATAAAAATAAAGCTCACTGTCTATAACAAGAGAAACAAAATACAGGAGTTTATCATCAGTACAATCACTTTACTGTGCAATCATAATTAGAAGTGTAAAAAAAACCCCTCAAATAAACTCTCAGATTTATTTTTCTTTGCTAATGTTCTAGATCTACCAGCCAAACCTACTATCACAAATGTGACTCTGTGTGAACAAACTCCAAACAGTGTCTTAATAAATTGGACACAGCCGTATGATGGAAATACTCCCATCACAAACTTCATTATAAAGAGTCGTAGGGAATCATCTTGTAAGTATTTATAAGTTTTATTATCTTTGTCAGGAGTGCATACTGTCACTGTACTTATTTAACTTGTATACTGAAAATATAATGAGGAATGTTAGAGACAGTGTAGACAAAGAATATTATGATGCCATAACAATTGGAGGTTATGAAATCCCAGAAATAGATTTGCAGATGACACAGTATTACTGTCCACATCACAAAAAAGTAATGGAAAAATTAATCATGTCAGTCCGTAAGAATAGCGAAGAGCAAAACCTTTATCTTAATGCAAAGAAAACTAAATTGATAACAACTGATAAAACAAATAAAGCAGATGAAATATATGAGTCTATCAATGAGGAAAAATTTGAAGAGGTGGAGAGTTTTGACTATCTAGGATCATTACTAATAATGGAGATAGAGGGAAATTAAAAGGAGGATATCTATGGCTCTTCAAAAAATAAAACAACTAAAGAAGCTGTGGAGAGGAACAGACAGACTACAACAATAAGATCTTTAAGGGCATGCATCTTTCCCATCGCAACATATGCCTGTGAGACCTGGACACTAAACAAAACAGCTAAGAAACACGTAAATGCCTTTGAATGTAAATGCTACTGAAGAGTTCTTCAGATATCATGGACACAAAAAAGAACAAATATATCCATACTACAAGAACTTAATATTGAAGGTTGGCTAGTAAGGAGAATTAAACAGAGAAAACTTAAATATTTTGGACAAATTAAACATGATAATTTAGAGAAGATTGTCTTGGAAGGATACATAGTGGGAAAAAGAAGGAGGAAGACCAAGGCGAAGTATGGGGCAAGACATCGTTGATGATCTGCAGATGGATACATCAGCAGCAGGCCATCTTGTTTACAACTGAGAGGCCTGCAAGAGAGCTGTTAGGGAGGCAAAGTTCCACAAGGGGCATGTAAATGACCGACTGATTATCTTTATTCAGTTCTGTAGTCTTGTGAGATCATTGCTCATGCTAATGCTTTTTTGTGTGTATGTATATGTGCATGTGTGCGTAGATACATGTGTGTTCTTGTTTGCTTTTTAAACTCTTCTCTAAATATAGCCTACATACAATCTTTACCCAAATGGCGATATTTTCGTTAGTGCATCAACTTTTCATCATCCAGAAGTTTCATTCATATTTAAATTTGGCGCAGTTTTGCTGTGTTCATCTGCATTTTCACTTATTTCTGTTTGATATATTTTGTTTTATGCTAATTTTCAGACTTCCCTTTCCTTCCAGGTTTTCTAATTGTGGATACTTCATGACCAAGTTGATATTGCATTTTCCTTTTGTGGCTAGATAGTTGCCTGTACTCCATGGGTTAGGGGTTCAATTCACAATCATTCTCATATTATTTTTCTTTCTTTCTAAAGTGTTTAGTTCACAGAATCTTTTGAAGACTTTTCATACCTGCTTTACTTTAAAACTTTGTTGTGCAGAAATTGTTTCCAGCAGCGCTTATTAAAAAATAAAAGTTTTCTTGTTGATTATGTAATATGCTTGTAAAGTCAAGGAAATGGTGCAGTTTGCAATTATTGTCACCTGTGCCGTTATAAGTATCAATTATCGTTATCAGTAAACAGAACAGTAATTCACTTGAAATATTTTGGCAAGATGTTTGAGAGAGAAAAAAAAATTTGAAACACTTAATTGTTCCAAACACTTAACACCAATGACCATATAAATAGCCTTTTGTGTTGTAGTTGGGATTTCATAATTTTAAAGTGCCTTCTATTGAAACAAAAAGTAGGCATTGCTTCATTTCCTGGTAAAACATGGCAGCTGTGTTGCTTCATTACAAAAATGTTCGTCTCGTGTTTTGTGTTGTTCATTTGGGTCTGAGCTAGGATCTCTGTTAAATTTTAATGCTTCATGTATCATGTATTTGATTTTTTTAAAAAATTGTACACCAATATTTTTTCTAATGACCTCCTTTTATTGATTGTATATTTTAAAATATTTTTTACAGCTGGATCCAATATAGATAACCAATGGGAGCCTGTAAACAGTAGTGTGCCTGCAAACCTTAGTTCTGTGGCAGTTAGTAATTTGCTGCCATCAAGATATTATCGTTTCCAGCTGATAGCTGTTAATAAACTTGGTGAGAGTCCCCCCAGTGATGCTGCACCCAGTGAAGCCATAAAAATGCCTGCTCAGCGTAAGTTTTTTGTTTTTGTTTTTTTGTAAGAATAGTGTATGATGTAAGTTTCATATGTTTGTCATAACAGTTTTCTCTGCTTGCGTAAGTTAAAAAAAAAAAAACTCAAATGGTAAGATGGTAAAATGTGTTCCATATGTTGTGATCACAATGACAGAATGTAACATCTTGGTTTATTGGTTGGTTAATGATGTTCTTGTAGAAGCCAGTTTGATTTTTTTTTTGTAGTTAGCAGAGACATTTAATTAGCTGGGGCGTCAACTGTGGCAGTTTTATTCAGTTCCAAAGTTATCCAAGAAAGGGATGTTTAGCAGGCTCCACAACACCAGTGGACACGTCAGTACCTACCCTAATTGCTAGACTGAAGTGCCACTGCAGCCTGATTCAGAAGATGGAAGGTGGAATATGGCAGGCCTCTCTCACTCCATTCCTCACTCCTGTATGCCAGTTTATTTTTTTTTATTTATGTTCTATACTTTTCTCCTCCTCCCAGTCCTAAATGTTTGGTATGTTCAGAAAATGCTAAATTGTAATATAATGGTGGAGTATAATTAATATGTACATTGGAAATGTCATGATAATTTAGAGAAGACCATATTGGAAGGATACATAATGGGAAAAAGAAAAAGAGGAAGACCAAAACAAAGATGGCTGCAAGACATCGTTGACGATCTGCAAATGGATGCTGCAGCAGCAGGCCATCTTGCTCACAACTGAGAGGCCTACAGAGTGCTGTTTGGGAGGCAAAGTTCCGCAAGGGACATGCAAATGAATGAATGAACATTGGAAACAACTTGCTAACCGATGAAGAACAATGGAAGTTTTTGTCTGAATTTGAAGATCTACCAAGAGATAGTCTGCTGGTTTTTGGCGATTTTAATGCTTGAGGTACAAGTTAGGGCAACATTGTGGAAAATACACAGGGTTGAGAACTAGATACTGCATTGTTAGGACTGAACCAGTGTGTGGTGAACAGAAAGAAAATGACGTAACTGGCCACAACAGAGCAGGACTCAGATTCAAACACAGACCTGACTTTGGTCTCCACACAAGCCTTTCTGGACATGCGTTGGGAGGCCCTGGCATATAGCGGCAGTGATCATCTCCTCTGCACTGTCAGAATTAACAAAACTGGGAAATGTTGTCAAAAAAAACAAGGCATGCATTTAAATATGAGCACTCAGATGATCAGGGTCTAGGGAAGATTAGATTGAAAGCATGAAAGGCAAATAGAGAACAGGGGATCCAGTCAGCCATGTTGGTGGACAGATCAAATAGAAAATGCCTGACTGACCAAGTTAGGGGTAACACAAAGATGGCAGAGATCTAGATGACATCCCCATGTAACAGCTGAGGAACTGAATGGAGCAGAGGAGGAAATGTGAGAGGCAACTAATGCATTCAAATCTCTTGCAGTGGAATCAAAGGCTTGGACATGGAATAAGTTGATACAAGAAATAACAGCTGAGAAGTCTTAGCACAAATTCTGGCCAGTGCAGAGGAGGATGAACAACAAGCCTGGAGTAAGGCGAGCACCAATATAACGGACGAAGAAGGTAGCGTACTGAGATCTGACGAGCAGAAATGGATAGCCTTTTTTCCAATGATACATCAAATAATCCGATCAGAGTAACATTGAAGAGCATCTAAGGATGAGAAACATAGTATCAAGTTTTGTACAAACAGAAGTCCTGGAAAGCCCAATAGAGATGGAGGAGGTAAGACAGATAATTAAGAATGCTAAAAATGGCACACCCAGTCCGGTATGGACATCTCAAAGAAATTAAGGACAACGTTGTAAAACAAGTGACAGAAGTTTACAACCAGAGTTTGAAGACTGGTGTAATACCTGATTAATAACTACACAGTTACTTGATTCCTTTCCAACCAACATTTGACAGGAACTATTAGCAAACATACTCTTGGATGGATGCTGCGCCGTGTGGCGGAGCAGATATGGGGTTGTTCCGAATGCAGTGAAGCAGGAGTCTAAATTTTGAACTTTGAATGCTATAATTACTCTTAACATTGTGATTATATATTTGAAACTGGGAGCTATTCATGTGATAGCATTTACTTAAAATGGAAATTATACCAGCATTAGAGATAGCTTTAGAATTCAGGTCCTGAAAAGACAGAAAAAAAACACCAACTTTCCTTCATCAGCTCCAAGTGAAGCTCCAAGGAATTTTTACTGTGAAGCAAAACAGGAAAGAGAAATAATTGTTACATGGGATCTACCTACGGAATCATCCTGGAATGGAGACCTCCTAGGTTACATCATCTTTTACAAGGTAACCATGCTGTATCATTAAGATTTTGTTTTTTAATCAGCCCTTAAATTTTCATTCTTCATTTCTTGTGTCATTTCTTGTGTGGTGGAGTTTCTTAACCTTTGCTTGTATGTAGTAGATGATAAAGTAAATTTCTTTTTATTAACTCTTCCCGTGCCACTGATCAAATTTTCAATCCTTCCGGTTTCCCCGGTGCGTGCCAATGGTCGGAATTTCAATCATGGTTTGTTTCAATAAAACAACTGGTGTAACATTTAGATTGTACATATTTCGTCCACGTTTCCGGTGAATCTTTTCAAAATGGTGAAAGAGTCCTTAGATACGAGCGATGCCGAGCAAGAAAAAGGAAGAGAAACATGGAAAATTTTCAATTTTTGATGATGTATATAGGGGTATGGACATGGCCTGTGACCACCCCACTGCTCTTGAATGTATCCAAAGTAGATCTAGACATATTTAGACGACTGGAGAAGTAGTTAGGAGGTTATTTCAGACATTAATTTAACGAGAATGCAACATAGAATCACAATACGAAATCGACAAGTAGATCTACACATCTCAGATGGTAAGTAGTGCAGATCTAGATCTAGCCGATGGTGAGCTGGGCACAATCATTGTCTAGAAACATCACATTACTTCTTTTTTCCTAAAAAACTCTGCATTTATGAAATTTTCATACATTTAGTTATACTTTGAAACATAATAAGTACATGGAAGTGCATGGAAATACTGTTTTTCATTCCATTTTACAACTATAACCCCTAACATATCAAGACCTGCGCTTTTACTCTGGCAAGTAACTAAACGTCCGCTTTTCTTCCTGTGGCACGGGAAGAGTTAAATTGCTTGTAGTTAATACCTGACATTAATGACATTCCAGAATTTATTTTGCTTGTAGTTATTCATCATCATCATCATCATGGCTGACCTGCCTCACAGCTTGCTCAGATCTTGTATCTTCACTGTGTGCCTGACCAACTGAAACCAGCCCATCTCTTTTTTCCATTAACTTTTCTGTCAAATGTGGTTTTTTATTACTGTCTTATAATTTTGTATTTATTACCCAAACTTGTTTCATTTTAAAGTTGCTTGTATATTGTACATAGTTGCTTAAGCAGGAGTTTTAAATTGCTTGCATTTTGTACGAGATGATATAAAATTTAGTTTCAGACTGATAGATTACATAAATTCCATAATTTTAATTGTTTGAATATAATTCCCAGTGATATAAAATTCTCTTCATGACTGATAATATGCATATTTGAATATCTGATTATTCTTCAGATTGATGGCTTTGGTGATAATGAGGAAAAGATCAAGAATGTTAGTGGGAAAGATGTCCGTCAGTTTATTCTTAAAGAGCTGGCATATTTCAAGACGTACCGAGTGAGAATTGCTGCATACAATGAGAGGGGTCCAGGGGTGAATAGTTCAAACATTCATGTGATGACCTTGCAGGGTAAACCTGATTCTCCACCTCTTAATGTTACACTGAGCTCACTGTCGTCCACATCAATTAGGTAATTGAGATTCATGTTTTTGTGACATTTCTTTTTTAGGCTGAAGATTAAAATGTGAGAATAAAAATGAAACAAAAATAAACAGGTATAAAAAAAATGAGCAGGAAGAAGTTTAGGCAGGTACACCTTGAAAGCAAGAGATGGATCAAGCTGGAGATCCATGCAGTCAGTCTTCCCTTAGGAAATACCATGATATGATGATGATGAAGATGACGATAATTTAATTCCTATCATTTTAAATTCATTTTACATTGGTATTCCTACACTGAAAAGGTCATTTTTGTTTGTATTTATTGGTTTTAAGTATGTTCAGGCAAAAGTGCAAATTGTTGACTGTGGACTGACCAAAGGAGTGATAACCACATTGATATCACAGACTGGCTAGAGGGATAGGGATCAACATGCTTTTTTAATGTGTTGGAGTCATCTTTGACCTCTTAGGGAAGGAAGAAAAGTCACTGTGCAGTAGGGTCATGCTATTTTGGCCTTTCACTGATTCAGAAGTTTTCAGTTATATCCACATTCATTGTGTTCATTTTCTGTTGCATTCTTTCTGCGTTTTATAGCCAGATGCACTCAACATCTTGGTATGTTCATTTTATTGTCATATTGTTTTTAGGCCTACCTGAGTGCACTCTTAATATATTAGGGTGAGTCAAAAATTTGTCATGTTTTTTGATACCCTGATTTCGGTCAAGGTTCCTGTCTTGTACACGGTTCTGGCATTTGTAACATCATGCTGATGTCTCAGTGGAAATAGTAATACAGAAGCAGCAACTTTACAGTTGAAATGACTTTAATGATGCATGGGGTGATGATGAGTCGATGAGCGATATGACGAGAACGACAAAGGCATCAACAAAATCCATGGACACAAGACTGGACATCTCCACGATATATGTTCCCAGTAGACTACTGTCGCCATCAGAACAACCTAATACACCCTATTCTACATCTGTTTCACTAAACAACATTTCTAACAGCCTAATCTATGTCTATCTCAGATGATACACAAAACACAACTGTCCCTCAGTCATATGATTTCTCTCTCACCTGACCTTTTTCCTGTCATTCCCCATCCGTGACCCTCATGCATTCTGAGACAAAGCAGTTGGACTCTACTCACGAACAGCTTATTACTTTAGAAGATAACTCATTTTATACAAATGTTCCAATTCTCAGATGAGTTATCTGTCTTACATCCTAACATTCAGTATACTGCTATAAAGAGTCTGTATGCTGAGCATGTGGCTGCATGATATTGTGTGCACCCAGTACTCAGCATTCATCAACAGGAAAAAAGGTACATATCCAGCATGATAATGCATTAGTGCACACTTTCAGTGTGGTCCTTGGCCAGCTTACAGAACTGGAGGGAACAGAGGTCCTACCCCATCTACTGTACAGTCCTATCCTTGCACCTTCTGACTACTGTCTGTTCCATGCGGTGGCACACTTCCTTCAAGGGTGGGAATTCAGTTCATTGGAAGAAGTTGAAACCAGTATGAGAGATTTCTTGGCCTCTAAGCCTTGTGAGTGGTACTACAAACGACTCCTCGCACTGACTGAATGATGGTAGAAGACCATCAGAAGTTATGGACTGTATTTTGAAGAGTGAAGCTGCATTGTTATTAACATTACGTACCACTGGGAACACTGCTAAGGATATATGTTGCTTGCTTTTGTGTAGCAGTAAAACACTGCAAAAGCGTGATGAACTTTTGACTCACCCTAGTATAATAATGTAAATAATGTAAATGTCAAGTTTTTATATGCTTGCATAAGTGAAAAAAGAATATGTTGCATGTCTTGATTTTTGCTTTTTTTTACATAGGACTGGGGAACTTGATGACAATATGAATAGTGACCCTACTGTAGTAGCATACACCACTACCACATGCACTCCTACCCTCAACATTGTTATTTGCTTATATTAGAAATTCTGCATCAGAGACATAACAGCTTGGAACTTTCAGTGAGCAGTTGCAGAAATATCCTAATACATCAACAGTAAATTTTGGTCCAGCTTCTGAGATACAGATTGTAGTCTCAGTATATATGTATTTTTTCTTTTAATGTAAGTGAATGTGCCTATTTTAAAGTTGAATTAATAGGGATATACTAGGCACAGGAGTGAGGGCGCCGTCTGGTTTGACAATCAGCAACCCATGGTTGTCATGCTACCATCAAGGTTGGCAAACCATAGCTGACCAAGACCCAGTCCCACCTCCCTGTTGGTACCCCTAGTTATAGGCCTAGCCTGGCTAACGGGGCAGAGATTGCCATTGTCCCCATGGTGGTGGAGCCTGCTAAAAAAGTACTTCACACCCCTCCCTTTTTAGCTGTACTCAGGGAATGAAGAAATAGCTGCCTTGACCCGCTCCCAAGCTGACATGATGCTGTGCCTCATCTTCTTCACTGCATCAGCTGTAAAGAACACCAGCTTGCATTTTTAGGGAGATTGAAGAAGAAGATAATGAGCATGCTTCTGTTATCTTGCATTCAGCCAAAGACGATAACCATCTGGGAACAAGAAAGTTACTAGTGCAGTAATTTAATTTGAAAAAATCTTTACTTGTTCATCCACAGGGTTGAGTGGAATCCTCCTCCCTTTTTACAGTTAAATGGAATAAACGAGGGATACGTGATTGAGCTTCGGCAAGGTGGGCTTTTAAAGGATCCAGTGAATGTTCGATTTAATGAGCAGAATCCTACAGGGAGACAGGTATGAGGGGAACTCTGTTCTATTCAGAAAAAAATGACAGGAACAATCTGTTACATGTTTGTAATAAATTGTTCAGTTATTGCTAGTCCAGAATCTGAAACTTACCTTGAACAAGAAGAAATTGGAAGTTATGGTGATCTCAAAGAAAAAAGTGATTCCTGAATATAAAATAACAGTAAACGGCACAGTGCCGAAACAGGTGGGCAAGTTTAGATATTTGGGGACACTACTGACTTAAGATGGAAGATGCCTAACTGAGATAAAGAGCAGAATAATGCAAGCCAAAATAATACTTCAGAAAATGAAGAACATGTAATAAATCACTGTTATTGAGAGTGAGGAAAAGAGTACTCCAGTGCTACATCAAGCCAATTTTATTTTATGGATGCGAGTCATGGTCAGTCACTTCTGAGTACAACGCTACCTGGAAGACATTGAAATGTGGTTCCTTAGAAGAAAGCTATGAATACCATGGACAGCAAAGAAATCAAATGAGGAGGTTCTGAGAGAGGTTGGAGAGACGAGACAGACAATAACAAAAGTCAGAAAAAGACAATCCAAATTCTTAGGACATGTTCTGCGGAGAAGCAAGCTAGAATACATTGTGACAATGGGAAAAATAGAAGGCAAGAGAGATGAATCGGACAGTGAGAGAAAATGCTGGATGTACTAACTAAATGGCACAGACAAGAAACATCAGCACGTCTTATAATCACCGCTCAGAACAGGGACTTGTGGAAAAGCAAGATCAACAATGCCACCCAGTAGGGCAGCAGATAGATAGATAGAAAATCTGAAATAGTGCTACATTTGCAGTTATTTTCAGGAAGATAGGATAGATGTGATACATATTTAAATTTATTATTTAATGTATTTGGTTTTGAGTACAATTGTGATTAAATTTTTTTGTGATAAATAAAAGAAAGTTCGTTTCCCTGCCTTATTAGTGAGGGCACATTTTGTGATTCTTCCTACATGGCATAATTATGTACTGTATATATAAATATGTATTCTGTTTTAATGCAGAATGCAACATGTTTCAATTAGATAATCAAAAAAAAGAAACTCCTATCTGTTCATTCATTTTATGCCATGCTGAAAAATATTAGCAGTCATACTTCTGCAGTTTGTGCAAGTGTAGAAATTTCTAGTCATTTCAGTTAACCTTCATCTCTCATGTTAGATAAAAAAAAAAAATAGAAAGCCAGGTGATGCATCATGAGCAATTGGCCAAACTAAAAGAGTCGCAAATCTCTTCTCTAACATGGTTTTATTGCCTAGGGCATGCCAGTATCAGAGGTAGTGAAATGGCAGATCAAACCCACAAATGGACAAAGCAGCCATCCTATCAAAGTTACAGGGAGATGAGCAAAAATATTTTTAATGCAGCAGCTGTCACTAAAGAAGGGCAGTGGCAGACAATCAGAACTTTGCTGAAAAGATCGAGCTGTGTTCAGTCAACATGCCATTGGCACTGTCACCCAGCACACACTACGAACAACACCGAGGTTAAAGGCCAAGCACATATGGAAAGATTCTGAGTGCAAGGAGGCCTATCTCTAGACCAGCAGCAGAGCATGGCCGTTCTTCAAGTTCAAGTTCTCGTGTAATCTACAAATGCAAATTAAGATATTTTGCTCATGGTCTTCCACTCTTCTTTTTTTTTTGTTTTGTTTTTTTTTTTTTGTTTTGAGTTTTCCAGTGATTATCAGGTTCTCATAGCCTCTGTATTCTCATGGCTTGCCACAAGAATTTTGAGGTTTCTTTTTTTTTCCTTAATGTCTTTAACTATCTTTTGTTCTAACAACTGATAGTTGAGAACTTTAATCTGTTAACTATTGTAATAGTAATTACCCGGATTTTTTTTATTAGCAATCACAACATCTGTAGTTTAATTGTTTTGTGAAGATTTTTATGAAACAATAGACTTTTTTTTGTTTATATAAAATTATGAAATTTTACATTGACTTTTGGCTCATTCTATGTCATCATTGTGCAGAAAAATTATTTTGAGTTTTTGTGTATTTTTCAGACCCATGACATTACATATCTGTCTAAATACACAGTATATGCAGTTCAGATTGCCTGCAGGACTGGTGCTGGTGTAGGCCCACAAAGTGCATCACAGTCCATACGCACTCTTGATGATGGTGAGGTTTTGTTCTGATGCATGTTGAATTTTCATAAAATTTTCATCTTCTGATTCATGTCCTGTTGGATAGTTCTGATCTGTCTGGAACTATGAATTTATCTTTTGAAGCTGATGCTGTGGTGATGTGCAGACACTGTCAGATGGGAAGTGGATTATGATTCTTGGTACTCAGATTTGGATCCAAGAAATGAGTCCTGGTCAAACTCCAAAATCATGGGAATCAAAGTGAACACTATTCCATTAACCTTGGTAAAACAACAAATCAGCATGTCACCAGGAGATTTGGGATAAGGTCTTGACCAGCTCTAGTTTATCAGCCCTAATAATGTGCTTTCACTCTGATTCATAAATTGTTGCTCATAAATTGTAGTGATGTGTTGAGATTTGAAGTTTATTTGACCATTTCAGGGCATTTAACCCTGTGTGATATTTATACTCGAGAGCTGCCCCCGATTTGTGTGCCCAGAGAGGTAAGGGTTGACTGTGCTCCCAGAAATGATGTAGCTTTCCAGGATGCTAGAATTTGCAGACAGCTGGGAGGATTCCCAAAGTTCCAGACTACACCCTGAGAAAGAAGAACCGCAGCAATCATCTACAGTAAACAGAAAGAATAAAGACACCATCTCCAGCAGGGCAGTCGATCATTCAGTAATTAGTGATTTAGAGTTCCTTCATCTTCTGAAAATGGGGCAGTGTTGGCTCTTTGATGGTGATTTAAAATTGCTTAGAAAACAATTAGAATGAAGTAAATGACAACATATCAAACATTTAGTCTTGGTCATTTTGGGAGAAAATTAATCTCGGTGGCATTGCAGTGGCTGTAGTCTGTTCATTTTTTTATCTTCAACATATATATTCACAGTGCCTGGTCCAGTAACAGAACTGAAAATTGACAACATCCGTGATAGATCCATGAAGGTTAACTGGAAACCACCTCTTGAGTTGAATGGAGTTCTGACAGGTAAGTGGAATAAATACTGACATTATATCCATATAGTTACAGTCATATTTTGGTATTTTTTAAATTTTGAATGTATGTCAACCTGAAAATTGGCAAATTAATTACTAGTGTTTGAGAAAATGTTAAACAGCAGTTTGTTAAGAATTGATAAAAACCAGTTCTGTTTTTGGACTGAGTTCTTAATAAGAGTAGCAGAAATTGGGGGCAGAATAGTTACAAAATATAATATAAAAAACATCATAAATATACATTCTGTATAAATATATTCATAAGATTGTAAAATTAAATGCTCTGCTACTTTTATTTCCTTGCTTAGAGATTTTCTTATTTTGTGGTTAATTCCAGGATACACGATTACCTATCAGGTGAAAAACTCCACAAATGTGGAATCGATTGATCGTGCTCCAAACATTTCATCTCACCCCCTTAACAATCTGTTATATGAGACAACATATGTGATATCCGTACGTGCCAAGACACAGGTTGGACCAGGTCCTGCTAGAACAACAGAGATTATTTCAGGTGTTCCACCAGGTAATTTGGCAGTTTTTTTTGTATGTCCTGTTAAATGCATGTCACCTTCATTCATAGCCTTTGAGCATCTGGTTTTGTTTTTTTTTAAAATTTAAAATGTTGAGGTTTTGTTACATACATTATATCATGGAAGCACAATTCCCTGTTTTCTCTTTGAAATTAAAGATTTTTTTTATTTTGCACACATGAGCACTGACTTGAGTGTAGTCGAATGTAAATATACACATTTTTGCTTGAATATCTGTTTGCCCCTTAACTCTTTCCATGGTTTTGGTCGTTATATCGATTCTTCCGGTATACCCGGTGCGTGTGAATGGTCATTATAATGATCATTGGTTTGTTTCATTAAAACAAGCGGTGTAACATTTAGATTATACATATTTTGTCCGCGTTTCCGGTGACACTTTTCAAAATGGCGAAAGAGTGCTTAGTTACGAGCAATGCCAATCGAGAAAAAGGAAGAGAAACATGGAAATTTTTCAATTTTTGATGATGTAGATAGGGGTATGGACATGGCCTGTGACCACCCCACTGCTTTTGAAAGTATCCCAAGTAGATCTAGACATATTAGACGACTGGAGAAGTAGTTAGTAGGTTATTTCAGACATTATTTAGCGAGAATGCAACATAGAATCACAATACGAGATCGACAATTAGATCTAGACATCTCAGATGGTAAGTAGTGCATATCTAGACCTAGCCGATGGTGAGCTGGGCACAATCATTGTCTAAAAATATCACATTACTTCTTTTTTTCCTAAAAAACTCTGCATTTCTGAAATTTTCATACATTTAGTTATACTTTGAAACATAATAAGTACACGGAAATACTGTTTTCCATTCCATTTTACAACTATGTGCCCTATATAGATCAAAATCCCCACTTTTATTCCGGCCGGAACTGAATGTCCACGTTTCTTCCTGTGGCACGGGAAGAGTTAATGGAAAGACAGCTTATAAGATGACATTTCAGGAATGTCTGCTGCCGTATTATGGTTACAAATGTGAATTCAAAGAAAAATCACCCATTATAGTTAAAAACTATGTTTATAACTTCAGTAACAGATGTTAAACATCAAAACAAAAATAGTTTTTTTTATCAAAGTTATCATCATATTAATATTTAGAGCTACCAGGGCCACCTTCACTACTTGCTGTCACCAACATTGAGGCAAGATCCGTCCTCCTTCAGTTTATTCCCGGCTATGATGGCAAGACATCTATCACACTGTGGGTGGTGGAGGTAAGGGTTATTATGTTAGTGTTGTTATGTTTATGTGAACACCTGAGTGTCACAGTGGTCTTCTCATTTCTCATAACAAGGTCAGTGGTTTAAGTCCAGCTAGATGCACCTCAGTCATTCGGCTCTTAAAATTGGTACTCGGCTCCCATAGCTGCAGAAGGAAAGATGACCTGGCATGATGTTAAACCTTGAAACTGACTTACCAGCCTCACAACTAAATGTCAGCCTTGATGAAATTACACTACATGAAATTGAAACAGCAGTGAATTCAATGGCTAACAACAAAGTTGCAGGTGAAGATGAAATAATGGCCAAAATGTTAAAAGCTATCAATAGTGACAACATGAGACAACTACAGAGAATGTTTAACAAGATTTGGAAAGAGGAAAAGGTCCTTTCTAAATGGAAAAAAGGAATCATTGTTAATTGTGAAAAGCATTTTCAAGCATTTTGAATAGACTGAAAGATTTATTGGATACTGCAATGAGAGAAGAACAAGCAGGATTTCAAAAATGGAGAAGCTGTCTCGACCAGATCTTTGCTCTAAGAATAATACTTGAAGAACATATTGGAAAGCAGAAACCATTAATACTAAAATTCATAGACTTTAAAAAGGCATTTGATAGCATACACAGAGATTCATTGTGGAGAATTTTAAGTCTATATGGAATACCATCTAAAATTGTCAACATCACTAAGGACTTCTACAATGGATATGTTTGTGCAATCAAAACAGAAGAAGGAATGAGTGAATGGTTCCAGATTGAAACAGGCATGAAACAGGGTTGTACACTGTCTCCTTTGCTTTTTGGAATTGCAATAGGCTTCATAATGAAAAAATGCTGCACAGGTAACACAGATATTGACTGAGTACATGGGACCCAAGATCTTGATTTTGCTAATGACATAAATCTTATTGCTAACAATGTGAATTTCGTGCAAGAAAAAACATATATTGTCTCTACCGGATAGCAAAATAGAACTTGAAATTAACAAGGACAAAACAAAAATAATGAAACTTCCCATTAATCAAAATGGGAAAATACATGTAGAAGGGACAGATATTGAAGAAATCAATCAATTTGCATACCTTGGCAGCTACATAGACCAGAATGGTGACACCAGAAAGGAAGTTAGAATTAGAATTGCAAAAACAGCATCAATCTTCAAGAATCTTGAGAACATATGGCTTTCAAAAGTTATAAGCATAAAAACCAAGTTAAGACTATTCAATTCAAATGTAATATCCACCCTCATTAAGCATGCGAAAGCTGGAAAGCAACTAAAGATATAGACAAGAAATTAGACTCTTTTGAAAAGAAATGCCTAAGGAAAATACTCTGCATCAAGTGGAACGAATTCAAGAACAATGCAGAGATAAGACAGATGACTGAACAACATCCAGACTCATGGGTGATCAGGAAAAGGAGATGGACATACGTTGGTCACATGATGAGAAGAAACAGTCAGAGAATCCCAAAACAGGCTATCAAGTGGAACACAACAGGCCAAAGGAAAAGAGGCAGACCGCGTGAAACTCTAAAGAGGACATTGTTAAGAGAGGCCAAATTAATAGGCATAAAATCCCTTGATGAGGTTGAAAGTCTTGCCGAAGACAGGGAAAATTGGTGAACTGCCTTGCGAGCCCTATGTGATGTTTAACAGCATTGGAAGGATATAAGATAAGATGTCCTAGAAGAAGTTACATGACAAAAACAAGAGATATGGTGAAATGTTCTGCACTGTAACTTATAAAAGGGATGGCGACTGCAGTAAAACTGGTTTAAATAATAAAGGTAGATAGAGGTGTATGGTGTAGTTTTACAAAGTGGCAGAGGGAGTGAGTAAAGTGAGAAAAAACGAATAGAAAGTATGAGAATGTATAAATGAAAAACACAACATTCGATATTTTGGAATGAGCCTTTTTTGAGGGTTACATGCACAAACGAGACGAAAACAAATACAAATAACTAAACGAAGAACTTATCTTAATATGGCCTCCTCCAGAAGTAAGAAACAGAAAAATGCATGTCCACTAGAAGATGCATTGAGACCACGCGGGCCACACAAAGGATAAGCCGATAGAGCCAGTTGTAAAGAAGAGGTGGAGAGAGAGGAGGAAAACAAGTGGTAGAAAGGGGGGGGGAAGGCAATAGAAACATGATAGCCGTTAGAGGAGAAGGTGTCGGGGGAAAGGGGAAGCAGAGAGATAATGAATGAAGAACATAAACACCTGCAGGGAGAAAATTTGGAACTGGTGAAGAGTACAAGACCCTATAAACACCAATATGTTGCCAGAGAAGAAAAGAGGGTGGCGGTAGGGAGGGGTGGCTAAGAGAAAGAAAGTAGAGTAAAAAAAAAGGGGGGGGAGTGAAAAACTAAAGAAGTTATAGAAAGCTGAAGACATTGTTAATTCCAGCTGGGTGGAAACAACCAGCCTGGAAAATAAGGCGCTATTCTAGGACCCTTCAAGATTGTACATCAGCAGAATGAGAGCAGATCGCACTAACAGAAATGTCCTGTTTTCCCCTGTGGTTGCTAAGGCAAAAGTATGTAGCCACAGGTGTCCAGGCCCTCTTAGAAATATCATTAAGATGTTGGCGAAATCGATCTCCTAAGCGTAAACTGGTCTCCCCCATATACTTCATACCATATTTTTTCTCACTTTACTCACTCCCTCTGCCACTTTGTAAAACTACACCATGCACCTCTATCTACCTGCACTGTGACTTGTTTATGATCCATTAAGATATGATTGATATGCAAACATTAACCATAAAAAAAATAAACCTTGACTGTCTTAATATTAATGGTTGATATAACACTGTTATTGTAAATATGTACCTTACTCCTGTTTTAGACTTATTTAAAATCTGCTTCAGACCATTTGTTATAAACAGCAAGATTGTTGTTAGTTGCAATGTCTGTTGATTTTTATAAACTTCCTAATGCAGAATATACATAGTACAGGTTCATTGAAATGGTCAAGTTTATTTTTATATGGGCTGTATAACACTACAAAGGCATAAGTGTTTTTTTTATTAAACTGAATTTATCTGCTACAGGCTGAGATAGATGGCAGCAACAGCTGGAGTCACATTTACAATATAAGTGACCCAACAGCAAATGAGATCATTGTACACAATCTTCACCCGTATACTAGATACAGACTTCGCATCATAGCTCAGAACATTGTGGACTTCAGTGTCCCCAGTATACCCTGTAACCAGTTTCAGACCAAGCAGGCAGCCCCAGGCATGCCACCACAGGAAGTCACCCCAAGAGTTAATAGTTCAACATCCATTAGGATTCGTTGGATGGTGAGTTGTTGGTAGAAGAAATAAATCCGTTTTACTTACTTTTTTCATGAAAGGATCTTAGAAGGTTTTTTTTCCTTCACAAGAGGTTATTAAATTCTTTCACATTTAAATTATTTAATTATTTTAAATTATTCATCTTTGCTGCAGTTTTCCTTGTTTTCTGGCCAATTATAAATTAGACTTTCTCATTCTTCTTCAGGCCGCATAAATTGGAAAATTGTAATTATAGAAATTGTATTTTTTGTCTTTTGCACATGTGACTACACAATACAAAGTATGATTCCTCTTGATGTTGAGAAACTAGGATGTATGTCCTTCAAGTAAGATTTCAGGATAGAACCAAAGCTATCTTTTAAAAAATTATTAAATTATAAGTGCTTTGGTGAAATATTATATGTCTGTGCTTATTTGGAAAGTCTTGGACACAGTTATCTTAGATTGCTGTCACAAAGAGTCCTTTTTTATGCTGAACTGGCCAATGATTTCTTTAGGACAAACTAGAATCATTTGTGTTAACAAGAACACTTTTTGATCTACTTCAGTGTCAGATTTGGGAGCGGGTTATGGTGGCTTCATGGAGCTAAAAAGCAGGCAGTGTGCAGTACTTCTTTAGCAGACTCCACCATGGGGATGGCCATGGGACTGTGGTGATCTGTGCCCATTAGCCAGGTTAGCCTGTTAATGGGGGTACCAGCAGAGAGGTGGTACAGAGTCTTGGTCAGCTGTGGTTCGCCAACCCTGATGCTAGCATGGTAGCTGTGGGTCACTGACTATCAAATCAAACAGCATCGTCATCTCCAAACATTTAAGATAACATTCTCTAAAGATTTAAATTATGTTTGAAATCAGTTTTGATACATTAATCAGATGTTTCGATTTATTACACTGAAATAGCATTCTGTGAAACACCAAATACTTAAACTTCTCACAGGTTCTTATTTCTTTTTTCCTGGTTTAAATCTGAATTAAAACGTATTTTGCAAAAAAAAAAAAAAAACAACTCTATTTTTGCATTCTCCAGTTTAAAAAAAAAACAAATTAAGACACTTTCAAGGGTTTGTTATGAAACTTATAATCATTTTCTGAATAATAGTTTAGGTTGCATAATCTTTTTTCACTCTTTTGTGATCAGCAAATTCCACGTTCGGAATGGAATGGGGATTCATTAGGCTACAAGATTCTGTATCGGAGATGGAGTAAGGACGTTGATGTAAATACAACTTCACAGTCAGATCTTGACCTTGTGCGAGAATCCACTTGGACCACTGTGGAGCTCAGCAGTGGCAGCTCTATTCAGGAGTATTTTATCACTAAACTGGAGGAATTTATGGACTATCAGATACATATGCTCTCTTACAATGCTGTTGGCAACAGCAGTGCAAGTCCTATACTCTCAGAGAGGACAGATGAAGATGGTGGGTATTTATGAAACATTTTATTTAATTCACAGAAACTAATGTCTGTAATTGCCTCGTTTTTGTAGATCAACCATTTTAAAGAGATTCTTTTGAGTCACATATGATATGTGCATGTTTTTTTTCTCATTTGGTTGCAAAAAGTATTTAATAAATAAAATTTAAAATTATTTGAAACACTTAAGTAAAAATTACTGAACTCTATCAAATGCTGCATGTGCTCCAAAATATATCATCTGCTAGGCCATCAGAGATATTCATGTCCATGATTCACTTCTTGTTTGCCTGCTTCCGGTTTGGGCATATTTCTAATTACATTAATAGGATTTTGGCATGAATATCCCTATATGAATCTTACATCTTTCCCATGTTGTCAGGTGCACATAGAGCTCACATTGTGTTTCGCCATGAAAGTGAGCTTATCAATCTTATCAAGGGATTTGATGTTATTTGTCTTAGCCTTTCTTGTCAGTGTTCTCTTTAGGGTCTCTGGAGGTCTACCTTTTTTCCCCAGATGTTTTCCATTTTGATGGCTTGCTTTATGGTTCACTAAATGTTTCTTCTCATCATGTGGTCTCCCATATGCGCATGTTCTTTTCTTGATCACCACTGAGACTATTTACAGCATGCTTATTTCCCTTATCTCTTAGTCTTGAATTTTTTATTTCCCTTATCTCTTAGTCTTGAATTTTTTATTTCTCTTATCTCTTAGTCTTAAATTTTTTATTTCTCTTATCTCTTAGTCTTGAATTTTTTATTTCCCTTATCTCTTAGTCTTGAATTTTTTATTTCCCTTATCTCTTAGTCTTGAATTTTTTATTTCTCTTATCTCTTAGTCTTGAATTTTTTATTTCTCTTATCTCTTAGTCTTGAATTTTTTATTTCTCTTATCTCTTAGTCTTGAATTCATTCTATCTTATACAGAGTGTTTTTCTTAAAAGAATTGACATTCTTTGATAAAGTATATTCTAATGTTCTGCACTTTGCAGAACAATTGGCTTCATTTTCACAGACATGTTTCTGAACACAATTTTTTTTTTTTTTAATGCCCGCATGGGCTTGCTAGATAATTTTACCACGTGTGTGGTGAGAGTTTGTCATTCGGGTATCTCTCTAGAGAAATGTGAGTCGTAATAACTGCCAGTTTCTCAACACAATTTTTTTTTTTTTGGGAAGCCAGTTCACAAATGATTGCACAAATTCTAATGCATAAAGTGTAGAAAAAGATTAAAATGGTTTAATTGAAAACTTTTAGCTCCTAAAAGATTACTGTAGGTACTTTGTGATATATAAAATGGATGCTGAGATCACACCAAAACTGAAGTAGTTTTGGCTCATATAGATTGCGCAAGCATTTCTCTGGTTTTTATTTCCCTTTTGTTGATTCTCATTTAGCATTCTCCCCTAGTTATCTTGTGCTTGCTTGTTGCTGTTATGGTGTTCTCTCTAAGTTAACTCGCCGATTATATACAGACACACTTAATAGCATTTCCCCCCGAGTTTTATCACTTGTATACATTGGATGACCTAGGTACGAGATAATGTGGGAGGTTGCTGGAACAGCAAATTCAGTAAGCAGGTCAAGCTAATAAAGCCGTGTTTTGGTGTATTATACTACACACTGCGAGAGTAATGGCTGGTAGCAGTAAATGCTTTTAGTTTGGAGATTATGATGATTACTTGTTGCACAATGGTACCGATGTTTCTGCATGTATGGACACCAGGCAGTTTGAGTGAGAGTGATGTTTATGATAACGATGTTACTCTGAAACTGTTGAAATTGCACCTAAATTTGTGTGATCTGAGAATAGTCGATGACCACATTCCAGGCCAGCATTCAGATTTGCAGGGAAGCACAATACTTCTATGAGAAGCATGAAGTAACATTGCTTTGTAGTTTATCAGATAAAGAAAAACTATTCATTTGGACATCAGCATCGTCATGCCATCATCATCGCTGCCACATCATCGTTATCATCATCATGAGCCCATGTCATTATAATCGTCATTACCACAAGCATAATCATTATCATTTGTAACCACCTTTACTCTCAGCATCATTATACCACCGTAGCCATCATCATAATTGCCACTGCTTTCACCATCATCATCAGTCTGTGTCAAGAAATATTTTTTTTATTTGTGGCATTATATGTTTACATTGTCTTTAGAAGTGTTGTGCTTTCTACTGTTTTTTTTAAAAATAATTTGCCACAGATGAAGTGATGCCATTTTTGTTTAAGTTTGCTAAATGGGCCAAACAGAGACCCAGGAATGTTTTTGAGAATCCAGGCCCATAGAAAAACCTTGGAAAACCAAAAGTTGCCGTGCATAATTCATGACCTATTTAAAAATTATCAGCTAGCATTTTCAGCATTATAATTTCACCTTTACTCCGTTAGAATATAGAACAGATGAAAGGTATAATATTTATAGACATTCAAAAATGAACAATAAGAGAGTGAGAGAGAGAGGCATAACTGAGAACTGAAAAAAAAAGGATATTTGTAATCAAGAACAGAAAAATGGCATAGAAATCCATATTTCAAGCACTGCATCTAAAAACTCTTGAACAGGTATGAATGCATAGTTACATTTAAATATGTCAGTACTTTTTAAAAATCTAACCCTATGAAGGTTCATTTACATAAATTTGTATTGCTTTTCACCAGTACCTAGTGCAAGTCCGGTGAGAGTTGTTTCAAGTTCAAAATCATCAACATCTATTTTTGTCAGCTGGTCTCCAGTCCCGATTTTACAGCAGAATGGGATTATACAAGGCTATAAGGTAAAGGGGAGCTAATTCAGAGTGATCAGTGCACACATTTATACACCTGCACTAATGCATGCATATGCTAATGCACACTCTACCACATAACTTCACATTGCATCACAGTTCAAAATGATCAGGTTTACAGTTTTTTTTTTTCTTTTTGATTGCTGTGATCATGGAATATCTGTTCCAGGTTTGTCTTGTTGGGATTATATTATGTTAAGTCAACATGCATTATATTTTATGAGTCTCAGTTTTTAATTTGTCACCTTTTTCTTATTGAGTACACTAGATTAATGATTGGAAATTTACATTTGGGAATCTTTTCTGTCAATAAGTAAATAAATCTTTATTGCTAAATTTATCTTGTCTTGAAAATTTCAGTGGCAGAATTCTATCCTGTCTTGATAGAACTGAGTAATAAATCAATTAACATTGCATGACATCTTAAAGCTGCTGTATCAGTATTAACTGGTGACAGATCAGGCAAGAACTCTTTCTGGATCATGTTAAATCAGTCACCAGAATGAAGTCCATAATTTTTTTCCCAGGTTTCCACAGCAGCCTCATAGTTTCTGCCTTAGATCTAGATCCTGCAGCTAGAATTATTCATCGTCATAGATTTGAAAATTTCGGACATTTCTGCAGGACATGAAGAGGCTGAGACTGACCTTCATGATTGTCTTAGGAGGCTGTAAACCCAGGAAATTTGACCGGTTGAGAGACAGTTTCAAACAGTCCTATTAGACAGTGAAGACATGAAATATGCCAAGAGAAAAGTACAGTATAATAGTCATGACAGCTCTGTTTAAAAAAAAAAACAAAACCTACAAAGTTCCACGATAGATGTCAATAATTTTAACAAATAAGCAAGCTGAAATGGTAAATACTGTTGTATTTTGGAATTATATGAATATAGTTATACAGCAAGAGTGACATATTCTGTAACTTTAAAAAAAAATTGCACCTCAGGTTAAAGCACGGAGGGAAGGAGCTGATCCTCAGTACTGGGAGGTAGATGGAGCCACAAATCTGAATATTACGCTGACTGGGTTGCGAAAGTATACAAATTACAGCATCCAAGTACTGGCTTCAACACGCAAGGGGGATGGTGTCCTGAGCAGCGCTGTCATCACAAGGACAGATACTGATGGTAAGGCTATCATCATAGTTGTCCATGAGGCTAATGTCAGCTATCTCCATAGAAATAATCTGCTACCAGTTTTGATTGTAGAACTATTTAGCTACTGATATTGCTAGTAGGTGAGGATGAGGTGCAAGTGTGCTGGTCACCTGATTTCTCACCTGAAAGGTTGTGGGTTAGACACACTACCAGTAGAAAGGTTGTGGGTTAACTCTTCCTGTGCCATAGTCGCTATAGTGAGAATTTCCAATTACTGAGTTGCGTGCCATAGTCATTATAGTGACAATTCATTTATTTCAATAAAACCAACCGGTAAACATTTAGATTGTACATATTTCATTCACGTTTCCAGTGACACTTTTCAAAATGGTGGAAGAGTCCTTAGTTACGAGCAATGCTGAGTGAGAAAAAGGAAGAGAAACATTGAAATTTTTCAATTTTTGACGATGTAGATAGGGGTATCGACATGGCCTGTGACCACCCCACTGCTCTTGAATGTATCCTAAGTAGATTTAGACATATTAGACGACTGTAGAAATAGTTAGTAGGTTATTTCAGACATTAATTTAGTGAGAATGCGACCTCGAATCACAATACGAGATCGACAAGTAGATCTAGACATCTCAGATGGTAAGTAGTGCATATCTAGACCTAGCCGATGGTGAGCTGGGCACAATCATTGTCTAAAAACACCACATTACTTCTTTTTTCCTAAAAAACTCTGCATTTCTGAAATTTTCATACATTTAGTTATACTTTGAAACATAATAAGTACACAGAAGTACATGTAAATGCTGTTTTCCATTCCATTTTACAACTATACCCACTATACAGATCAGGACCCACACTTTTTTGTGTGGCACGAACGGGAACGTCCGCGTTTTTTTCTTGGGCACGGGAAGAGTTAAAGACACACTAACAGTTGAAAGGTTGTGGGTTAAAGACACACTACCAGTTGAAAGGTTGTGGGTTAAAGACACACTAACAGTTGAAAGTTTGTGGGTTAAAGACACACTACCAGTTGAAAGATTGTGGGTTAAAGACACACTAACAGTTGAAAGATTGTGGGTTAAAGACACACTACCAGTTGAAAGATTGTGGGTTAAAGACACACTACCAGTTGAAAGATTGTGGGTTAAAGACACACTAACAGTTGAAAGATTGTGGGTTAAAGACACACTAACAGTTGAAAGGTTGTGGGTTAAAGACACACTACCAGTTGAAAGGTTGTGGGTTAAAGACACACTAACAGTTGAAAGGTTGTGAAGACACACTAACAGCATCAGTGTGGAAACCCAGTTGTAGAAATGTGTGTTTGACACACAAGTTGTGAAAAAAAATCCTCTGAAGAATATTTCGTGAAGTGACTGAAATGGCTTTGTCATCAAGGCCAGGGAATTGAAGTTTGTCAAGAACACATTCTACTCCTAAGCTGTTCTTTTGGTGGCATTTGTTTGTGATAATACAGTCTGGCCAGCAGAATGAAGATTGATGTTTTCCCCAAGAACCTACTCTTTCACTCACACACAAATAAGAGAACAACATTCTTTGTTGTTGCATCTTCCTTAAGCAGCAACAAAGATTTTCTTTGCAGCTGATATAAGGATTGAGCCAGACAGTGAGTTTGTTGCTCTGGCTAGCTTGGGGCTCCCCTGGTGGACCTCAAAAGAAGCGCACTTCTCAGTAGACTATACAAAATCAACATGAACCCTGTATTGTTAGCAGAGCTGAGTCTATTGCTAGGATCACCAATGAGAACTGGAACACTTGCTTCTGCTAGTTCTGATTTGCTGGCCCTGATAACTTTACCACCACACTAGCATGATCATCTTTGCTCCCATCAGTGCTCTTAATCTGTATTTTCTAAGAGAGAAAAAAAATACTTTTTTTATGTCGTTTTGCAATGATGTGATTGTGCAGGTGTTATGTTCCATGATACATTCCATCAATTTTTATATCTGACATGTCTTCACAGTTCCTGGACCCCCAATCATTATTTACTTTCCACAAGTCAATGAGACATCAGCCACCATTGTCTGGCAACCTCCAGAAGAACCCAATGGCATCATCATCCGTTATCTTGTGTCCTACAAACAAAGAGACCAGCCAGACTCTGTCCTGAAGAACAATTCTGTGGAACATGAAGCGTATGTGCGTCAGTACACTGTTGGTGGATTAACTGCAGAGATCTACTATACGTTTTCTGTGCAGGCTAGGACTCAAGATGGATGGGGGGAGGCTGCCGTAGTTGATGTGTATACAATTGCTAGCAGAGGTGAGTAAATGTCTTTGCTGTTCCAAATAGTATATGATTTTGTGCTAAAACAAGTCATATGGTATGCTTATACATCTCTGATAGGGGTCAGCAAATGTTGTTAAGGTGCTTACGGGAAAGTTAATACAGTTTAAAAAAAAAAATAAGCAGATATCATTTTTGATAAAGTCGGATGTGTTGAGTTGAGCTAATATTGTGCACACAGTACAAAGCAGTACTTTGACAACAGAAGTTAAGTGTATGCTTCTATGCTTCTTGTGACAGAGTTATTTGTAAGATCATTTTCACTAAAGATGAACGGAGATCGTTGTTGACAGGTGAATGTAAATAGATCAGTGGTGATTATTTATCATTAGTAGCATAGGCAAAGTTAATGAAGCAAAATGTGAACAACAGAAATGTACTCAGAGTAGATAACAAGTTAGTGGAGGAGGTCAATGAATTTGTATACCTTGGCAGCAGAGTAGTAGAAAATGGAGACAGCACAGAGGACATCAACAGCAGACTTGCTAGAGCAAACCAGGCTTTTGCAATGCTGCACACTATATGGAAATCCAAAAAACTAAGCATAAATATGAAAATCAGGATATTTAAGAGTAATGTTCTAAGTGTACTACTCTATGGAAGTGAATGCTGGAAAATCACCAAAACCATAGAAAACAAGTTGAATTCTTTCCAGACTAAATGTTTACGAAGAATTAGAAAAATATTTTGGCCAAACACCATAAGAAATAACATCTTATTAGCAGAAATGCAGATGAAACCACTGACAACAATTATTGAGGAAAGACACTGGCGATGGTTGGGACATGTGCTCCGAATGACTGACAACTCACTACCAAAAATAGCACTAAGATGGACACCACAGGGGAGCAGAAGTAAGGGTAGACCAAAAGAGACATGGAGAAGAACAACAGAAAGGATGTTGAGCAATAGAGGGCTCACCTGGGCAAGAGCAGAAAAAAAGGCGAAGGACAGGCATTTGTGGAAAACCCTTGCGGAAGCCCCATGTGCCCTGGGCACTTAAGGTTCAGAGAGAGAGAGAGAGAGCATAGGCAGGTGCACTATTAGGGTGGTAACGTGGTAACAAATAATGCGCATACTTTTTATAATAAGGTTATAATACATCGTTCTGGTAAACCTTATAGTTTATTGAACTTATTCACTGCTTTACCAAACAGTACATGAAACTAGGTGACAGAGAATAGTAGTTCTTACCAATCAGAACATGAAACTGACAGAAAAGCGGCTCTTATCTGTTAACATGTGAAAGAAGGTGACAGAGAATAATAGTTCTTACCAGTCAGAACATGAAACATTGTTACAGAGAAAGGCAGCATTTACCTGTTAACATGTGAAAGAAGGTGACAGAGAAAAGCAGCATTTACCTGTTAACATGTGAAAGAAAGTGACAGAGAAAAGCAGCATTTACCTGTTAACATGTATAAATAACATATATTTATATATTTATTTAACATGTGAAAGAAGGTGACATAAATATATTAATTTATTTCATATGCAAGCTGCAGTGATGTCTTTGGTGTCTGTACTCTTATAGAGTGTTGTTGAGAAGAACTGGAAATGTCTGCGGTAGCTCTTGAAACAGTTTTTCGCATTCTCTTATATTTCTGCTATATGTCTTGTAAATAGCAGAAATATCAGAGATACATAAATATCTTGTAAATAACCAAGAGGCCTACAAGAGAGCTGTCAGGGAGGCAAAGTTCTGCAAGGGACATACAAATGACTGACTGACTGACTGATCTTGTAAATTTGCCCTTTCACAGAGACTGATATTTGAAAATATTTTTTTTTGTTTTGGTTTTTTGTTTTTCAGAACACAGAATGCCCAAAATTGCATAAAATTTCCACAACTTATCAAATATTCTTTCATAAAATCTCCATCCATGACAGGCATCAGATCTTCTGCAGTCAGTTTCCATGTTCCTTCCTGCAGTTGTTTCTTGTCTGACCTATAGATTTATAAAGATTTCTGCCAGGCTCAAGTTACACTACTCTCTGCTCTGTAGTGACTGTTGAGTCCTTCCTAGTGTTCATGAATTAACTTGAGGCATCAGTCCTATTATTTTGACTAGCATCTCTTAAGATTTATTGGCCGTCTGACCTAGATACAGCAAATGTGGAAATTTGCCTTCCTGCAAGTTCTGAATTGCTCTTAATTTAAAAACTATATTCTTTTTTTATTCATCTCATGCACAATAACAAATTATCGTAATTGGAAAGCAAACTGCGATATACCTTGTAATTTACATCTTTTGCCTAGTTAACTGTTACAACTTTCATTACTACAGAAGATAGCTCAAATGTAGGTCTCTTTTAGGATCACCAGGGCCAGGTGAAAACTTTGTTGGGAAGCCTGGGTACCATAGGTTGCTGACCCCTGCTATACAGGATAAAGGTTAATCTCATTACTGAAATGGACTTCTTTAGATGTACATTGATGTGTTTATAGCACTGGAGACATTTTACATATTTGGTTTATACTCTTTTGAGGTACATGGGAAATGATATGCTGAAGTATTGTATATTAATTTGTTTATATATGTTATATCAGTTGTGTTTCAATTTATAATTGTACTGTATTTTCAGAGAGACCTGATCCACCTTTGAACTTGAGAATAGACAGTTCCGAAATCTTATCAAGGTCTGTGAGCATTACATGGATGTCAGGCAATGAGAACTTCGGCCCAGTGAGAAACTTCACTGTTCAGTATCATAAACGTGGAGACACCTGGCAGACAGTAGAAGGCACTATCAAGCCTCAGATAACATCATATACAGTTACGGGGTAATTAGAAAATATGACTCCCCACTCATTAGAGAGATGTCATGTAAGTCAGGATTTAAAGTCAGCTTACCAGTCAGTATGTCCTAAAGCTGAAAAGACTACGCTGGCTGAGGCATGTAGAAAGAATGGAAGAGAACAGACAGACGAAAAATGAAGTATGCACAAGGGATGAGGGAAACAAGACCAAGGGGTAGACCAAGGCAGAGATGGAAAGACAACATAGAAGAGGATGTAAAAGAAATTAATGTCATCAACTGGAGAGAAAAGATAAGGAATAGTGAGGAATGGAGGCGAACTTTATCTGCAGCAGTGAGCCTTAATGGCTAGGAAAGCTGAAGATTGATTAATCTTTATTTCAAAAGGGTTAAGAATTGGGCACGCGATCCCGTCTGACATTCTGCCCTTTATCATATATCTTTCACTCTATTCCAGACATTCTACAAATATGCTGTTCATGTAACAAACATAATTAACATTGAAGCTGAGAGACATAAAATAAAATATAACATTTACATTTCACTCTTATCCATTTACTCAGTACAGAAGTAACTACATACATATATAAATGACTATCTTCATTCATTCATTTGCATGTCCCTTGTGGAACTTTGCCTCCCAAACAGCACAGGTTGTGAGCAAGATGGCCTGCTGCTGTTGCATCCATTTCCAGATCGTCAACGATGTCTTGCAGCCATCTTCGCTTTGGTCTTCCTCTTTTTCTTTTTCCCATTATGTATCCTTCCAATACGGTCTTCTATAAATTATCATGATGTTTAATGTGTCAAAAATATTTAAGTTTTCTCTCTTTAATCCTCTTTACTAGCCAGCCTTCTTCAATATTAAGCTCTTGTAGTATAGATATATTAGTTCTTTTTTGTGTCCACGATATTTGGAGAACTCTTCTGTAGCATTTACATTCAAAGGCATTTATGTGTTTCTCAGCTGTTTTGTTAAGTGTCCAGGTCTCACAGGCATATGTTGCGATGGGAAAGATGCATACCCTTAAAAATCTTATTTTTGTAGTTTTGTCTGCTCCTCTCCACAGATTCTTTATTTGTTTTACTTTCTGAAGAGCGATAGATGTCCTCCTTTTAATTTCCCTCATTGTATCTCCATTATTAGTTATTAGTGATCCAAGATATTCAAAACTCTCCACTTCTTCCAGTTTTTCCTCATTGATACATATTTCAGTTGCCTTGTTTGTTTTGTCAGTTGTCATCACTTTAGTTTTCTTTGCATTAAGATAGAGGTTCTGCCCTTCGCTGTTCTTACAGACTGACATAATTAGTTTTTCCATTCCTTTTTGTGTTGTGGACAGTAGTACTATGACTATCTACTAAATGACTATCTTCTAAAATGACTATCTACTAAACAAAAATTTTGGAACTATTCAGAATAAACAATTAACTGTATTCGGTGTCTGTAAGAGCAGTCTAAAATACTTTTAAGTTTTATGATTCATGGAGGCATGTAGTCGACATCAAATAGATATTGGGAAATACACTGTGCTAGAGAGAGAGAGACTTAGTAGAGATGGGTTAAATGAAAACAACACTGACAAAAAGGAAGACACCATACTGGAGAGATAGAAAGGTAGTAGAGAAGGTTTTGAGAAAAAAATCACACTGATAGAAAGGAAAACACCATACTGGAGAAAAAGAGAGAGAGGTAGTAGAGATGAGTTGAGAGAAAAACACACTGACAGAAAGGAAGACACCATTCTAGAGAGAGAGAGAGATAGAAGAGATGGGCTGATAGAAAAAAAACATTGACAGAGAGGAAGACACCATAATAGAGAGAGAGACAGTAGAGATGACAACCACATTTATAGAGATTAAGATAGCTTACTAGAGAGAGAGAAAAAGAGAGTAGAGATGGGTTGAGAGATAACCAAACTAAAAGAAATGAAGACACCATACTAGAGAGAGAGAGATGTAGAAGAGATGGGTTGAGAGACATAAACGCTGACAGAAAGGAAGACACCTTACTAGAGAGAGATGGGGAGGTAGTAACTATGGTTGTGAAAAAAAGCACAATGACAGAAAGCAAGACACCAAACTAGAGAGAGGGAGAGGTAGAAGAGATGGATTGAGAGCAAAGCACAGTTACAGAAAGAAAGACACCGTACTAGAGAGAGAGATAGGTAGAAGAGATGTGTTGAGAGAAAAATACCCTTACAGAAAGGAAGACACCATACTAGAGAGGGGGGGGGGGGGTAAGTATTGAGAGAAGTGATTAGTGACAAAAAGGAAGATACCAGAACAGAAGAGAGAGAGAAAGGTAGAAGAGATGAGTTGAGAGAAAAACAATGACAGAAAGGAAGAAACCTTACTAGAGAGAGAGAAAGAAGAGTACTAGTCAGCATATGATGGCATCAGCATGTCTTACTATATACTGTGGATAAAGAAGGCCATTTAAACCATCTGTTTTCTTCATCTCCACCAAGAATCAGCACTGGACAAAAGAGTGAAGTCCCTTAGCATAAAAATAACAGAGTGCAAAAATCTGTCAAATAATTTTTTTTTATCCGTGACTCTTAGATTTATTTTCCTTACATTGTTTCAGAACACAAGAACTCAAGAGCAGTTCCAAAATTGTGAGATTAAAATAACATAGCACAAGTGCGCAGGAGTAGCCATTTTTAAGTGGTAGACAAAGTGCTTTAGATGTGAAGGAAGGAAAAATAGTAAATGATTCAAGTCACTGACTGCAGTAATCACAGTATGACAATATGCTATCAACTCTGCCAGCTTCCGTCATGACCGTATGGTTGCTCAGAATACGTGGTTTGAGTCATGATCAATCTGTTTCTCTCTCTCATGATTAAAATACTTTGTCTGCTATTTTTCATGCAGATCACACATGCTGGGCTGTGTCATTTTACTCTTTTCAGTTTGTTAATTCTGTACCAGAATTGAGAGAGTGTATTTCAAAATATGGTCTGGTTAATTTTTTTTCCGTCACTCTCATCTGTATCAAACCACAATTCTTCAAGGAACATTTTATTTGAATATCTTCCAGGCTCCTTCCCAATACATATTACTCATTCAGAGTAGCTGCCTTCAACGACATTGGAATGAGTGACTTCAGTGCCGAATCTAATGAAGTACAAACAAAACCAGACAGTAAGTTAGCTAACACACAGTTTGTGCATGTTTATGCATGACTTTTTATGTGGTTATTATTATGTAAAATTTATGGTTTCATCTGACAGAAAGGCAGTTGGCAGTCAGTTAAATTCTCATATAAAAATAATGGATATTGTTCTCTTAACCACTAAAAGTTGTTTTTTTCGATAAGTAAAATGTGTGACTAAAGAAATAGACAAGACTCTTTCGAAAACAAATGCCTAAGGAAAATACTCTATATAAAGTGTAATGATTTCAAGAACAACGCAGAGATAAGACAGATGAGCAAACAATAACCTGTCTCATGGGTGATCTACAAAAGAAGACAGACCATATGTTGGTCATGTGATGAGAAGAAACAATCAGAGGATCCCCAAACAAGCTATCAAGTGGAACACAACAGGCCAGAGAAAAATAGGTCGACCATGTGAAACTCTAAAGAGGACATTGTTAAAAGAGGGCAGTTCTGTGGGCATAACATCCCCTGATAAGATTGAAAAACTCACCGAAGACAGGAAATCTTGGCGAGCTACCATGTGGGTCCTATGTGACGTTTAGCAGCACAGGAATGATGTAAGAAGAAAGTATATGACACTCATATGTCCATTTTACTGCAGATGAGAGGGCAAACTCTTATAAGCTTGGAAGACTCTTGGTCTTAGTGTTATAAGGTATGGACAGGTTTGGTTATTTGTGTTACGTGAAAGCAAAAATGTTTTATATTATCATTTAACCAAATGCATCATTTCCGTGCCAGGTAGAAGCAGAGAAAGTTACCACTTTATTCAGTGTTCTTTTCGACTTCTTTGAACTCATTCTTCACAGATTCTTTTATATTTATATGTAATCTGA
Source organism: Achatina immaculata (assembly GCA_009760885.1). Lineage (NCBI taxonomy): Eukaryota > Metazoa > Mollusca > Gastropoda > Stylommatophora > Achatinidae > Lissachatina > Lissachatina immaculata. Next base: position 16,706,190 of record CM019719.1, read on the forward strand.
AACACAGACATTCAGTCATCATCATCTGCTGACAGATTAGTTGCCCCTGTGGTCGGATTTTTTTTCCCCTTGGTATCAAAGATACATTTAAAAGCATATATCTTTTTTAATTTCACACTTTCTAGTGGACAGAAGTTTATTTTGTATTTTTTTACTTAAAAAAAAAAAACAGAACCAGATGGAGCTCCAAAAAATGTGAAAATTGTGGCTGTTACTAGGACATCCATTAAAATCACTTGGGACGTGAGTACAGTTTCTCTTTCTCTGTGTTGTTTTATGGAAGTGTAAATGTTGATTCTCTGAACTTGGTGCAGAAAAGAAGGAAATTCTCAACAACAAAAAAATGTTAGCACTGAAAAGTAAAGAATGCATTAAACATTTCAAGCAGTTGTGTAAACTAGATTGTATACTTTTAGTTAAAATATAAGTCTGTGTTCTTTTTCCTCTTTGTTGGTGTGGTATGTCACTGTTGCCAAGTTTACTGAAAAAAACATGCCATTTTTTCCCCCACAAGCAACCAAGTATGAGCTTATGGAACAGTGACTCCCTTCTGGGTTACTATGTGAGATACAAACAAGATGTGGAAGATGATGCATCATGGCAGTATCATCATGCGGATGACTCGGGATTGATTGTTATTAACTTAAAACCAGGGCAAAAGTATACAAGCAATGTCCAGGCGTATAATTACTGGGGAGGAGGACCTTGGAGCCTGGGGGCTTCAGCTTATGTGGAAGCTGGTATACAGTGTTAAAAAAGAATCTAGCTCTGTGTTCCTGCCATGTTACTTGATGGTTGTGCAGTGATCCACATTCCTTTGTTGTTGTGGCTTAACCTCCGAGTTAATAAAATTGGACACCAAACGGTATGGTCAGCTTGATAATGATAAAATTATGAGCCAGCTTAGTGTTTCTGCATATGGACTTCCAGCAGTATGGTAGACAAAAACAAACAACAGAATTTAAAAAAAAAGAGCAGTAATTTTACTTCTTCCATTAACCAGGATCTATTTCTATCGATTATTTCTTGTTTATGCTGCATTATCTTCTGCTACATCTAAAGAATGTGCAGATTTAGGCTTCTGGGTTACATGCAAAGTTTGTTTTTTTTTTGCAGTTTGAGATACCTGTTCTTATGCGTAGAGAAGTGAGATTTTAAGTGAGCTGCAGATCCCTTTAGGTCATACCTTGAGGCCAGAAGTCATGAATGGTCATCATGTAGAATTTTGTAGTCCTTTTTACATTCTTACAGAATTTTTTTTCTTCAATAATAAGCATCAGGGAATCTGCTGTATAACATTGCCCTCTTTGATACAGCCATTAGCTTTCAGTATTTCAAAATTCAAGATGGGATGGTAATTATTTTGCTATGAAGTTTCATTCTCTAGACTGAAAAATCTGTTCTCTGTTTGAGTATTTCTAAAATTACTCCTGCGTCCATAAGGAAATAGAGCTAATTTATATATCAAAGTTTATTAAGCTGCTGTGTTTTTCTAGTGTGACAATGATTGCTGTAATTTTGGATTTATAGTTATTGCTATAATTTTCAGTTATTCAAGCGGTTAATGCTCTTTAGATATTCACTGGTTCTCTTGTGATTCTTAGTAAAATTTATTTATAAAAGTAATTCATAATGATTCTGAGGAACTTACAGAACTGAGTTAATACACAACAGAACAAATAACTGAAAGTTCTAAATAAAGTTTTTGTAGTTTCATAGCAGTCATAACATTATCCCATAATAGGAGGAATCATCTGTTTACCAGTCAAGGTAGGTTGATTAATAATTAAGATGTGGACATTAGGTGGTAGGTTCTTCGAGATGTGGACACCAGGTGATAAATTCTTCAAGATGTGGTGGACACTAGGTGGTAGGTTCTTCAGGATGTGGTGGATACTAGGTAGTAGGTTTTTCAAGATGTGGAGAATAGGCCAAGCAAAGACTGCATTTCAGAGAATGGGAAACATATTATGCAACATATCCTTATCAATGAATGTTAGAAAATGAGTCCTAAAGATTGAACCTATCTTGTTATATGGAAGTGAATCATGGACAATAGGCAGGTCTGCACAAAAGTAATTGGAAACAGCAGAAATGTGGTTTATTAGAAGAATGTTGTGAATTCCCAGGGCAGCAAAAATAACTAATGAAGAATGTATGAGAAGAGCTGGAGAGACAAAAAAATAAGAGAGAGACAATGTACTTTCGTAGGACATGCAATGAGAAGAGGGGGCATTGAAAATATTATAACAACAAGAAAACTAGAGGGAAGAAGATCCAGAGGAAGACCAAGAGAAATGATACTGGACAGTCTGACGGGTTGGTGTGAGAGGAGATCACCAACTGAGCTGATGGCCTGCATGAAGGATCGGGTACTCTGGAGAAGCATAATAGTCAACACCAGTCGGCATGACACATGATGATGATGATGGTGGTGGACACTAGGTGATAGGTTCTTCAAGACGTGGTGGGCACTAGGTGATAAGTTCTTCAAGATGTGGTGGACACTGGGTGATAGGTTCTTCAATATGTGGTGGGCACTGGGTGATAAGTTCTTCAAGATGTGGTGGACACTAGGTAGTAGGTTTTTTAAGATGTGGTGGACACTAAGTGATAGGTTTTTCAAGATGTAGTGGACGCTAACTTATAAGTTTTTCAAGATGTGATGGGCACTAGGTGATAGGTTCTTCAAGATGTGGTGGACACTGGGTGATAGGTTCTTCAAGATGTGGTGGGCACTAGGTGATAAGTTCTTCAAGATGTGGTGGACACTAGGTAGTAGGTTTTTTAAGATGTGGTGGACACTAAGTGATAGGTTTTTCAAGATGTGGTGGACACTAAGTGATAAGTTTTTCAAGATGTGGTGGCCACTAGATGAGGTGACAAGATTGGTTATATAGCAGGGGGGGTTGAGGGTAAATTTGCTAACAAATTGTTAACTAAAAGATACACACTTTGAGGAACATATAGAACAAAAGATTTAAAAAATGAAACTGGCACAGTAGATAATGATAAATTTGATGGTTTAGTAATTTTATCAAGACAAGCTGACCTTGGTGGGTTTTTTTTTTTTGTATGTATACTTATTCAAAAGCTTTTCTACAGTTCACAGTTTATTTCTTCATTTGTAAATTAGGTATAGTTTGAATATGTCACATGGTTCTTCTGTTTGACCTCAGTAGATTTAAGATAACACTTTTGTTTTTTAATTGTAAAAAAAATGTAAACAAAAAATATGGCTGACTTATATAGGTGCAAAGGTGCATGAATAGAGAAAGGTAGGATGGTTGGAATAAAGAATTTCTGTTTGAATACAGTGAATTTAAAGTAACATGAATGTGAAATAGTGTGTGAAATATTTCGTAAGCGAAGTCCATAAAACACTTAACTACTTTGTAAGTTTCAGTTAGTATATTTGGAAGTTTAAGAAAAGAATGTGATAGTGAAGGACAGTAATAATATCATCTAAGAGATAATCTTGATAGTAAATGTAATAAAAATAGGTACAAGTTTCATCAGTTTTACTGTGGTATTTGGTAAGAGGTTGTCATCAAACTGAGCAGCGAGATCACAGGTGTAGTTGATTATAAAAATGCATAGTTTTAATTGGAACAAGTGAAAGAGGATAATTGATAAAGGATGTTTTAAAATTAAAAGAGCGGGAGAATATCATTTCTAAATAAAGTTAAGGCAGGGGAAAATATGGTTTATGAGTGGAACACAATATCAATAGTAACATTTTTAGCGTAAGTTAAGACTGGGAAAGACAAAAATGATGACTGGAACACTATCTTACTAGAAACAGTTTTAGTGTAAACATGTTTTTAGAACAGAGATAAGGCAAGGAATGATGTAATGTATGAGTGGGACGCTATATATCATTAGTAAAAGTTTTAATGCGAGCATCATATCAGAATCAGGATGACACAGGGAAGGACGAAGAAGATATTCCTAGTAACAGTTTTAGTGCAAATATCAAAGACTAACAGATAAGACTTGATTAGCCTTGTTGCTGGATGGTGATATTTTTTTAAACCTATTGTTTCAATATTTTTGATATTTGTTATCTCTTTCTTTTTCTGTGTTACATTTCAGATTTATACACTTCTGTTTATGTTGTCATTATATTTACTTCGACATAGTGAAATATTTATTACAAGAATATCTGTAGTTTTTTTTTTTTCTTTTTTCCTTTTAGTGTCAGCTTTTCTTCCTCTCAGCACATCTTTTAGAACTTGTAGACTGAGATGCCACTGATTTCATGCAGTTAATTTTAAAGAACTTTTTTTTAGATTGAATCATCAAATACTGTTATTACTTTAATATCTAAAAGAAGAAAAAATAGAACAGATGATATGAGGGGTGATTGATAAGTTATCAGCGTAAGGTACAAATACTTGAAATGCACAGTTGATATTAGGTGCATTTGTAGATCAGGTTAATGTAAGATTAAACACCAAATTTCAAGAAATTAACTGTAACCGTTTTTTTTTACAGGCTATTGAAGTGGTAAAGGGTGGCAGAAATTGAGAAAATGGATAAAATTTCTCATCGAGCAGTCATTCACTACCTCTGCATCAAGGGTTTATCATCGAAGGAGATCCATGAGGATATGGTAGAGACTCTAGGGGAGAGTGCCCCTTCTTACAGCACAGTGAAAAAATGAGCAGCTCAATTCAAACATGGAAGGAGAGTCTGGAAGATGATCCCCATCCAGGAAGACCAAGAACGGTAACCACTGATGAAACCACTGGCAGAATCCATGACATGATAATGGAGGATCGACGACCAACTGAGCAGTACATTGCTACTGAGTTGGGCATCTCACAGGAACGTGTTCATGCCATTATTCACAATGATCTTCAAATGACAAAGGTCTCTGCTCGATGGTCCTGAAACTTCTTGGAGCTGATCACAAACGACAGTGTCTCAACATGTCAAGAGACAATCTTGGCCATTTTTCTGCAGATCCTGAAAAGTTTCTTCAGCAATTTGTGACCATGGTTGAGACTTGGTTTCATCATTGTCAACCAGAAACCAAAGAACGTTCAAAGCAGTGGAAACATGAATCCCCACTTCCAAAGAAAGCAAGGGTGATTCTGTCTGCAGGCAAAGTGATGGCTTCCATCTTCTGGGATTCAGAAGGTGTGCTATTGGTAGACTATCTTCAAAAGGACAGAACGGTCACAGGGCCTATTACGCTAATCTTGTGAAGCAACTGCGGGTCAAATTGAAAGAAAAATGTCGAGGGAAATTGACGAGAGGAGTCATCTTTCAGCAAGACAATGCTCCAGTTCACAAGTCAGCAGTGGCAATGGCTGCCATTCATGAATGCGGCTTCCAGCTTCTTGAACATCCTCCTTATTTCCCAGATTTGGCCCCTTAAGACTATTACCTGTTTACTAAACTCAAAAAGGAGCTCAGTGGTCGTAAATTTGGTTCAGATGATGACGTCATTCATGCTGTAAACAGCTTTCTACTGGCACAAGATGCTGACTTACAAAGAAGGGATCCGTATGTTCTGATCGCTGGACTAAGTGCATAAACTTGTAAGGGGACTATGTTGAGAAATAACCCAAAAAAGTTGTCCACAAATAATCCACTGTACCTTATGCTGAGAACTTATCAATCACCCCTTGTAAGTTGGATTGGCTTAAATATTCTGGAAATAAAAAGTTTTCCAAAAGAGAGAAAATGAATTTTTCACACAGTAAAGCGATTTAGCACGTTGTTTTCCTAGCATTTGAAAATGCTTTGTCTACTATTTTTTGAATGCTAACCATGCAACACTGTGATAAATCATTTTATGTTGCCAGTTTATTTAAGGGTTTAAGTGCTTTTACTATTCAGAGACCAGTGTGTATAATATCTGTAAACTTTGTCAAGATGGCACTGCTCTGTCTGCATCAGTTTTCCTGGAGTGTTTTAGTGATGGTGTGTTATTGTTATTGTATTTCATAGTAGTCATTGTGTTATTGTTATTATTGTATTTATAGTAATCTGTCACCTTAAGTGAAGTGCAATAAAGGTACTAAAAATACTTACTGAAGACATGCTTATTGTTCAGCCTCCAGCAGAATCAACCTGGAATGGAATCCTTACCAACAATATTGTTCAGTTTCGTGAGGAGGGCACAGGCATCTTCAGAGAAGAAACATTTCCCTTTGGTCAGTCTAGTGCTGTCCTGGAACAACTGACTGCAGGAGTGAGATATGAAATTCAGGTCCTTGTTGCTAATGTGGCTGGCCGTGGACCACCAAGTATTCCACAAGTTTTTTTAGTGGGAGATGTTGGTAAGAATATATTTGGTTCCATTAAAATTAGTGAGTAATGAAGCGATCAAGGTACAGCCACAGTTAGGGTTATCTAAAAAATGTGTTATCTTTACTACAGGGTGAACAACCATTTATTTATTATTTTTAAAAAAGTAACAGGAACAAGAATTCCCATAGTAAGTGATTTTCAGCATCAGTTTAGCAAAACAGAAACAGCTTGCACACAGTAATGTGATAGATCACAGCGTATATGATTAGCCTTGAAAAATAGGAGACAAAGCACTGTAGATGTGAGAGAAATAAACATAGTAAGAGAATGACTGTGACTGTAATCACAGACTGTGGTAGGATGAGCAACCTGACTGTAATCACAGACTGTGGTAGGATGAGCAACCTGACTGTAATCACAGACTGTGGTAGGATGAGCAACCTGACTGTAATCACAGACTGTGGTAGGATGAGCAACCTGACTGTAATCACAGACTGTGGTAGGATGAGCAACCTGACTGTAATCACAGACTGTGGTAGGATGAGCAACCAGACTGTAATCACAGACTGTGGTAGGATGAGCAACTGCCTAACCATGAAAAAACAAAACATTATCATTTCACTCACCGTGTATCTCTAAAATGATGCTCGATATGCTTAGCCTTTAATGCATGTCTGAACTTGTGATGCCTAGAATAGTAACAAGGTCATAATACAGAAATTCCATCATTTGAAATCGGTCACTCACAGCTACTCACTTTAAGTCACAAACATACACACATGGTCGTCTGCAAGTGTCCAGCACATAGTGTAGGCAGCAGTAACATATAAACAATTTTACATGAAGATAGTTCCAGAGAGTAGGTTTTAGGTAGAAATTCAGCAGATGTGAAAATGCAGGTTTGCGCACAGCAAAGTGACAGAGCACAGGAATAATAGTGGACACTTTAGATGTGAGAGAAAGAAGAAAAATAAAAGACTGGATGTGACATGACTATGGATTCTGGTAATAATTGTTAAGCAGCAAAAGGGTGAAGCAATATCAACTCAACCATCTTGCATCCCTTTAAAAAAAAAAATGTATAAACTAGGGAGAAAGTAGGAGCAGCTTTATTATTTAACGATAAAAACTTGTAACGTTTCGGCGCGAGCCTTTATCAAACAAGAACAAACAGGATGAAGAATTAGAAGAGACAGAGTATGGATTACATCAAACTAATGTAAGCAAAATAACAAAAAAAAATCGGTGAAAAAATGAATGAAAAAATGGAATGAAAATTTATCTCAGTTCTTGTAAAGGTATAAAAAAGGCTTGTGTGTATCCAGGAACATAAGCAATTTGTCTTCACAAAAAGGCTTGTGTGTATCCAGGAACATAAGCGATATGTACATACGTATATATCCTTGTTTGTTTTTGTTTGATAAAGGCTTGCGCCGAAACGTTACAAGTTTGTTATCATTAAATAATAAAGCTGTTCCTACTTTCTTCCTAGTTTATACATTTTGGTATCACATTTGTGTAGCTGTATGACTATACACTAATTATTTGTGTTTTAAAAAAAATGATATGCATAGTTTTTACTGTTTTTAGCATATTGTCCTCCCACAGCTAGGCACTTGGTCATCCTACTAGAGCCAGCAGTATCACATGCAGCGTTTTTATTGTCTTTTGAATGAAGAGTTCACAGGTGTTAGGAATTATTGATATCCTAGATCTTATTTTGTTTGTGAAGGATGAAAAACATCTTATATTTTTAATAATTTTCAGCAGAACTTTGAGTGGAAATTAAAGATTAATATTAATTTATTTTTTAAATGAATTTCTTAGGACTTCACATATATCAGATATGAATAGCTGATAATGTTCATGACACATCACATTCCAGAAGTAAAGAATCAAGTTTTTAAAGGGGAAAAATGTCTCCGTACCATCACGTGTCTTGAAATTCTATTTGGTCAGAGCCGCTGAAAGAAAGGGGGAAAAAAAACAGCACTACTTTTGAAGAGATGCAGAAAATGTGCAAAACTTTGAGATCTGAGTATGTGGTCAAGATGTATAGTGTCTAGACAAAAGATACCAGGATCAGATTATGCTGAGTGTCTGAGATCTGGGTATGTGGTCAAAACGATGTTGCACATCAGATGTCTCCAGCATACATTCATGATTTCAGAGTCACTGAATACAATATCCAAGCAACATATATGTCCTGTCATTCAGTCATGAATTAATCTCATCTCAGCTTCATTCATTGTTCATTATTATGCATACTGACAGATGTTTATTGAAAGCTTTCTTATGCTCTTGAAATGTATTCTGTAACTCTCAAACCAACCAAACAACATCTCTGATACATTAACATTCTTTATAATAAACATTCACAGTCACAGTATTTTACCAGAGGATAACGTAATGCCTATTTTAAGCACTTGCAGTAGTTTAAAATTATGGACTCCTAACTACAGAACAAAATCATATGACTGTGGTTATTTTATTATTTTTTTTTCTAATGCTGTTTAAATGGCTTATGGTATATTAATAGTTAATATTTTAAACCAGTTAATCGACAGATGTTGTCTACATTGTAAACTGAAAGAAATAGTTTGTTATAGATTTTTACTTTAGGTCGCAGTCCTGCATTTCTTAGCTTTTTTATGAGCTTGTTCCAGTCTGACATGAAGTTTGTTTCAGAATTTGAATACCACTGGAGTGCCCACTAGACTTTTTATTCAGAAGTTAATCCCTTCATTGCACATGCATTCAGAAATATGCCAGAACAAAATGTTTCCTCACTGAATGGTCAGAGATGAACATTAGTGTCACGTGTGAAGTTTTATCACGTCTTTATAGCTACAGTGAATTTGATGTATATTGATTTATAATATTGTTTCTTTAATATGCATCATATGAGTGTTTCTTTTTTGGTGTTCTTTTTATGTTGCTTTTCTCCCTATGTATTTTGTATTATAGATGAGTAGATTGTGGTATTTAATTAAGTAATTGTTAAAACCACGAGTATTTTTCTTTTATGTGTTTTAGAAAGTGATAGTTATGTTTGAACATATGCTAATATTTTTTGCTTTTTTTTAAAACAAAAAACAAATTATATAGTTAAACATTACTAAAAAATTGAAGGGGCAACTGTAAATGATTTAAAATGCTGAGCCATTCTCTGAAACATTCAATTTTCTGCAAAATCATGATGATGTTTTTTTCTTTGTTTTTCTAAAACAATAGCACGATATAAGATTAAAGCTTTTGTGTAATTTGATTGCCTAAGGATATAATGCATCATACAGTCTTAAAACAAGCTGAATTGTTATAAGAATTTAACCTTAAGAATTATTCAGCATTGCAGAAGTTTCCATTTGATCTTTGTTGGGGAATTTAATTTACCAGAACTTTGTGTCAGTGTGTAGCTCATCTATCTTTCTGGCAAGCTTAAGTATTAATAAAAATTCAGGGACACAATTTAAGGTTTTTTTTTTTTAAAGAAACTCAAGTTTGTACTTCACAATGACTTCATATGTAAAAATATATTTTATTGTCAAATATGGCACCAGTGTTGATAAGTTGTAATAATCGGTAATCTTTGGACAGCACAGTAAGTTAGTTTTTAAAGGCAATAATTTTACTAAAACAGTGTAAAAAATCGCGGCAGAAGCCATATTTACTGACATTCATGTTTCTGCAAATTTGTATTTGTTCAGCTCCATTTGCTGCTCCTTCTGATGTTCGAGTTACAAACAAGAGTTCTTCAGAACTGGAGGTCACTTGGAGTCCCCCTCCTGATGACTCGACAAATGGAGAAGTGATTGGCTACAATGTAAATAATGACAACAGTTTGGTATTTTTCTGTGTGTTACATTGTGATTGTTGTTTATATTATTCAACATTTAGACTCTTTTTTTTTATAAAATTTTGTTGGCTAGTTATCTGGCCCACCCACAGCATTAGAGTACCTGGGACAAAAATAACAGGACCCATCATGAGGGAAATCCTCCTTTGTGATTTTAATACTGAAGAGTGCTAGGAGAGCTGAAAAGAAGCCTGTAATTTGTATTCCTGGCCAAGAGAGTCTGCATTCATGCCTCTAAATAATTGCTAGAGTGGGTTTTTAAATATCCTTTTAATCCTAGAAGAGGCCAGTGACTGCAGTGGTTACAAGAGGTCACCATGCACTATTTTGCTGATCAACTTCTAACAGATCTGTATCAGACTTTGTTGTATGACAGAATTAGCCACAATAACTGGCCATATGTGTAAACAAGGTCCATTTTCTTTGCACTTGTTTCTCTTCATTTTCCTGCCATTGCTTCCTCAGAGTATGCAGTATCCCATCTCACAGTATCCATCCATTTGGCATGTTCTTTTTGCCAGTTGTTTAAACTACAGAATTCCACAGCTTAAAAGCAGAAATAATTCTTTTTCTTAAAGGTCCTCTACTGGGAATCTGCCACTGGAAGCTGTGTAGTTTCAAATCCTATAATACGTTCCACTACAGACTTGAGGGTATTACTGGAAGGCCTAAAGCCCTATACCACATACTGTACCACAATCCAGGCTGTGAACATTGCGGGTGAGGGACCACAGAGCACACCTATTGCAAAGCAGACATCAGAAGATTGTAAGTTTAAATGTCAGTTTTGTTGTCTCTTAGGAGATCTCAGATAATTTAGCTGCCTGTTCTAATATTTTTAATGCTTTCTCTTTGAAATACTTCTCTATTTTGTCATCCTTTTCTTTTTCCAGTCATGAGATATGCCCAATATATACTTACATATTAGATGTTACCATGGAAGGAAAAAAACAAACACCCACACATATACATATAAAAAATAGAGAAGTGGTGATAGAGGAGATTCTAATTTTGTAGAAACATTTTCAGAAATAATTTTTCTCATTTCATTAAATTTCAACCACTTCACGATTTCAGATCCAGGTCCTCCTGGGAATATCAGATTCCAAAATATTACCCTGCAATCACTGACAATACTTTGGGACCCGCCACGTGTGCCAAATGGAAAGATCATTAATTACCAGTTGCAGTATTACACATCTGTTGATAAAGGTGAGGGTAGCATGTGATTAGAGAAACTTAATTTATAACCATTTCCTATCATTATTTTCAAACTAATGATGTCGCTTGCAGTCCTAATTTTTTAAAGCTGATTTTGGTTGCTCTTTTTTTTTTTTTTTCCATTTGGCTGCGATTTTCTTACTCCTCTGTGGCGTGCTAGTTGCTATGTCATCTGATCACCTGGATAAATTGTGGTGTTTTTGTGCAAAGAAATTGAGGTATTTGCATTTAGAAAATTAAATGTTCTTAGATTTTCTGGGTTATATATTTCAAAACTTTGTTATATAGAGTTATTGTTATAGAATTAAAATAAAGGTTATTAGAGTTAGATTTTCCTACTGCTGAAAAATCACAACTTATCAGACTTGGCCCAAGTATAATCCATGTCAGAAATAACAGAGCACAGTATGTAAACATAAACACTAAATTATGTTTTCTTTCAATTCACATAATTATTTTTCTAAACACATAAAAACTTTCATGAATTGAAAAAAAAAATGTATAACTGCAGTAAGTGCTGGAATGTGTCATTCTCTCGCAGTAATCCTTGTTTGTCAACAGGGAAAAAAATGGTTACTTTTGAAAAATACTTTCAAATTATTCAGTTCTTTAGAATAAGTAGGGATTTTTTTTTTTAACTTTTTGTAACAAACCCAAACTGATTGTTAATTGGGAATGTTGGAAATTGGCCTAAGAAGCCACAAGTTTTAGAACCAGATTTAGCTGGAAAACTGAGAAAAGAGTAGAGAAATATACAAACAAATGAAGTAGTAACAATAAACAATATGCAGGCAGCTAAAATGTGTTTTTTATCTTGGAAAAATGTGTAAAAGGCAAGCAAAACAACAAACAGAAGTTTCTCAAGGAAGTTTCTGAATTGGAAAACTTAAAATCGTAAAAGAAAAGACAAGATGTCTTGGATAGGTAATAAGAAAGTGAATTTATAGAAGCTGATAATCTCTGAAAAATTAAAGGTGAAAAAAAAGGTATGAAAGAATGAGTCATCATCATCATGTGCCGTGCCGATCCTTCATGCAGGCCATCAGCTCAGTTGGTGATATCCTCTCACACCATCCCGTCAGACTGTCCAGTATCATTTCTCTTGGTCTTCCTCTTGATCTTCTTCCTTCTATTTTTCCTGTTGTTATCATATTTTCAGTGCCCCCAAAAATGAGTGAATCCCTGAAAAGGACTCTGATTATTCAGTACTGTAGAATAACAGTCCTGAATTTTTTTAATGAACTCTTTGTGACAAAGTAGACGCTGTTTTGAATAAAAATGAAGATTGTGCCGAATGTGGCAACACATTGACTTCCAGCATGGGAAGAGTTAATAAGATGAGATCGTATAAATCTATAAGTAGATCTTGACTTCACCAATGGTAGATCTAGACCTAGCTGATGGTAAGTAGGACACAGTTATCAGCTAAAATCAAAACACTACAACTTTTTCCTTAAAAACTTTGCATTTATGGAATATTCATACATTTACAGTTTTTTTTATGCATAATAATTATACTTTTAACATTTAACTTTCTAATTTGTTACATTCACTTTTCCAACTATACCCCCTATACATATCAAGACCTGTGAATTTTTATTTGGCAAAAATGGAACGTCCGCTTTTTTGCCTCTGGCTAAGTAGCAACTAAACAGAAACAACAACAGACTAAGCATAGTAAACATGAGCAGAAAAACACTAGTACAAGTTTATAAAATCATTTATCTTGAAACAAAAGAGCCGCAGTGGTATGTCACAGCAGAAACAGCCAAACAAGGGCAATCTAAAAGTTGCTTTTGTATAACATAAAGATACTAACAAAAATAAGAATGATTTTAGAGCAAATAAAAAGCTTTACAGTGCAAGCATAGATGTGATCACATTATGTTTGAGAGATTCTATCTTATATCCTTCCCGTGCCGTTAAACATCACATAGGGCTTGCAAGGTAGTTCGCCAATTTTTCCTGTCTTCGGTGAGCCTTTCAACCTCATCAAGGGATTTTATGCCTATTAATTTAGCCTCTATTAACAATGTCCTCTTTAGAGTTTCACGTGGTCTGCCTCTTTTTCTTTTGCCTGTTGTGTTCCACTTGATAGCCTGGTTTGGGATTGTCTGATTGTTTTTTCTCATCACATGACCAACATATGTCCATCTCCTTTTCCTGATCACCCATGAAACTGGTTATTGATCAGTCATCTGTCTTATCTCTGCATTGTTCTTGAATTCATTCCACTTGATGCTGAGTATTTTCCTTAGACATTTGTTTTCAAAAGAGTCTAATTTCTTGTCTATTTCTTTAGTTGTTTTCCAGCTTTTGCATGCATAAATGAGGGTGAATATTACTTTTAAATTGAATAGTCTTAACTTGGTTTTTGTGCTTATAACTTTTGAATTCCATATGTTCTCAAGATTCTTGAAGATCGATGATGCTTTTGCAATTCTAATTCTAACTTCCTTTCTGATGTCACCATCCTGGTCTATGTAGCTGCCAAGGTATGCAAATTGATTGACTTCTTCAATATCTGTCCCTTCTATGTGTATTTTTCCATATTGATTAATGGGAAGTTTCATTATTTTTGTTTTGTCCTTGTTAATTTCAAGTCCTATTTTGCTAGCCAGTGAAGACAGGCTATCTGTTTTTTTCTTGCATGGAATTCACATTGTTACTGATATAACTCTTATCAGTAACAATTTATCGCTAATTGTTACTGATAAGAGTTATATCATCAACAAAATCAAGATCTTCTAGTTGGGTCCCATATACCCAGTCAATACCTGTGTTACCTGTGCAGCATTTTTTTCATTATGAAGTCTACTGTAATTCCAAAAAGCAAAAGAGACAGTATACATCCTTGTTTCATGCCTGTTTCAATCTGAAACCATTCAATCATCCTTTCTTCTGTTTTGACTGCACAAATATATCCATTGTAGAAGTTCTTAATGATGTAGACAGTTTTAGATGGCATTCCATATAGACTTAAAATTATCCACAGTGAATCTTTGTGTATGCTATCAAATGCCTTTTTAAAGTCTATGAAGTTCAGTATTAATGGTTTCTGCTTTTCAATATATTCTTTAAGTATTATTCTTAGAGTAAAGATCTGGTTGAGACAGCTTCTCCCTTTTCGAAATCCTGCTTGTTCTTCTCTCATTGCGGTATCTTTAACACTTTCCGTGCGTTTGGTCATTATAGTGACATTTCCGGTATCCCGATTCTTCCGTATGGTCATTATAGTGACAGTTGTTTGTTTCAATAAAACAACCGGTGTAACATTTAGATTGTACATATTTCGTCCACGATTCTGGTGACACTTTTCAAAATGGCGAAAGAGTGCCTAGTTACGAGCGATTCCGACCAAGAAAAAGGAAGAGAAAGACCGAAATTTTTCAATTTTTGATGATGTAGATAGGGGTATGGACATGGCCTGTGACCACCCCTCTGCTCTTGAATGTATCCCAAGTAGATCTAGACATATTTAGACGACTGGAGAAGTAGGTAGGAGTAGTTAGGAGGTTAGTTCAGACATTCATTCAGTGAGAATGCAACACAGAATCACAATACGAGATCGACAAGTAGATCTACACATATCAGATGGTAAGTAGTGCAGATCTAGACCTAGCCGATGGTGAGCTGGCCACAGTCAGTGTCTAAAAACATCACATTACTTCTCTTTTCTTAAAAAACTCTGCATTTATGAAATTTTCATTCATTTAGCTATACTTTGAAACATATTAAATATACGGAAGTATATGGAAATACTGTTTTCCATTCCATTTTACAACTAGACCCCCTTACAGACCAAGACACGCTTTTTTAGTCCTGTTCGTACCCATACGTCCGCTTTTCATCCTACGCACTGGAAGTGTTAAGTCTATTCAAAATGACCTTGCAAAATACTTTTGATACAACTGATATTAAGGTTACTCCTCTCCAGGTGTTACAGTCACTAAGGTTGCCTTTTTTTGGTATTTTAACAATGATTCCTTTTTTCCATTTAGAAGGGAGTTTTTCTTCTTTCCAAGTCTTATTAAACATTCTCTGTAGTTGTCTCATGTTGTCACTGTTGATAGCTTTTAACATTTCGGGTGTTATTTCATCTTCACCTGCAGCTTTGTTGTTAGCCATTAAATTCACTGCTGTTTCAATTTCATGCAATATAATTTCGTCTTGGTTGACATTTAGTTGTGGGGCTGGTAAGTCGGTTTTAAGGTTTAACAATTCTTTTGGGTGTGGTTGATTAAGTATTTCTTGAAAGTATTCAGCTCATCTTTGCTTTTGGTCTTTACTTGATGTTAATAGGGTTCCAGTTTTGCTAAGGATTGGTCTTTCTTTAGATGTAATAGTACCTGTTAGCCTCTTTTGTATGTTATATAAAGTTTTGCTGTCTCCTGTTTTTGCTGCTTTCTCTGCCTCTTCCGCCATATTGTCTATGTATTCTCTTTTATCCCTTCTAGCTGAACTTTTTACTTTCTTGTCTATTTCTTTGTATGTTGCTTTTGCCAGATCTTTTCCAAGATCTGTTTTTACATTCAACATGTCTAATTTGGCTGCTCATCTTTCATGTATGTACTTCCATGTGTTTTCTGATATCCATGCTTTTCTGTTTGGTTTTTTCAGTCCAACGCTTGCTTTTGCTGCTGTGATTATGGCTGTGCTGTAAGAATTCCATAATTCATCTGTACTTATCTCCTCTACTTCACTGGGTGTTGTGGAATGATTGGCAAGTTCTTGATTGAAATTGCTGTTAGTATTCTCTTCTTGTAGGCTGTAGCTGTTTATCTTTCTTTGTATTGATTTCTTGTGTTGGCATTTCAGTTTTAGTTTTATTTTCCCTATACACAGGTTGTGATCACTGTTAACATCTACACCCCTATAAGCCCTTACATCTGTCAGAGATGTTCCGTATTGCTTTCTAATACAAAAATGATCTATCTGGTTTTTAGTTCTATCATCTGGAGATATCCACGTTGTTTTATGTATCTCTTTGTGTGGAAATATTGTTTCTCCAATGACCATGCCCTCTGTTAGACATATTTCAATTAATCTTTCTCCATTCTGATTTATCATGTCAATTCCTTCTTTCCCCATTACTTTTTGAATGTCGGTGTTATCTTTCCCTACCTTAGCGTTGAAGTCCCTATAGCAATTAAGATGTCGTGTTTAGGGACTTTGGGATTTTGTTGATGATTTGTTGTAATTGGTGATAGAAATCGTCTTTCACCTCATCATGTGCATCATTCGTGGATGCATAACACTGTATTAGGTTGTATCATGCTCTTATTATACGACTGTTCTCTGGTTCCCATTCTACAAGGCTCTTTGCTGCTACATTTGACATAACACCTACCCCCTCTCGATGTTTACTGTCATCTCTGCCTGAATGTATTATTAACTTACCATTTTCTGCCAATCTTTTACCTGCTTCTTGCCATCGCATTTCACTGATGCCCAGTACGTCTAGATGGTATCTCTCCATTTCATTGATGACCTGAGTAGTTTTTGTTTATGGTGCCATCGTTCTCACATTCCAGAACCCAATCTTTGTCACATGTTTGGGGCCGACGAATGAGCTCTTTGGAGTTGGCATCCTTGATGCTCGGTTAGTTTCTCTGTGAGTTTCTGTAACAACATCTTTTTTTCCCGTAGCCTCTAGATAGATCCCAGGATAAGGTTGTTGGCCTTATGGCCAACTCCCGGTACTGAAATACCAAAAAAAAACAACAGCAATTCAGAATCAACAGTTGACTAGGCCAAGTCACACTGAACAGAGAAAAACCAGCACAGGTTTATAAATTCACATTTATTTTGAACAACAGTAACAGTAGATTTACATCTGAAACAAGAGTCAAGCAAGAGATAGGAAAAAAGCTGCAAGTAAATAAGAACTAAATTAAGAATGATCTTATAGCTGAAAAGAAAGAAAAAGTTTAGAGCCAGTGTTGTTTGTTTGTGAGATTTGAAAAGGAATAGAAAGACTTTGACAGTGAACACACAGATGAAATAGAAATTGTATCCAGTTATAAACAAGGACACATGATTTTATTTTGTAGAAACATGTACCTTGGAAAACAAAAAGAACCAGTAGAAATTTTAGAATATAGAAATAAAACCGACAAAGCAGAAGGAATAGTTGTTTTTCATAGGAAAAAAGCTACAAAATCAAACCTCAAGTTCATCAGACAGCTATACTATGTTTGTTTCTCACCCAAATGAAACAATTTCACAATGTAAAGTGTTATATTGAAACCACATGTGTATCCAGTCAGTGAGTGCCATGTGTGATGCTGATCTATTTCAACAATAGATGATTTATCTTCTTTATTATAATCGTCCTTATTTGTAATGCTGATGTGCTTTTGAACACTTTCTTTATCAGGAATATTGTTAACATCTTAATTTTCGTGCCAAAGACATTGTACAGTTTCAGTGATACCAATGTTTTGGATTGAGCGAGCTGCCATTTTGTGTGGATGCTGGTTCAGACAGGCCAGCTTGACCTTCACGCAGCCAAATGAAAAGAGCCAAATAATCATCTATAGTAAAATCACTATTTTAGTGTTTAAAACCTCTTAAATGACATTTTTAAAAAAATCCTGGCACATCCTGTAGTTTAAAAAGAGGAGGAGGGGAATGTATTCGAATACAGTTTTTGCTCATTTATGCTCTCAGCAATGCTATAGATTGATTCTAAGCTGTGTGTCTACTAAATGTTTTGACACAGGATACAATAAAATGGCCATATCTACTAAATGTTTGACGGTGGATAGGAAAGGGTTAAAGGTAAATGTTTATAAAATGGAAGGAAAAAACTTCACAGCAATAGTAAGATAATGTATGTTTAAAATGTAAATACAGTTGAACTCACTTAATATCACATCACTGTATGTCACAGCCCAGATATTGTCACAGAAATTCGTATCCCCAGCCAACTTCCATAAGTAATTAATGGGCTTTACTCAGGTTAATGTCACAGCACTTGTTACAAATCGGTTAATGTCACCGTATTTTTGCACCCAGAAGAGTTAACGACTCCGCTTTGTATTACAAACTGGCAGATCCAATCTATAAACAATTCACAAAGCATTATCAGCTTCATGATTCATCAAAGGCTGTATGATCACCGAGTATGAAAATATGGGCATTAGAACTCAGGTGAGGTGAGAGAAAGGATTACCACGGCCGCCCTTTCAAAAAAATCGTTATTAAAAACTATCCTCTATTTGTCATTGTCTTCTTTATCATGATGTGGCCGATGTTATCTTGTTGGCAATGCATGTTGACAGTTGATCATTCTTGAACAGTGTACTGTGAATTGTATAACCTTGCTATTGATATGACAGATAATGGCTACTAAATGCGAACAAGTCAACTTAGATTTTAACCACTAAAATGGACATTCTGAACCAGCTAATGAAAAAGTTACAAGAAAGGACACTGAAAAAATTTAGAATTGACATTTCATCTGAATAGAAACTTGGTAAAAAGAAAAGTAAGCAGAAATTTCTGATGGAAATGTTATGTTTGATCAGTACTTTTCAGCTTATGATGGCTCGGTGGTAACAGAAATGCAGTCAGTCAAAGAGATTGTTGCTAGTTGCAGTAAAATCAAGGTAGACAGCAACACTGAGATAGTACTGATGATGTCAGTGAGTCCATCACTGACTTGATGCCCACTAAACCTGTTTCTTACACTCAGTCTGTTAGTGCGTTTAAGACTATGTGCTTGTTCATTTACAGTATGCCTGACGTGATGCAGGACATTTTTAATGCTATAGCATACTTAAATGACATTTGATTAATAGACCAGTTATCATTACACAATGGAAGATCAAGCTTTTTTTTTTTTTTAAAACTGCTTCTGCTGAAAAGTCAGATGCTGCTTGAATTTAGTGTTACCTATACTGTAATTTAACAACTAAGATTTACTGTATTTTGCGATTAATACAATTTTGTGTACAATAATGATAGATTTAGCTGTCTGTTTTGTGGTGTAGAAAATGTAGGGCACACACGCACACATACTATCAGTCATTTGTGTGTCCCTTGCAGAACTTTGCCTCTCAAACAGCTATCCTGTAGGCCTCTCGGTTGTAAGCAAGATGCCTTGCTGCTGATGCATCCATTTGCAGATTATCAATGTCTTGCAGCCATCTTCGCCTTGGTCTTCCTCTCTTTTTCCCATTATGTACCCTTCCAAGACAGTCTTCTCTAAATTATGACAATTAATATGTCCAAAATAATGATATTTGAAGAACTCTTCTGTAGCATTTACATTCAAAGGCATTTATGTGTTTCTCAGCTGCTTTGTTAAGTGTCCAGGTCTCACAGGCATATGTTGCCATGGGAAAGATGCATGCCCTTAAAAATCTTACTTTTGTAGTTCTGTCCCTCTCCACAGCTTCTTTAATTGTTTTACTTCTTGAAGAGTGATAGATGTCCTCCTTTTAATTTCCCTCATTGTATCTCCATTATAAGTTAGTAATGATTCAAGATATTCAAAACTCTCCACCTCTTCCAATTTTTCCTCGTTGATATATATTTCAGCTGCCTTATTTGTTTTGTCAGTTGTTATCAATTTAGTTTTCTTCATATTAAGATAGAAGTTTTGCTCTTCACTATTCTTACAGACTGACATAATTAGTTTTTCCATTCCTTTTTGTGTTGTGAACAGTAATACTGTGTCATCAGCATATCTTATCTCTGGTATTTCATATCCTCCAATTTTTATGGCATCATAATAATTTTTGTCTACATCTTCTCCAACATTCCTCATTATATTTTCAGTATACAGATTAAACAAGTAAGGGGACAATATGCACCCCTGACGGACTCCTTGTTTTATGTCAAACCAAGTTGTTGTTTCACCATTTATTCTTACTGCTGCCTGTTGGTCTAGATACAGTAGTAATATTAATTGTATCACATGCTGTACTATAGTGCAATTAAAGTCCTTGTAATGGACCCCACTTAATGTCAATTCCGCTTAATGTCACCATATTTTGACAGTTCTGCTGATATGACATTAAGCAGGTTTGACTGTATTTTGACAGTTCTGCCAATATGACATTAAACAGGTTTGACTGTATTTTGACAGTTCTGCTGATATGACATTAAACAGGTTTGACTGTATTTTGACAGTTCTGCTGATATGACATTAAACAGGTTTGACTTTATTTTGACAGTTCTGCCGATATGACATTAAGCAGGTTTGACTGTATTTTGACAGTTCTGCCGATATGACATTAAACAGGTTTGACTGTATTTTGAAATTTTGATTTCATATTTCTGAAAGATTTATACATATGGAAGGTATAATCAAGTGTTCACATGAAAATTGACCATGTCTAATTTAGATTTGAAATAAAATGCTATAAATGATCAGATGTTTTACATTTTTCTCATCACATATTCAGTTAACAAGGAGAAAGATAATTATGAGAATGAGGCAATTATTTTGTTTGTCAATAGAACCATTTATTTTCTTCCAGTTGTGAACTCACAGTCCCATGTATCTGCAGCTCATTTTTTTCCTTTATTGTGCTAAACTTATCAAAATATTTTGCTCATGTATGTCTCTGACCTTTAGACAAGCATTCTCTGATTTCAGAGTCAGTTTCCCTAACACAGAGTATCAGGCATCCATTGTTACAGCTGTGTTGGCTGGATGGAGTGGAACTGTCACTTTTGTGAGCTCTTTCTCTAGGAACCGTGCAAATCCCCAGCTGCATTCATTGTAACTTCCTTATTTCAGATGAAATCTATGATAGAATGTGACTGAGATGCAACTCAGGTCCGTAGGAGTCCACTTAGCACAACTAGACTATGTATAATACCAGAATTTTGTCTGTATGTGGGGGTGGTTTTGGGTGGTGTGAGAAAGAAGAGAATTATCTTTGACTTTAGGTGTCCACAGTCTGAAAAAGAAAAGAAAACCTTGGGGGGAATCCACTCACTCGGAATGTTCTAAGTTTGCTTTACGTTGTTTGCAGACAAAACTGATGTTTCAACTCGCTTGCTGTCAGGAGAAGAGAGACAGCAGTATGTGAGCGACCTGCTGGAAAATCAGAATTACACATTTACCTTGGCTGCTATTAATAGTATCGGCAAAGGGGCAACTGTTGAGGCCTCCCGACGTACTGGTCCTCAGCCAGGTAAGCTGTTTATATTTACTTTATTCTTGTTTTAATATCTTCTTCAAAATCATCTACCTCTTCTTCTAAACTTTCAAGGTAGTTTTCTAATTGCTTCTTCATTTTGACCATCTGAAATTCTCTTACTTTTGTTTTGTCTTTGTCATTATCATATTATGGCGTTCTTACAGCACAGCCATAATTACAGCAGCTAAAACAAGTGCTGGGCTGCAAACAACAGATAGAAAAGCATGGATATCAGATAATACATGGAAATCCATACAAGAGACGAGCAGCCAAATTAGCCATCATCATCATCAGGTGCCGTGTCGACTGGCGTTAGCTATTATGCTTCTCCAGAGTACACAATCCTTCATGCAGGCCATCAGCTCAGTTGGTGATCTCCTCTCACACCATCCCGTCAGACTGTCCAGTATCATTTCCCTTGGTCTACCTCTTGATCTTCTTCCTTCTATTTTTCCTGTTGTTATAATATTTTCAATGCCCCCTCTTCTCATTTCCTATGAAAGTACATTGTCTCTCTTTTATCTTTTTGACAAAATTTTTTGTCTCTCCAGCTCTTCTCATACATTCTTCATTAGTTATTTTTGCTGTCCAAGGGATTCGCAACATTCTTCTAATAAACCACATTTCTGCTGCTTCCAGTGATTTTTGTGCAGACCTGCCTATTGTCCATGATTCACTTCCATATAACAAGATAGGTTCAATATAGCATTTTAGGACTTATTTTCTAACATTCATTGATAAAGATGTGTTGGATAATATGTTTCTCATTCTCTGAAATGCAGTCTTTGCTTGGCCTATTCTGTTCCTAATTTCTGTTCTGCATTTCCCATCTGAAGTTATTACTGCTCCAAGGAATTTCTGCACCTGCTTTAGAATAGTTCCGTTTAATTTTATACTGCATGTTGGTGGATTCTGTTTCTTAGATATAACCATAGTCTCTGTCTCCTTGATGTTCAAAGTAAGGCCTTTGTGTTCACTTTCTTTGGCACACTTTATCCGTGTCGTCAGCCATGTTGAATGTAAAGACATATCTTGGAAGAGATTTGGCAAAAGCAATATACAAAGAACTATACAGTAAGGTAAAAAAGTTCAGCTAGAAGGGATAAAAGAGAATACATGAGCAGTATGGTGAAAGAAGCAGAGAAAGCAGCAAAAACAGGAGACAGCAAAACTCTATATAACATACAGAAGAGGCTAACAAGTGCTATTGCATCCAAAGAAAGACAATCCTTAGCAGAACTGGCACACTTACTAACATCAAGTAAAGACCAAAAGCAAATATGGGCTGAACACCTCCAAGACCACACCTAAAAGAATTGATAGACCTTGAAACTGACTTACCATTCCCACAACTAAATGTCAACCTAGATGAAGTTACATTGCATGAAATTGAAACAGCAGTGAATCTGATGGCTAATAACAAAGCTGCAGGTGAAGATGAAATAACAGTCGAAATGTTAAAAGTTATTAACAGTGACAACATGAACCAGTTACAGAGAATGTTTAATAAAGTTTGGAAAAAAGAAAAGGTCCCTTCTAAATGGAAAAAAAAAATCATTGTTAAAATAACAAAAAAAGGCAACCTTAGCTAGTAACTGGAGAGGAGTAACATTACTATCAGTTGTGTTAAAAGTATTTTGCAAAGTTATTCTGAATAGACTTAAAGATATAGTGGATGCTGTAATGAGAGAAGAACAGGCAGGATTTCGAAAAAAGGAGAAGCTGTCTTGACCAGATATTTACTCTAATAATAATACTTGAAGAACATATTCAAAAGCGGAAGCCATTAATACTGAACATCATAGACTTTAAAAGGCATTTGATAGCATACACAGAGATTCATTATGGAGAATTTTAAGAATATATGGAATACCATCTAAAATTGTCTACATCATTAGGAACCTCTACCATGGATATGTTTGTGCAGTCAAGACAGAAGAAGGAGTGAGTGAATAGTTCCCTTGCTTTTTGGAATTGCCATAGACTTCATAATGAAAAAATGTTGCACAGGGAAAACAGTCATTGATTGGGTACATGAGACCCAACTAGAAGATCTTGATTTTGCAGATGACATAACTCTTACCAGTGAAATCAGTGCAAGACAAAACAGATACCCTGTCTTCACTTGCTATTAAAATTTGACTTGAAATTAACAAGAAAAAAAATGAAACTTCTCATTAACCAAAATGGAAAAATATACATAGAAGGAACAGCTGTTGAAAAAATCACCCAATTTGCATATCTTGGCAGCTACATAGACTAGGATGGTGACACCAAAAAGGAATTTAGAATTGCAAAAGCAGCATTGACTTTCAAGAATCTTTAGAACATATGGCATTCAAAAGTTATACACACAAAAACCAAGTTAAGGTTATTCAATTCAAATGTAATATCCACCCTAATTTATGCATGTGAAAGCTGGAAAACAAATAAAAAAATATACAACAAATTAGACTCTTTTGAAAACAAATTACTAAGAAAAATACTCAATATAAAGTGGAAATATTCCAAGAACAACGCAGAAAGAAGACATATGAGCAGACAACAACCTGTCTCATGGGTGATCAGGAAAAGAAGACAGACATATGTCGGTTATGTGAGAGAATAAACAATCAGAGGATCCAAACTATCAAGTGGAACACAACAGGCTGAAGAAAAAGAGGTCAACCACATGAAACTCTAAAGAGGACATTATTAAGAGAGGCCAGTTCAGTGGGCGTATCATCCCTTGATGAGATTGAAAAACTCGCCGAAGACAGGAAATCTTGGCGAACTACCATGCAACTTTTAGCGGCACAGGAATGATGAAAAATGTAAAGTATCATAATCACTTAATTCTTTACTGTTTATTGTCTTTACCTTTTTTTAAAATCAACTTTCATTCTTATTTACCAGTTTCAGAGGTGTCTGGCTGAATGATGTTAACCCTTATTTAGTTTGTTCTGGTATTCTTCTTCTGTACATGAAACCAGCCAGGACATCTGCAAATGAAAGCTGCAGAGTTTGCTATAGAACAACCAGTTCTCAAAGTTATAGATAAATCGTAGAGTGTAAAGCTCATTCATTCATTCATTTGCATGTCCCTTGCAGAACTTTGCCTCCCTAACAGCACTCCTATAGGCCTCTTGGTTGTGAGCAAGATGGCCTGGTGCTGATGTGAAGCTACTGTATAGGGAGGGAACAAGAAAGAAAAGAAGAATTTTGAGGGAACAAGAAAGCGGCGGTGGTAGCGGTAGAAGACTATACCATTTGCAGAGAAATTATTTATAATATAAATGAAGAGTATCTCTCTGACAATGTGCAGAGTATATCTGTGACAGAGTAAATCAGTGACAGAGTGCAGAGTATATCTGTGATAATATATCATAATATATCAGTGACAGAGTATATCAGTGCAGGAATTTTCTTCTGCTTCTTCTTCATCAATCTTCAAGGAGCTGCAGACTGATGGTCTTTGCAGCCAGCGTGGTGAAGATGTTGAGGTGCAGCATCATTTCGGCTTGGAAGCAGGTTATGATGGCAGTTATTCAATCCTTGAATAGAACTAAAAAGGCACTGAATGTGCAGTGTTTCTTTAGCCGACTCCACTACCATATGAACTATGATAGCCCCTGCTGTTAGCCATGTAAGGCCTTTTACTTTGGAGGAGGGGGGTACCAGCTGAGAGGTAAGATATGGTCTTGGTTAGCTATGGTTCACCAGCACTGACACTAGCATGTCAGCTATGGGTTACTTATTGTCAAATCAGACATTGTACCCCCACAACAGTTTTTGAAAAAAATAATGTATGTAATATCTTCTACATATGTCTTGACTGCAGGATCTCCACAGGCTCCGTTAGAGCCAGTTGTATCTCCTAAAGCAAAATACATCAGCATAACATGGACAAACCAAGACCAGGGTAGCTCCCCTATTCGAGGATATATCTGCTACCAGAAAGAAGGTGAGATGAGTTAAAAACTGAAATGGATAGAGAGATCTGAGCCTTTCTTTAATAATGATAAAAATTAGGAGAAGACTGTTCAGGCAAATGAAGACAGTTAAAGGATGTAGACTATTTTCTTCTGTACTTTGTGTCATTTTATAGGGTTTTAGTACATTTTTTAAAAAATAAATCATCATCTGGCTAGCTCCTCTTGATATTTTCCAGTCCACTATATTGTTGTAAATTTTTTTTCACTTTTTACTTTCAACTTTTTCTCTGAGGATGTTTTCCTGAATATTATTATGATATGGTTAATTTGTGCTGTCAAAACAGAAAAAAGGGATGAGTGAATGGTTCCAGATTGAAACAGGCGTGAAACAAGGATGTATACTGTCTCCTTTGCTTTTTGGAATTGCAATAGACTTCATAATGAAAAAAATGCTGCACAGGTAACACAGATATTGATTGGGTACATGGGACCCAACTAGAAGATCTTGATTGTGCTGATGACATAACTCTTATCAGTAACAGTGTGAATTCCATGCAAGAAAAAACAGATATCTTGTCTTCACTGGCTAGCAAAATAGGACTTGAAATTAACAAGGAGAAAACAAAAATAATGAAACTTCCAATTAATCAATATGGAAAAATACACAATACAGATGACTGAACAACAACCAGTCTCATAGGCGATCAGGAAAAGGAGATGGACATAAGTTGGTCATGTGATGAGAAGAAACAATCAGAGAATCCCAAAACAAGCTATCAAGTGGAACACAACAGGCCAAAGAAAAAGAGGCAGACCACGTGAAACTCTGAAGAGGACATTGTAAAGAGAGACCAAATTAGTAGGCATAAAATTCCTTGATGAGGTTGAAAGGCTCGCTGAAGACAGGAAAAATTGGTGAACTACCTTGCGAGCCCTATGTGACGTTTGACAGCACGGGAAGGATATAAGATGGTTAATTTACTTTCATTTTCTACTTACTATATTTTTATTCTTCTTTCTGTTATCTCAGTAGTTTTTCTTTCAATTATTCCAGTACTTTTTCTTTCAGTTATCCCAGCACTTTTTCTTTCTGTTATCCCAGTAGGTTTTCTGTCAGTTATCTTAGTAATTTTTCTTTCAGTTATCCTAGCACTTTTTCTTTCTGTTATCCCAGTATGTTTTCTATCAGTTATCTCAGTAATTTTTCTTTCAGTTACCCTAGCACTTTTTCTTTCTGTTATCCCAGTATGTTTTCTATCAGTTATCTCAGTAATTTTTCTTTCAGTTATCCTAGCACATTTTCTCTCTGTTATCCCAGTAGGTTTTCTGTCAGTTATCTCAGTAACTTTTCTTTCAGTTATCCCAGCACTTTTTTCTTTCTGTTATCCCAATAGTTTTTTTTTTTCAGTTATCTCAGTAATTTTTCTTTCAATTAACCCAGAACTTTTTCGTCCAGTTATCCAAATATTTTTTCTTTCAGTTATCCCTGTACATTTTCTTTCTGTTATCCCAGTACTTCTTCATTTCTCTTCTCCTCCAATGAAATATGCTTAAATTATTCTGTAAATCAGTATTGATAAGCTTTACTTGTCTCTTTTATATTCTTGTTCATATTTCTGTCCTGTAGTGTGGAATGAGTGTAATACTTGGCAACTGTTGAGTTAAATTACTGTATTATTTGTTTGGGGGTAAGGGTTTTTCTCTTTCTGTTGAAAGTGCTTTTATCTGTTCCAAATCTTGTAAACAACTCTAAATCAAAATATGTTGCCCGCAGATAAAGCAAGTGCTTGGATTCCAATAGTGGATGTTGACAGCGTGGAACCTGCGGCTCAGATAAGTCTGAGTGACTTGAAACCCGACACTGAGTACAACTTTGCTGTGAGGGCCATCAACTCTGATGGCATCAGTGAGCTGAGTCCCGCGTCAAAGCCATACATGACCCCCAGCTCAGGTAAGTGTTTCTGAAGATTGAAATGCCCCGAAAGAGAGAGTAAACAAGATGACAGCTAGAAAAAAATCCATGATCAGTTTAAACAGTTTAGCACTTTAGAAAGTGATAGAAATACACATTTTTGTAAAGTCTGGTGTTTGCGTCTAGAGAAGACCATCTTGGAAGGGTACATAATGGGAAAAAGAAAGAGGGGAGACAGAGGCGAAGATGGCTGCAAGACATCATTGATGATCTGCAAATGGATGCATCAGCAGCAGGACATCTTGCTTACAACCGAGAGGCCTACAGGAGTGCTGTTAGGGAGGCAAAGTTCCGCTAGGGACATGCAAATGAATGAATGAATGAGTGGTGTTAAATGACTGAGCTTTCATGTTCTGGGAAATGTTAAAACAGCTGTCCCTGAGTGTGGAAAGAGTTAAAATAACTATTCCTGGGTCTATAACCACATGTTACTGAGCCTTGAAGTGTTCTGCCACATAAGAGCACCACATGTTACTGAACCTTGAAGTGTTCTGCCACATAGGAGTGCCACATGTTACTGAACCTTGAAGTGTTCTGCCACATAGGAGCACCACATGTTACTGAACCTTGAAGTGTTCTGCCACATAGAAGCACCACATGTTACTGAACCTTGAAGTGTTCTGCCACATAGGAGCACCACATGTTACTGAACCTTGAAATGTTCTGCCACATAGGGGCACCACATGCTATTGAACCTTGAAATGTTCTGCCACATAGGAGCACCACATGTTACTGAACCTTGAAGTGTTCTGCCGTGTAGGAGCACCACATGTTACTGAACCTTGAAATGTTCTGCCATGTAGGACCACCGCAAGTTACTGAACCTAGAAATATTCTGTCACAGAGGACCACCACACACTACTGAAATTTAGTTTTAGAAATGACAGCTTAAACTGTTTAAAAATGTAGTTAGTTTTAGAAATGACAGCTTAAACTGTTTAAAAATGTAGTTAGTTTTAGAACTGACAGCTTAAACTGTTTAAAAATGTAGTTAGTTTTAGAAATGACAGCTTCAAAGAAATGACAGCTTCAACTGTTTAAAAATGTAGTTAGTTTTAGAAATGACAGCTTAAACTGTTTAAAAATGTAGTTAGTTTTAGAACTGACAGCTTAAACTGTTTAAAAATGTAGTTAGTTTTAGAACTGACAGCTTAAACTGTTTAAAAATGTAGTTAGTTTTAGAACTGACAGCTTAAACTGTTTAAAAATGTAGTTAGTTTTAGAACTGACAGCTTAAACTGTTTAAAAATGTAGTTAGTTTTAGAAATGACAGCTTAAACTGTTTAAGTTTTCCACAGTTTGTTGAGCTTGTTCTGTAACCCAACATAAAGCCTTTTCCACTGTTTCAGAAGAATTTTTTAAGTTCTCTTGCATATGTTTGACCCTTTATGCTTATTTTCTTACTAAATAAAGCTGATATTGTTATGAATTCTTTTTGCTCCAAGTCTAATGTTTATCTCCGTAGCCTTGACTCTTGTCATTTGCTTTAATAGTCTCAAATATATTTTAACTTTTTTTTTCTTTTAAATTGTTATTGGCAATATTATTTTGTAAATCAGTTAATCCATCCTTGTAAAATTGAGAACTGAATGTAGATTTTATACATTTGGAGAAAGTAAATTTGTAAAATTCTGTTTCTCATTTCAGTGATAGTCACGAAGTCTGCCCCTTTTCACACAGAGTGGTGGTTCTTGGTGATTGTTGCTTTATCTGGTGTTATAATCATTCTCCTGGTCATCACCTTGTTGTGCTGCATACACAAGCGAAGAAAGAAAGGCAGTAAGTACTACTTCATTATGAAGAAACATGCTACAAGTTTTTTTTTCAAGAGCAGTGTCTCATGTTGGAGAAAACATGTTGTGAAAGGAAAAGGAATAATTTATGGTCTGTATAAAAGATCGTAGTGGAAATTGGAAATCGATAATGTAGGATGGGAAAAAGTGGAGTTTGATGATAATTGATGTTCTTAACTCTTCCCGAGCTTGCGATCAGGATACTGACACTTCCGGTTTTCCCGTTGCGACCGTGTGGTCAGGATCCTGACAATTGTTTGTTTCATTAAAACAAGCGGTGTAACATTTACATTGTACATATTTCGTCCGCGATTCCGGTGACACTTTCAAAATGGCGAATGCGTGCCTAGTTACGAGCGATGCCGAGCAAGAAAAAGGACGAGAAGCATGGAAATTTTTCAATTTTTGACGATGTAGATAGGGGTATGGACATAGCCTATGGCGACCCCGCTGCTCTTGAATGTTTTCTACGTAGATCTAGACATATTTAGACGACTGGAGAAGTAGTTAGGAGTTATTTCAGACATTATTTAGCGAGAATGCAATATAGAATCAGAATACGAGATCGACAAGTAGATCTACACATCTCAGATGGTAAGTAGGGGTAAGAAGCGCGAATCTAGACCTAGCCGATGGTGAGCTGGCCACAATCAGTGTCTAAAAACATCACATTACTTCTTTTTTCCTAAAAAACTCTGCATTTCTGAAATTTTCATTCATTTAGCTACACGTTGACACATATTACGTATACGGAAGTAAATGGAAATACTGTTTTCCATCCCATTTTACAACTAGACCCCTTTACAGACAAGACCCGCGTTTTACTCCCGCACGCCACAACACGTCCGTGTTTCTTCCTCCAGCACAGAAAGAGTTAAACTTCGTTATGCAAAGGTATTACATGAGAAGTTTCTGTGCCTTATCCTGGTACACAAAGTTGCAGCTTCTGTGCCTTATCCTGGTACCCAAAGTTGCAGTTTCTGTGCCTTATCCTGGTACACGAACAAAGTTGCAGTTTCTGTGCCTTATCCTGGTACACAAAGTTGCAGTTTCTGTGCCTTATCCTGGTACACAAAGTTGCAGTTTAATGTATTAATGTGAAGTATGACAATGACTTGAAAAGTTTTGCCTCTTCTGGAATCTTCTGAGTAAGAGGGGATATGCAGAAATAAGATTTTTAAGGATATGGATTTTCCCCATCGCAACATATGCCTATGAGACCCAGACACTTGACAAAACAGCTGAGAAACACATAAGTGCCTTTGAATGTAAATGCTATAGAAGAGTCCTTCAAATATGAGCACAAAAAAAAAAAAAACCCAAATATACCCGTACTTCAGGAATTTAATATTGAAGAAGGTTGGTTAGTAAAGAAGATTAAACAGAGAAAACTTAAATATTTCAGACATATTAACTCTTCCCGTGCCATAGTCGCTATAGTGAGAATTTTCGGTTACTGAGTTGCGTGCCATAGTCGTTATAGTGACAATTCATTTGTTTCAATAAAACCAACCGGTGTAACATTTAGATTGTACATATTTCATTCGCATTTCCGGTGACACTTTTCAAAATGGTGGAAGAGTCCTTAGTTACGAGCAATGCTGAGCGAGAAAAAGGAAGAGAAACATCGAAATTGTTCAATTTTTGACAATGTAGATAGGGGTATGGACATGGCCTTTGACCACCCCACTGGTCTTGAATGTATCCTAAGTAGATTTAGACATATTAGACGACTGTATAAATAGTTAGTAGGTTATTTCAGACATTAATTTAGCTAGATTGCAACATAGAATCACAATACGAGATCGACAAGTAGATCTAGACATCTCAGATGGTAAGTAGTGCATATCTAGATCTAGACAATGGTGAGCTGGGCACAATCATTGTCTAAAAACACCATATTATTTCTTTTTTCTAAAAGAACTCTGCATTTATGAAATTTTCATACATTTAGTTATACTTTGAAACATAATAAGTACACGGAAGTACATGTAAATACTGTTTTCCATTCCATTTTACAACTATACCCACTATACAGATCAGGACCCGTGCTTTTTGTGTAGCAAAAACGGGAACGTCTGCATTTTTTTCTTGGGCACGGGAAGAGTTAAACATCATGAGAGTTTGGAGAAGGCAGTCTTGAAAAGGTACATAATGGGGGAAAAAGAATGAGAGAAAGATCAAGTTGAAGATGGCAACAAGACATTGTTGATGACTTGTGAATGGATGCATCAGCTGCAGGGCATCTTGCTTAAACAGAAAGGCCTTCAAGAGAGCTATTATCCACAGGGGATATGCTAATGAATGAATGAAAGAACTGGTTCTGAACAGTTGATTAGGGGTGCCCTCCTCCATTTGGAAGGGGGACCTGAAACTTCTCACAGCTCCTGCTCAATGTCTGTCAGTGAAAACTTGTGTTTCAAGCACTCCGTAGCTCCAGACCCATACCTTCTGTCCACACTCAGCTATACAGATATATGTAGGATAGGCATTTCTTGAGAATATGTTCAGGAGTCTGCATTCACTTCATCATAAACATTCACTTCATCATAGGCGTTCACTTCATCAATCATAGACGTCTACATCATCATGGCATTCATTCATGTGGGATGTGTTCAGCCAGTGCGCTCATACTGGCATTAGTAAATACAATTTGACCATCATATATATTTGGGGGTCTCCATTTCCCATCACTGAATACAAGACACAGATGCTATTTATAGCATTTTAATTCTAACAGGTGAACTAAAGCGTTCAACAACTATAACAACTGTGATGTCAGCAACGCCTGAACCAGAGGAGACCAGATTCCCTGGCTTAGAACTTCGGCAATCAAACAGAAGCACAGTGAGAAATGGCAAAGTGCAGAGTAATACAAATAATATGTATGCCAGGTGAGTTGGTCACATTTCTTGGCATTATCATTTTGTGACATCTCAGATAATGATCTTGTATATCTATAGTAGTCAGTCCTTGACATATTTCACCAGTTTCTTTATTTGCATAACCGCAGATTATATTCTTCATAGCATATGATGTTTTTATTGGTTAAGCCTTTACCAAGGGGGTTTTTTGAGTGTTGTGCTGACTATGGGAGTAACTGAGTTGATAGTGAACTGGCTTCTAATATCTGTTACATTTCTACTAAGGGTTTCTTTGAGTGTCATGCTGAAATGGAGGTAACTGAGTTGGTAGTGAACTGGCTTCTAAAATCGGTTAAGCTTTTACTAAGTGTGGAGTGTCATGCTAAGCATGGAAGTAACCAAATTGATAGTGCCCAGGTTAAAATCAGTTAAAATAATTTTACTAAGAAAGTTTTTAGTATCAAGTGGGCATGTGAGTAACCGATTTGATAGTGACCAGGCTAAAATAAGTTAAAACAATTTTACTAAGCAAGTTTTAAGTATCAGGTGAGTGCGGCAGTAACTGATTTGATAGAGAACTGGCTTCTTCATGCATCGTAAAGACAGTATGTTCAGTCCCCAATGCAGCTTTGCTCCATTCATCCTAACTATAAAAACAAGTACCTAAAACATCATGTCGACTGTTATATAAAAGGTAGGAGCTGTTCAGTTTATTAGCGAAGCACTCAGTTTGTGATTTTTTTACTTTCTGTCTGATACAGGAAAAAAAAAATCAAAGTAGATGGTGGTGTGGGGAGAGGGGAGGAAGGAGGAAAAGAAGAACTGAACTACATGTTAGAGAAAGGCAAGATAATATACCTTATAAAACAAACAAGGAAAAAGTACTTCGCTTAAAGTTTGTGGGTTTCTGTTATGGAACTTCTTGTTGTGGAAAACCATGAATGAATGAGGAAAAAGAAGCAGATTTTCATGTAAGGATAGTTCTATACTAAATGGACTATAATGAAAAAAATGTTTTCAGTCATCCCCATAAGCTGTTTATACTATGTTTACTGTTATATTTTGTTCTGAGCATGCTGTAAACAGCTTACAAGCAAAACTATTTTGTAAACTGTAAACCTGAGGAAGTGTGTAAACACTAACAGCTCATTTATCTCCTTTTAGGTCACCTCCACGACCCAGTCCAGCAAGTGTCACTTATTCAGAAGGACTGAACTTGCCTACAGCAGGGGCATCAGGAGCAGCAGCACGAAGACCACATATTGCAGATGACGCCAGTTCTGTCCTGTCAGAGAAGCCATCCAACCTTGATGATTCTTCTGATGAAGGAGTAAGTCTGTGTGTTGAAAAAAGAGATAGCTTGGGTGACCTTATTTAGATGTAACATGTAAGGTCAGATGGCACATGCACAGTCAAATGACAGCATGAGATGACCAGTTGGACCTTGCTAAGAAAGTCAAGGATAGATATGAAACTTTCTGTAGTTAGAGCTGAGACTTAGGAAAGGAGTAGAATAAATCGATGGATAAAATTATGTGGGTAGGATGAGATGGGGGAGTAAACAGTGATGGAGTCTCACTTAATGTGGAGCCCAACACAACAGCAAAACCAGTCTGATGGAAGCCCCCTGACCTCTACCAGGCCCCGGAGCTTCATAGCACTGCCTCATAAGTCTCAGTGAGCATACAGGCTCAGTGGTCCTCAGTCTACATCAGTGAGCAATGGATATCAAACCTAACCGAACTAAATGATGATGGGACAAGCCATCCTTTTTTAGGATAATCATAAAGAAAAGTTCTTTTGAAGAGTTGAAATTTGTGTCTGGTCTCAAGTCCAGATGTTTGAAGATTACCTTAAACAACAACAAAATGTGATAACCAAATGTTTCCTGAAAGTATGACTTGACTGAGTTTTTTTGTTTTTTTTTTAAATGTTAATCAGAAATATTTGAGCCACATTTTTTTTTAGCTTTGTGCAAGTGAGAAATATTACATGAATATCATTTTACCCAGTTTTTTTTCTCTATGTGCATCTGAAATAGAGGATAGTACGCATAAAACCAGCCCCATCATGAATGATAGTGTCATACAGTGCCCAGAACAGAAATACGAGATATGACATGAAAGTTTTGTGTTTAAGACTGGTTTTAAGCGCACTCCAAATGAAAAATACAGCTTTCATGTTATATTTTATATTGCCATGCTGGACACTTTTCACTTGTCACGGATGTTGGGGCCAATTTTATGTGTGCCACCCAGTATTATGACCATGTCATTTGTAAATAAGATTAGTTGTTCTTATTTATGCTTATAAAGTATGAAATATACAACTTGGTTGAATGTTATCCATTTTGTTTCTGTATTATTTCAGTCAAGCAATGACACCGATGACAGTAGCACAGACTCTATAGTCAAAGTCCCAGTTCCAGCGTCACCCCCTCCCCCTGCTTTCAGCAGTCACAACAACAGGAGCAGCAACAAAGGCAGTGGCGCCAGAGCTAGTGCCAGCAGCAGCAGCGGCAATAACCATAGCAGTAGGCCCCAGTACCCACCATGGAGATTCCAGAACCCGCAGAATGCTTATACATACACTGACAGTGAGGCGGACAGCAGCCACTATGCCTTTAGTATGAACAATGGAAATATTGTCGTGAATAATGTGGCTGGAGCACGGACACCTTTATCAGGATTCTCATCGTTTGTATGATGTTTTTACATCTGTGTTGTATCATCGGTAATTTAACTGTTACCAGACAAAGACATTTGTTGATGGTTCTTAATTGTTTAACAGTTTATAACCAAGAATACCTCCATATCATAAAAACATGAGTTAAAATTGGTGAATCAATCAATTTCATCAGCCATTATATTTTCATGCAGCTTTTATACACTGAACACTTGAAGATCAGTGAGCAGATTGTTTACACATCTCAAGACCTAATTGACATTTACATGAGGGTTGTTTTCACACTTCTAGACCTCACTGACATCCACATAAGGATTGCATACATGCTTCAAGACCTCAGTGACATCCACTTAAAACTGCTTACGCACTTCAAGACTCGTTGATATCCACATAAGACTGCATACACACTTCAAGACCTCACCGACATCCACAGTAGGATTGTTTACATATTTCAAGATCTTATTGACATGTACATGAGGATCGTGTGCACACTTCAAGATCTCACTGACATCTACATGCTCTAAGAAGACCACAGCACAATTACTAAAACAACCTTGGACATCTGAAGGCAACAGAATGAGTTCTAGCCTGAAGACAACCTAATGGCATTTTGCAACACATCTAAAGCATCACATGAATCCTGGCTGCAGACCATGATAAGTGGAGAGAAATATGTCACAGCACCATAAAACATGACAAGGCATAATGATGGGGATGTATCCCATTTGTGCTTACCTGTACCAGAATGAGTCAGGACTCTTCCGAGGTCAAAATTACTTTTAGAAGGTAATATAGCAAGGAAGACCTTTTGATATCGGCTTTAGTATGTATAACAGACTTTACTTAAACTGAACATCATGTCTCAAATATTATGTATTGTATTGTATTATATTTTATATATATATATATATACACACGCACCATGTGCTATGCAATCATTGCAGTAGTCATTTGTGAATGTGTATGTGAGAGTAGGAGAGAGTTACTGTGTTGTTATATGTTTTTAATCAACTTTCATCTGTCAGAGAATGACATAATTCCGGCAAACAGTGGAATCTTGTTATTGAGTTCTACAGTTTCATGTGAATATTCACTATTCCTTCAAATATTTGAGTATCCGAGTATATTTTTTTGCCCAAATTAGAACATTTAAAAAAAAAAAAAAATGAGGTTCCTGGCTAGACATATAATAAGATTCCATCATTTTGAGATGTTTAAAGAATCTTTTAACAAGGCTGTGCATTCCTGGTTGATTAGCTTCCATCTGTGATGGTCTTACTCACAACACTCCGCATCATTAAGAAAAGAAAAAAAGCAAGTTCTTCTTTAAAATAATCTTTGCTTCTTTATGTGGAAGTTAGCTAATGGTTCTGTTTCTTTGACTGCTATAGCAATGCCAGCAATCATTTTATACATGTTATACAATATGTTACGTGTATATGAAGGTATGAAGAACATGCACATAGCAGCTAAGAGACCTTGAACATTGAGACAAGGTGCACAGAAGTTCAGTGTTGGAAAGTTACAAAAGAATGTATATTGCACTCTTTTCATACAAAATATGAGCAACTATCTGGTCACAAAAAAAAAAAAGCCAACAGTTCGCTAATGCCTTCTTTTACATTATGTGTGTCCTTATACAGGGTGTCTCAAACACAAAAAGAAAGAAAGTTTTATATATAATATATTTTGTTCTCTTTTTAAAAAAAAAAAGTACATATAGCTCTTGCTTTTGAAGATCACGTAACCAAATGGTCATAGTGTTGCAGGGAGATGTGTTTTAAAAAAATTAAAATGTGCACAATAAAAAGCATTTGGCACATTCATTTTTTTCACTCTGTTACTGATGATGGTTATGTCATTCAGTTATTGGTAAATGGTAGTTTTGGCCAAATCAGTTATGATGGAGCCTCTCTGTCACTCTTAGAATGAAGGTTCAGAATTAACTCCCATCCATCACGTTCCAAATGACATGGCAGTATAACTAGGCATTCGACTTCCGGTTGAAGATGGTGGACATTATGGATGGCGTCTGTGCCTTCTGTCCGAGTGCGTGAAAAAGTGTGCTTTTTTTTTCATTATGGATTGCAACTCCCCTGTGGATTACACCTTGTCTAGTGATTCTGTGTGTGATTCACATGATTTTCATACAGACAGTGGGACTATTCTCCAGTAGGCGCCCATACAGGGACGTCCAGGTAAGCTCCCCAAATATCGATAACATGGTCGCCTAGGCTGCCTGCTAATGGTGCAGTCTGGGAAAATCAGGATACACATGCAACAATGAGAAAAGGTCACCAAGTATTCATCGCACAGTTTTGAGGACAAACTGCTTCCAAAGAGAAAATAAGTGCCTAAATACTGAGCACTCTGCATTACACTACACATATGAATGTCGGTGGATGGACGATGTAAGATATCAGTTTTATAAAATATAGGACTCACTCAGGTCGCACATCGGGTGAACAGAAAATAATAAATATCAATTGATTTGATCAGTAGAGATGCTGATATGCAAAATGACACTTACACAGTGAGCTAACATTTACATACTTCCAAATCATCTTATGAGTACTTCGAGATACTTTGTAAATACCGTAAAACAATATTTCTTTCATTAAAAGAATCATTTTTCTTCCATTCCCAGATGCCGTGGGGCATAGACATTTTAACATATATTGTTAAAACATTCCTGTTTTAATGTTTAATACTTTGCTTCCTGGAATATATTTATTATTTATATGGCGAATGAAATGCTCAGATGAATATTTTGACTGAATATGACAGATAAAAAGGATGGCGACTGCAGTAAAACTGGTTCAAATAATAAAAGCAGATAGAGGTGTATGGTGCAGTTTTACGAGGCAGCAGGAGTAAGTGAGAAAAAACGAATAGAAAGTATGAGAGTAAGGTGAGAGTGTATAAATGAAAAACATACAACATCCAATATTTCAGCATGAGCCTTTTTTGAGGATTACATACACAAAATAAGACAAAACATATAACTAAACGAAAAACTTATCTATGTGGCATCCTACAGAGAATATGAAACACAAGAAGAAGGCATGTCCCTCAAACCAGACGAGGATAGAAACCACATGGGGGGGGGGGTGGCCACAGAGGAAAGCAGATGAAGCCAGTCAGAAAGAAGAGGCGAAAAAACGGGGGGAGGGGGGCAAAGAGGGGGAGGGAAGCTAGGAGAAGGAAATAAGAAAGTAGAGTATAAATCACAAAAAAGGGGGGGGGTGGAAAACTAAAGAAGTTAAAGGAAGCTGAAGACACTGTTAATTCCAGCTGGGTGGAGACAGCCAGCCTAGAAATAAGGCGCTATTCTAGGACCCTCCGAGATCATACATCAGCACAACAAGATTGCACTAACAGAAATGTCCTGTTTGCGGTTGCTAAGGCAAAAATGTTTAGCCATAGTTTTTCAAGCCCTCTTAGAAATATTGTTAAGATGTTGGCGAAAACGATCTCCCTAAGCGTAAACTGGTCTCCACTATATACTTCATATCACAATGTTTGCACATAATAGCATAAATAACATTGCGTGAAGTGCAGGTGAACCCCACCTGAACTGATAACGTGGACCTAAGGAAGGAGATCTGGCTAGCCTCGACGTCAAATGGGCAAGTGTTGCATTTACAGCGTCTGGTACCATAAATAATGTCATCTGTCTTAAGGTGACTTCGAACTAAAAGGTCCCCATCTGTATGCCATCATGGGGGTTCCCCAGAAAGTTCATGTGTATCAGGCTTGGTCTGGAGATGGT
This sequence comes from Achatina immaculata, assembly GCA_009760885.1. Taxonomy (NCBI): domain Eukaryota; kingdom Metazoa; phylum Mollusca; class Gastropoda; order Stylommatophora; family Achatinidae; genus Lissachatina; species Lissachatina immaculata. The sequence goes on from CM019719.1 coordinate 16,744,691, forward strand.
GAAACAGTATGTTCTTAACTGTCAAACTATGAGGGTGGTGCACAAGTACCAGTTTAACTCTGTCCGAGCTACAGGGCGGTTTAGGAGTGAGGGCTTGTTGCCGCAATATATGGCTGATGCGGTTCCAAGATGACGAGAGAATGTTCCCCCCATCCCCACCTCTTCTTTCTGATTGGCTTCATCTACTTTCCTGTGGGCCCCCCCACCCCCATGATTTCTATGCCTTGTCTGGTCTGAGGGACACGCATTCTTGTGTTTCGTACTCTCTGGAGGATGCCACATAGATACATTTTTCGTTTAGTTATGTTTCGTGTATGTAATCCTCAAAAAAGGCTCACGCCAAAATATTGAATGTTGTATGTTTTTCATTTATACATTCTCGTCTTTCTATTCATTTTTTTCTCACTTACACTCCGCTGCCTTGTAAAACTGCACCATGCACCTCTATCTTTATGACTGAGTATGATACTGCTTAATAAATCTGTTATGTTTCATATGATGTCTGTTATGTCCTATTGTGCTTTCAGTGTCTGGACAGTTTTTTCATGTGTAATTTTACCATCTGAATGTTGCTTTCCATTGTATCCATCACGCAGGGATCGTGCAGTTTGTTACGAGCTCATTTGTATTTTCTAGGCCATAGACTTGTTCATTAGAGATGAACAGTCAACAGTCTTTGCTCATGAACTTTTTTATTAGTGGATTATTCTTGTGGAATTTATTTTCAGTTGAAGTGCCAGTTCATATTATTGTGTGATCAAATTCTTAATTGTGACATTTCATATCAAACTGTTGATTTTAAAAGATGTAAAACATATCATCCAGAGTGAAGTATTGGATCTGGTTGTTTCATGATGTTTTATGTGAAATGAGATATTTTGGATCACATAATTGCTGTTCTTTAAAAGCATTAACTTTTAATTAGTTATCACTTAATTATTATTGATTAGAATTAGTTTCTGTGAGAGCCACTTTCTCTGAGAATGTTATTTGCTGTTCTCTTCCCAAGTAAAAACATGCAGAAAAATAGAGCATTGTTTTCATTCTTGTCCTTTTTTGCTCACTTAGTGCCTTTTGCGAGTTACAATAAAAATGCTGTGATGTGTTTTTTAAATGAATAGTTGCAGTGTATGTTAACAAACAGAACAAAATGTTAAATGAATAGATGTCTCTCTCTCTCTCTCTCTCTGAACCTTAAGTGCCCAGGGCACATGGGGCTTCCGCAAGGGTTTTCCACAAATGCCTGTCCTTCGCCTTCTTTTCTGCTCTTGCCCAGGTGAGCCCTCTATTGCTCAGCATCCTTTCTGTTGTTCTTCTCCATGTCTCTTTTGGTCTACCCTTACTTCCATTCCCCTGTGGTGTCCATCTATGTGTTATTTTTGCTATTTTTGGTAGTGAGTTGTCAGTCATTCGGAGCACATGTCCCAACCATCGCCAGCGTCTTTCCTCAATAATTGTTGCCAGTGGTTTCATCTGCATTTCTGCTAATAAGATGTTATTTCTTATGGTGTTTGGCCAAAATATTTTTCTAATTCTTCGTAAACATTTAGTCTGGAAAGAATTTAACTTGTTTTCTATGGTTTTGGTGATTTTCCAGCATTCACTTCCATAGAGTAGCACACTTAGAACATTACTCTTAAATATCCTGATTTTCATATTTATGCTTAGTTTTTTTTTTATTTCCATATAGTCTGCAGCATTGCAAAAGCCTGGTTTGCTCTAGTAAGTCTGCTGTTGATGTCCTCTGCTGCCAAGGTATACAAATTCATTGACCTCCTCCACTAACTTGTTATCTACTCTGAGTACATTTCTGTTGTTCACATTTTGTTTCATTAACTTTGTCTTTCCTACGTCGATCTTTAGTCCTATGTTATTTGCATTCTGAGTTAGCTTGTTTATTTTCTCTTGTATATCTTTGTGACTGCTTGATAATAGACAAATGTCGTCCGCAAAGTCAAGGTCCTCCAGCACTGTGTCAAGGGTCCATTGTAATCCTCTGCGTTTGTCTGATGTTGCCTCCTTCATTAACCAGTCTGCTGCCAAGATAAATAATGTTGGTGATAGTACACATCCCTGTTTGTACCCTAAAGCTGCTGGAGGTATGTTCTCCACAGATAACTTTGCACTGAAAACCCTCGTATAGGGCTTTGATTACATTAACTATCTTATGGGGGAGGCCATGCCATCTTAGGATTTTCCACAGTGCATCTCTGTTGACACTGTCAAAGGCTTTCTCAAAATCTATGAATAATGCATATGTTGTGCTATGCCACTCATTTGCCTGTTCTAATATTTGTCTAAGTACAAATATGTGGTCTATGCATGCTCTTCCTTTCCTAAATCCTGCCTGCTCTTTCCGAAGTTTTTCCTCAAGTGTTGGTACAATTCTGTTGATGATTATTCTGCAAAATACTTTACTGGTGAGTGGCAGTAGGGTAATGCCTCTCCAGTTCCCGCAATCTCTGAGGTCACCCTTGTTTGGTAGTTTTACTATAAGCCCAGTTTTCCACTCTTCTGGAGCTTTTTCTAGATCCCAAATTTGTTGTAATATCCGGCAAAGTTGTTTTGGTGTTTCTGTTTCTTCTGCTTTCAACATCTCAGCAGTCACTTCATCTTCACCTGGTGCCCTGTCTGATTTTAGCTTCTTTATCGCCTCCTTTACTTCATTTATTGTTATTGGTCCTGTATTGATGTTTAGCTCCGTTTTTGCTTCAGGTATGTCTATTGTTTGTGCAGCTTGTGTTCTGTTTAGTAGGGTGTTAAAGTGTTCCCTCCATCTTTCAATTTTTTCTCTTTCTCTACTGACCAGTTGTCCATTTTGTGTTCTTACTGCACTTTCACATCTTGTGTTAAGTTACCTGTCATCTGCTTTGTGATTTTATATATGGTTTTCATGTCATTTGTATATGCTGCTTTCTCTGCTGTTTCTGCTAAGTTGTCATAATATTGACATTTATCTTGACGGCATGATTCCTTCACTTCTTTGTCTTTTTGTGCATAATTACTTAAAACTCGTTCTTTAAGCTGTTGTGATTTGGTGTTCAGTAATTTTTTCTTGATTTCTTTTCTTTGCTCTATCTTTTCCCATGTGGTCTCGCTTATCCATTCCTCTTTTCTCCTTTTTCGTTATCCCAGCACCTATTTTGCTGTTTCCTGTAGTGGTTTATTGAACTCTAATATGGACATTTCTGCTTCGTCTTGTAGGACACTGAAGCGGTTCTTAAGTACTATTGAGAATTCATTTCTTGTTTGCTGGTCTATCAGTTTTCTTATATAAAAATGTATCTTTCTGTGTTCTCCGATTTTGGCTTTCCTTAATTTTAGTTTTATTTTTGCTACCAGAAGGTTGTGATCACTTCCTACATCTGCTCCTTTCCTTGCTCGCACATCTTGTAGTGACCTTTTCCACTTGTTATTTATTAGTATGTGATCGATATGGTTTTCTGTGGTTTTATCTGGTGACCTCCAAGTCACCTTATGGATGTTTTTATGTTGGAAAATTGTCCCTCCAATGGTCATCATGTTTTCTTCACACAAACTGCACAGTCTTTCTCCATTTTCATTTATTTCTCCGATTCCTTCTCTTCCCATGTTTTATCTTCATTCCTTTCACCTACTTTTGCATTGAAGTCGCCCAAGATGAGTAGCATATCATGCTTGGGTATTGTTTCTACTGTTGCTTGGAGGCTGTTGTAAAAATCTTCTTTTAATTCCTCTTCAGCTGCTTCTGTTGGTGCATAACAAACTATAATAGACAGCTTCGTGAATCTTGAGTTGAAGCATGCATATAATAATCTCTCATTTATTCGGGTCCATTTCAGCAATGCTGTTGATGCTTCTTTTGTTATAATCAATGCTAATCCTCCTTCATGAAGATCTTCTTTACCTGACCATATTATTGTATCTTCTGTGTGCTGTGTTGTTAATTTCCTTCTGCCTTGTCCTGTCCATCTTGCTTCTTGTATTCCTGATACGTCTAGTTTGTATCTGTGCATTTCCTTGATGGTTTGTGCTAGTTTTCAAGTCTGGTTTAGTGTTCTTACATTCCAGCTGCCTATTTGCATCTTGTGTTTAGGTTCCAGGTCTGCAGTCGGGCTGGGGACTTCCAGTGGCTGGCTTTCATCCACAACCTTCATGGGCTTAGTTTCCTGATACGCATTTCTCCTTCCACTTGCATTTATTTTTTCCCTTGCTTCCGTTTCTGTAGCAGTCTGATAGTTTTTTTTTATCAGATAGGGTTGCTGGCCCTATGCTGAACCCTCCTAGTCGCCTTTTACGATCATGCATGGTAGGGTACAGTGGTCCTATTCTTTGCAGATCCCGGGTACCACATGGGGGAAATGAATAGATGGTAGTGTACATTAATGAAGAGAACAAAGTTTATTCATTTTGTTTTTTTTTGGCGTCATTACTTCTACTGTTGATTTCTCAAGAAAGTTCCAGAACTATTTTAGTAGAAATTCAGTAAACAGTGTGGTCATGATCATCATCATAGGAGTAAGTCTTTTGTCAACAAGTTTTAGTTGAAACAAGGAGGCTCACACCCCCCTTTGATTTATCTGAGGCAGGCAGGCTCAGGATAGCACTATTTGCAAGGCTGCAGGCAGCTTGGAATAACACGAGCAGTTTCAGCTCATCATTTATTGGCTCATCCTCTGATGGACAGATTATTGTGTTGAAATTTAATTCGATGAGAAGAAAGCCATCAATGGAAATTTCATTTTAACTGATAGATTCGCTTGCACCTAAATGTTGTAGGGATTTGTTTTATTTCTCCTTGTTGTAAGGAAATGACGGGCTACATGCTGTAGTTGGTTTTCTTGTTTGTTTCAACCAATATACCCTTTTTCTTCTGCTATTAACAGGTGTTTCGTATCTAGTAAACTGACATGGAATGTAAATAATACTTCAGTTAAACTGTATTAAGAGATATTTTTAAAAGATTCATTCCTGTTAGCTCACTACTTGCAAGACTTTTGTCTTAATCTTACATCCTTCCCATGAAGTCAGACCATACGCAGGGCGCACAGTATGTCTCGCCACGAGTCTGTATTGTTGGTGACTTGTCTCAGTCTCATCAAGTTATTTGATGCCATTATCTTAGCTTCTCTTGTTAGAGTTCTCTTTAGGATAAAAGAGGTCAGTCTCTTTTTTTTTTCCCAGATGCTTTTCATTTGATGGCTGGTTTTGTGATTCTCTGAATACTTCTTAACACTTTTGTCATACTAGATGGAAAAGATCGTTCTAAATGCACAAATGATGAATGGTCATTGAAAGTTATTTTTCGAACACATTTTGTGTTTAATCCAAGTCACGTTTATGAGACTTACTAGTTTTTATAGTTTTCATGACACTTCATACATTTACATTTTTGTACTTTTTTTTTTTTTTTAGCATGAAACTAGCGCAGTTAAAAAGCATCTTCCGTATTTCCAACAGTTGAGATTTTTCTGTTCCTATGTATGTCTTAAAGAGTTCTACCAGAAGTAAATGTATCCTGTTGTAGTAGAGTGAAATCCTATCAGTTTAGAGTGTTTCATTATGTCTGCAGTGTATCTTTTAAGACAGGGTGTTTAGTTACACTGGTGCCATGGTTAACTCTGTGAGTGCTGTGGAGTGCCAGAGATTATTGGCTTTGTGTTGAAAAGGTTTGTATTTCTAATATAAAGGTATTGTTTGTGCAGTGCAAGAAGGGAAGTTCAGTTGAAGACGCTGATATTGCGTGCATTTAAAGAATAAAAGTTGATTTATGCTGTCTGATGCCAGGTGCCGGTGTTGTTTAATAAATGATCCTATTCTGCAGTTTTCTGATGTGATCTCTGAACATTGGTTTGCTCTAAAGAACAAATATTGATGGGTTGTATCGAGTTGATGCTTTATTACAAACATGTTTAAAGAATAAATGAGAGTTTTTGTGGTATTTTGACATGACGTGTGTGCCTGCCTCTTTTAGTTTTAAAAATTTTACGAATAAACGTAGTTACCATTCTCAGCTTTATATATAAAATGTTTGTTACAATTAAAGAAATAGATATATTTAGTAACTGTTGTAATCTAGAGTTTCAGTGTATTTGCCCTATTTAATGACTAACTGAGCTATTTGAATATTCCTCATGTGTAATTAGATATAGCTACCATAGATTTTTCACAGTTGATGGTTCAGAATAGAAATAATCCTGTAGACTTGAACAGTCTAGAATGATGATATCAGATTTTGAGTGTTTTTGTGAATGTTGTGAAGCAGGAGGTAGTTTAACATGCAGTAGATGCAGGAAACTCTCTGCTGTAGAGAGCAGAACAACTCCTTTAGATCATCAGAGGAAGTACCCCCCTCAGACAAGTGTTTCGGCCCTATTAAACTCCTGACACTCTAAGCAGGATGGGCCCCTCTGGGTCATGACTCCCAGAGGTCTTGTGAGTTGTTGCTTTTTTTTTTTCCGGGATTGAACCCATGATCTTCCAGTTGGCACTGCACTTTGAAGTGCATCTTTAGCGATTTAGCTATGGTGAACTGGTATTGGTTGTGACAAACGAAATTATTTATGTTCTCAATGCTTGTTTCGCATACTCCATAGCCAGCATGGGCCTTTTCTGCTGTTTCTGAAAGGCTTTTCAATGCCCTTACAGTGTGGGAAATTATCAAGAAAATAAACCTACATTGGCTTAGCAGGACTATTTCAACAAAAGTGAAAATAAAAACCCTTAATGGAAAATGCATTTGAAAGTGTTGATACTTTTTTGACAACAACTCTTATTATGTAATTAACATATGATTTTAAATTGAAGAAAGAATGATGCAAGTACAGACAGACTGCATTTGTAACCTACTTATGGTTTGATGTTACTGTGGTTGTCAAATACTAACAGCGTCAGCTGTGAGAGAAACAGCTCGCCAGAAAAGATAATTAGCAACTGCTACAATCAGCTAATGCTTACCTGCTTCAGAGCTGTCTTTCAGGACAAAAAAAATATGTCATTGCTACAGTTTTCTCAACAGTGATCATTTTACGTGATGTAAGCCACTGGCTTAGTCGAGTCTCCATGGACTACTCCTTTGTGATCAGGATTGATAATCCTATTTTAATGCAACTTTATTACACCATGATGTTCCATTCTTTAATCAAACTTGTGTAAACTTTAACCAAATTAAAGTTTGAGAAGTTTTTGTTTTTTCATCATTTCGGATATACAAGTAAATTTTCCTTTCACTTTAAAATCTGAAAAAAAAAAAAAAAAAAGCACCAGATATTTCTTGGAATTTCATATTTTTCTATAAGAATTTCCATTCCCTTGTGGCACCCAGACCTTCCAGTTTACCGTTTAAACCAGTCTTCATGTAGTGTACAACCACTTCTGTTCCTTCAGTGCCCAAGACACATAGGGCTGCATGTAGCAACAAATTTCCACTTTTGTTGGTCTTTTGCTGCCTTCTTAGCTATCTCCCATCTCAGTCCTTTGTTTACCAGCATTTTCTCCATTGGACATTGCCATGTCTCTCTTTGGGCCATCCCATGCTTCTTTTACCCTGTGGAGTCTAAAGCTGTTCATGGTAAGGATTTGCTTGTAATTCTCATAATGTGGCCAGTTTACTGCCACCTCCTTTCAATCACTGTCAGTAAATGGTGTCATGCTTTAACAAGATGTCATTTCTTATGGTATCTGGCCAGAACACTCCTTTGATCTTAGACATTTGGTTTGAAAAATGTCAGGTGATGTACAACAGCCTCTGTTAGCCCTGAACTTTGTCTGGGGGAATGTTTTAATGAGCATAAAAAGATGGTCTGTGTGTGTGATGTTAGCTATCTGTGGCAGTTGCTGAACTTCATGTTGATTATGTTTTTTTTGTGCATATGTATCTGGCTAGAGTGAACAAAATCTCAAGTGTATTTAAGAAAAAAAAAATGACATGGAATTGAAATTGCTGAAAATTTTGGTCCAGGGTTCATTCATCGTTACCTTGAAATAAATTTTGCATTGTTGGACATCAGAAGACCTGACCGTCAGAACTGAGTGCAGTGTGGAAAAAAGGGACAGTGCTAGCTGATAGACTGAATGATGCTAACCTTTCTGGGGGAGATGGCACAAGATGATGGTGATCTGAAGAATTTGGAAGAGAGCATTATTTTTAAAGAAACTTATAAACCTTGTAGAATTTGACAAACATCTGTTGTGATCTATGTCAGAATCTGCTGCAAAAACTTCACAAAACTGTGTGCATGGTTCTTATGTTTTTAAAGTACTAGCTACCATATTTGTAGGCAATAAACATGAATGTGTGTCTTTGTATTATTTAACTTTCAGTGTTCAGAGTATTTTTAGTTCCTCCTCATTTCTCATTTGTTTCTGCAAGGTTTTCTTTAATTGTCAGCTATTCTTGAAAGGCCAGGAGTTTTAAAACCTTTCTAAATTGGGCACATCTGACTTTAGCACTTGTTCCAATTCTGATTTAGGTGCAGCATATTTTTTAACTGGAAAACATACTTACGTATGTATTCCAAACCGGGGGCATCTAACATAGATGTTTATTCTTAATCATGCTCATTTGACTTAGGTACATATTCTGAATCAAGAGGCCAAGGGTTATCTGACATTTCACTTCCTGCTTACATATCTTTAACTCACATGGAAATGAATTGGTATTGGTACATTTTGTATTATATTTCTGCACAAAAAAAACAATAAAGTTAAATACTAAAAAATTCAAATGCTCAATCTATCAAATTGTCTCATGCATTTTACAGATCCTTGTTATAAACTTTATGTGTCTGATTTTGTGTGTGTGTTATTTTTCAGTTACTTCAGGCTTGTTTTTGGGATAATCTTTACATTTGAGAATTTGCTGCTTTTAAACTCCATTTCCTCATCTTCAGTGTTCAGCCACTGAAATGTGGAGATAGGTCCATGAACCTCATTGTTAGCAGCTCTTCAGTGTGAAACCCACATCTTATTTTCCTGGGGTCAGGTTTGGACCCACAGAAAGTGCAAGTTTACAGGATGTATTCTGTATAAATCAAACCTCAAAACAAGCCATATTCTGAGTTATAGCCACACTTTTCCATGGCAAAATCTTGTTACTGTAAAACTGAATTTAAAATGATGAATGCAGTTTTTTTGTTTAAATTTCACAATGTAAGTTATTTTAATTTTAAATGCTTGAACTGTAATTGTAAAAAAGATGATGTGTTTTTGAAAAAGTGGAAATTCCACATGTACATAAGTTTGTCTTATGCAGAACTGAGTATTCTAGCATTTGTCTACAGATAAATAAATGATTGTTTCCCCTGTATTGTTTTAGTGTGTTTTATTCCATCGTGTATGCCGCTGTGTTAGTGCTATCAAACAGAATAAATAATCATTTAACAAAAAGCACAAGCATCTGTCAATCAATTCCTAGAACTTGCTTATACCTCCAGTACTGCAGTTTATTTTCTGTTAGTAATAGCTTGAAAATGGGGGGGGGGTGTTGTAATGAGAAACATAATGTCTAACAATTTCTACCTCATTTTTAAGGCAGTATCTTATCATTTTTGTTTTAAATATAGGCAGTCCCAAAGTTACGAATGAGTTCCTTTCCAAAGTCTGCTCATAAGTCGAATTTGTGCAAGTCAGAACAGTTAGGTAAGGTTCGTATCTAACTTCAGTTACATAGTACAGGTGTAGCATGCATGAAAATATGTTAAAGAAACTGATGCAGACACAAAATGTTTTGATGCATGCTGCAAAGTAGCGCCCGTTTGTTATTACAAACCCGTGTATGCAACTTGAATTTTTAATATAATAGACTTTACAGGGGGTCTTTTGTATTCCAGGTTGTACATAAGTTGGACATTCGTAACTTGGGGACTAAAAGTTGTCTGTATGTTACAGTGTGGGAGATGACAGTACAGCAATTTTTCTTTCATTTACACCCCATCATAATAATGAACAGCATTGTCTAGGCTGAACAGGATACATCACTGAGATGATTTTAATTTCGTAGTTAGACAAAATGATTTTTAAAAAACCCTAAAGTTATTTCAAGGATAAGATGACTCAACCAGGACTGATATATCCTACTTCAAGGTGAAAAAAACAGGGATATAACTGTATTGAACTTGTATACCTGCATGCTTTGTCTCTGTCTAAAGAAAGTTAGGCATGTGTAAAATGGATAGCATTTGAATTTGCTTTATTTTTTTAAGTGTTATGCATGATTTTGAGAAGTTTGTTGCTGCAAAAAAGGTGTCAAAGTGAGCTTCAGACAAAAAAAAATATATGTATTATATGTATATAAAATTTGTACTTAAAACTGTAGAAGAGTTTTGAAGATTGTAGAAACTGGTGGAAATAAAATGGCCAATACTGACAACAAAAAAAAAACAAACAAACAAACTTGCCCTTCTGATACCAAAAATCAAGGTAAACCAATCTGAACAACTCCACCTTGTACTTCATCATGGTCTCCACATACAAGGGTGATCTAAATGAAAACCTGAAATTTTGTTTCTCCATACTTTACTGGTGCAAAATTGTCAAATTACTGTATCACATCTCTCTCTCTCTCTTTCTCTGAACCTCAAGTGCACAAGGCACATGGGGCTTCCGCAAGGGTTTTCCACAAATGTCTGTCCTTTGCCTATGTGAGCCCTCTATTGCTCAGCATCCTTTCTGTTGTTCTTCTCCATGTCTCTTTTGGTCTACTCTTACTTCTGTTCCCCTGTGGTGTCCATCTTAGTGCTATTTTTGGTAGTGAGTTGTCAGTCATTCGGAGCACGTCCCAACCATCGCCAGCATCTTTCCTCAATAACTGCTATCAGTAGCTTCATCTGCATTTCTGCCAACAATATGTTATTTCTTATGGTGTTTGGCCAAAATATTCTTTTAATTCTTCATAAACATTTAGTCTGGAAAGAATTCAGCTTGTTTTCTATGGTTTTGGTGATTTTCCAGCATTCACCTCCACAGAGTAGTACACTTATCACATTTCTAGTCTCCATTAAATTCAATGCAAGTCCTCCAGTGCTTTCTAAGGACGTAGATTCCAGAATAAAAGAAAAAAAAATCTTTTGGTCAAATGCGCAGGCATACATGCACTGCCTGTTGGATCTCTTTGTCTAACCTGAAAGTCTTTTTGCTCATCACCTCTTTGAGCACATTGCTGGCGATGTGGTGTGCTGTACCATGACTGATATTTAAACTATGGCTACTTAACTCACTGCTACTCAATAATTTTCCATCACAGTGTGTTCAGCTTCTGCAACTGACCTTGGTTTCACTACTCAGTGTGCCTGACCTAGACAAAAAACAGTCAGATACTGAACTTGGGCAGTTTTATAACTTCCCACTCCAATTATAAACTTACTGCAATAACAATGCATTGCCATGATAGACTTTAATTCACAAATGAATTTTCACTGCTCAAAGAAAAAAAAAAAAAAAACTGAATGAATGAACACTTTGACTTTCATGGATATCTCTAGAGGTGTAGCCATCTATTTTGTAATTGCCATAGACTTTATAATGAAAAGATGCTGTACAGGTAAAACCGGCATTGATTGGGTACATGGGACCCAAATTGATTTTGCAGATGACATAACTCTTATCAGTGACAATGTGAAATCAATGCAGGAAAAAACAGATTCCCTGTCTTCCTTGGCTAACAAAATAGGTTTTGAAATTAACAAAGACAAAAAAAAATAATGAAACTTCTCATTAATCAAGAAGGAAAAATCATATGTAGAAGGAACAGTTGTTGATGAAGTAAACCAATTTGCATACCTTGGCAGCTACATAGACCAGGATGGTGACACCAGGAAGAAAGTTAGAATTTGAATTGTGAAAGCAGCAATGAATTTTAAAAATCTTGAGAACATATGGAATTCAAAAGTTACAAGCACAAAAACCAAGTTAAGATTAATCAATTCAAATCTGATATCCACACTCATCTATGCATGTGAAAGCTGGAAATCAACTAAAGAAATTAGACTCTTTTGAAAACAAACGGCTAAGGAAAATATCTGGTATAAAGTGGAACAAATTCAAGAACAATGCAGAGATAAGTACAGATGAGCAAACAACTTGTCTCATGGGTGATTAGAAAAAGAAGATGGATATATGTAGACCATGTGATGAGAAGAAACAATCAGAGAATACCAAAACAACTATCAAGTGAAGCACAACAGGCTGAAGAAAAAGAGGTCGACCACATGAAACTCTAAAGAGGACATGTTAAGAGAAGCCAGTTTAGTGGGCATAACATCCCTTGATGAAGTTGAAAAACTCGCCAAGAACAGGAAAACTTGGCAAACAACTATGTGAGTGCTATGTGACGTTTAACAGCACAAGAAAGATGTAAGATGTAGCCATCTTTACACTGCTACCAGCAAGACATTGCTTGCATGATTAATAACAATAATACTATCAACTTAAATGATGATTTGATGGTGCTTAGAGTTTTTGTTGCAATTTGAAGGTTTTCACTTAGACCACCCTCATACTTTTCTACATCACTGCAGCCCTTTCTGAATAATTCCTATTAGGTTCACCACAACAGGATATGTAGTCTGTCTGGCTATATCAGCACTATAACAGATGCCAGCTTTATCAATGGCCAGGCTGTCCAGGAAAATACAAACATGCTATGCTTTCTTACCACAAATTCTGGTAACCACACAAATAGGCACAGTTTTGCATGGTCTAGGAATACATATCTGGGTTTTCACTAACATGCAAGTGTGCTAAAAATAAATATTTATTACAAGCACATCCATATTATTTGTCAATGTACATGACAAATGATGCATGAAAATGAAAACACTGGGAAAACTATACGTATCTAAATTACACTGGTAATTTTTCTACAGTCAACTTTCAACTTTAGCTGCTGTTTTACATCACCATTTAAGCTTTCAACATTATTTAGCACTTGTTTTGTGATTGAGTGAACTTCCAACATTAGCTGCCATATCACATGATCGAGTGAAAATCCAACATTAGCTGCTATATTACATGATCATTTGAACTTCCAACATTATTTAGCACCTGTTTTATGATTGAGTGAACTTCCAACATTAACTAGCTGCTATATTACTTGATCGATTGAATTTCCAACATTAACTAGCTGCTGTTTTACTTGATCAACTGAACTTCCAACATTAACTAGCTGTTGTTCTACTTGATCAATTGAACTTCCAACATTAACTAGCTGCTGTTTTACTTGATCGATTGAACTTCCAACATTAACTAGCTGCTATTTTACTTGATCGATTGAACTTCCAACATTAACTCTCTCCTGTTTTACATGGTCTTGTGAGCTTCTAATATTATTTGCAGCTGTTTTACATGATCAAACGAAGTTCAATGTTATTTAGCTGTTGTTTTACATGCGCAAGTGAACTTCTAACATTAACTAGCTCCTGTTTTACATGGTCCTGTGAGTTTCCAATGTTATGTAGCTGCTGCTGCATAACCAAGTGAACTTTCAACATTATTTAATAGTTATTTTATATGAACAATGTTATTTAGCTACTGTATTACATGATAAACCAAACATCAAACATTATTTAACTGCCTGTCTTACACAATCAAGTGAACTTCATTATTTAGCTGCTGTTTTACACAATCAAGCAAACATCTAACATTATTTAACTGCTAGTCTTACACAATCAAGTGAACTTCATTATTTAACTGTTGCTTTACATGATCAAGCAAACATCTAACATTTAACTGCCAGTCTTACACAATCAGGTGAACTTCATTATTTAACTGCCAGTCTTACACAATCAAGCGAACTTCATTATTTAACTGCCAGTCTTACACAATCAAGTGAACATTATTTAACTGCCAATCTTACACAATCAAGTGAACTTCATTATTTATTTTTCTGCTGTTCTGCTGGCCCTCAAACTCAAAAAAACAACCAGGTGCAGTTTTATACTGTCAGGTGAAATAAAACATTATCTAGCTGTGCAAACCAGCCAACGTAAAAGAACAGCATTAACATGGATTAGCTCTAGGGCGGCCAACCTTTTGAGAGAGTGTGCCAAAAACACAGTTTAAAAAAAAAAAGAATGAATGCGTCCACTATTAAATCTGCTGTGTATTTTGAGCTGTGAAATTTCTGGGTCTTCAAGTGTCCAAAATATCTGCATATGTGCCTTGGGTTCCCTACTCCTGGATATCATTCTAAGTAAAGCAAGGGTTATGAAGCTATCTCAGAGGTTTGCAAGTATAATATCTCTCACTTACAGCTCCTTTCTTTCCTCATGTTACAAAAAGAAACGAAAAGAACTTAACAACAGGAAGAAAACCACCTCTTAACAGATGTTTTCTTATAAATAAGTAAACCTGTATGTAAAAGTCCTAATTTCCAAAAGAAATCACTAAAACATTACAATTTATTTTCCTCCAGTCAAATCAGATTCTGATCAGGTTTAAACTGTTTTGTCCAGTTATGACATTTATACATGATGATGTTAAACTATACGTGCACAAATGCCACTGTCAACGGTAAAAATCATGAGAGATTATATGACATTCTGGTTCATGTACAACAATTCATGTTTCCCCACAGTGCAATGCTTTTATTATTTTAATTTCATCTGAAAAAAAAAAAAGAATTATTATTTCAACATGTCACACACAGAGGTACAACATCACCATTCTTGATGCTTCAAAAAAAAAGCAATTTTTAAAAAATTTAATATTCACAGCAAGTACTCTAAATTGAGCACTCTTACCCAGTGTCACAACAAGTACTCTACAATCAAGCACCTCTACCCCATGCCACATCAAGTACTCCACAACTGAGCACCCCTACTTCATGCCACAATGAGTACTCTACGATGAAGCACGCCTATCTCATGCCGCATCAAGTAATCTACAATCAAGCACCCCTATCTCATGCTACATCAAGTAATCTACAATCAAGCACTCCTACCTCGTGCCACATCAAGTACTCTACAATCGAGCACCTCTACCCCATGCCACATCAAGTACTTTACAATCGAGCACCTCTACCCCATGCCACATCAAGTAATCTACAACTGAGCACTCCTACCCTGTGCCATATTAAGTACTCTACAAACAAGCATGCCTACCTCATGCCACATCAAGTACTCTACAACTGAGCACTCCTACCTTGTGCCACATCAAGTACTCTACAATAGAGCACCCCTACCTCATGCCACATTGAGTACTCTACAATCAAGCACATCTACCTCATGCCACATCAAGTACTCTACAATCAAGCCCCCCCCCCCCCCCCACCTCGTGACACATCGAGTACTCTACAATCGAGCAGCCCCACCTTGTGCCACATCAAGTACTCTACAAACAAGGACCCTTACCTCATGCCACATCAAGTATTCTACAATCAAGTATTCCTACCTCGTACCACAGCAACTACTCTACAGTCATACCACAATCGAGTACCCCCACCTAATACCAGTTTATATAGTCTATGAACAGTATGGACTCGAACTCTTTTGTCACATGGGGTAGGGTGGGGTGGGGGTGGGGGGAAATTGTTTTTCTAGGATTTCTACTTACAGAGTTCACATTCTCAACATCCTTTTTCTGTATCAGCCATGGCTCTTCAAAGCAAATGGCCCATTCATTTTTAGATTTGATCATCTTCTCCGAATTTCTACAGTCAAAAATCACAACAAGTAATGTTAAATCAACATGGCACATAATGTAATGTAAACCACTTAGGGTGTCTTTTCTTTTTTTTTTTTTCACTTTGCGCTTCTCCAAAACTTCCTCATCAAGTCATCAAAATCTGCACCATCCTATCTGGGTATATGTACAAGAAATGGCACACAAAGACATTCTATTTCCATTTAACATACTAACAGCAACTACAGAGATGAAGTCTCGTTTAAGGCTGTGATGACATGGGAATTACTAAACATTCAAATTTTCATCTCTGGGACAGTCCAACACAAAATACGAAACAAATCTAAGTTAAGTTGTTGATCTTGGTAAATGAAAAACAGAAAATGCACGGAAAAGATATTTTAAGAAAAAAAAAAAAAAAAGAATCAATCTTTGTCTTCATCCCCTTGGTCTTGTATACATGAAACATTCTATGCACATAAAAATCTCCTGTACAACACTTTAAAAAATAAAAAAAAAGGTGTTAAAAAAATACTCATATGTTTTCATCCCCTTAGACTTGTACATTTCGAACACTGCACACATAAATATCTTGTATATTACTTAAACAAAAAAAATGTAAGAAACACACATCTCTATCCCACCTGACTTGTTTATATGAAACTGTACACATTAAGCTCTAGTACATTACTTGTTACTCTTGTCTCATATCAAAACTAACATCTACTAACAGTTACCAGGGCAAGTCTATACAACATATTACTACACATCTATACATATGATACATTTTTCTGCTGCACTTCACGCACAAATCTTCAACATGAATCCTACAGATTCTCAAGGAGACGTAGGAGAATACTCTCCATGTGCGTGTGTATGAGAATTTGATAACCGTCAACCAATGTATATGTATTAAAGTTGATAACCACCGGCCAGAGTATACGCTGCCATCTTTTCCTCAACATCCTAGTGGAACAAACTCCCTCCAATCAAATCTGTCCTGGACCATTTATTTCAGCCTAGTCAAGGTCTTCCCCAATTCTTATTCTCCAATTATTACTCCCAAAGCCTCCTAGGAACCTGGAAGACTGGGGTGAGATAGGCTAAGGCTGTATGAAAGGATTTTTCTTCTGTATCCTTAATGTGTAGCCTACCATTTCTGTCTTCATCTAATTTCATGTTGTAAGTTATAAACTGGTTTCTGGGTAATTTACACATTTGCTGATCTCTGCTCGTACTGGATTTGCAAGAATGTTTTGAAATATTATGCTTGAACATGATTACCTGGAGAGAACAATAATAATGGGTGTGGTCTGAGAGAGATGATGATGGACTTAACTCTTCCCGTGCCACCAACCTACTAGTAGGCCCATCCGGTTTCGGTGCTTTTGCCTCTGGTTTGTTTCGGTGTAAAATCGGTTGAATTTTTAGATCGCATGTTATGTGTACATGGCAGCATTCTTTTCACAAAGCGTTACTGACAATGGGGTCAAATGGCAATCAAATTCAATGTTTTTGATCAAAGTTTTCAGCTTTTTTGTGTGACTTTGAAGGCAAGCATGTTCCCCTACAACTAAAGCACTGTTCTTGAATGTATCCTAAGTAGATCTAGACATATTAGATGACTGGAGTAGTAGTTAGAAGGTTATTTCAAACATTATTTTAGTGATTTTTGGCATATATAATCACAATACACATTGACAAGTCGATCTAGACATCTCAGATGATAACTAGTGTCAATCTACGCCAATCTGATGGTAAGCAGGACAGAATTATTGTCTAAAAACAATTATTACTATTACTTCTTTTTTCCTAAAACATTTATGAAGTCTTCATATGTTTTTAGTTATTTTGAAACATAATAAGTACACTTCTAGCATGGAAATACATGTTTCATTCACTTTTACTAATATACCCCCATTCATATCAAGACCCGTGCTTTTACTCTGGCACCCACTTGAACGTCCGCGTTTTCTACCTGCAGCACGGGAAGAGTTAAGGTATGACTGACACTCTAAACACCACACTCACCAAAGCAGACATCCTGGTTAAACAATGAGATGTTCAGACTGGCTATCAAGAGAAAAATGTTCTATAATGGTGTGCTACATGAAATCAGTTAAAAACTCTTTAGTGGATTTGTTTTGCTTTTTTTTTCGTGTGCATATTTTCCATATATATGAGCCAAACAGACATTTGATTTGTTAAGTGTTGGTCTTTATTTTCCAAACACCCCAAACAGATTGACACAATCTGAATTCTCTTCTGCCACCAATGTCTGCTTCAGTTCAACCATCCACAGTCAACCAGGCTCAGAGATGTAAGAATTCCTTCATGATGTGAAGCTCAATCATTCTAGAAAAGTGAAGAACAAGGCCACTTCTTCGTGTACGCACAACAAAAAGCAATGAAAAGAAAGTTTCTTGCTGTAAAAAGGTACAACTTTAAAAAAATAAAGAATATGTGCCACAGAAATGTGCACACTTTGTTTTGGCTGATCCCGAACAAAGAACGACAGCTAAACTTCACAAAACCTCACAACTGAGATAGCAATATTTGCTTTTCCCCTTCCTCCACATGCCACAAACCACAAACATAAAATTCAATGCAGCACAAGAGAATAAGAATGCCTTTGTACTGTATAAAATGTTTAAATGCATATCAAAGAAATGGACTGTATGACATAATAACAGAACAAAACTGCATATGAATATAGTTTTACAAATGTGTTTTTTGGTACATATATGTATTTATATTAATTACAGAAAAAGTGCATCCATTGATATAGAAAACATTTCAATAGGAAATTTTGGGGGGGGAGGGGGGGGAAGAAGGCAGTGACCTTTAATTTGCTATGGTTCAGAAACACTTTAACACTTTTACTGGTTAAATAATTCAAACTGGGTAAATACTTCAATTCATACGACAGCAATGTGTGCTCATGTCATTGTGACCTGGCTGAATACGGCTTCTCTGGCTCAAGTAGCATACTCCATTACATCTTCTGCAGCATTTACTTCAACAAATTTCTGGCCCACTGTTTCATCTTGAAGTTAATGTAATATTTATAAAACATGCTCCACCAGGACATTGTGTAAGTAATGTTGTCTTTATCACATTATCCTGAACTAATGTATGCTATCATTTATTAGAATTACTCCTGTTTTACTTAACTTCTGTCAACAACTATTAAATTCTGCCATTTATTGTTGCAATCATCACCAATTACAATTTACTACCCACACTCACAAGAATAAGCATTATCAAGCAACGGGAGCCACCGCTGACCACTGGCAGTTTTCATCTTGGTCTTCTAGCAAAGTTCTGCATGAGTTCGCCGTATCCTTTCATCCACTCATTGACGCGGAACAAATTCATATCTTCGCAACTGCCAGTCCTGGTTTGCATCTCAATCTGTAGTCTGCAAAGTAAATGGCGGAGCTAATACAAGATTTACTGAAACAAAAACACACAAATCTGCCAAGAAATGTTTGGTTTTCTTGGTTTTGCAAAAAAAAACAAACAAAAAAACGACCAAACCTCTTTTATAGCACTGATTTGAACCTTGAGGCAACAACGTCAAACAAACAACAAACATTGAAATAAAAAAATTGCTTCTAACATTTCTTACTCCATCTCTTTAAAAAAAAAAAAGACAAAACAGATGAAACTTAAAATAAATTATTTACAAAAACAAAAAAAAATAACAAGCTATGACAGAACAACACAATTTGGAAAAGACTGAAGTTACACAGAACAACAAAAACAGCATTAAGGAAATTTCAAACATCATCAAATGGAAACTTATTTCATGAATTCCCAAACCTCCAAAATAAAAGAAAAAGCACTGGGAGACCTTGCAAGTGCAAACGATGAAATACATGTGATAGGCTCTCTCTCTGAACCTTAAGTGCCCAGGGCACATGGGCCTTCCGCAAGTGTTTTCCACAAATGCCTGTCCTTTGCCTTTTTTTCTGCTCTTGCCCAGGTCAGCCCTCTATTGCTCAACATCCTCTCTGTTGTTCTTCTCCATGTATGTGATAGGCAACAAGGAAACAAATGAAAACCTAATCTCTTGACTCCAGGGGAACTAACAATAGCCTCTCAGCTTTACTTTCCTCTCATATGTATGTGCATAACTTGGATTCTAAAGTTTTCCATCCTGCCTGTCTTGTCTCCTTCCTCATATACCGCTCAGTGTTGAGGGGACAAACAGACATCTTGATAGAGCTCAGCGGTGTCCTTCATATAGTGGAATATTTAAGGTTTCTGTAATATCCTCCCTCCATCTTTCGTGTGGGCAAGTTTTCCACCATTTATTTTAAAATATTTGTTACATTCTACTCCTACAGACCTCTTAGTTTCCACATACTTGTTACCGAGTGTAAAGCTAAAGGAAGTTAATTTACCTCGATTTCTTCTGCTTCTGTTCCTTAATGTCGTCGATGAGTTTACGACATCGGCTGTTTAGCTGTAAATAAATAAGAAAGCTGTTTTAGTTGGCATGAGGACTTTAAGGCTCTGTTATCTGTTTTAATGTTCTTCCCTATCGCATTTTGGTACAGATCATATAAGTGATCAAATAAAATGGGCTGATAATAGAAAAACCTCAACTCTGCAAAATGGATGGGTTGAGAGTACAGAAACCTTCACTTTGTCAACTGCTTGAATTGACAGTCCAGAACCTTCACTCTGCCAACTGGCTGAAGCTGTACTACAGAAACCTTCACTTTGTCAACTGGTTGAAATGATAGTGAAAAAGTAGGTCTTCATTTTGTCAAATGGTTGAAATGATAGTACTAAAGTCTTCACTCTGTCAACTGGTTGAACTGATAATACAGAATTCTCCACTCTGTCAAGTGGTTGAACTGATAGTACAGAAGTCTCCACTCTGTCAACTGGTTGAAATTATACTATAGAAACCTTCACACTGTCAGCTGGTTGAAATGATAGTACTAAAGTCTCCACTCTGTCAACTGGTTGAAATGATAGTACTAAAGTCTCCACTCTGTCAACTGATTGAACTGATAGTACAGAAGTCTCCACTCTGTCAACTGGTTGAAACTATACTATAGAAACCTTCACACTGTCAGCTGGTTGAAATGATGGTACAAAAGTATCCACTTATTCATCTGTCGGAATTGACAGTACAGAACTTCCACCATGACAAGTGGTTGGATCAAAAGTACACTACCTGTATACTCAACTGGTTGAAGTGACAGTACAGAACCCCCACTCGACAATTGGTTGAACTGACAGTACAGAACCCACACACACTTGACAAATGGTTGAACTGACAGTACAGAACCCACACACACTTGACAAATGGTTGAACTGATAGTACAGAACCCATACATGATAACTGGTTAAATTGATAGTACAGAAACTTCCATCATGCTAAATGGCTGGGCCGATGGTACAGAAACTTCCGCTCTATGTCCTGGTTGGGCTTCTTCAAAAACCTCAATTCTTGCAACTGGTTGTGTTAACGGTGATAACAAGTTGAAATACACTACAAGCACCTGGTTAAAACATTTGTTTTAATGCTTCCATTCATAACCAGTTAAATTCAAGCAATTTATTTTACATTCATTTCACTGATTGTTCACTGCTGCTTCTCACACATCACATTTCACAGGCTGGATTTTTCCCTGCACAGTCTTAAGTTAATCAGAAGTCTCCATCAACATATGGAAATAACCACTTACATGCAACTTTTGTTATTTACTATATACCAGTTTCAAATATAATCTCTCTGGCATTATATTACATGCTGTTTCTGTTTATCAGTCATTTACCTTTTTTCCTAATACACTAACCTCAAATACAGTATCTCAAACACTATGTTATCACTCACACATTCTTTTGTTTAAGTCATTTACTGTTACGCAGATTTTTTAATATAAATGTCTTCAATGTCATGTGACTCAGCATTCAGTGACAAGTGGCTAACGTAGCTGACCAAGACCCTAAGTAACAGGCCTAGCCTGGCTAACAGGGCCAGGATTCACCACAGCCCGCATGGCTGCGGAATCTGCTGAAAAAAAAAAAAGCACTGCACGCCCTCCTGCTTTTTTAGCTCCACTCACAACCTGCTCCCTAGCCACCATGATCCTGTGCTTAAACATCTTGACCACATTGGCTGCAATGAACGCCAGTTTGCAGCTCAGAGGAGATAGGAAAAAAAAAATGTATGACCAACCCTATGTCCTCATAATCTATTTATACAGTCAACAATACAGTATTCCATGTTATTTCAGTGCTCTTCTGACAGGATAGACAATGTATATCACGCAGGCAATAGGTACTGCAAGATACTGCGCATTCTGATAGGCTAAGTGCACGCTGTGTTGGCAAATTAGGGGCACCATAAATGAAACATTAAACATCAAAAACAACAAACGATACAGGAAATGGACCGACTGTAACAGCATAATAACAAAAAAAAGAGCAGTTTTGTCTCAGACCCCAAAGAGAAAGAGCACATATTTTCTCCATACTGTTGTAATATTTAATGACACAAACAAACAAAAAACTAAAACAGATTGTATTATTATGTCTCCAACATAAAGTACATGATGATGAGGTGAAAAAAACAAAGCATTCCAACTAAAGAGATCTGTTAAAACTACACTCTCAGCTTTGAGCTAATTTCAAACAAAAGATCTTATTGATGATCATCTCACACATGAGAGATGAATGGATGGTTCTTTCACACTGCACTTGGTCTCATCCACATGAAAAAATTATTATGAGAACTGTAATACAGAATCAATGCCAAGTTCTTACCTGTCTAATGTTATGTTGCAAGCTCTTCACTTCATTCACTTTTGAAATCTGAAATATTATGGATTTAAGAAATCTTAACAGATTTAACAAATAATCATTTGGTTTATGTCACTACTTATGTCAAAGATGTATAAAATATTTTATATAACCACTTAATCTAGTGTAAAATTTTATATAACCACTTAATCTAAATTAGTATAAATTATTTTATATAACCACTTAAACCAATGTACTATAACAGAGCTCATGTGTGTGTGTATTTGTGCCCTGTAAATCTCATCTCCAGTCTTTCTATGATAATACAGCATACACACTTCATCGTTAAACTTACCATTGGTTTAATGGCCTTTTTAAAGTTTCTCATGACTTTTTTCACAACTTTGTAGCGAAGAGCATCATCCTGTGTTTCATCGCTGACATTTGAGAAAGAAGAGAACCATTAATGTGTGATTTTTTTATGTTTAATGATTAATATTTCAACTGAAAAAAAAAACATTTTAATACTTAAAAGTACAGTTTTATAGTAAATATAAAGATAGTTCCACAGCAACTGCCGTAGGGGATGAACCATTAGAGACCTCATTATGCTGGGCCATCAGCGTATGAAGTAGGGTGGCCAGTTCCTTTCCTCACTGCCTTTCCTTCCCAGATTTTCTGTGGTACCCATTTTATGAGGCTGGATCGATCTCAAAGCCGTAGTGGTTGGAAAAAAATCCCCACTCAGATGGGGATTCGAACACTTGACCGTTCGGTTGCTAGACGAGTGCTCTAACCGCTACACTAGCCGGTCCCCAGCTTTATAGTACCATCTTTTAATCACTTGCTTTTATGAAACAAATCTGTAGCGAATCTTGTATTTCCTCACTGAGACTACACTCTGCTCAACTTCAATACCAAAACTGCCACAGAACACTGAAAACATGAAGGAAACAAGATCAATAGGTAGACCAAGACATGGAGGAAATAGAGGAATAGCACTGAAGAAAATATATAGGAAACTGGTGTCACTAACAGCAGAGAGAAGAACAGGAATAGGAAAGAATGGAGGCAGACTTTATCTGCACCAATCAACCTTAATGGCATGAAAGCTGAGGAGGAAGAAGAGGACACACAGTCTTGGAATATCACTTAAGCTAGGAGTACAGTAACTGAAATGTAATAATGATTTTGCTAAGCAGATGAAATCAAGACTGGAAATTACAACTCAAAAGACTGGCTCATATCAACCACTATTCTTCCCAACCAGTTTATTTAGTGGCTCATGGTAAATATATGGTGCCTGAGTGGTAAACAGGAGGCAGAAAAGGAAGAGGCAGACCAAGAGAGAAAATCTTAGATGATCTGACAAAACACCACATGAGAAGCACAACAATAGCTCTGATGGAAAACATGAAAGTCTGGAAACTGTGAAGAAACATGGTTGCTGGCATTTCCAGGCATGCCACAGGATGATGATGAATACCAATAAAATTAACAGAAAATTTACATACAAGTGCACAATAAAATGAACATTCACTTCAAGTAATAGCAAAAATAAACTGCAGATTCGCATGAAAGTACAAATATAATAAACAGAAAGTAGCATTTAAAGATACATAAGATAAACTGGGACTTGATAAGGTGGAACAAAGAAAACATAAACAAGAAGTTTAGGCATTTAAAGAAATTAATCCGCAAATACTTTAGATCACATGAAAGCCTATTTATAGGTTGGTGATCGCATTAACCAGCAGTTACTAATAAATTACCGAGTTTAAAAAAAAGAAAAAAATGGAAACTTCTGGAGGTCGTCGGGTACCATAACCAGTTTATTTTATAAAAACCTAGTAAAAAAGCAAATAAAGAAATCAAATGGAGGATAATCTGGCCAGAAGAATGATGAAGCTCAATTTGCATGGAGGAGAATCTGCCAGTTCTGACTTTAGTTCAGCAAGTGAGCATTTTGTCAAGATTAAATTTTGCTGCAAATAAAGTTGGAACAAAAATTTCATATGAGTGTTTAATTCTCAGTGATTGTAAAGTGTGTTTAACATTTAATTATCAGTGATTGTAAAGTGTGTTTAACGTTTAATTATCAGTGATTGTAAGGTGTGTTTAATGTTTAATTCTCAGTGATTGTAAAGTGTGTTTAACGTTTAATTCTCAGTGATTGTAAAGTGTGTTTAACGTTTAATTCTCAGTGATTGTAAAGTGTGTTTAACGTTTAATTATCAGTGATTGTAAAGTGTGTTTAACGTTTAATTATCAGTGATTGTAAAGTGTGTTTAACGTTTAATTATCAGTGATTGTAAAGTGTGTTTAACGTTTAATTCTCAGTGATTGTAAAGTGTGTTTAATGTTTAATTCTCAGTGATTGTAAAGTGTGTTTAACATTTAATTATCAGTGGTTGTAAAGTGTGTTTAACATTTAATTCTCAGTGATTGTAAAGTGTGTTTAACGTTTAATTCTCAGTGATTGTAAAGTGTATTTAACGTTTAATTCTCAGTGATTGTAAAGTGTGTTTAACGTTTAATTCTCAGTGATTGTAACGTGTGTTTAACGTTTAATTCTCAGTGATTGTAAAGTGTGTTTAACGTTTAATTCTCAGTGATTGTAAAGTGTGTTTAACGTTTAATTCTCAGTGATTGTAAAGTGTGTTTAACATTTAATTCGCAGAGATGTTTGTAAAGTGTGTTTAACTTTACATTTTTTTTTTTTAAAAAGTATAAATTATGGAATGTTGCACTGACCAAACCAGTATTTCAGAAAGTATTTCAAGCAAGATGAAAGACAGTTTTTTAAAAATCCTAGCACAATCACTGAATAATATGAGCATAAACAAAATAAACAGCAAGTTTTTGTACAAGAAGTAAACTGAGTACAACAACACAAAAAAGTACAACTCTTAAAGAGTATAAATAAATTACTGCAAAATCTAGATAATGCAATTTATAAATAGAAATTTATGGATGAACTGAATAAAACTCTGAAAAGAAAAATGCTGTAGTTTATAAAATGACTGTGGTAAAACTAGATGTAGTACTTGTGACGAAGGTGCAAGGTGCAGTTTTACACAAACAGAAAGTGGAAGGAAAGGGGGATATACTGGCAAAGGGTGTGGTCTATGCCTGATTGTCAACCGGATCGGAGCTTAGGATAAACTTTTCTTAGCACACATTTATCTGCTTGTCTTCTCTGTTGTCCTTAATAAAGGGAATTTTGCTGGAATACTGGGTTGTTGCTGCTTTTCATAATCATTTCACTATTCTTATCTCCCCTTCTGCTAATATATCCACCTTCCCTCTTTTTTTTTTTTTATCTTCTTTAGTACAACTGCACCATGCTCATCTAACCCTCACAAGTAGAACAATGAGCAAGTAACCGCTTACAGTAACTGATCCTCAGTTTCAACCACTGTCTGTAGAATGAGATCAAAGGCATTAACATCAGAGCCTCTCCTGGGTTTGCCATCCTCACACCAAAGCATCACTTTCTGACCCTCGGCTGATAAAGTAAAGCACAAATTTTACTCTTAGTGTAGAAGACAAAAAGTAATTTTCATTGTTGTCTGCCCATGAATATAATTATCTTTATGGACCAAAAGATCTGAAATGATTTTTTTAAATCAATTTTTAAAATCGTGTATGTCCACGTACACAATTTAATACCATATGCTAAGCCAGTGAGACATGGGTACCTGTGGCACGGCACTCAGGCAGCTCGACTGAGAGCACACACCTCACTTCGAAAGTGAAAGATTTAACACAGTGTTTCCCAAAGTGGCAGGATGATCCCAAGAGGGCAGTAACAGAAAAGGAAGTGGGAGGGGTCATTAGTACCAACTGAGCAAAGTATATTTTTGAGGGCACTAGGGAAGTGGCCTAGGAAGTAATGGCAGCGATGACAGCCCAAAAGAAAATAAAATTAAAATCTTTTATGCAACTCCATAATAACAGTGTTAGTTTTAGAGCAGGTGTTTCAAGTGAATAGGGCTTATGTCATACTTCTAGTGTGCTCTAACCTATGTGCAGGTGTGGTTAGAACAAAGGAAACCATGAACAAGAGCATGCATCTCAACTCTAGAAGAAAAGCCCTTTGAAAGTGAGGGATCTAACACTTTGGGAGATACAAATTATTAAGGTTCAGTCCCATGAATAAAGGACTTCAGCAGTAAATTCCAAAAATAAAGTTTGGCTCATATACCGCTCTAATGTAAACTGGCTAAAACTAAGCGCGGAAAACAAAGAATAATAAGTCGTAAGGGGATCTCATAAACGCACAAACTTAAAACACAGAGACAGAAAACACAACGTCATTGGTTTCTTAGACTCACCTTTACTGCTAGCAGCCTGAACATCACACTTCTCTAACTCCTTAGTCAATTTTCTTTTCCTTGGTCGTTTTGGATGTGCCACTCTGGTCTCATCGAATGAGCCAGTCGGTCTTGCGTCAGCAAGCTCTTTCTGACCCTGGCTCTGCACATCACGCCGGGGAGGTTTTTTCTGTGCCATCTTTTCAGGATTTTCCCAGCTGATATCTACAACTGTAGCAAACTGCTAACAGATTACAATAAAACTCATTATTCAAAACCACAGAAGCAAACAAAATTTCAAAGGCAATACTGTACTCAGAAGATACAAATTACGTTTGCTCAACTTTAAAATGGTATCACCAAGGCATACTGCACTGACATTTCTATATGTAATCTCTGTCAAACTACAAATTTGTGTTTGTTGTATGACGCTATATGGAAAATCTTACATCACAAGTATCTGGCTGGTTTTTTAAAGGACTACTGTGCTTAAGATTTTCTTAATGAACTATTGTGTTTTATATTTTCTTAATGGACTACTGCGCTTAATATTTTCTTAATGGACTATTGTGTTTTATACTTTCTTAATGGACTACTGTGCTGTGTATTTTCTTAATGGACTACTGTGCTTTATATTTCTTAATGGTCTATGGTGTTTAATATTTCTTAATGGATTTCTGAGCTTTAAATTTTCTTAATGAATTAATGTGCCTCTTAATTTTCTTCAGTCACCCAGCTGTAGAAATGGGTACCCGACTTCTTCTGGAGTTGGGGAAGGAAAGGCAGCCAGGCGTGATACTGACCACATCACCCTCTAGTGTGCTGACAGGTCAAGGAAAATATGGGCACTAACACCATATCCCTATGTGCCTCTAAGGCATGACATGGTTACCTTTACCTTTTTTACCTAATTTTCTTCACAGACTACTGAGTTTTACATTTTCTTCACGAACTACTGAGTTTTACATTTTCTTCACAGACTACTGAGTTTTACATTTTCTTCACAGACTACTGAGTTTTACATTTTCTTCACAGACTACTGAGCTTTATATTTTCTCCACGGACTACTGTACTCATCTCATCTTTCTGAACAGCTCTAAGAGGCAGGCTTCTCATCAGGCTCCACCACTACAGAGAACATACTAATCTATTCCTCGTAGACCAAGCTGAAGTATTATAACTGCTTGTTTCTGGACGTGATCTTAGCAGGCTGTGATTTACTGCCCTTGATGACCGTGTCACCTCTCTGACGGCCATCGCTGCCACCTAGGACATTCCAACAATAACTTGATAAAAGCAGCATTCCACATGAGCAAGTGCAGGAAATAATTAGACATCTCAAGTGCTGAAAAGTAGTTCTGCTACGGGTGCTTCAAGTGTTTAATCCCAAGATTAAACTGAAGGTGGCTGACATTAGTCAATAGCCACTTCTGCTCACTGAATGTGAATCATTCCTGATTAATACTGCACCAGGCTGCATCATTTTGATGCAGAAAGCAAGAGAATGCCAATGGAGCTTCATCACAAGGAAAGACTGCAGTGTCAACAAGCAAAGTCGTGCTTACAGTCTTCTAAAATTTTTTTGATAAGGTGCATTTGGAGTTTATGACACAACAATAAAAGTTGGCACAACAATAAATTTGAAAAGTTGTGAAACACTATGAAGATCAAGGGTACCACTTCAAGTGTGCTTTGAGGATCCCCTACTTTAACAATATGATAATTCTCCACGTGTGAATGACAATGAATCTAAAATTCTCAGCGTGTGAATTAATTTAAAATCCTCCAGCTTGTGAATGATGATTAACTATACACCAGTGTGTGAAATATGCTTAATCACACACCAGTTTGTGTATGAAGACTGACCACATATTAGTGTGTGTTAATCACATACTGATGCTCAGTCACATACCAATGTGTGAACAATGACTGACCAAAGGAAGTCTCTTTAATCTCCCATCTTCAGTTGAGTTTTAAAAAAGCCTAGTTTACAACTTAGTTGAATTTTTCTATGCTGTTTATGAAAATGAGTTTATCTGAGATGCAAGGGATTCATTCACAGACTACTGAGCTTTACATTTTCTTCATGGACTACTAAGCTTTATATTTTCTTCATGGACTACTAAGCTTTATATTTTCTTCATGGACTATTGAGCTTTATATTTTCTTAGCGGAGTACTGTCCTCTTAATGGAGGGGTGATTGATAAGTTCTCAGCATAAGGTACAACAGATTATTTGTGGACAACTTTTTTTGGTTATTTCTCAACATAGTCCTCTTGCAAGTTTATGCACTTAGTCCAGCAATCCTGGAGCATATGGATCCCTTCTGTGTAAAAGTCAGCATCTTGTGCCAGTAGAAAGTGGTCTACAGCATGAATGACGTCATCATCTGAACCAAATTTGCGACCACTGAGCTCTTTTTTGAGTTTGGTAAACAGGTAATAGTCCGAAGGGGCCAAATCTGGGGAATAAGGAGGATGTTCAAGAAGCTGGAAGCCACATTCATGAATAGCAGCCATTGCAATCACCAGCTTGTGAACTGGAGCATTGTCTTGATGAAAGATGACTCCTCTCATCAATTTCCCTTGATGCTTTTCCCTCAATTTGACCCTCAGTTGCCTCACAAGATTAGCGTGATAGGCCCATGTGACCATTCTGCCTTTTTGAAAATAATCTACCAATACTACACCCTCTGAATCCCAAAAGATGGAAGCCATCACTCTGCCTGCAGACAGAACCACCTTTGCTTTCTTTGGAGGTGGGGATCCATGATGTTTCCACTGCTTTGACTGTTCTTTGGTTTCTGGTTGAAATGATGAATCCATAGTCACAAATTTCTGAAGAAACTTTACAGGATCTGCAGAAAAATGGCCAAGATTGCCTCTTGACATGTTGAGACACTGTCATCTGTGATCAGCTCCAAGTAAGTTTCGGGACATATCGAGCAGAGACCT
The DNA here is from genome assembly GCA_009760885.1 of Achatina immaculata. Taxonomy (NCBI): domain Eukaryota; kingdom Metazoa; phylum Mollusca; class Gastropoda; order Stylommatophora; family Achatinidae; genus Lissachatina; species Lissachatina immaculata. Next base: position 16,774,324 of record CM019719.1, read on the forward strand.
TTGTCATTTGAAGATCATTGTGGATAATGCCATGAACATGTTCCTGGGAGATGCCCAACTCAGTAGTAATGTATCAGTCAGTTAGTCATCGATCCCTCATTATCATGTCATGGATTCTGCCAATGGTTTCATTGGTGGTTACCGTTCTTGGTCTTCATGGACTATTGAGCTTTATATTTTCTTAATGGACTACTGCGCTTAATATTTTCTTAATGGACTATTGTGTTTTATACTTTCTTAATGGACTACTGTGCTGTGTATTTTCTTCATGGACTATTGAGCTTTATATTTTCTTAATGGACTATTGTGTTTTATATTTTCTTCATGGACTATTGAGCTTTATATTTTCTTAATGAATTAATGTGCCTCTTAATTTTCTTCAGTCACCCAGCTGTAGAAATGGGTACCCGACTTCTTCTGGAGTTGGGGAAGGAAAGGCAGCCAGGCGTGATACTGACCACATCACCCTCTAGTGTGCTGACAGGTCAAGGAAAATATGGGCACTAACACCATATCCCTATGTGCCTCTAAGGCATGACATGGTTACCTTTACCTTTTTTACCTAATTTTCTTCACAGACTACTGAGTTTTACATTTTCTTCACGAACTACTGAGTTTTACATTTTCTTCACAGACTACTGAGTTTTACATTTTCTTCACAGACTACTGAGTTTTACATTTTCTTCACAGACTACTGAGCTTTATATTTTCTCCACGGACTACTGTACTCATCTCATCTTTCTGAACAGCTCTAAGAGGCAGGCTTCTCATCAGGCTCCACCACTACAGAGAACATACTAATCTATTCCTCGTAGACCAAGCTGAAGTATTATAACTGCTTGTTTCTGGACGTGATCTTAGCAGGCTGTGATTTACTGCCCTTGATGACCGTGTCACCTCTCTGACGGCCATCGCTGCCACCTAGGACATTCCAACAATAACTTGATAAAAGCAGCATTCCACATGAGCAAGTGCAGGAAATAATTAGACATCTCAAGTGCTGAAAAGTAGTTCTGCTACGGGTGCTTCAAGTGTTTAATCCCAAGATTAAACTGAAGGTGGCTGACATTAGTCAATAGCCACTTCTGCTCACTGAATGTGAATCATTCCTGATTAATACTGCACCAGGCTGCATCATTTTGATGCAGAAAGCAAGAGAATGTCAATGGAGCTTCATCACAAGGAATGACTGCAGTGTCAACAAGCAAAGTCGTGCTTACAGTCTTCTAAAATTTTTTAGATAAGGTGCATTTGGAGTTTATGACTAAAGGCACAACAATAAATTTGAAAAGTTGTGAAACACTATGAAGATCAAGGGTACCACTTCAAGTGTGCTTTGAGGATCCCCTACTTTAACAATATGATAATTCTCCACGTGTGAATGACAATGAATCTAAAATTCTCAGCGTGTGAATTAATTTAAAATCCTCCAGCTTGTGAATGATGATTAACTATACACCAGTGTGTGAAATATGCTTAATCACACACCAGTTTGTGTATGAAGACTGACCACATATTAGTGTGTATTAATCACATACCAGTGTGTGAACAATGACTGACCACACATCAGTGTGACTGATGCTCAGTCACATACCAATGTGTGAACAATGACTGACCAAAGGAAGTCTCTTTAATCTCCCATCTTCAGTTGAGTTTTAAAAAAGCCTAGTTTACAACTTAGTTGAATTTTTCTATGCTGTTTATGAAAATGAGTTTATCTGAGATGCAAGGGATTCATTCAGAGACTACTGAGCTTTACATTTTCTTCATGGACTACTAAGCTTTATATTTTCTTCATGGACTACTAAGCTTTATATTTTCTTCATGGACTATTGAGCTTTATATTTTCTTAGCGGAGTACTGTCCTCTTAATGGAGGGGTGATTGATAAGTTCTCAGCATAAGGTACAACAGATTATTTGTGGAGAACTTTTTTTGGTTATTTCTCAACATAGTCCCCTTGCAAGTTTATGCACTTAGTCCAGCAATCCTGGAGCATATGGATCCCTTCTGTGTAAAAGTCAGCATCTTGTGCCAGTAGAAAGTGGTCTACAAGCATGAATGACGTCATCATCTGAACCAAATTTGCGACCACTGAGCTCTTTTTTGAGTTTGGTAAACAGGTAATAGTCCGAAGGGGCCAAATCTGGGGAATAAGGAGGATGTTCAAGAAGCTGGAAGCCACATTCATGAATAGCAGCCATTGCAATCGCCAGCTTGTGAACTGGAGCATTGTCTTGATGAAAGATGACTCCTCTCATCAATTTCCCTTGATGCTTTTCCCTCAATTTGACCCTCAGTTGCCTCACAAGATTAGCGTGATAGGCCCATGTGACCATTCTGCCTTTTTGAAAATAATCTACCAATACTACACCCTCTGAATCCCAAAAGATGGAAGCCATCACTCTGCCTGCAGACAGAACCACCTTTGCTTTCTTTGGAGGTGGGGATCCATGATGTTTCCACTGCTTTGACTGTTCTTTGGTTTCTGGTTGAAATGATGAATCCATAGTCACAAATTTCTGAAGAAACTTTACAGGATCTGCAGAAAAATGGCCAAGATTGCCTCTTGACATGTTGAGACACTGTCATCTGTGATCAGCTCCAAGTAAGTTTCGGGACCTATCGAGCAGAGACCTTTGTCATTTGAAGATCATTGTGGATAATGCCATGAACATGTTCCTGGGAGATGCCAAACTCAGTAGTAATGTATCAGTCAGTTAGTCATCGATCCCTCATTATCATGTCATGGATTCTGCCAATGGTTTCATTGGTGGTTACCGTTCTTGGTCTTCCTGGACGGTGATCATCTTCCAGACTCTCCCTTCCATGTTCAAAGTGAGCTGCCCATTTCTTCACCGTGCTGTAAGAAGGGGCACTCTCCCCTAGAGTCTCTACCATATCCTCATGGATCTCCTTTGATGATAAGAGGTAGCGAATGACTGCTTGACGAGAAAATTTATCCATTTTCTCAATTTCTGCCACCCCTTACCACTTCAGTAGACTGTAAAAAAAAATTGACTGCAGTTAATTTCTTGAAACTTGGTGTTTAATCTTACATTAACCTAATCTACAAATGCACCTAATATCAACTGTGTGTTTCACAGAGAACTTATCAATCACCCCTCGTAAGTCACACACTAATGTCTGATGCTACAAGAAATTCACACACTAACGCCTGATGCTACAAGAAAGTAACACACTAATGTTTGATACTACAGGAAAGTAACACACTAATGCTTGATACCACAAGAAAGTTATACACTAAATTTTCTGACAAAAAAAGTCACACATTAACGTCTGATACTACAAGAAAGTTACACACTATTGTTTGATATTACAAGAAAGTCACACACTAACGTTTGATGTTACAAGGATGTCACACACTAACTTTTGTTACAAGAAAGTTACACACTAATGTTTGATGTTACAAAAATGTTAAACACTAACTTTTATTGCAAGAATGTCACACACTAATGTTTGATGTTACAAGAATGTCACATGCTAACTTTTGTTGCCAGAATGTCACACACTAATGTTTGATGTTACAAGAAAGTCACACACTAATGTTTGATGTTACAAGAAGGGCACACACTAATGTTCGATGCTATAAGAAAATCATACACTAACATTTGATATTACAAGAAAGTCACATGTTAATGTTTGATGTTACAAGAATATCACATGCTAACTTTTGTTGCCAGAATGTCACACACTAATGTTTGATGTTACAAGAAGGTCACACACTAATGTCTGATGCTACATGAAAGTCACACACTAACATCTGATATTACATGAAAGTCATAAAATAACATATGATATTATATGAAAGTCATAAAATAACACATGATATTACAAGAAAGCCATACATTAACACCATCACTTTAACTACTTTACACTCAAGAAAATCTTGGAACTTCCTACCACATCCAATATCACCCAACTACATAATACATATAATTTATATATATATATATATTAATGCAGTTAATACTTTGAGAAAATCATCTGTATGTTTAAATATATCACGCATGTGCCATATACTGAAACATATAAAAGATGTGGGTTAAAACAGTTTTAAAAAACTAACATACCTCTGATGGATCTGCTACTGAAGATGAACCCTCTGCTGATGCTTCGTCAATCTGCCAAGCTTGATTTATTTTACTAGGTCTTCGTGGCAAAGAATACTGCCTGTTGCCCATGATTTTCGAAGGTGATGATTTTTTCGACAACGCAGATAATCTCACATTGTCTTTCTTCTGTTGAATGTTCACATTTTCTGCCCTTTTTTCAATTCTGTCTCGAGATTGCATAAATTCCTGTGAGCTGCCATCATCTGAATTATATTGCATTCTTTCTCTAGATGAGTTGTTGGAACTTATTTCTGATGCATGATTCTCTACCCTCTGAGGATAGTACTTCCTCAGCTGTGATTTCACTGAAGGGGGCGCACCCCTGTCCTTCTTATCACCACCATCCTCAATTTTCTTCAAAACTCTCGAGCTTTTACTGCAGATTGATCTTGCAGGAATTTCAGTGTTCAGTGAGATCTTTTCACCCCCTGTTTGCTGGAAAAATTCCTGAGATGATTCAGGAATATTCAGAGAAAAATCTCTCTGTGCCAATAAACCATTTTTGCTGAAGCCAGATTTTTTACCTGTTAGCTGGTTTTCTCTACTTCTGTCCCTGGAACTTGAGGCTGACTCGCTACCATCTGTACGTGAAGCAGGTGTTCTGCTATTAGTCAATTCTTTTTGCTTTCTGTAAGCAGCAGATTCATGCACCTTACCAGAAAGGACAATGCTGTCTTCCAGAGACTTTCTCTTCCTGGAAGATAAAAAGGCCACTGGATATTGTCGACTCTGCTGCATATCCTCAGATGTTGGAAGCAACCTTCGGTCTCTAAGACCACCTCTTCTACTCTCTGAATCAGTTTCTCTTGAATCGATGGAGCAACTGTGTTTGTTTACTGCTGATGAACCAAAAACCGGTGATATTCTTGAGATTTTTGTTGTGTCCGAGTTATTAAAAGCTTTAGTTTTCTGTGACAGAACGCTCTGTTTTTCAAGTTCTCGATCACTGATGCCAACTCCTCGATCTTTAGTCTGGTTCTGCTTCGCAGGTTTTTTGTGGGAAGTTCTTATCAGGTCCTGAGAGACTAGTTTCTTGGGAGGAGTTTTTATCACACTTGACTGTCTTGACTTCATTTCTGCCTGCCTTTTCTCTGCAGTTTTTTTGCTGGTTGATGCCAATGTTTCTGCAGGGGCTTTTTCCTTCACTTTTGATGTACTTCTATCTGATGCAATGCTTTTTTTCTCAGAGGTCACATTTAGAGGATACTGTCGTTTCTGTACCAAAGTTTTAGTCAAAGATAACGAACCTCTGTTTCTTAACGTAGACTGTCTGGCACTTAAAGCTTCATCATTTTCTTGCGTGTGATTTATGGCCCTTTTTGAAATGTTAATTTTTGTGGATGTGGACAAGTTCTGAAGTGTTCTTTTTGGCTTCTTGGCTGGTGATGGCAAATCAGACTCACCTGTATCTTTGTCTTTGTTTTCCTTATCAGTGCTCGAGTTATCCGAGGATTCTTCATCATCAGTTGCCTGCCTTTTGCGTCTATTCGTCTCAACACCCACCTCATTAGAACCCTCAGCAGCACTAACTGGAGAAACCTGAACTTTTGTCTGAGAAGAGTGAGACGATTTGCTGCTCTGACTGGCTTCATCATGACTGTCAGCACCTTTATCATCTAATGGCGTAACATCTGCTAATGCCTTCTGTTCAGGTGGTACTGCTTTATCAACAACATCAGCATCACATTTTCCCTGAGTTCCAGCACCTGCTTCAAAATAAAGCTGCCTGTTAACAGATAGTTTTGCCAAGGAAGCTGAGCTCTTCCTTGTTTGCTTTGGTATGGAATCTGTTGTGGAATGGTTGAGGAAGCTCTTCTTGTGGATTTTTCCTGAAAATCATTGAAGGAAATGTAATAATTTTGTGTTAAAAACACAAGTTGTACATTTGAAAGCAATTCTTAGTGAAATTGGAGCCAATATCATATATGAAGGAGTCAAAGTTGGATTATAAGACTCAAAAGTACTGGCAGGTGATGCTGGGCTCTTTAAAAGTATATCATTTATGAAGGAATGGGAGTTGGAGTTGCTAATAAAAAATTAGAGCACTCAAAGAGCCAGAAACAATTTTGGGCAAAGCTGGAGTCTGTAAAAGTGTAAAATTTATGACATTGTTAGAGTTGAAGTTGCTCAGACAATAAAAAAGAAAGAAAGAGAGGACTCAAAAGTTGGAAGCAATTTTTGGATGAAGAAGTCAGACAGTAACAAAATATAGGACAGCTGAAGTTGAAAATCTGGTGTATCAATTCCACAGCCTTGTATAAATTAAAACACATCTCTGTTTATCACACGTATACACATATCCTTTCCATTTTTTTTTGGCATTCATGCTGTCCCTTAACTGAAACAGTCTTATGTATTTAAGACTAATTTTGTCATGAACATCAATTTTTCTTAATTATATTAACAGCTGTGTGATCTGTGTACTTTGCTATGCCTTACCCTGTAGAAAGATATCTGTTTTGGAAAGCTGGGCATCCAGTCTCATTACCCCAGAGATCAGGAGCATGATCTTATCTTATATCCTTCCCGTGCCATTAAATGTCACATAGGGCTTGCAAAGTAGTTCGCCAATTTTTCCTGTCTTCGGCGAGTCTTTCAACCTCATCAAAGGATTTTATGCCTGTTAATTTGGCCTCTCTTAACAATGTCCTCTTCAGAGTTTCACGCGGTCTGCCTCTTTTTCTTCGGCCTGTTGTGTTCCACTTGATAGCTTGTTTTGGGATTCTCTGATGATTTCTTCTCATCAACTGACCAACATATGTCAATCTCCTTTTCCTGATCACCCATAAGACTGGTTGTTGTTCAGTCATCTGTCTTATCTCTGCATTGCTCTTGAATTGTTCCACTTGATGCTGAGTATTTTCCTTAGGCATTTGTTTTCAAAAGAGTCTAATTGATACATGATACTACTCAGAAAAAAAAAAAAATCCTGCACACATGGCAGGATCTCAACTACCACATTTTCACTCCACTGACCAATGCTTTAACCACTGAACTACCCAAGATACACAATCAATTCTTTAAAAAATAATAAGAATAGCAATTAAACTCCAGTTAAAAAAAAAAAAATTTATAGTTATCATGCTGCAGATGCTGCAAATAATGATAAGACAGACTTTTCCATCTGTATAAGACACCTATAAAATGTACAGGTGACAAAACATTTTCTCTCTTTACACAAAAAAGAGAAATGCACAGAATAAAGAGAATTTCCCACTGCAGATGCTTTCCAAAAGATAACAAAATCTTATCTTCTTATGTCAGAGATAAAGTTAAAACCATTTTGTTATTAAGGATAAAATTTTGGGTTCCAATGATTTAAAAAATTTGTACAAGAAAACATTAGTCCTCATGGGGAAACTACAGGATCTGAAATAGATGTTCTGACCTGCCAAAGAATGAAAACTTGACAACACAGGTATAACTGCAGGCATTATATATGCAAATATGTAAACTACTATTATATAATGCATGGTCTACAGGAAGAAGGAGTGACTAATAAAACTCTCTTCACATTAGTGAATGAAGCTATTATTTAATTTAGCTATGAGGATGGACTAAAGAGTTTTATCTCCATGGAATATTCTGGGTTAAAGTCGATATATCCAGTTAATAATTTCACCATAGGGAGAGAGAGAAAGTGGAGGGAGGGTGAGAAAGTGAAGGGAGGAAGAGAGAGAGAGAGAGAGTGAGAGAGAGAGATTCATCTTCTTTAAAGCCCAGACCTTGCTCTCAGTGATGACTATCACCACTTGTTTCCAAAAATAAAAGAACATCTCATATTAGATGAGAAAGTGAAATCACTGATATGTCAGTAAAGTGGACATGAAAGAAAATTTTTCAAAAATATATGCTGACATTTGCCATGAATGACTGCAAACTATGTATAGACGCATCAAGGTTTGGGGCCATATGGTGTGTGTAAGATTAGGTCAAAAAGTAATTATAAACCTAATAAATAAATGTTAAAGCTACATTAAAAAAAATTTTTTTTCCAGCTTCAGTTATGTCAACCCAATGCTTTTCAAATACGGAAATGGAGGCAAAAATATTTAGTTCACTCTCATACACATTCAGAATTCATATCTACTCGACGAATTTAGATACAACATGAATCTATGGAACAACTTACTACTCTTTTCGTTGTTAATTTGTTTCACCTTCCCTTTCATAGTTTCTGACTTTTTATTGTCTTCCTGCAAAAAATAAAATTTAAGTATGAAGATAAAAGAAAGGATATATATAAATAAATGTCCTATTTATATCTACTTTTTAGATGTGCCAGCATGGTACTCACTTCACTGCCTTTGTTAGTCAGTCATCGTGCTAGGATTTAGTTAAACTGGTAACACTGTATTTGTCTTTTATCTTCCATGAAGTACTTTCTGAAATACCGGTTTTCTCAATGCAACATCTGGTACCTTATACCTTTTTTTAAATATACAATTAAATATACTTTACAAATACAAAAATAATAAAATCTTTCTTGTGACATTTTGTTATCATTTTATGGCAGCAAGATCTAAAATTTACAAAATGCTCACACATTGAACAAAAGCCAAATCTGACCGATTCTCCTCCATGCAAATTGAGCATCATCAGCCTACTGGCCCAATTACCCTCCAACTGATTTCACTGGTTGTTTTTTTTTCCACTAGATTTTTAATAATATAATCTGCTTACAGTAAATGATGATCTCCAAAAGTTTCAGTTTTTTTCTTTCAAATCAGTAATTTACTGCTAACTGCCGATAACACGATCACTGGTTAGTGACTGTATTATTTTTAGCAACACATATGATACGTTGATAATAAAAGAGAATGGATGATCAGCAATTCTAGAGCACAGCACTGAGATGAATCACTGGAGATAATCTGCTGGGACTGTGAAAGGAATTGCCTTAATACTTTGTATCATTATTCATTATTTAAACTTTAAAATTCCTGTATATGCTAGTATTATCTGTTCTCTTATTTAATATATTCACTTTTTTTGTTTGCTAATGTAAAACAAAACATCACACTGTTGTTCTGTTAAAAGATAACTACATCGCCTCATCTGTAACATGCTGTGTGATATCGTGACAAACTAATGTCAAAATTATAGTCTGATGTTGAAAATTTTCATACTGTGTGGCACCATAAGATAGTACAGTCTGGATATTATATTGTGATGTTCAGCAGTTAAATACTGTCAGGATTATATTGTGATGCTGAACAGTTAAATAGTGGCATTGTAAGAAGGTATATTCAGGATTATATTGTGATGTTCAGCAGTTAAATACTGTGTGGCACTGTACAAAAGTAATGCCAGGATTAAATCATACTGCTGAAAAATTTCATACTGTATGACCCTATGATTTCATCATAACTTTCCACAATCTTTTTTGCTCTAAACATCACCCCCATTTTATTCATATTACTGAACACATGAATGAGACTATCAATGTCTTCTTCTTCGTATGCACATTTGCGATGATGCGTGGTACCCTAATTTTTGTGATGCGCCTTTTGGCTGGGTACCTCCAATTTAAGCACCTTTCCTTGCTAGGGCAGACTGTGGTCTTGCTCGGACTGCCATGAAGACAGTGGTGTAGGCTGGCCTGGCCAAAACTTTGTTTTCCAGCCTCTGAGGCTGTACTTAAGCCCTTTCTCCAGATGGCTTTGAGACAGTTCCACAGAGACACTCCAACTTTGGGATGATGAATCCAATAAGTGCCTCAACGATATCCATTCCCTGCCACCTATAGTCTTGCTGGCTCTGTTTTGTTTACATCATTCTGACAGCCATTGTTGTAAAGACCCATAGGCTTGTCATGTCCTGGATTCATTGGTTTCACACCAGATTTTCCTCATCCCTGCCAGCAATCTCCATGTCCCCATCCATCCACTAACCTGACATTACATTTTACAAAAATAACAATTACAATTAGTGTTGACTGCTACAGGTTTCTGGGCTACAGAAGTAGGTCATAGTTTTTAAGCAAACAGATCTATGTTCGCTGTCTCACAAAGACTATGTTAAGATAAGTGTGCTCTTAACACAGTTGTTCCCATGGGGCACTATCAATGTCAAAGTGTGATCTTTTTATATTTACTCATGCTCATTTTCTATAAGGCATACTTCAACTGATGCTGAACGTGTGAGATAGGGCAAAAGTTGCTAAATCCTAGGTAGAATATGAGATGAAAATGTATACCAAATTCTTAACCCTCTGAAAATAAAGTCCATTTGATCTTCTCATTTTCATGCTTCTTTCAATGACAGAAATTATTTCTACTACATTTCATATTCATGACTTCAGATTATGATAACAGACCTTCTACTTTTTTCAGTCCAAATTTTTAAGTTAAAAACAACACACATCTGATATTGTATATTTCCCTGTCAACATTTCCCAAAAGACTGCAACAGTATCTTTGACTCACCTGCAGAACATGTCCATTTGAAGGTTTGTATACAACACCACCTATCACAAATGTCCGTTTGGTGGTCTGCCATTTCCTGTACACAGAAAAATGTTTGCATGAAATTACTATAAAATATTTGATTAAAAGGAAACAAAATTTCATTTAAAATATACAGTAAAGCACTTCATTATGACTGATTTCAGCTACTTCGGATCATCATTCTTGCTAGCAATGTAAGTCCATAGATGCTCTGATCTTACATCTTATATCCTTCCAGTGCCACTAATTGTCACATGGTAGTTCATCAAGATTTCCTGTCCTCGGCGAGTTTCTCAGTCTCATCAAGGGATGTTATGCTCAACGAACTGGCCTCTCTTAGCAATGTCCCCTTTAGAGTTTCATGTGGTCGACCTCTTTTTCTTCAGCCTGTTGTGTGTTTCACTTGACCACTTGTTTGAGGATCCTCTGATTGTTTCTTCTCATCACATGACAGACATCATCAATATATCCCCCTGTTTACAAGCACTGCACATCAGTTCTGAAAGGGGCTTCATGGCTGCAAGATGTTGCAAGTTCGAATCCCACCTGAAGTGGCAGTAATTTTTGTTTCTCATCAATCCTCCAGCAGTAAACTACCCTGGTCTCTAGGCAGTGGGACCAAACATCCACGTGCACTGTGGTACATGCTAAAAATCTCTCAGTAATTGGAAATCGTAAAAAAAGAGTAAGCCAGAAGCCTGCTGCCTGGGCAGAATTCCTGGAAAAAATCTACCATGGAGATTGGCACAGATGCTTGGTATGTCTAAGTTTACTGCAACACCCATTCTGAGGTGTAAGAATCTATCCTGATTGCAATGAAGCCATTTCCAAACAAACAAACAAATGAACAATCAAGTTATTGATGCTGTAGAGGTCAAAATGTGTTGGATACTAAATACTAAACTATAATGACCAAATCATCAATGCTGGAGATGTGACATATATATATATATATATATATACACAGACATGGAGAAGAACAACAGAAAGGATGTTGAGCAATAGAGGGCTCACCTGGGCAAGTGCAGAAAAAAAGGCGAAGGACAGGCATTTGTGGAAAACCCTTGATATATATATATATATATAGTAAAGTAAGTAAAGGCAATCCTGCCATGCCTTAAAGGCACATAGGGATAAAGTTTTCTTCTTCTTCATTCACATTGTCTGTCTATATCTGCAGTCCTGTCTCTTGGATAAATTTCATTGTTTTTTGTAATTCATGTATGGAACCATAGAGCTTATCTTCTTTAGTGGTGTCACTGGGCCAGTGATTATTTCTCAGTGTCTCATAGTTGGTGCAGTTTTGGAGGACATGTTCCACAGTTTGGGGCACCTGGGCACATAAAGATAGATTAGTAGTACCAACCTTAAACTTTGTATACATATAACTTTGGAGTCGGCTGTGTCCTGTTCGGAGACGGAAAATGGTGACTTGTTCCTTTCTGTTTAGCATGTGATAATCATCATGTGGTGGTGTTTGTGGCTTCCTGTAGGTTTTTATCATGCTTTTCTTTTGATTATAGGTGACTGGTATGTCTGGTTGCTCCATTTCAGTGCCCTCTTTGGCCAGATAGTCAGCTTTCTCATTGCCTGGTATCCCACAGTGGGAGGGAATCCACTGCAAAGTGACTCTGTGTTGTAAGCCAGTTTTTTATAAGGCATCCTTAAGGTCTGGTAGTTTGTTGCACTGAAAAGCTTCCAGTACTGATCTTGCATCTATGAGAATTACTATGGAGCATGTATCAATTCTGGAGTCTGATAGTTTTTTAACTGCAGCAATAATTGCCCTAACTTCTGCATCAAAGTTGTTGCAGTATTTTCCAGTGGGTATGGAAATCTTGTCAGTGGTGTTGTTTGGATATTCAATATGTGCTCCTGCCCCTCCATTCTTTATGGCACTGTGTGCAGATCCATCTGTATACACATGTATCCAGGTGTCACATGGATATTTGTTATCTAGAACACTAAGTGTGGCTGTTGATCTTACAAGACTGCTCTGCATCTCACCATTCTGCACACCTTTCACTTCAGTCTGAATAGTTATTTGTGTATAATCTGCTTCTTTCCACGATGTATGCTCTGGTACAGATGATAATGGAGTGACTATAGCTGGAATGTCAGGTATCAGCTTACGCATACACTTGGCCTGATGAATGAAGCTGCTTCTTTTAAGCCGTCTTAGTGCCAAGTTATTGAATCTCTCCTTCAGGGGGTGGCTTACAGAGCTGAGGAATTTCTCTCCCAAGGTCAGGACCTTTGTGCCTCTACATTCCTTTAGCACTTGAACACCAATTATTTTCTGCATTTCTAAGGGATAAAGTGTTAGTGCCTATATTTTCCTTGACCTGTCAGCACACTAGAGGGTGATATGGTCAGCATCATGTCTGGCTGCCTTTCCTTCCCCAACTCCATTTCTACAGCTGGGTGATTGGGGTGCCTCCGGCCGGATTCGAACCCCCAACCTTCGCCATTAGAGACCAGGGCACTAATCATTCACCACTCAGAGAGAGAGAGACACACACAAACACAGAGTTCAGACTGTATATTATATATATATTTTTAAATTGCACATCACAGCTAAACTAAAAAAAAACATCATGGATAAATTAAGAAAAAAAAACTTCACAACTAAATCAAGAACAAAAAAACTCCAGAGCTAAATCAAGAACAAACAAACAAACAAAATCAAACTTACACCTAAATTAAAAAAAACCAAACAAAAAAAAACTATATCTTCAAAAATCTGAAAGATAATAAAGAGATAATAAAGTGCACAAAGTGGGTGGGGGGGGGGGGATGAACAAAGAATGCCATTAGCAGTTTTGCAAACAGTACAGCACAGTGTTTCAGAAGTTGAATTTTTAATTAACACTCAAGTTCACTCTTCTGCCCCACCCCCTACAAACACTTGATGTAGATAAAAGCAATCCCATTCCATTCCCCCCTCCCCCCCCCCCCAGTAACTTGATGGCATAATGATCTTTATCTCCTCAGTAAACTAACCACTTTGTTATCTGGCACGACTATCATGCAAAAACAATGAACATTGCTTCCCTCTGTCAGATAGGGAACTGAAATTAGTCAGAACCACAACAGAGAAAAAAAAAAAAAATCAGCTTTTATTATAAATATCAGATGCTGGAAGTGAATGAGGCCGACTTCGAAAACAAGAATAATAATTCAGAACTTTTTTCAAGCCATGACTGAACGGTTCAACATGAGCGATAGCTGTAGCTCTTAATACATCACAGTGCAATGAAGCGATAGTTGTTTGCCAACGTCAGAATTTTGTACGTGTTTTTGCATTTCGTAGTCCGCGTCAGTTCACACTTTAGGTGAGGCTTACTCCATAAAATAAATGCAGACCACTGTCGCCCATTTTAATATACTCACGAAAATCTCCTCTGAGGTCTTGGGGACGAGTCCATTGTCAAAAACAGCGATTAATATTTGTAATCTCTATCTGCTACAAATTCGCCGCCATTACGGCTGAAACTCTCCACTTGAAAGTATTGTTGAGTCTAGAAACCAGGAAACATGGACTGGATTTGATAACGTATTGACCGGTGTTGGGTAGGGTTGCCAATCTAGAAATTTTATATCTAGATAATTATGGTTCCATCTAGATAATGAAAATAGTCATCTAGTTTTTAGCTATAAATCTAGATAATTTTAAGCTGAGTCTAGATAATTCTGGATACATTTATTACACTCCACATATACACACACACACACACAAAAAAACCGCGACTTGAAGCCATTTCCAAACAAACACACAAATTAACAAGTTATCAATGCTACACAGGTCAAAATGTGTCAGATGCTAAATTATGATGACAATGTCATCAATGCTGGAGATGTGAAATGTGGCAAAAACTAAGCTATAAAGTTATGAAGTATCTATGAAGTATTCATTCATTCATTTGCATGTCCCTTGCAGAACTTTGCCTCCCAAACAGCACGCCTGTGGCCTCTCTGTTGTTAGCAAATCTATGAAGTATATCTTCCATAATTTAAGCCTTTCTCCATGAATAAATAAATATTTCTTGTCTTCATAGAGCACTCGCCCAAGCTTGTCCCCGTCAATCTCTTGATGTTGTCACCGTTGTCCTCTTGTTCTTTCTCTTCGATATTGCCCCCAAGAAGAGTCTTCAATATAACATTGTGCCTCTTGACATGCCCAAAGTATCTTAACTGTCTTGTTTTTACGATTTTCAGTATTTTTCTAATTGGTTTATCCTTTGTTGTGTGTGTGTGTGTTTTTTTTCTGTCCATGGAATATGCCCTATTCCTCTGTATATCCATATTTCAGGCAACTGAGCTCTCTTTTCTGTTGTCTTATTCAAGGTCCAGGTTTCTGTACCATAAGGAATATTGAGAATATGTAGTATTTTATGATATGTAATCTCAGTTGCTGTGATATTTGTTCTGATTTAAGGATCTTCCTCATTCTACTGAAGGTGATTTTTTGTCAATCCTATTCTTCTGTTAATTTCCGTTTCACATTTTCCGTCCTCTGTTATCATATGTCCCAAACACCTGAAGCTTTTCATCTGTTCAGATAACTCTCCATTTATTTTTATATTTACTGCTGGGTTTCTTCTCTGCCGATTACCATGACATTTGTCTTTGAGATATTTATTTCCAGTCCGTACTTTTGTCTCTCATTGTTTATTCGCATAACTAGATTCTGGAGGTCTTTTTGGTTCTCTGCCATCAGCACGGTGTCATCTGCATATCTTAGGTTACTGATGGTTGTTCCATTAATGTTTAATCCAGGCATCTCACTAATTTCTTTGAATACTTTCTCTGTATAAAGGTTAAACAGACATAGAGAAAGGACTCATCCTTGTCTGACCCCTCTCTATATTGAATTTGAGCAGTTTGTGTAGGACCACACAACTACTGCCTGTTTCCATTTAGCTTGCTTATACTGATGTCTTTGCCATCAACATTAATCCCTTTCAGACATTCCATCAGCTGTTCATGCCTGACTCTGTCAAAGACCTTTGTGTAATCTATAAAACAAGCATTCCTTTTAACTTCCATGTACTTCTCAGTTATCATCCTAATGCTGAATATTGCTTCTCTTATTCTGATATTTCTTCTAAATCCAAATTTCTGATCACTTATTTCCATATTTATTTTGCCTCTTATTCTCTCTAGAATGATTTTACATAATTAAAAACAATAATGGCTCAGTAAATTCATGGTGCATTCTACTGAGTTTTTTGGTTGCTGGAGCCAGCGGCATGGCTATATGGGAATGTCCTGACTGCAGTGAGCTACTTCTTGAGATTAATCAATCAATCAGTCAAGTGCAGAGACAGTAACAGGAAGATTTTTCCACATGGAACATAGCTGATGAAAACAATTGTGATCAATCTCTGCTGTAACTGTGGAATGACTGGATCTTTATATTCTAGATAAACTGCTAACACTCATAGATTTTCAGAATGTTTTTTTTATGAACAGGGATGGTGACAAATATGGACGTTGTAGATGCAACATTTGTCCATTTGTTGTCAAGGCTAGCCAGATCTCCTTCCCTAAGTCCACGTTATCAGTTCAGGAGGGTTTCACCTGTACTTCACGCAATGTTATTTATGCTATTATGTCCAAACGTTGTGGTATGGAGTACATAGGGGAGACTGGTTTACGCTTAGGAGATCGATTTCACCAGCATCTTAATGATATTTCTAAGGGGGCCTGGACACCTGTGGCTAAACATTTTTGCCTTAGCAACCACAAGGGAAAACAGGACATTTCTGTTAGTGCGATCCACTCTTGTTCTGCTGATGTACGATCTCGGAGGGTCCTAGAACAGTGCCTTATTTTCCAGGCTGGCTGTCTCCACCCAGCTGGAATTAACAATGTCTTCAGTTTTCTGTAACATCTTTAGTTTTCCACTTCCCCCCCCGACTTTTTTTTTACTCTGCTTTCTTTCTCCCTACCGCCACCCTCCTTTCTTCTCTGGCAGCATATTGGTGTTTATAGGGTCTTGTCCTATTCACCAGTTTCACATTTTCTCCCTGCAGGTGTTTATGTTCTTCATTCATTATCTCTCCGCTTCCCCTTTTCCCCCCCCCCCCCCGACACCTTCTCCTCTAGCGGCTATCATGTTTCTATTGCCTTTCCTCCCACCCCTTTCTGGCACTTGTTTTCCTCCTCTCTCTCCACCTCTTCTTTACAATTGGCTCTATCGGCATATCCTTTGTGTGGCCCGCGTGGTCACTATGCATCTTCTAATCGACACGCATTTCTGTTTCCTACTTCTGGAGGAGGCTATATTAAGATAAGTTCTTTGTTTATTTATTTGTTTTTGTCTCGTTGTGCATGTAATCCTCGAAAAATGCTCATGCTAAAATATCAGATGTTGTATGTTTTTAATTTATACATTCTCATACTTTCTATTCATTTTTTCTCACTTTACTCACTCACTCTGCAACTTTGTACACTACACCATACACCTCCATCTAACTTTATGAAAAGGGCAAGAGATGAAGATCAGCTAATGCTGGTTCAGCTGAATCAGGCAGAGAAGATGCCTGACTCAGCAAATAATATGCACAAAAATGAACTGTAAAGATTGTGAACTGAAGCAAGAAATGTGCACTCAAATTAAGTCTTTAAAGACTTGACTTGATGAATAGGGACTTGGGCTTGGCACTTTTAATTAGGCTACTCGACAGACACATCTACTTTCTACAGTGCCATATAAACTAAGACAACAGGGTCAGCTCTGTCGATAGTGCAGCAGGTGCAAATGTTTGTACAAGGTGGCAAGTCTTGGGAGCAGCAAAAAATAGGAAAAGTGGAATGAACCGGGAAACAAGTAATATGGAAATAAATTATTAAAAAAAAACACTTTAATTTATTATTGACCATGCTTACCTATGGATCAGCCCAACATTATCTTCAGAAAGAATGCAGAAGAATTCAGAATGAATTGATTAGTTACTCTAGATGTAAGCCATATTGAAAAATTAGCACTGTTTGCAAGATTTGTTAAAACACAACCAAGTGATATCAGTATTCATGACCATATTTTTTTGTTTCATTCCTGTAAAAACCACTGCAGGTTCAATAACTGAATGTATTCATTAAAAATTATCAGCCATGAGTATTCTAATTGCAAGCATGCATACTCCTGATACAACAGATCAGATATGAAAGGAAAACGTTCAGGTGTTCAACAATGCATTAGATGTTTGAACCTGCAAGTTTTTTTTTTTTAAATCCTTTGTTGCTCTCGTTCTCTTATCTTAGTTGTCAATGATGCCGCAATCTAATCTAGAGAAGTTTTATGTATTTGAAACAGTTCAGAAGTTGTATGTGTTTTTCTCAGCACCAACACTGTCACTGAGTAATCCTTTAATGCTTAAGCAACTATGTTACCACCCGCTGAAATCTAGAATCGAAGCCTTTCTACGTAGTGATGAATTTTATGATGGTTTGATAGACATTGCTGTGATAAGTCAATGGACAAAATGGCAAAATATGAAGTTGAAACACTTGCTCTTAAAGTCCAAGATTAAACATTTTTTTGTGGTGTCTTGTTATATGACACTAAGTTTTAAATGAAATTAATGTCGCTTGTAACCTTATTTTGCTCAACAAAGAGCGAAACTCGACTGAAAGGACTTAGCATGATTTCAGTTGAATTTAAAAAAAAACAAAAAACCATAGTGATCTGTTCTTGATTTTGCGAATATGAAAGTAAGGAAATATTCTTTGTAAATGCTAGATATTTGCTTGAACCAACAGAAGTGCAAATAATGTGAAGATTTTGTGTGCTAAAGAGCAAAACATATACAAACTATTGTTTGTGGTTTAAAAGCACTTCGTTCTACATGTGATGAGCATTATGATGATGTAAGTAATATATTTACATTCATTTCTTTTCATTATTTCTTATTTTGTAATAATTTATAGCTCTTATATTTGTTAAAAAATTAATGTATAAATTGCTATTAATGCTATTCAAAATTATTGGCCTGGCATGTTTACTAAACATAAGCTGTTTTAAAATATTAAAAATAATATAATCTAAAATATTTTCCAAAATTACTGATTGTTGCAATCATCATCGAGAAATTAAACTTTCCAGTGACTTTTCCCACTGTGGGTATGGGGAAATTGTTCTATCATAAACTATCAATTCAAAGTTAATATTGGTGGAGTCATTTTTTTTTTCCTAAAGTGTTTTCTTTTTTATTTAAGTGGATTACAATGAACAAAATATCTTTGGATGCTTTATACATCGCTTTGTAGTAATATTTCTTAGAAAATCTTAGCTAACGCATGAGTAACGTAAGCAGTTGACTCAGAGGGGAGCTTGATTCATTGTGAGTCTTAACATGACTATGGGTTATGAGCCAGTAGCCAACCGAGTTTCCCTGAGAAGGATGGATACATACTCTATATATACCGACTTGCTTATATATGTGGCACTTTTTGCTCATGCTTTGTGTTCATGGTGGAATTACATTGAATATATCCAAATATTTCAACTGCTAAAACGTGTTCTGAATCATAAAATTTATTTCAAAATTAGTGGCATATATATATATATATATAAAAATTAATTAGTACTACTCATAAATACATGTAAATTATCAAACAAAGTTTGATGCAATATATGTCAGCGCTCTTCAACGGGCTAATAACTATAACAAAAGATACAGTGATTTCTTATATAATGTTGTGAATTCTATTCAATTTTGTGTTCATGAGAATGTGTCACTTTTTTGCATTTAAATCTACATCTTTATCATTTTAGGTTGCTGTATTAGCCTAATTTTTTGAATACTCACATATTCTGTCCAATATATGACAGGAAAACACACGAGTTGTTAAAAAAATAGAAAGGATTAAATTCAGGTTGACATTATGATGCTCTGATTTTTTTTCAGTATTTATACACTTAAATACCAACATCAAAACTGAACACACTGACCAGCCATAACTTTTAGTCTTGTTCTGTTATGTCAAAATATTGCCATTACCAACAAATGTGAACAAAGCTGAAACTTTATGAAATGTAAATAATTAAATTACGTTGTGCTACTTTTAACTAACAACTAAAAACCTCTGGTTTCAAAACTTTATGTCAAAATTGTGCCAGTAGTAACAATTTGTCCACAGAATCTTTATGAAAAGGAAGTCAATGATATTAAAATATAGTATTTATAGGTACTGACCATTTTAATTTCTACCCTAAAAGAAAAAGGAACTTACATGATGAAAAATATAAAAGCAACGGTCAATACTTCTATAATCCTGTAAATTTTATTCATTATAGTGCTTATGTTAACATCAACGGGATACTTCTTATATTTCACTTGTAACGTCTACTTTCTCACTCTTACCAATGTAAGACAGCTGTGAAAAAAGAGAAAAAAAAAATAACAAAAGATTCATAACAAACATCATAGATTTCTGTGATAAATTTATATTTAATTCTGGTCATTTTGTACCCAAACATTTGCAACATGTGTAATATACCCAGATGCAAAGTGAAGTTTAGAATAACCACTAAATAAAATAAAACATCTGTATCGAGAACATTTACAAGTCTTAATTCACAGTCTCCCTGCGAGGAATGCAGTCATCAGAACCCTCCAGTACACAATGAACCAATTAAATATGAAATGATTGCTAGTTCAGAGCAATGAATATGCAAAAAATTAACTATTATCAATTGATGAACTGGATGAAATGTACCCAGAATCAAATATTTACTGTTAGGGCAAGCCCAGCATGCACAGTCTAGTCTCCAGTCCATTAGTTTACTCAGATACTGAAAGGAAATGCTAATATCAGTTTGAGTATATATTACATTCAATCAGAAATCATTGCTTCTAGTTTTATAAGGCATTTCATTCACCAACATGTGGGCACGTATCTGACATAGTCATGACATATCAATCCTTTTTTGTCCTACATCAAACATTTTTCAAATAAATAAATTTTGCTTCCCTATCCCGCATTGAAACTTTTTTAAATTTCGGGAAAAAAAAAAGATTTTTTAACTGCCACAAGAATGTCCTTTTAAGTTTGCTGTTTATATTATCATTTTAAAAATATGTTTCACACAACCACCTGAACGAAAAGGTGAAGAAAAAAAAAAGAGTAAGCTAAAAGAACAAACTAAATGTGAAAGCTTGTCTTTACTGGTAAAAACAGGAAAAGGTTAAATTACTTTGGGAATCACATTTCAATGTAATCTTTTCGTCTCATCAACTTCCTTATTACAAACAAAATGTATCTGCATTGGGACGCTCAGGTTTAATCTATTAAATATCTTTGAATATCTCACTTGAAAAATAAATAGTATACTTAGAAATCAAACTGGGTCACAGCAGTAATTTAATATCTCTGGACATGAAATGAATATAAGCACATCAAGATTTCTCAACCATGCTTCTGTGAAAATTTAGATTCTGAAAGAGGCCAGCAGGAAGTCTCATAAGAGATGGAGTTCAAAGAATAAACAATAAATATTGAAAAATGAACTACATATGAAGCTACCAGCCCCAATTATTAAACTGATAAAAACACTGAATTTTTATTACTGATCATACTAACCTAACTGTTAACTATTCATCTTCTTCTTCTTCAGCTTTCCGAGCCATTACGGCTCATTGCCGCGGATAAAGTTCACCTCCATTCTGTTAACTATAGATATAATAATTTTTACATAGGGGTTGCTTGAAAATTATTTAAAGGGCTTCTCCACAGTTTAAAAAAAAGTCCAGGAAGACTGCTCTAAACCAGTGCTTTCTGAACATTTTTACATCCAAGGATCTCTTTTTCAACTGCACATAAAGCTGTGGACTACCAGCCCCCATAGACAGAATCAGAACCAAATTAAAGCACTTAAAACCAAAGTGATAATGTAGCCATGGATAAAACCTGACAGGATGGAAACCACTGCTCTAAACTGCTGTCTATGTGTTAAGTTTTCTGTCAATTACAAAATTCAGTTGTGGAAAACTGGGACGCACAATGTTTTTAGAGTTACTGCTTATGGCAATTTATTTTCTAAAAACATGGAATGCATGAATCTATAAAATACTGAACAAATATAATAAAAAGTAAAGTATGAAAATATAGTGCACGAATAAATGAAACTTAAATGCTGTCTCACATTATGTTGGTTACATTCAGTTCTATGTTTTTTCTTATATTAGGCACCAATTACAGATAAATATTATTCTTTGATCATATATATCTTCTGTATTACTGTTTACTAGTTTTTTTTCATACTGTTGTTGCTGTATTCAATATGATACTTCATGTTCTATAAACTGTGATCATTACTTACAGCCAAGCATTATTTTATATTATAATTACTTTAGACTAATTTCTTTTCTTTTTTTTTTTCAAATTACCAGGTTCACATATTTAAAATTCTTTTTTTTTTTCATTTGTGCCAGGTTGTGAAATGTCAGGTAGGTTATTTCCAGTTATTTATAGCTCTTTTTTTTAGTTGTTGTGTATCACTGTACAGAATATTCAGCATTAGTAAGTGCATTCTTATACATATATTATCTTCATAAAGATAAAATCCCCATTTTCATTAAGGCATATTGAGGATATGGTGTTAGGTCCGTATTTCCAAGACCACTGGGACATGAAAGTGTGATGTGGTCAGTATCATGCATGGTCACATTTACCTTCCCAGATTTCTCTGTACCAATTTTCAGAGGCTAGATGGACCCCGAGAGTTTTTTGGTGGTAGTGATGCCTGAAAAAACCCCTACTGCTGGGATTTGAACCCTATACCACTGGGACTTGAACCCCATACCACTGGATTAGTAAACCAAGCAGCTCACCTGGCTGCCATTATTTTCATTAAGGATACATCAAATGTACTGCATTTCTTATCTCAAAATGGGACACATAATCTGTGTTCATTATAGTATTACAAAAGATAATTCTACATTATGTTTACACAAATCACAGTTCAGTATCATGTTTGTACATATATTTGAAAATGAGTCTTTTTTTTTTACAGAAGGCATAAAATGGTCATATCTATTGTATGTTACTTTTGTTACAATAGCATCAAATAAATGTATACATAATTTGTACAGTCATACATATTAAATCTTTGCCTTGATTCTGATATTGGTAGTACATCATGTTCAATAAACCATAATGAACAGTCCTACTACTATATAGTCAGACCTGTCCTATACCATACAGAACAATACAACTATATTATGTTCACTACAGCTGCATCAGTCATACTTTATGTTCAGTAATTCCACACCACAGTCCAATAATATGGACACTGGTGAAATCTGCCCCACGTCTTGTTAACTGCAGTCATACCTGCCAAATCTTCTATCTTGTTCAACACATCCATGCCAAAACAAAATCATGCATCATTTTAATTATGCCCATCTCAACCATGCAACCATATTCACTACAATCACACTGAACACAGCAAAATAGGTCAGCCTTATTTTTATACAAGATTCATTATAACCACAACATTTATTATTATACGTCATGTCCATTATAGTTTTACAAATGGACCTTTAAGAAAAACAAAACATTCATGTTTCACAGAATAATTTACTTGCAGTATTTTTTATTACTATGAGGGAGAATAAAAAAAAAAAAAATAAAGGCAATATACCCTATAATATTGTCAGCAAATGAACATAATGGTTATATCACTTTTCCATACAGTTCCTGTGCAGACTAATGCATTTCTTCTATCATTCCACCATCTTCTTTATTCCTTGGGAGAAGAATCTTTTTGGCTGCTCCTGAACCCAGGTCTCCACCAACTCATCATCAGATGAAACTGCAACCGCCTACAGTTTCTTTAAATGAACCAAGGACATGATAATCATGTGTTGTCAGATCACGGTTGTAAAAGGGACAAGGAAGGCATTCAAACTGCAGCTGATGGTCAACCAGATTGAGCTTTGTTAGTTACACTTGCTCATCCTGCTTTATACCTTTCTAGCCTTTCATGCACTTTTGTCAAGTCAGGCTGTTTGCACTTCTGTAGATAGTCAACATTCTATGATTAATTTCAGCAAGTCTCATCCCCTCTGCCCAAAGAAATTTCACTACTGCCAGTGGTTCAGTATTGGTGTAATCCTGTGGTGATTTGTCCATTGTTTACTGACCTTGGCTTTCAGCTAGACTAAGGGAAAAGCATTGTGCTCTGAATGTTTAAACTACCCATCAGCCAGTCCACACGTACTGCACTATATTCCATCCACCGTGGTTACTGCACAATTTTCAAACTGCCTTTACGTTTTTGATTCTCCCTTGTAATATAAATTTATAACACAAAATGCCTCTTATTATTTAACCCACAAACTATATTTCTGTAAGAGTCATATTTATTTCAACAGTTTTTTTGTATTCTGTTTGTTGATATTGTTTGAAACCACAGTGTCAGAAAGAAATAACAATGGCAACATATGGCACAGTGCACACCACAAAATATAAGCACAGCAGAAAAACAACTATGCCCTGGTTGAGAGTTACATCTAACTGAACAAATTAATCAAAGATTGCCTTTTTTTTTTCTTTTGACCTTCTAATCCTTTTTTTTGTTTTTTTTAAATCCCACTTTCAAGTTTTTCTGCTAGATTTGCGGTCCTGTCAGCTGGATGGTTTTAACCATCAGTCTTGGATTTTGGAAGGTCTCGCAGCTTTTCCTTTGACACCATGGATTAGATAATTCTGACTGCCCACTTATGGCATACATAGATATTTTTTAGATTAGTCTTCAGTTGCACAACATCAGGGTTTTTTTTTTTGTGTGCAAAGTCCCTGTTAGTCCATGCAGATGTGCTGTTTTGTTGTGATAGCAACTAAAAAACTGAAAACGAATCTAACAGAAGGATATATAAACAGACAAAACAGATGTTGTGTTAGACAGAAGATCCAAGAAAAGACAACTTAATCAAACAGCCAAAACTGTAAGCACAGTGATTAGTAGCAGAAAAAAAACAAACAAACCAAATTTATTCAAAGAAATCCAAGAACAAAGAATGAGTTACAGCTGATGAAGCACTAGAAAAAAATATAAAAGTATAATTCTCCAAATATCTCAGGAGCTAGGCCAACTCAGTTACTGATAAAGAAGCCAATATAATACATGACCACCAACAATCTTAACATTTTGTGCAATTCTTGATTCCTTTTATTCAACTCTCTTTGATAATCTGTACTCTACCTTCCTTCTGGCCATATCTTTTTTTTCTCACTTTTCTTGCAAACCTTCACTCAAAATTTTCAGTGAGGATGCAGAGAATTAGTGTGACATTACATAAAGGAAGTCAAAGTGACAGATGAGGACAGAGAAAGTTTCTAAGAAGTGAGAGATGAAAGAAAGGCATTGACTGTGACGAAAGGCAAGAAAACAAGCAATATCTGCACACTAAAAGCAGCATAAGTAATTCCGTTATAAAAAAAAAAAAAAATATTTACCATCAGAATCACCTTACAATATGTGTGTGTATGTGTGGAGGCATTAAAAAAACAAAGTGTAGAAATAAAGTTTTACTAGTCCTGTTAGCAGCATGTTATCAAATCAGACTTTGCATTAATACCATGCAACAAAAAGAACTGCAGGTATTTGGCACTTGTTCCATGACATCATCAATACATGCCAAATAAGCCATGACAAGCAACACAAATCTGGAGATAGCTCTAAACTCTAAGATTTAATGTGTTTAAATATCATTAATTTTGTTGATCTTGACCAGCTGTTTTGCTTGTCCCTGCTGCTGATGTAGCTGCTCTGGTTGCTGATGATACCATCTGCAAAAAGTCACATATATTCAATCAGCATCATGAGAAGAAGTCACCAGAAGAAAAAAAATGAAAGAAAATTATAATCTGAGATATCTATCACCAGATTTTGAATATGTACTTTCAAACATTTTGGGCAATGCTGAAGCAACTTTGCACAAGATGTTTCATAGATTTATCAATAAACATAATAAAAATAAAATCAACAATGGTCACTCTATCAATACAGAACACCAGATGCAAACACTCTTTCAATAAAGTAAAACAGAACCAAAAGTAGACATTTGTAACATTAAAATCTGGCCAGTTTGTCTTTAGTTGTCATTAACTCTTCAAATTCATTTCCAACCAGAAAATTAAAATCTGGTGAGTTTTTTTTTAATGAAAACTTCTGACTGCAAAATTAATGTGAAATTCATTAACTGTAAAGACATGCCAAAAGCTGTACACACTTGACAGCAAGGCATTCTTAGTACTGTTTAACATGGAATCCTCAAAGAAAAGAAAAATTCTTAAATACATGGCGGTGAATCTCTCTCTGTGATGTGAGGTTTTTACTTGCCAGCTGATTCCAGGTTGCATAACTTAGAAATCTTTCATAATAGTTCAGTTTTGGAGTAAAAACAGTTTTGAGCTGCAGGTTATTTCCAAATGATATTTTTATACTTTGATTAGTTTTTGGACACTTAGTAGGAAATCCTCAGTTGTCTCCTCCTCGCTATCAAAGTTACACAATACGGGTCTTTGATCGCTTTTGTGTTTTTTCAGGGTTGCATGGTTTGTTCTCTGTCTTGATTCTGCAGAAACCAACAACAACAAAATCTGGGGAGATCTAGATTCATTGCTAATGTTTCTACAGAAGAAACAGATTAATTCTTTTACAGGAGAAATATTCTTCCTTTAGAAGAGAAATAGACTGTCTTTTATAGAAGAAACAGACTCAGTCTTTATAGAAGAAACAGACTCATTCTTATATAGGAGAAAAAGACTACTACTTTTATAGCAGGAATGCTGGGACTTGAGAAAATGACACAGACCGATATGTACAGGGCCCACTACTAGCAAGACACCCTCTACTTGACCAATATGTAGAAGACTAGTGTTAGGGAAAATAAAAGCATGCAGGATGAGGCACACTAGACTCTGCTGCACACACGGATGTCAGTGAATGAAAGAGAAAACAGGACATCATGTGAAGGTCTGCAACACAAATAAGGAACTTCACAGCTCAGAATGTATAAACACAAAAGAAAACACAAAGTATGGTACAACCTCGTGATAATATACCAAAAATGAAATTTAAAAAAATTTTAAAAAAATGACAGCCTTTGTCAGGATGTTCTGTGTGGAGTCTGGCACTCAGATAATTCATGGGTCTTCTGATGGCTTACATCTGCTTTAGCAGCTCCAGTAAGGACAGGAATAGTGCAATTGTCTGCAAACTGGCTTTAAAAGATGTTTAGCAAGTTGACTTTCCACAGTGAATGGAATAGGTTGTAAACCTAATCTGGCATCTTCCAGTCAATCCATCTGGACAAACTGGTACCTGATATATCATGTGTGACAACTGTCTCAACAAATTTTAATGGGATAAAAAGACTACTCACTGATTTCAACAGCTGTATTGACAAAAAGCTGGATGCCACAGATGACAGGTTCTTCTTTGCTCCAAGCTTACATCTCACATATCCATAGAGATTTGCACCATTCATAATGCAGCCCACTAGTACAACCATCTGCACAGGAAACAAAAATGAGCAGTGAATTACTCTACTCCATAACCAGAGTGCTTCAATTTATACTTCCGATTCAGATACCTGCATAACCATCGGCACAGGAAGCAGAAATAATGAGCCAGTCACTCAACTCTATAATCAGACTGCTTCAAACCAAATTCTCACCTCATTATCTTTATTTTACGTGGACTAAAGAAGGCCTATCCTGGTAATGAAAATGTATTTATTTTTTAAAATCTTTTACGCTGGCCAGGTTGAAGTGACATAAACCTGTTTTTCATTATGCAGAAAGACAGCACAAACTCTTGGTCAATTCTGGTTTGCTAGCCCTATTAACACTGAATATCTTTCTAGCACTGTCTCCCTAAAAATCATTCCAAGTGATTCAGAACACAAAACTAACATCAGTATCCAAGGAATACTACATTTATACTTACCAGCCACTTCAAGCTAAAGCGAAATATTGCACCAAATAATAGGATAGCCCATAAAATCTGAGAAATTACAAGTGCCAGCCAGAAAACCCTTGACTCAGCCAAAGAGATCTTAATTACTCCTGATCCCTGAAATGACAAGAAAAAAAAAACCCCCAAAATATTTATCTTCTTAATCTGAGCACTGAATGAAGTAATCAAATAATAGTTCGGAGACAGCAACAAAAAAATAACAATATTTTATTCCATGAGACAAAAAAAATGTTTACTTTAACTTATGTAAAAAACATCAGGCCTGCAGTAATCAAAATAGATACCTAACAATCATAGCAAAATAAGAAATGCATAACATAACACATCTGCTAGCAATATAAAAACTGTATAGTTCATTATATGCAGTCCAGACTGAAAATAATAGATTGTGTCTTATTTTAATTGCCTCTCTACTGATATAGTAATACACAGATCCCTTTTCTTGAGATGTCATACGCATTCGAGGTATTAAGTTTGGTCAATAATTCTCTTAACTCTTTTAGGGCACAAAGAAGCATGATAATGTTTTTATCTGTCAATCTCTACCACTTTCTTAACTTATGAAATAATAGCTCCTCCTTTAGATTCTGAACATCTCTATATATCTCTACTATCTCTTCAGCACATGGAATTTTTCACCTATCTTTATTTCTTGTCTGTTACATGTCTGGTGACTCACACAGGCAAAGAAACCAGTATTTAAGCTATAAGGTTAAAATGGGAGCACCAGGTTAATTCTACTCAAAGCAGTTCTGGTCAAAGTTTAGGTTCAGTACTAGAATATGACATCCACTGGGAGCAAAGATGATTGTGCTAGAGTGACAGCAGTTATTATGGCTGGCAAACCACAGCTGGCCAAGACTGTCTCCTACTTCTCTGTTGGTTATGGATGGTCAATGGCATGATCTTCATGGTGGTGAAATCAACAGAGACGCTTGTTTTTTTTTTAGTTTACTTCAGCTCTTCAAGTAAGCCACCATAATCCATTCCTAATCCAACACAATGCTTGTGGTCCAACATCTTCACTGCATCCAATGCTAAGAACACTCTGCAAGCAGTTCCTGGAAACAATATTACATTTATTGGCAGAATGCCTCTTACAGCTAATGTCAGGACATATTCATGTGGAATGTGAAACCCATCAAGTTCATGGTTTTATCTGGTGTCTTACATTTTTGTTTTAGCAGCTCCAATAAAAGAACAGTAACAGTGTAATGTAACAAGCTGGGTTTACAAGGTTAATGAAGTGGATTATACATTCAATCCAGCATCCTCCAGCCAATCCAGCTAGAAAAATTGGTATCTGATATATTATGTTAGAGAACTGTCCACAAAGTGGAGTACTGCATCAGGAATACTCTATACACAAAGCTTTAGGTGTAAGGCAAAACAGCATATTCATGTGGAAGATTAGACCCATGTATATAAAACACTGACAAGTTGATAACTTGTAAGCAAAAAAAAAGGGGGAGAATGAAGTCTGCAGTTAGCTATTCATATTTCTTTTTAAAACGGGGCAAAGATGCTGTTTGATCTGACAATCTGCAATCCATAGCTGACATGCCAGCATCAGGATTGGTGAACTATAGTTGATCAAGACCCTGTACCACCTCCCCATTGGTACTCCCATTAACAGACCTATCCTGGTTAATAGGGCAGGGATTGCCAGAGTTCCCACTGCGATGGAGTCTGCTAAAGAAGTATTGCACACCCTTTGCTCAAGAACTCCACTCAAGGTCTGAAAAAAAAATGGCAGCCACCATAGCCCACACCCAACCTGCTCAACATTCTCACTGCAATGGCTGCAAAGAACACTAGCTCACAGTTCTAGGGTGCTTTAAGAAGATTTCTCTTTTAAAAAAATCATGTATTACCTCTACTTGTTTCCACCATACACAAATATTTCAGACTTCAGTTGTAAAATTTAGTAGAGGTTAAATGCTTATGTTGTAAACCTATAGTATTTGTAGAGGTTAAATGGTTATGTTGTAAATCTATAGTATTTAGTACAGGTTAAATGCTTATGTTGTAAATCTACAGTATTTAGTAGAGGTTAAATGATTATGGTCACTGCTCACCTTCCTTGATTCATAAATCCAGTGACTCTCTCCTTTCTCATCTATGTAGTTCCACCATCTCAGACCAACTAATAATCTTCCTGTATATGGAAACAAAAAGAAGGTATAGATATGTATTCAAAGAAGACACCGAATATGACGATAAAACTGATTGAATAATTCATATATTATTTAACTGATAACTAGAGCTGTTACTTTTTTCAGCCAATGCCAAACTTAATCATCTGCACTGTCGTCTGGCACTGCTGGATTGAGTCATACAAGGACTGTTACAGCTGAAATGGAAGGTAGCTGCTTACTTGCTACATATCTAAACTATCCTGTCTCATACAGGTAGATGCAAATGCAATAGTTTGGTTTTATAAGAGGATTCAGTGGGATGAGCTCTGCTCTGCTGGATGACATTATATCTGATTCAGTGGGTAACTTGTTTATACAAACATGTTCAATATTTTCTTTTACAAAGCTTTGTGCTAACTGTACAAAACTGTCATTTTCTCTTCCTTCATGTGAACTTAATATTCTGCATAAACACTTATAATTTGAGGAAATTTTCACACAGTGAAAAAAAAATAAATTTAAAACAGTAAAATACTCATGATTTCAGAAAGCATAAAGCAAAATCTGAATGATTTAAAAAAAAAAAAAAAAGGTAATACTCTTTTTTCTTTCAAAAGCCTCTCTATAGATTACATATAGACTAGAAACAAGATGCTTGATGGACTAAAATAGCAGTATGGAGCACAGCCCAACACACATCTTATAGAAAGAGCAAAGGATAGCTGGTTGTGGAAATCACTAATGACCAACATGTGATTAGCATGGACCACAGAGAGAGAGAGGGAAGGAGAGAGAGAGGGAGAGAGAGATTACGTGAGGATTTTTCGCTGAAGTAAATATCTTTTTCTATGTGAAAAAATAACATGTTATTTTACTTTCATTTGTAGCAAATCCTCAAAATACTATGGCCATTGTCTCCTGTTATATTAGATATATCTTAAACTGGTAAATGGTCTCTCTCTGTGCCACTGTTACAACTATTCCTCAGATTACAACTTGGACTGACCTGTTACATTTTTGACCGTCCAGAAGTCCATGCACAGAAGAAGAACTATGATGACAAAGTTTGTGATGAAACCTGAACTGAACCAACCACACAAAATGTAAGCTAGCAAGGCTGAGGCACGAAAGAAAATGTGGAAAAATACTGCTACAGGATGCCTGCAAAATAATAAATATATTTATTAATTTAACAATAACAACAACAAAAACAAAAAAAACTGCGCCATCACCTCCCAAAAAAAAAAAAAAAAAAATTCGCGGATGCAAACTTTATGGCCAGCCAATGACTATCATGAAAAGTCAAAACAAGGCAACTGGTGATATAAGAGGATCAAATAAGCAGACATTAAGCAGAATTCATGCCCATTGCAAACATGAAGACATATTCCTAATTCCAGCAAAAATATGCTGGAAACTGACTGGTCATGTGGTCTGAAGAGACCCCCAACAACACAGTTGAAACAGCCATGTGATGGACACCTGATTGAAAGAGATGCCAACCAAAGATTATGTAGTGGAGACCTGTAAAAGCAGAAATGAGCAGCATGCAACACAGCCATGACACTATATAGAAGTTGGCTGCAGACATAAGAAGTGGAGAGAGTCTCTTGCTGCCTTGCAAGATACCATAAAGCCTGCCTAGCAATGACCACTCAGCTGATCCCCGACCAAGAACACGGATGGATGAATGGAAGCAGAATTCAAGAGCAGAAATAAAGTAAAAAGCAATGCCAGAAATATGGTTGGATTTAAGACCATTTGATAAGGCATTACTAATGGACAAAAATGAAACTGAGAAGAAATATCATGGATACAATGGGGATCATTCACGTAGTGCAGACAAGTGTTTTAATTAAAGCTTGTTACTGAAAATTTTTTAAAAAAATTATTACATTATTGTCACCTTGAAAGAACTACAATCTGCAGAGATCTGACTGTTTTGGTACACATACTTTTAAACCTATATTGAGTAATGATAACTTTCAAAAGTTTTCTTGAATTAAGCCTGAGAAGAAGGTTTCATGATAGTTTTTTAAACATACATGAATAATCAAATATGATCAAGCTTCATGATGTAATCTGTTAAATGTGTGTCTGTGACAAGCCTTTATAGCTATCGTTGATTACTTTTGATGTGGCTGTGTTATTTTTTTTTTTACATTGTTGATGTGTTTCTATACCATGCTTACAAAACAACCACATGACCGTGATATACTGAAAAAATGGGCAAAAATATTTTTTTTTAAAAATATCTATATTTTCTATATAGATTCACATATAAGTCAGTCTTTCATTAGTTGAATCTTTCAAGCTGAGTATAAAATATTAAAATTTATCTTTCCAAAAATCTGCTCATCTTTTTTTTTTCTTGACCAGCTTATATTGCAACAGTGTATCAGTTTCAATAATTCATAGTATATACTCAATGGGGAATTCTAGATATTACAATTTCTTGTCTGTGTCAGAGATATTTTTACTTATGGCTGACTTCCATTTCATGAATGAGAGTTTGTTTTTTTTTTAAGCTATCCAAAATGATTAATTTTGAAATTTTAAAAAAAAAAATCCTTGACTTGCATTATAATTTCTGTCCAAAAATGTTTGTGTCAATAAGCAAAATGCTACAAGTTTTTGAGTGATGGGCTTGACTTCATTAAAAATAAAATGACATGGTGTACCCTGATATATTACATATCACACACTTTGGGGGTGAAGATGCTGTCCGATAGGCAATCAGCTACCCACAGTTGATATGCCAGCGTCAGGGTTAGCGAACCATAGCTAACCAAGAACCTGTCCCACCTCTCCGTGGTACCCCCCAGTACCCCTAGTAACAGGCCTAGCCTGGCTAATGGGGCAGGGATCACCACAGTTCCCATGATGGTGCAGTCTGCTAAAGAAGCACTGTACACCCCCTGCTTTTTAGCTGTTCTCTGGGACTGAAAAAAAGTAGCCACCATAATCCGTTCCCACGTCAAAACGATGCTGTGCCTCAACATCTCTACAGCATCAGCTGCAAAGAACAACAGCTCGCAGTTACAGTGAATTCGTACAAGTACAAATCAAACACTTTATATTTCTGAGGCAGGCTTTCAGGTGTCAATAGTGTAATCAGTTGTGATTTCCTATGGCATAATCATAGTTAAATTGATAACCATCAGTTAACTGAACCATCCAACTGAACCATTTACACACAACAGAACTGAAGCAATGAATATAAACTACATCTTCACGTGAAAACATGTATTGAAATATAAGACAATACCAACTTTAATCTTTTATCTCTGGTTGTTTGATCTTCCTCTTCACCAAAGTTCAGAGTATCATCCTCCACCAAGAGGGATGTCTGTTGAAAAATTGAAATTCTCTAAAGTCTAGATTTCAATGATTATCTTCAATACCATTTGATGTGACTTACATAACTTAAAATAATCAACGAAAGACAAATAACTACTGTTGTTTTTGTCTGAAGGAGTTTTGTATATTTACAATCCTGTGTAAAATAACTTCCACAGAGTAATAGCTGTAATGCATTTTATCTGATGTGGTTTTAACTTTTATTAATTCTTCTTCTTCAGCTTTCCGAGCCATTAAGGCTCATTGCTGCAGATAAAGTTCACCTCCATTCCTCTCTATTCCTAATCTTCTTTCCTCAGTTGGTGACACCAATTTCCTTTATATCCTCTTCTATGTTCTTTCCATCTCTGTCTTAGTCTACCCTTTGGTCTTGTTTCCTTCATCTCTTGTAGATACATAATTTCGTTTGTCTGTTAACTTTTGTTAACACATTATAAAAATAACAAATACACTGACTAATAATTCCAGCAGTCTGGCGTGTTTACATATTCATTAACTCAGTGGGTCTTTGTTTTAGAAGACAAGTTTTAAAACAGACAAATGTTAACTGTTTGTAGAAGTTGTCCACGAAACATTTTAATCCATTTTCTTCTTTCCTGAAGCAACTGATCTGGTGAAAGTGCCATGCCAATTATGCACTAAGCCTTACTCAGCTCTGTTGATATCCACAAAATTCTATAATATCAGTCTCTAAGGTTACGAACCTCAGACTAACAAAAAACCCACAGTTATGAACCAACCCCTGTAAAACCTATTATATTAAAAATTTGAATTGCATGCAGAGGCTCATTAAAATGAGTGCTAATTTGTGACATGCATTAAAACATTGTGTGTCTATATGTATTTTAATGTTTTTGCATAGAAAGGTACACTGTATACTATATTCTAAGACAAACATTTGACTAACTGACATTAGAAATTAATCTAGGGACTGGCTATATTAAATAACAACATACTAAAAAATGTACTGCACTGTCTG
Organism: Achatina immaculata; assembly: GCA_009760885.1. NCBI lineage: Eukaryota > Metazoa > Mollusca > Gastropoda > Stylommatophora > Achatinidae > Lissachatina > Lissachatina immaculata. The sequence goes on from CM019719.1 coordinate 16,808,381, forward strand.
ATATGGTTTAATACTGTGTTAATATATAACAAAACAAATCACAAGTTACTGTAGTGCATCCTAAATGGTCAAATTCAACAATTAAATACAAATTAAAAAAAAAAAACAACAAACCCCACACATTAAAATACAGCTAGCAACTGTAGTATTTACTGTCTGATATGACTTCACATCCTGCTAACTGGGCAAAGGTGTGGTACTAAGTGAGACAGTGGTCAGCGATCCATATTTGACTGCTTGAATCAGGGTTGGTGAACCATAGTCAACCAAGACCCTACTCTACCTCCCAGTGGTGCCCGAGGAAACAGAAAGTAGTCTGGCAAAGCGAACAGGGATCATAACCAGAAGGCAAACTATCTTACATCTTATGTCCTTCCCATGCCGTTAAACATCGCATAGGGTTCACATGGCGTTTGCCAAATTTTCCTGTTTTCAGTGAGCTTTTCAGCCTCATCAAAGGATGTTAAGCCCACTAAACTGCCCTCTCATAACAATGTCCTCTTTAGAGTTTCACGTGTCTGACTTCTTTTTCTTCAGCCTGTTGTGTTCCACTTGATAGGTTGTTCTGGGATTCTCTGATTGTTTCTTCTCATCACATGACTGACATATGTCCATCTTCTTTTTCTGATCACCCACGAAATGGATTGTTGTTTGCTCATCTATCTTATCTCTACATTGTTCTTGAATAAGGAGGAGAAAGAAAGAAGAAATAGAAGAAAGAGAAGAAGAAGGGGAAAGAGAAGAAGGAAAAGAAGAAGAAATAAGGAGAAGGAGAAAGAAAGAAGGAGAAGAAGGGGAAATAGAAGAAGTTGAAAGAGAAGGAGGAGAAGAAGAAGAAGAAGGAGAGAGGAGGAGGAGAAGAAGAAGAAGAAAAAAAATATTCTGTTAACACTACTTAGAGCAATCTTCTGAAGTAAATATATCTATGACAGAATACTTTCTTATGTAACTTAATGATAAACATACACTGGTTTTACACTTCTGACAAACATTACAATAGCGAGTAATGTATATCATCCACAGGTAAGAAACTAAGAATATTTTCTGAAGTCAGTCTGAACACTGCTGAAGCTTTGGTTACTACCCATAACAATGTTTCACTCTGAAAATGACAAACTCCTTATCAGTTTCATAATCTATGAATAGAAATATAGAATCTGAATCAGCTAATTTTGTGGCATGTAAGTACAGATTTGCCAGATTCTGAACAATTTACAAGTGGAAATTAGAAAATCTGGAGGAGGTGTGGGAGGGAGAATTAGCAGAGACTAGTCCTTTCACCCAGAAGATTCTGAGTTTGGGACCTGCTACCAACTCCCTCCAGTCCTTGATATGTTAACATGGCAAACATGTTAACAAAGGGTTGGGGAAAAGAATGTCAGGAATACATGCCTCTAGGGTGAGGAATACTAAGCTGTGCTACAAACTTGGTTGCTACTGAATGAAGGGAATATAAGGTATCATGTGAAATTCAGTCACAAGAATATGGCATTTTAGACTAGTCCACAGAAATACAGAAAATAAAGAAATTTACCAAAGTTATGTCTGAAAATTCTTTCATAACTAGGGCAGAGGCATTAAAAATATGTACAATAACCCATGTAAGCATAATGAAAAACTCATTAGATTTTATATCATTACTTTCTGAAATACTCACAAGTTATCAAATAACATGTCATATACATCCAGTCTTACCCACTGCTGTGACAATACCTTAACAAGTGACAATCTCAGGCCAACAGATTATTATCATTATTATTAATACATATCCTACAATTACAGAAACCTTAAATGTCCTGTTACATGAAGCAAATCGAAGTAACATATCAAAATGTCTATTTGTCCCCTCATAAGTGAAAGGCATACGAAGGGGACAAGCAAGACAAGACAACACATATCCTGCTTCGTGCTGACAACTGGTATGGAAAAAGTGCCCTGCCTATATTGTACTTTCTACACTCATCCACATAACTGCCAATCAGTTTCAGATGAATGACATGGTCTGTAAACCTGAAAATGTAACCGACTTGCTGGGGATGCCAGAAAGTGGGTAAGATAAAGAACCTCACCACCAACTCTTTTGTCAATATGTTAAGCCAGTGGTCCCAAACAGCATGCTGTAAGATGGACCACAGTTGCATTAATGATTTAGTATTAAGTGCCATCTATCGTAGAAAAACTACAAGAGGTTTATGGCAAAACATTATTATTATTACATATAAGGAGGGTTCAGCATAGGGCCAGCAACCCTATCAGGTAAAAAAAACTATCAGACTGCTACAGAAACGGAAGCAAGGGAATTCTTTCCAGACTAAATGTTTATGAAGAATTAGAAAAATATTTTGGCCAAACACCATAAGAAATAACATCTCATTGGCAGAAATGCAGATGAAGCCACTGACAACAATTATTGAGGAAAGACGCTGGCGATGGTTGGGACATGTGCTCCGAATGACTGACAACTCACTACCAAAAATAACACTAAGATGGACACCACAGGGGAACAGAAGTAAGGGTAGACCAAAAGAGACACGGAGAAGAACAACAGAAAGGATGTTGAGCAATAGAGGGCTCACCTGGGCAAGAGCAGAAAAAAAGGCAAAGGACAGGCATTTGTGGAAAACCCTTGCAGAAGCCCCATGTGCCCTGGGCACTTAAGGTTCAGAGAGAGAGAGATATGGTGGTGGTTTGCAAATTATATATAGCTGGAAAAGTGGTGACTGGACATAAAAAGATTGTGAACCATTGTATCACAACATCAATTTATATTATATGTTTATTATCAGGTCTTTAAGGGTGAAAATGCTATCTGATTAGACAATCAACGACCCATGCTAGCGTCAGGGTTAGTGAACCATAGCTGACAAAGACACTGTCCCACCTCTCCGTTGGTACCCCCAGTAACAGGCCTAGCCTGGCTAATGGGGCTGGGATCGCTATAGTTCCCCATGGTGGTGGAGTCTGCTAAAGAAGCATTGCACACCCCCGCTTTTTAGCTGTATTCCTTGACTGAAAAAATAGCTGCCATAACCCACTCCCATGCTGATACGATGCTGTGCCTCAACAACTTCATAGCATCGGCTGCAAAGAATACCAGCTTGCAGTTACAGGGAGATAGCACAAGACAAAGAGACCAGGACTTTTGAGAAAAGTGCAACACCAAACATTTTACTAGCCCAAAAAGAGTGTGAAAGTGCAAATGATGCTTTGAAGATGAAAGCTGAAAAAGTGAGCGGACGAAAACCTGAGCAACAAAACGCCAGATTCATCCCAGGCTTAGCTAGACCATATTTGTAAATATTTTGAGCGATGCATTGGAAACTACCACTAATTTTGTCATAAAATCAAGTCTAGCTCAAGTGCCAGTTTTCACTCTATTCTTTTCTTTAAACAGACTACATGTTCTTGCTTCGTGAGGAGCTCATTTTCTCCTTTGTTTTTGGAACTTCATTTCCAAGCCTGTTTGATGGGTAGATGTTTGCCAATGTTTTAAATCTTTAAAAATGTGGGGGCAATCATCTCTTATATAATTTTAAAGCATATTATAAAATGATAATTAATAATGAAGAAACTATTTGCAACAGCAGTGGGGTCTATTATATAAATAAATAGTTAGGAACGTGTAATTATAAATAAATCTTACAGTGTTGTTAGACATGGTGATACGTCGACCGGAAGCAATAACAAATGTCGTTGTGAGTTATCTACCTTGTTGTTCCGTCACATTCGGACTGTGGCATTGTGAAATTCTAAATTCGTTGTGTTTGTGTATGTGAAGAACAAAGATAGTTATGCTCTTGTTGATTAATGACGGAACTGTTATCGAAGCCGACGAAAAATAACTGACAAAAATTCAATTCCACATTGACGCGATTCTCCAGGTATCAAGCTGAGATACTCCTATAGCCAGGCTAACAGGGTAGAGTTCGCGCAGATATCTAAAGTGGTTCTTTTCATGGCTGCACCCCTTTCCAGGTCTTAAGACAGGGGCTCCTAACCTTCGTACGAGTAGATCCCCAAAGCATTGCCCAGTATGTCCCCATGGCTTTTTTTCCAGATTATGGAAAAATCATATTCTGATACATACCAGTATGATTTTTTAAAGACATCAGTAACTATAAAAATGTAAGTTAATAATATATTCCGGCAGAGACAATGGGAAATACCAAGAAGGAGTGGGTATAATTACGTCATCTGAGGCAACAAAGGGCCTTACAGAATGGGAACCAGTGAACAGTCGTATGATAAGAGCACGATACAAAATGAGGCACGGAAGAATGACAATCGTACAATGCTATGCCCCCACGAACGATACAGATGATGAAATAAAAGACTATTTCTATTACAAACTACAACAACTTATCAACAAAGTACCTAAACACGAGATCTCAATTATCATGGGAGACTTCAGCGGCAAAGTAGGAAAAGATAACATCGACGTCTAAAAAGTAATGGGGAAAGAAGGAATTGATACAGTAAATCAGAATAGAGAAAGATTACTTGAAATATGATTAACAGAGGGCATGGTTATTGGAGGAACAATATTTCCACACAGAGAAATACATAAAACAACATGGATATCTCCAGATGATATAACCAGAAACCAGATAGATCATTTTTGTATTAGAAAACAATTAAGTACATCTCTGATAGATGTACGAGCATATAGGGATGCAGATGTTAACAGTGATCACACCCTTTGTATAGGGAGGATAAGACTTAAACTAAAGACATCAGTAATCAGAAAAATAAACAGTCATAGCCTGCAAGAAGAAAATACCAACAGTGATTTCAATCTGGAACTTCTGAAACACTTCGCATCATTCAAAGAGTTAGACAAGACAGATATAGATTCATTCATTCATTTGCATGTCCCTTGCGGAACTTTGCCTCCCTAACAGCACTCCTGTAGGCCTCTCAGTTGTGAGCAAGATGGCCTGCTGCTGATGCATCCATTTGCAGATCATCGTCTTGCAGCCATCTTTGCCTTTGTCTTCATCTCTTTCTTTTTCCCCATTATGTATCCTTCCAAGACGGTCTTCTCTAAATTATCATGACGTTTAATGTGCCCAAAATATTTAAGTTTTCTATGTTTAATCCTCTTTACTAGCCAACCTTCAATATTAAGTTCTTGTAGTATGGATATATTTGTTCTTTTTTGTGTCCATGATATCTGAAGAACTTCTGTAGTAGTTACATTCAAAGGCATGTGTTTCTCAGCTGTTTTTAGATATAGATGAATTATGGAATTCATATAGCACAGCCATAATCACAGCATCATGGGTATCAGATAATACATGGAAATACGTACATGAAAGAAGAGCAGCTGAATTAGCCATGTTGAATGACAGATCTTGGAAAAGTTTTGGCAAAGGCAACATAGAGCAGCTTTAGGGTACAAACAGGAGTGAAACAGGGATATGTACTATCACCAACATTATTTATCTTGGCAATAGATTGGCTAATGAAGGAGGCAACATCAGACAAATGCAGAGGATTACAATGGGCCCTTGACACAGTGCTGGAGGACCTTGACTTTGCGGACGACATTTGTCTACTATCAGGCAGCCACAAAGATATGCAAGATAAAATAAACAAGCTAACTCAGAATGCAAACAACATAGGACTAAAGATCAACATAGGGAAGACAAAGTTAATGAAGCAAAATGTGAACAACAGAAATGTAGATAGCAAGTTAGTGGAGGAGGTCAATGAATTTGTATATCTTGGCAGTAGAGTAGTAGAAAATGGAGACAGCACAGAGGACATCAACAGCAGACTTACTAGAGCAAATCAGGCTTTTGCAATGCTGCAGACTATATGGAAATTAAAAAAACCAAACATGAATATGAAAATCAGGATATTTAAGAGTAATGTTCTAAGTGTACTACTGTATGGAAGTGAATGCTGGAAAATCACCAAAATCATAGAAAACAAGTTGAATTCTTTCCAGACTAAATGTTTATGAAGAATTAGAAAAAACATTTTGGCCAAACAGCATAAGAAATAACATCTTGTTGGCAGAAATGCAGATGAAGCCACTGACAGCAGTTATTGAGGAAAGACGCTGGTGATGGTTGGAACATGTGCTCCAAATGACTGACAACTCACTACCAAAAATACCACTAATATGGACACCACAGGGGAACAGAAGTAAGGGTAGACCAAAAGAGACATGGAGAAGAGCAACAGAGAGGATGTTGAGCAATAGAGGGCTCACCTGGGCAAGAGCAGAAAAAAAAAAGGCAAAGGACAGGCATTTGCGGAAAACCCTTGTGGAAGCCCCATGTGCCCTGGGGACTTAAGGTTCAGAGAGAGAGAGAGAACATACAAAGAACTAGACAATAAAGTAAAATGTTCAGCTAGAAGAGACAAAAGCAGAATATATAGACAATATGGAAAAAGAAGCAGAAAATGCAGCAAAAACAGGAGATGGCAAAACTCTATATAACATACAGAAGAAGCTAACAGGTGCTATTACCTCCGGAGAATGACTAGTCTTTGGCAAAACAGGCAACCTATTAACAAGTAAAGACCAAACGCAAAGATAGGCAGAACATTTCCAAGAAATATTTAATTGACCATACTTAAACGAATTAATAAATCTTGAAACCGATTTACCAGTCCCACAACTAAATGTCAACTTAGATGAAGTTACACTGAAAGAAATTGAAACAGCAGTGAATATAATGGCCAACAACAAAGCTGCAGGTGAAGATGAAATAACAGTTGAAATGTTAAAAAGCTATTAACAGTGACAACATGAGCCAACTACAAAGAATGTTTAATAAAATTTGGAAAGAAGAAAAAGTCCCTTCTAAATGGAAAAAGGGAATCACTGTTAAAATATCCAAAAAAAAGGCAACCTCAGTGACTGCAATAACTGGAGAGGTGTAACCTTACTATCAGTTGTGTCAAAGGTGTTTTGTAAAGCGATTCTGAACAGAATTAAGGATGTAGTGGATACTCAATGAGAGCACAGGCAGGATTTCGAAAAGGGAGAAGCTGTCTCGACCAGATCTTTACTCTAAGAATAATATTTGAAAAGCAAAAACCATTAATTCTGAACTTCATGGACTTTAAAAGAGCATTTGGTAGCATACACAGAGATTCATTGTGGAGAATTTTAAGACTATATGGAATACCATCTAAAATTGTCAATGATCATTAGAGATCTCTATAACGGATGTTTGTGCAGTCAAGACAAAAGAAGGAATGAGCAAATGTTTTCACATTGAAACAGGTGTGAAACAAGGATGTGTATTATCTCCATTGCTCTTTGGAATTGCTGTAGAGGTAAAACTGGCATCGATTGGGTACATGGGAGCCAAATAGAAGATCTTGATTTTGCTAATGACATAACTCTTATCAGTAACAATGTGAAATCGATGCAGGAAAAAAAACCAAGATTCCCTGTCTTCCTTGGCTAGCACAATAGGTCTTGAAATTAACAAAGACAAAACAAAAATCATGAAACTTCTCATTAATCAAGAAGGGAAAATATATGTAGAAGGAACAGTTGTTGATGAAATAAACCAATCTGCATACCTTGGAAGCTATATAGACCAGGATGGTGACACCAGGAAGGAAGTTAGAATTGCAAAAGTAGCATTGTCCTTCAAAAATCTTGAGATCATGGAATTCAAAAGTTATAAGCACAAAAATCGAGTTAAGATTATTCAATTAAATGTGATATCCACCCTCATTTATGCATGCGAAAGCTGGAAATCAACTAAAGAAATAGACAAGCTCTTTTGAAAACAAATGCCTAAGGAAAATACTTGGCATAAAGTTGAATGAATTCAAGAACACCGCAGAGATAAGATAGATGAGCAAACAACAACCTGTCTCATGGGTGATCAGAAAAAGATGGACATATGTAGGCCATGTGATGAGAAAAAAATGATCAGAGAATACCGAAACAAGCTATCAAGTGGAGCACAACAGGCTGAAGAAAAAGAGGTTGGCCACATGAAACTCTAAAGAGGACATTGTTAAGAAAAGTCAGTTTAGTGGGCATAACATCCCTCGGCGAAGTTGAAATACTCACGGAGAACAGGAAATCTTGGCAAACAACTATGCAAGCCCTGTGTGATGTTTAACAGCACAGGAAGGATGTAAGATATAAAAATGGATGTGTGTATGTTCCAGTATAACCCTGGAACACCTGGAGCAGTTTCAGCCAAACTCTGCACACATATGACAGATAATCTGGAAATGTAAGCGGGGGTAAAACACCCCTTTCTCCCCTTGGGGTAAAGGTACGAAGGGGGTGACATACTTTCCACTAAATTGAAGAACAAAAAAATGATCTAAGGGAGATAATTGTGAAACAGAGCATTGTTGGTCTACAGGTAGCATTTCTAGCCTCCCATGGCAAGGCCAAATAATTTTGGTTTCTTTTCGTTTTAATTATATTTATAAAAATACATTTTAACTTTGTTTTTTCCTTATGTTTATATATTAGCTTTCTGTTGTATTCTATAGTAGATTTCATTGCTCGATGACAGTGTGCCGTTTTCTTATTTTTTTTTTTTCAAATTAGGGAGAGAGGGTGAGAGATAGATTCAAGATTGCCATGTTTCTCCTAGGGACAACCTTATGTTGCTTGCTCAGGGGTGAGTCCACCCAAGAATTTATATAATTCTTGCTCCTGGAGGTGAATTAAAGTAATATTATATTGAATTTGTAAAAGACTTTATAATTTGTGCACTGTACTTATACTTTTAAATAAAATTACTTCAGTATTACACCATAGGTAGAATTAATTCCTTTTCCTGTCTAATAGACAGTTGGGATAAATAAATATCTGGGCAACGCCAGATAATCAGCTAGTATAAGAACAGCTTCTGCCAAACCAACACCCCCCCTCCCCCAAATGTTCAGAAATTTGGTACCCATACTTTCACAGGCTATGCATACCACTATAATCCACACTCCATTCAGCACAAGAGTGTACATTATCATTGCATCAGCAACTATGATCAATAAGCAGCTTCAATAAAATATAACACAGTTGTGTATTGTTAGACCTCAGAAAAAAATCATAGAGAAAGCATCTTAAGATGTGAGATAAAGAAAAGTCACAGAGAATTATCTGGGGCTTGAACCACTGACCCCAGTAGGACAAGCAACCATCTAGCCATAAGAAAATAATGCATTAATCAATTTACCTATCTAGCAACCCCCCCCCCCCTCAAAAAAAAGTTGTTTGATAGTGAAGTCATCAATATCTGTCTGGTAAAAAATCATGACACCCGGAAAGGAAATAAGGTCATGACACAGAAATTCTGCCTCCTAAAGGTACCACATTTTTTGGGACACAAACATACATGCATACAAAATGCCCAGACACGTGTGAAATGATACACCTGTACTTTTAATTCTTATGAGAACATCTAACAACAAAATCAACATTAAATGATTATAACATTATTTAGAACTCAAAATAATTCACAATTTTTGATGGTCTGTTTATTAAAAGAAAAAAAAAAAGAGACAAAGAGAAACAGAAAACATACTACACACAAAGTAACAGACAAATGAGTGATGAAAACATATCTGAAATTTGTAACTTTCTAACAATAATGAATTTGATACTAAATGCATGAATTAATGGAGCCAGTAGTACTTCACAGATACCATTCTGCCAAAACAAAATTGCTACAGCAAATACCACCCATCAATTCATGCATATCCTTGGGCACTGATAGACTTTGCAACCAGCTTCCAGTATGTACCTTGGTGTAACAACTTTTCTCCCCTTCTCCTGCCTTTCTAGGGTACTTAATAACATGCTTTCCATATTTTGAGTCAATAGTGGGCAAATTTTACTCAGAATTTCCATGCTAATTTTATGCCAAACTATTTATTAACAGGCAAATGTTCACTGGACAATGTAAGGATCTTAAACTGCATATTTTTTCTTTTCTCTCAAATAAATGTAGCAATCTGCAAGTGAAGTTTCCTCATTCATTAGGGGTGTTGAAAGTCATTATTATGTCTCAGTTACTGCTGTCTGCTTGGACATGTATTTTTCTGAACAAATTTCTTTTTACCAAAGAATAGATGATATTTAAATTTTCAGCAACCAGTTTTTAGTATAACAGTATTATTTTGCCTCAGAAAGCAAGGTAGAACTATTTCAACAATTGTATATGACAGCAATTTATTTTCATGCGCCGGAATACATTTAGATACACAACAGTTACTAACTACAAGTATCATAATTGTGTGTCTTTTCACAATGAAATATTTACAAGAATTTGCTGAAATTTTGAATTCCAAGTTGCACTAATACAAGGGCATCCAACGGCATAAGGTCCACAATTATATCCACAAGTTGAGTAGCGGATTATATCTAGATCAAGTAATTTTTTTTTTTCAAATTTGTAAAAATGAGAAAGGTAGTAATTATGAAGATGAATGTACCTATAATCACTTCTTTCAAAGCATAAAACCAAAACTCATTACTTTGTATAAAATAAATTACATTTTCATAATAACCTTTTATGGACCACACATGAAGCCCAGTAGGTCACCAGTTGGATGTCCCTGCACTAATACTTCAGATAGTAAAACATTTACAATTCACCATGAAACTTAAGACAATATAACAATTTTTTTTGTTTTCCTTTTCTTAAAGGTTTTTAAAAAAAATTTTAAAATGGCATTAACATATAAAACATTTCTTTATTACCATGCTGTATGTAAATTGTATTGAAAAGTGCTTTTGTTTTCATAATTAAAATACAAAATGATAAAGTATTTCCATATGTAACAGAAGACAGCATAAGTGTATTATTTCTGAAAAATTTTGAAACCTCTCTCTTTTCTCCAAAGCTATAGCCTCTCTTATGTATACTCATGAAATTATGATAAGGTATACACTTAGCAGCATAAACTGGAGTAAATCTCTCAAAAGTGACGATAATAGGAACTGTTGTCACCTTCAGCATGGCCGTAGTCACCATAGCGGCCTGACTCTCTGGACTGGTTGTGAGAACCTGAAGTGTAGGATTTTTCACTTCGCTGAGATGCCCTGCTGAAGATTAATAATGCAGTTAGAAGACACGACTCATCATTTAATGACTGACATTTAATTTTTCACATCTTACACCCACCCCATGCCATTAAACATCACACAGGGCTCGCATGGTAGTTCACCAAGTTTTCTGTGAGCTTTTCAACATCATCAAGAGATCTTCTGCCTGTTGTATTCCACTTGATTGTTTTGGGTTTCTCTGATTGTTTTTTTTTCACATTACAGATACATTATTAAAATGCAGGAGGGAAAAAAATCTGAAAAATCTAACCAACATAAGAAATCAATAAGGAGAGAGAAATCCAAAACCCATGATTGTGATAATTCCCACAATGTCATATATAAGTTCAGATTGAAAGCATATTTTTAAAAAAAATAATTAAAAACTGAATCTGAAAATGAATTAGAACTGTGGCAATTAATAACCCTGATAACCTGAGAAAACGAAGTCAGGCCCTACCAATTGTGGAGGTCATCTGATACTCCCTTGCGGGACATGCAAATGAATGAATGGGAATCTGATACACTAAGCCAAATAATTTATACAGTATGTGTTTTAATGGCATGAAAAATAACAAAGAAATAGAGAAAAAGAACCTGCCTGCTGGATTCTGGATACTCATTACTTCTCCTCATGTGACCGGTATTCTTCTCTGAACCATGTGCTGCACCCAGTGAAGACCTGTCTCTTTTACCACGGCCAACATCACCAGCAGAATTTCCTCCATAAGCATGAGCCTGTCTCTGATTCCCCTGAATTCTCCGTGTTGCTTCAGCACCTGAACTTCTACGGTCACCTTGGTCTCTGCTACTTCTGTCAGGCCTGCCAGACCTGTCATCGACATGAACATTCATGTTCATTCGTTTATTTTCTGCCCTGTTGGCATGATCCATGCGGCCAACCCCAGGCCTTCCCATTCTGTCAGATCTGAAATGATCATTTCGGTCTGCCCTATCTATTCGGCCACCACGGTCAGCAGACCACGAGATTCCACCAAACTCTGGCTGGTGCTGCAAAGAGCAAAAAATGTGAACAATGTTAGCAAATATCATCTTCAAAAAAAAAAAAAAGTTAAAACAATTTACTGCTATAATCAATTAATAAAAGTATAACTACATCAAAACTTAAGATTCTAACAATGCTTCAGTAATAAAATATCAGCACCGCTTAATCAAATACCTAAAAATCTGGTAACAAAAAACAATGCAATGTTCTCACATGATCCATGTTTCGTCCAGAAGATGGAGCACCAACTCCTTCTGCACCATAATGCCTTGACCTATGGCCTAATAAAGATGGTCTATGGGAAGTCCCTGCGATAGGAAAGTTATCATGATGCATGCTGCCTCCACCAGACTGAGCTGTGTTGAGCATGGCAATCTGATTTTTGATAGCCTGATTCAACTGGTTCTGAAGCTGCAGCATTTCCTTCGTCACCTAAATAATTAAAACTACACTGTCAGCTTGTATTTACTTGTTCTGTAAGACTGAATCTTCAAAGCTATTTTGTCCAAATCGGGACTACATATACAGCACAGGAAAAGAACCACCACAACCTCCGTAATGAAATTCTAGAAAACGATATAGCATACTGTTATCTATTTCAAGATCCTCTCTATCATGTCAGACAGCATCTTTTGCTCTCATTTACAAACATTTTTGTGAGGGGGAAAAAGGTGGAGAAAGCATACATAAAAAAAAATGTGTAATCTACAAAAAGTAAATTTCAAATTGATTTTCTTTTAAATATTTTTTTTCTTCCAACACTCCATGGCCAGAGCTTTTATAGATAATAACAAGTAAAATCCCTGTTTCCATGCCATTAAGGCATACTGGGGATATGGTATTATATCTGTATCTCCAAGACCATCAGCACATGAAAGTGTCATGTGGTCAGTGTCACATCTGGCAGCATTTACACCTTCCCAGATTTCTCTGGTACCCATTTTTAGAGGTCGGGTGGACTCCAAGGCCTTTCTTGGTGTGGTACCAGAAAAATCCTCACTGCTGGGACTCGAGCCCAGTACCACTGGATTAGCTGGTTGAATGCCTAACAACTCTGCCAACTAGGCCACCTTTTTTACAGATAAGAGAAGGAAAAAATGAACTACTGAATTTTTACTACTTTCTATTCCTTAGTACCCAGAGCATTCTTACTGGTGACTATTCACCACTGTTATCTTTCTTTTTTATTATTTTCTTAGCTCTTCATTAAGTGGTTACTGCTACATACATTCCTGTCTCTATTGTCATGGTCTCTGTTTCGCCTGTCACCTGGATGCTCCACCATTCTCCTGTGGCCCGGACCAACAGGATAATCAGGATTTCCTAAATCAACATACAAGAAACAAAAATGCAAATAACAATTTTAAACTTTTATACATAAATAATTTTTTTTTGCCATCCATAAATATTTTCTATGTACATATTTTACCATGTGCATAATAAATCCACTGCTGAACTTTAAAAAAAAACACCTTTCTACCTATCAAAAAAAAAAAAAAAAAAAAGAATTATGACAAAAAATTATGGATGCCCAAAAGTTCACAATATGTGTCTGCTACAACAGTGCCAGAAATTCTAAATTAGATGGAATAAGCTGCAGATTCAGGTTTGTAATTTGAGAAGCCATTGGAATTCTGAAACGGGGTTCACTTCTGGACAGTTTTATAAAGGCTTTTGCAATGCTGCAGACTATATGAAAATAAAAAAAACTAAGCATAAATATGAAAATCAGGATATTTAAGAGTAATGTTCTAAGTGTACTCCTCTGTGGAAGTGAATGCTGGAAAATCACCAAAACCATAGAAAACAAGTTGAATTCTTTCCAGACTAAATGTTTACGAAGAATTAGAAAAATATTTTGGCCAAACACCATAAGAAATAATATCTTATTAGCAGAAATGCAGATGAAACCACTGACAACAATTATTGAGGAAAAACGCTGGCGATGGTTGGGACATGTGCTCCGAATGACTGACAACTCACTACCAAAAATAGCACTAAGATGGACACCACAGGGGAACAGAAGTAAGGGTAGACCAAAGGAGACATGGAGAAGAACAACAGAAAGATGTTGAGCAATAGAGGGCTCACCTGGGCAAGAGCAGAAAAAAAGGCGAAAGACAGGCATTTGTGGAAAACCCTTGCGGAAGCCCCATGTGCCGTGGGCACTTAAGGTTCAGAGAGAGTAGTGATGTGAGACTGAAGAATGGTACCTTCTAAATGTAAATGACAGTCCTATGGGAGAAGTACAGAATCAGAAGATTGCAATGTTGACCTGTACCACTGAGAACATTCTTGGAGAATGCACACAAAAAAAAAAAAAAACGCATGCACAGAGAGAGATATATAAAAATCTGCATTTAACAATCCATCACTAAAAATAACCGCATAACATGGAAAAAAACCAAATGAAAAAAAAAGCTCCATACTGTATCATAAAACGCTTAGTACTGTCTGCTGAAATGTGAGAGATTGGCAGGGATATATGACAACAAAGATATATGTGCTCTTATATACCTTGACCAGGCCTCTGATTATGCATTATCTGTCCTCTTGTTGGTCTTTTTCTATTCATCAGTGCCCTTTTCTTTATCTGCAGCACCCGTCTGTTTAAAGGTGTCATGACTGGTCTTCGAGGGAGGGAACTCTGATTCAATCTTGCCATGGAATCTGGCGGTCCAGAATCTTTCTTCTCAGGCGGAGGCATGAAAAATATCGGCGGAAGAGAAATTGCCTTCACTGATGAGGAAAACAAAAGTATCAGATATTAATGATTAGCAAAGGGGTTCACCGATTAATTACAATTAACTAATAATTTTTACTTAAAAATGATTAGCAATGGGGTTCACCGATTAATTACAATTAACTAATAATTTTTACTTAACAAGTGACCACACAGAGTCTGAGAAAAGACACACAAGACAAAGATCTTTCTTTTTTTTTCCTTCATAAAGTTCATTTACAGTTTAGCTACCATTAAAATATGGCTGCGAAAGTAATAAAATGTTATTAGCAGCACAAACATGCAGTTACACACAAACATTTTTTTAATGGTTACATGACAAACTAGTAACGCTCTTAACACTGACAGGTTACCAGAAATTACATTTTTTTTTTAATGCTGTACCCAACAGTACCAAAGAAGATGTGCTGTCAGAAGGATCATGAGGGCTAGAAGGATTTCATGAGGAAAACTACAAACTATTATGAATGCACCAATGCAGTTTGAGAGAGATAATCTGTCAAACAATTAGATAAAATAAAATGTTTAGTCTGCACTGACTCCTGATGAAAAGCACAAGCAATAAATCAAATAATGCCAAACCTGAATCATCAACTGTCAGCTTGACATGTACATCATTGATCTCCAGACGCTTGAATGACTTGTACACCAACAGAGCTGTCACTGGAGTCTTGCACACTACTAATGCTTTCCTAAATTTAATTTAAACAATACTTTAAACATAAAAATAGCATTTAAAAATAAAACTAAAACTCCCAGTCCTTGATACTTTCACAATTTGGATATATGAAGAACATACAACATCTGAAACAAAAAAAAGCAAACTTAAAAAAAAAAAACATTAACTAAAAAATTTGGTCGTTCCCCCCCTCTTCCCAAAAAAGTTTACTTTCAAACAGGTCATCTTCTTTTTCTTACACTTGGAAAAAAGATTCCTTAAAACAAGAGTACTATCAAATATGGGGAAAAAGTAAGAAACTTTTATGCAAAAATTTTGATTTTGTACTTGTCAAGTTAACCAAAAATTCTGAAAACTGCAATATCTATTACACTGTAGTACACATTTGCTAACTAGAAATGGCAGTGACCACTTAACACAAGCTGTGAGAGCATATACAATAAATATGCTCATAAACCTTTACAATCATGTTTATGCAAATAAATGAAAATTAGCTTTATAAGCTTAAGACACAAACTCAATGGCTGTCAAATAATGATCACAGCATTTGATTAGGGATATCATTTAAAAAAAAAAAAAAAGGATAATAAATAATCTGTGGAAACATGTGAATGAAAGCTTCAATAATTGTCAATAAAAAAAAAATTAGTACATGAAGAAAAACTGAATTGTAAGCAGGTTTCTGAAACTGGTGTAAATCTTTCTCAAGTCCATGATATGATGATGTTAAGCAGATGTTATTCTGTTGAGTTGAGAATGCCATATCCTTGACTGCATGAGAGAATTATCATCCTCGAATGATAGTAGGATGGAGGTATTTCTTGCCGAATGGTCTGAACTCTGGGGATAAATGAAGAAATCCTCTCTTTCTCTTATACCTCTCTGTTGCCGAGTTTTTTTCCCCCCTTTTTAAGTTGCTGATATTTCCATGGATGTTATTGCCTAAGTTGCTGATACTTCCAAAGTTGTTACTGCCTTAAGTAAAAATAATTTTCTTCAGTGCACGATGAAGCAGCTCTAAAAACTTCATTGGAGTCAACTGCCTGGTTGTCCGACTCATCAGATGTCTCTCAGGTTTGGGCTGATGCTAGCCATGCTGGTAGACTGAGATTCTGATTTTGACTGAAATCTACAGCAATGGTTACATACATACTCTGGGATGTAGTGAAATGCATACTGGGACACCAAAAGTCATTTGATTCCCACTGGATGCAAAATCCAAAGTGAAGGCATTACAGATATTGGCAATGTTATTGTGACTGATTCATGTACAGAAAGTAGTGTGGCTGACCTTTCTTTTGCATCCACACAGATGACCACAACGAGGTTGTTTCAGTGAAACAAACTGGCATTATGACAAATTGTGTCTGCTTTACTCACCGTTCATCTGGGTTGTCGCTCTCGATAATTTCAATTTCAGTAGAGAAAGGGAAAAGTGCCCCGATGAAATCTTTGGTGGCTGATTTGGGCAGCCTGTTTAAGGTGACAGTCTTCTCTATTAGAGTTCCTGAAATAAGATGTAACAATTTGGCGATATGAGTGCAGAAATTTTGTGCAGCAACCCAAGTAGATGGGTCCCCTGAGGGATACTCTCTGGAAGTAGTCTCAGCTTCGAAGATGTGCGGGGCCTCTGAAGTGCTCTGGAAAACTGTAGAGTCGCTTTGAAACCAGCAATGCTTTTGCTAGTCTGTAAGGTTTTCTCAAATGTATACAGGGAAAGGACGTGTGGTAAGTACATTTCAAAACGTTGATTCAACCGAGGTGTAAGACATAAATTTTCCCATTCTACTTTTCAGTTAAGTTGAAGAGATGGGGAGCAGTTGAAAGGTTTAATTAAAAGTTGATGATTCTTTAAAAAAAAAAATTACCGGTGTATTTTTCTTTTCTGAAAATACAGCCTGTTGATATGATTAAACAAAAATAAATAGGGTTATTTACACCTGCAGTCTCTCATAAGCATTGCTGACAGGCAGGTAGATGCATCCACCATGCATGACAGTGGAGTCTGTTGCTGGTTTTCTGTCAATGTGTGGTGTACGTAATTCTGCTGCTTTGAGAAAAAGACACGGCTTTTGTTAGAACATAAACCATAGTTACCACTCCAACTTCTGTCAAATACAGCCAATAATTACTGGTTGGATGTAGCAGAAGATGATGAGTGGGCGCTGAAGATTTCATGAAACTGAGCTTGAGCGGCAGTGACAGCTTCATACATGGTGAACGAACGAAAGCAAGAAGCGTCACAGCTCATGTTTTGGTCTTCCTCATACTCTCATCTGAAATAAAACAGCTCATTTGCTCTTGTTACAGATGTGAAAGTATAGATGAGGCAAATAACTCTCCATATCTTCAAAGCGACAACAGTATACCGGTTAAGCAGTCATTTGCTCTATTCCATATACTTGAATGCTGTAATGGGGACTGGTACAAAAACCATGAGTAAGATCCATATGTGGTGTTTCTTAAAGAAAAGAGGCTTGAAGAGAACTACCAGTTTTGGACACAGCAGGTAGAGAGAACAGAACAAAAATTCCCAAAAGTGGGAAGGACAATTATGTCCATTATTTTGGCTGGATAAACTGCCGCTGAAGCATTATGTCTGCTCACTTACCTTCAATCTTGTGACCAGGCAGATATCACGTCCCAAAAATATTCTTGATTGTATAATGGACTGCTATCAGTGGTACCGATCATATTTCACCCGTTAATAACATGTCAGAAGCTGTAATCTTGTTGACAAAAATGTAATTGTCTTAGTTCTGCCGTAATGTTTGTAGGTACACAGAGGACCAAAGGTTGAATGATTCTGAAAGGTGAAACTATCTCCATTTCACATATTTTATTTGGTGCCTCTAGATGCCAGGGATGAGAAAGCATTCCAATACCATTCAACAGGATCCACTTGTCAAATGCATCGCTGTAGAATATACAAACTATCCCCAGCTGAGAAAACTCACTGTGAATCGATTAAGACTGATGCTGACACCTCATTCATCTGTTATTCATGCTGAAACTGGCGAAATAAGAACCTGATAGTGATATATAAAACTAACGAGCTGCAGGTAATGGCTCAATGAAGTGAAAACAGAGATCCTTTTCCACTGGCTTGAATAATCACAACTTAACAGTTAGAAGCTCTTCACTCCATTCAACAAAGTACATTTAAAGTCGCACTCAAAACAAGCTGACATGAATATAACATACTGTGACAAGGTTCTTCGAACTTCTGCTGGCCTAACATGCCTGTACAACAGGAGGCTGTTACAATCTGATGTAAAGATGGATGCACTCTTGAGTCAGTTTCAGAGTACAGGGATTTTGAAGAAAGAAAGAACGCTGAGCCCTTGATACGGTATGATGCTCTGCTTGCTTCAAATTTTTAAAATGCTGTCAGGAGACTAAGACAAGGTTTAACTTGCAGAAGCACAGATTTATATCCGCTAAATTTGTAAATGACAAAGTTTCATGCATTTTATAAGCAAACATGACACAATTAACTCTTAATATGCCAAATCACAGCTGCAACTTTTACTAAGAAATGATATGCTGCATATTTTTAGTGTCTGTGGCAGTTTAAAATTACAAACTCTTGAATACAGAACAAAACTATATTTACTTTCAAACTTTTTATACAGCTGTATGATAGGTTAAGAGCTAACAAGGCATTCATCATAACTAAGAAAATGTTTCTGTACTAAATCTGCTGCTATTCAGATCATTATACAGGTTATTGCTGGATTATAAGTTTTTTTGTTTTTTTTTTTGTTCTATAATAAAAGCATAGTCTGGTAATGACTTCCCTTACATATTCATATTTTTTAACAGAGTGCATCTAATTTTCAGATATCAGATTTTTTAAAAACACTGAAAGGTGAATTTTACACTTGTAAATAACCAGGTAGTAAATAAATATGCCAGACCATGCTGATTAAAAACTGATGTGTGAAAATTAGGGGAAAACAAAAAACACATGTAAATAATGCAAGAAACAAACATATTTTTAGTAGATACTTATGGAAATACTCATCTATAAATTCACCTTTAAGGATCATAAAGATAAGGACACAAACGCTGCGTTTTAAGGATCATAAAACTTAACATGGGTTAAGGAAAAAAAAGAAGATTTAAAAAAAAGGGAGGAACTGTTTCATAGTGTCTGCTTACCCTTTTCTCGTTTGGCATCAAATATCTTCTTTGTCAGAAACTTGTCAAACATCAAGAAGGCTGAAATCAATATTTCATGTTAGTAATGTATCCACATAAAAGTAAATAAGTAAATCTTAGCCAGACTGTTAGATTCAAAATTCCACCCTCTCAAGTTACTGGATTTTATATGTTTTACTTTTCTGAGAAGCCCTGTATTTCAAGCTGGATCAACCAGAATGCAACAGCAGAGACTAGAACCAACCGTCTTCAGCCCAAGAAATCTTGTCGATACTGATTCAGTCATGACTGTCCTATTCTGTTTTTATTTTTATAAACATATTAACTCTTTTCGTCCTGGGAGACATGTCTTGTGTGCTTGAGGTCCTTATCAGTCGATTTACCCACTCATAGGGTGTTGGTACGTGCTGGTCTCTAATTTTGAATTTATCCTAACTATACTCAAAAATCTGGCAACACTTGTAGTATCACTTCCTTCCAGTAACAAAAACGTAACCACAAGGTTGAATTCAGAGCCAATCTGTGTTAAAATGTAACTGTTTTTACATTTTTTTTCTAAGCTTACAGCCCACTGCCCTCGTGCGTTTTCATTTTATTGTAAACTGTAAATAAATAATTAGTGTATATTTTCCTGAGAGGAAATGGCGTTTGTGTACAATTTTATTCATTTTGGATATACTGGACCCAGTACAGTAGATTAACTGGAGGGGTAAGTGAGAAAATATTTCATAATCATTTTTCACTCTTTCTTAACTTTTTTTTTTCTGTTCTATACTAACAACATACTAACAATTTTGTTAGAAAAACAATATACTTTTCTTGCTTAAACTAATGTATAACATGTCATATTGCAAATCAGACTTTGCCTTTGTGATCCTTTCAAATATGACTACCATCCCATTCCACTTTAAGAAATGTATCACCTTGGCCATTTGATGTGAAAGAGGGAGTTAAACAACTTCAACAGTACAGACAGTTGATATATTTTAGATTCTATTTTTTTAAATTCAGAATTTAATAAGGTAAAAAAAAAACACACACACAAACAAACAAACAAGCATACTTACACAAAAGAGAGAGAAATATATGTACACATGTATATTTCTAAACAGGTGATCAATTCAGCACACTGATCTTTTGGTTTCAGACCTAACAGTGACATATTTTTCCTTTCCAAATCTGACATGCACAATAGTTTCCTACAAATTCATTTTAACATATGTTCTTCACTTTGTTCTTTGTGCTTCTGGTTAACTTTTATATAAGTCTTCAACTCAGTTGCATTTATATATGTGCCAAGACAATATTGGCAGTATGACTCAATAGTACGGCAAACTTCAATGTGTTCATGTCTTGTAACTAAGCAGAAACACATATAGTATTCTTAAATCTGGTTATTCAGTCACCCATTCCTGAATTCACAACATTTGAAGGTTCTAAGGACTGTTACTGCCGGAGGTGGGGTGAAGGATACGCTCTCCACTCCAACGGCGTGCGTCTCAAATAGCTTCTGACAGTCAAGTCCTGCTCCTGGCCTTCTCATGGCAGAACTGTTTGAACTGACAGGAGAAGGGGTGATGGCAAATATCTGGCACTTGAAAACCAGACATTTCTGGTAGATGAGAATCATGTTTGGTAGCTCGTCTGCTGCTGCTGGCGGGATTCTTCAGCTGCTGTGCATGGAGTGGGGCTTCCCAGCCAGTGAAGAAAGGTGCCATTATGGGTTGCCGTGCGGCACTGTGGAAAAGGTGAAAGAAAGGAGTAAGTGAAATAATCAGCAGTCTCGAGGTCAGGACTGCTCAAATCATGGCACCTCTGCTCTGGAGGTTGGCCATGTCCTCTGTACGCTCATACTGGGTGAATTGCCTGAACGACCTTAACCCAGGGGTTAAGACATTGCTGGCGAGACACTTCGGATGCTGCGCGTAGAGTGAAACTCCTCCCGGCCAAGGAAGAAAATGAGGAAAGGCAATCAGGGTTGCCATGCGGCACCAATGTGAGAAGGTGATGGAAAGGATAAAGTGAAGCTTAATCAGTATGTCCATAGTCTCGCGGCGAGAGCTACTTATACCATGACACCTCTGCTCTAGAGACCAGCCATGTCCATTCTACACCCATACTGGTGAAATATGCCTAAACCGGTTTAAACCAGGGGTGAAACTTGATGGCTACTCAAGTCACAGTACTTCTGCTCTAGAGGTCGGTCACATCCTAAACACACCCATACTGGGATAATATGCCTAAACTGACTCAACCCAGGAGTGGAAGTCACTAGTGGCAAGGATTCGTCCTACTGGACAAAAGCTCCATCCTGGTCACAAATAAAAAGGGTAGCAGCCATGACCACAAAATGCTGAAGTTGGAGACACTAGACCAGGTCAGTCTAGACAGGCAACCACCTCTCACCAGTGGGGATGTATGTGTATCCTAATCACGCTGAGGTTTTCCGGTGAGAAAGTCCACCACTGGACTGGTTGGGCAACCCCCTTTCACCCGGTGGGGATACATGGGTATTCCAAAACATGTCGAGGTTTTCCGGTGAGAAAGTCCAACTCCAGGCTAGATGGGCAACCACCTCTCACCCAGCAGGGATATACTGATATCCAAAACACGTCGAGGTTTTCCTGTGAGAAAGTCCAACTCTAGATTAAACTGGTGCAATGAAAACCAGTGTGTCACGCAATCTCACCTCTGAGACCCACTAAGAATACAGGCTTAAGCCCTGCGATACTCTGAACCTCTTGTGATCCTCTCGGGGATCTCATGTGATCCTTTTGGGGACCATGGGACCTACTGAGGACCACGGGAGTAAATTCAGTAGGATCACGGGGCAGTCTTGGTGGTAGAAGCAAACAAAGAAGAAGAAGAAGACATGTTGAAAAGATTTCTCACTAAAAGAATACATTATCTGAAATCATTTCATGCCATATCACAGTCTTTCATTACATACATATTCCTTATATAAAGTTCTGACAGGATCTTCAGTATGAACATATTTTTGTGTTAAAAATGTATCCAGCTTTTTAAAATGTGTATTCAGTCTAGTTTAAATTTCAAGAACATCACTTGTGTGTCAAACCACATTAATCAGCAACTCCAAACCTTTGCATTCTTTCTTAGATTCATTTCCATCTTCTTTGCCGCCAGTGTCCTTTCGCACGACCTCAATGCTCAGAAGTGGGTGATGGAACTCCATCCGCAGCAATTTTCCAATAATCGCAGCAGTCTCCTTTTGGGTGGCCACGTACAGCTCAGCTTTTCTTTTATTTTTTTTTTTTCAAAAGTAGAAAAATATGGTATCAGTGAAATCATCTTTGATTAGTGTTGCAATCACTTAAATCAACTGCATTAAAAAAAAATAGTTTCATATCCAATTCCAAATCAATAAGATATATATGAGGGTGTGTATGTGCACAGCCAGGGAGTCTGCATGCACATAATATATGCACTCACACTAGTTAAGCCAGTTCCAGTATTTCTGACAGATTTAATGTTTAACCTAAAAATGAAATGAGATGAAGGAAGGGTTAGTGGCGATGATAGAGGACACCTTGTACTGTAATGATTTGGGAGCATACCAGGTTGGTTCTTCCCCATAATGAAATGAAATAACAGTTTATTATTGTCATTTCCTATTACTAAGACCATCACTATCATGGGGCAGACAAAGAGCATTTAGAATAGAAGGAGGAATATGACATCAATGTATAATATTATTACCCATGTCTGCCTTCACTGGGAATATACAGCAGACTTTCTGAAGCTAGTTTACACAGTATACTCATATAGTTGAGCTGGAGGTCATCTGCATGTAGTGGATACACCTTCAGCTGCCATTTACGTTCTGTAGACAATTGTAATGGGTACAAGCATGAATCTTATGGCAGATGTAAAATAAATGTAAAAATCTCAATGGTACAAAGAAAGAAAGAAGAAAAAAAAAAAATATATATATATATATATGCACTTCTTTTTCTCTCTTAAACAACAAATACTTTCTTTAAAAAGTCACTAAGATAGAGATAAAACCTGACAAATATTAATGCAGCATAAGAAAACTAAATATCTAAACAAGTAAAATAATTCTATAAATAATAAGCAGGCTTTGGTCAAGACTGATGGTTAAAACACAGTAAAACTATAATCAGATCTATCTGTGGCCAGTAAACAAGAAACTGACATTTAAAAAAATCATTTAAGCTTTTTTGGCAAACAGGAGTTTTAGCATGTAACCTACTATTTCAGCTGCAACAAAACTCTCTTGTACAAAATGATCACATATGGACCAAATGACATATTTTTTTAAACATAATAAGTAAATGTTATTTTATACAATAGTTGAAAAAAAGTGATTACTTCGCAGGCTATTAACGTCAACGACTGGGGCCTTTGGCTTCTTCCTTAGTTTTTGGTTTGTGGTTCCAGGTTTAGCATTAGTATCTCCCAGTGTAGATTTCTTGCCACTGTCAGACTCATTGTTCCTTGCACTTCTGTCTTTAGGATCCTTCCAAGACTTATCATCCCTCTCAGAATCTTCCAGTTCTCCTGCTGTATCCAAGACAACAAAATTTTCACTGCCAGGATTCCCAGTGCTTGTAGCTTCTTGGGTCGTCTCAGATGTTTCCATTTTAACTGAAAAGTCTTCAGAACTCATAGTTGCAGACTTCTATTTATTTTCTGCAGACAGACCAATACAAAGAATGATATATCAGTTATTCTATAGTTTTAAAAAAAAACAGTGCTTGTGGTGCACCGTGTTTATGGACAGTAAATAGATGGTACAAAGAATAATATATCAATTATTCTACAGTTAAAAAAAAACAAAAAAACAACACAGTGCTTGTGGTGCACAGTGTTTATGGACAATAAATAGATGGCTATAGGTAAATGTAAAATCCATGTTTCAATGTCATTAAGTATTAATGGAGATATGGTGTTAGGCCCATATTCCCAAGATCTTCCACGCATGAAAACTGTGATGTGGTCAGTATCATGTCTGGCTGCACTTCCTAGATTTCTCTGCTAACAGAATATATATTGTGCCTGTCTTTCTTACTTGCAGGAGACCAGAAAAGCCAAGTCTATATTTTTCATGGTTTTTTTTGTTATTTGTATCTGTTGTGTTGTTTTTTTATGTGATCCTTGAAAAAAAAGGCTACTGACAAAATATTGGATCGTTGTGTGTTCTTCATTTATAGGTGGTCCATATTCAGTAAAGGTGAATATACAGATACCCAGCCACGGAAGCATTCAAGGAAATGAAGAGGCAGACAGACTGACAAAAGAGGGAGGAAGAATGCAACAAATTCATAGAAGCACAACATATGAACAAACAAACAAAACAGACTAAAGGCCATACATAAAGACAAATGGACAAAACAACACCCCACAGCAAAAATAGATGATGAATACTACAAGCTTTCAAGAAATAACCAGGTGATAATCTTTTGAATGAGAACAGGACATTGCAGGCTGAGACACCATCTATACCAGAGCCTGAAAATTGGCCCAAAGGACCTATGTGCCTGCAGCAAAGAACAGCAGGTACCACATCACATCCTCCTGAATTGCCAGCTACATACCTCACTCAGCAAAGACCCCAGCCCCCTAAAAGAGAAGCTCTATGGTAATGCTGAAAACCTGAGATGAACTGCTGCATTTGTGAGAGATTGGTGTTGATGTCTAAGTGAACAATGAAGAGGGATGTGCTCACGTTGCTTTCTGCCTTTCTTGTTTCTGCCCACTTTTCTCACTCTTTTTATCTTTTTTGTAAAACTGTACCATACACCTCCATCTACTTTCATTACTAGACCCAGTTTTAACTGCAGTTGTCATTTTTCTTATCTCTCACATTTACCAACAACCATCAAATGTTTTGACTTCTCTCTCTCTCTCTCTGTTTTTTTAAAGCAGTAATTTACCAGTAATTGCCTGTTAACATGATCACTGTAGAAGCCACCAGCTCAGTACAAATTCTTCCATTAATCACCTCTTCTAACATTCTAAGTGCCATGCCGCATGGTTTAGGTGATCATTTCTCTCCACAATTCCCTGTCTTCTGCATTGATTATGATATCCGCCTGTAACTTCTCTCTCTCTGTGTCTTCCTCTGCCTCTTCTTTCCTCAATTTTTCGAGTTGCCACAGTGTGTTTCAATTTTCCTCTTCTCAGGAAATGTCCTATAAATCTTGCTTGTCTGCTTCTGATCTTTGTTATAATTTGCTTTTTAACTCCAGCCTCTCTTAAGACTTCTTCACTGATGTTATTGGATATCCTTGGTACTTTCAACATCCTTCTTATAAACCACATTTCTATGGCCTCCATTTCTCGCTGTACTCTCTTATTCATAGACCATGTTTCACACACATAAAACAGAATTGGTTCGATGTAATATTTAAGTACTCTGAATATTGTTTCCGTTGATATGGATCTGTTGCACAAGATGTGTCTCATTTTCTGGAATGTTGACTTGGCCTGAGCATGTCTGCTTTTTATTTCGTTGTGACATTTTCCATCAGTTGTTATAATCATTCCTAAATACTTGACTCTATCAACTTGTTTCAGATTTATGCCATTGGTGGTAATGCTACATTTTGGTTGTATTCTTTTCTTTTTTGAGATGACCATCATTTTAGTCTTCTTTTTGTTCATACTGAGACCTTTATTTTTACTTTCATGAGCCACAATGTCCAGAAGAGCTGGTAGCTCCCTTTCACTTTTAAAAATCTGAACTGTGTCGTCTGCATATCTTAAGTTGTTATGATTGTATCTGCCAACTAATATTCCTGGCATGTTCTCTATATTTCTCATTATTATTTCGCTGTACAAGGAGAAGAGGTCAGGAGATAGAACGCATCCTTGTCTCACTCCCAATTTTATGTCTTGGAATGCTCCTATTTGGTCTCAACCCTTATTGCTGGTGATTGCTGCCAATATATGTTTTTGATAAGTTTCAGATCTTTCCCATCTATGTTGATACCTTCCAGCATTCTTATAATTTCTGTGTGTCTTACTTTATCGAATGCTTTACAGTAGTCAATGAAGCATAAGTATAGGTCCGTCTTTAATTCTATTGATCTCTCCATCGATGTTCTCATTATATATATGGCATTACTTGTACCTTTTCCTCCACACTATTCTTCAGCAATTTCTGGTTTTATTTTGCCCGTGACTCTTCTCATGACAATACAAACCAGGATGTTACCAAAATCACCTCTTACAATATGACCAAAAAAAAAAAAAAAAGACAACAGTAGAATTACAGGAATCAGGTTATGGTGATATACAAGTTTACTAATGAGACTGAAAACTGCAAAATATCCTTCTTTTGGAAATCTGAATAGATGTTAACACCAATGACTTTTTTTTCTAAAGTGATGTATTCCTCAAAAGTAAAGACAGACAGCATTATTTGGGCATAACGAGAAGGGAAGGACTTTAAAACATCATAACAGCAGGAATGATAAATGGGGAGAGAAGCCAGAGACGGTCAAGAGAGAGAACTGTGGACAGTGTCTTAATGTGACACACAATAAAATGTTACCAAATAGAAAATATCAAGGGTTGAGATCTGTGGAGAAGAATGACCACCAATGTCTGCTGGCAGGGCACCTGATGATGATGTATTCTTAACAAATTTTGCCACTAATGAGTTTATAAAAACAGACAATATTAAAATTCAATAATAACCAAATCACACAACTGTGAAAAAGCATGACTGCTTGTGGTAAAAACATAATTGCTTATGCCAGTAAATAATAATGAATAAATTATACATTAACAAATACACAATATAGTATGCGCAATAATCTCTTGAGCAGGCATGCACGTGTTGGAAGCGAAATTGAATTGTAACAGTAACCGCGTCTGTGGAATAAAGAATTATTTCCTACACAGAATATAGAATTGTGGGTATAGTTGAAATATGGCGTCTCTGAACGTTGGTGAGAAGACATCGGGAAATCAAATACACAACTTTCCCTTAATTTCCTAAACTATTTAGGCTAAAAGTTCCCGTTATCCACTCTCCCTTTCTCAAAGCAACACGCTGTAAAGAAGAAAAAAACATGCATTATCCTATGAAATCTAAAATGACGTTCTTGAAACGGTTGGTTTAAAAAAAAACCTTTAAAAAAATATTTGGTTGTTGCGTACATTAATAAATATTGAACACGCACATACATTTGTTTCTTGATGAATGCATACTATAATTTATATAATTCTATTTAATATATGTGTCGTTAAACATACCAAGAAACCGTTAAGAAAATCACCCACATTGGGGGGTAAAATCGTCTGCCCCGTAGATGCTGTCACGACAGGAAGTAGTTACTGATGCCGTAAAATACTAGTGGCGCCATCTGCTTTTTTCCTAACGGAAGAGTAGTCTTCCCTAACAGATTTGTCTTCCGTGCACCATTATATGGCTGAGTTTTTTAACACTGAAATGTGAGGCCATGTCATGATCTTTATAATAGTAATGAGTATCCCAAATATAATTAAATTATGACAACTAACATATCGAACAAAATACATTGATATTTCTTTAATTGTAAAAAATGAAGCAATTAAAACATGTTGATTACTTAGACCCAAAGGATGTACAGTGAAGGGCAGGCTCATCTGATATTTTTCCCTTCATCTCTCATATTTTTGCTCTGTTACAAGAATTCGGTTTAGTACAAGCTTAATAAATACACACCGAGCTGATTTCGCCTTCTTGTCAAATAATGTATAAACATTAGGAACGAGTTATAACTCTGGTAACGAATACATATCGCTTATGTTCCTGGATACACACAGGCCTTTTTTTGTGAAGACAAACTGTTTATGTTCCTGGATACACACAAGCCTTTTTTTTTTTTTTGCCTTTACAAAAACTGAGATAAGTTTTCATTCCGTTACTATTTTTTGCTCATTTACTTTATTTTTAATTGATTTTTTTTTCATTCTTTTTTTTAAATTTCGATTACATTAGTTTGATGTAATCCATACTTTGTCTCTTCTCTCTAATTCTTGGTCCTGTTTGTTTTTGCTTGATAAAGGCTGGCGCCGAAACGTTACAAGTTCGTTATCGTTAAATAATAAAGCTGTTCCTACTTTCTTACTAGTTTATACATTTTGGTATCACAGCTTTACTGCAGTGCTTTGTGTATAGTTGTATGACTATACACTAATTATTTCTCGTCAAATAAATACTGGTGCTACTAAGTCCTGCCATGGATGAGATCGGGATACCTATAGACCAGGGTTTCTCAACCTCAATTCCGTGACGGATCTGCAGGAAGACCTGGGAATTATTCCTCCCTGTGTAGCTGCATACTTTGCCACCCCCACCTAATTCTCAAATCAATATTTTAAAACGGATAATGTTAAGTAAGTTTTAACATGTTAATTTGAAATAGCAACAATTTTAAAATTTATGAAAAAAAATGATAAACTATAAATTTATTATCTTCATCAATGTCGCCGTCGTCATTATCATTATCGTCACCATCATCATGCTAAAGAGGATGTGTAAAATTACTATCTATTGTAAACACCGGTGACAAATATTTGAAACACTACTACGACTCGCCGATATGAAATTTCCGTTCTCAGTTTTTATCATTTTTATCTAGATATTCCGACTTTAAAATGTAGAAATATTTTTAAAAGTGTGTCTTACGTTCGTAAGAGAAATAAATAGCCTTAAGTGGGTTATCAAACAATTTAACTATATATAGCTTTATATTCATCAGTATAAAATGTGAAACGATTGCATCAAGTTTATCACTATTATAAAATATCTTTTATAATAGTGATTATCAAGTGTATCAGTATTATAAAATATCTTTTTTTTATAATAGTGATTATCAAGTTTATCACTATCATTCTTCGACTGTATCTTTAGAAATGTAACACGTTTTTTTTTGGGCAATACTGCAGTTTATATCGTTGTGTAACAGTTTCTACAAAAGCGCAGACTGAACAGCGTGATTCGATAATGTATGCTGTATCAGCGCTAAAGATTATCTGCTCGTGGCTTATTTGTTAAATAGTTGCTAATACAGCATCTTTTACCCATCACTAATATCGCTGTTGCTTCAATCAGACCCAGAGGTCGGTGAGGGAATTGCTACGAGACCCGGTTCTAAGGACTGTTATAGCCGGAGGTGGGGTGGGTGGGGGGGGGGGATACACTCTCCACTCCACTGGCGTGCGTCTCAAATAGCCTCTGACAGTCAAGTCCAGCTCCTGGCCTTCTCGTGGCAGAACTGTTCAAACTGATAGGAGAAGGGGTGAAGGTGAATATCTGGCGCCTGAAAACCAGACGTTTCGGGTAGATGAGAGTCATGTTTAGTAGCTCATCTACCGCTGCTGGCGAGATTCTTCAGCTGTCATGCGTGGAGCGGGGCTTATCCTGGCCAGTGAAGAAAGGTGCGAATGGGGTTGCCGAGCGGCACCACTGTGGAAAAGGTGAAAGAAAGGAGTAAGCGAAGTAAACAGTAGTCAAATCACGGCACCTCTGGTCTGGAGGTCGGCTACGTCCTATTATAATATTGTAGTTTTGTGAATTATATATTTCTGACTAAATAAGATGTTCTTAATTAATACCGACTTTATCTTCTCACACATCAAGATTTCTGTTGTTTTAGATTATGTTTCACAAACATTACACTTCACTAAATCAGAGGAAGTCCGATGAAATGTTCTCTACAGAATCCATTTAATTCTGACAAATAAGATATTCAACTTAGAATTCACAACATCACTTGTACTAAGGTGCAATATGACATAATCTTCATTAGTTTCGTCGTTGAAGCACGTCAGTATCAAACTATCATATTCTACATGCAAAATTCTCAATGTTTCCTTATTTGACAATATTCTACACATTTGATAAGAAGACAATTCTAAACTCTGTACTATATTCACTCTGCAACACGTGGTCAACTAGTTTCTCTTCTAAAATCACTGTACTCGAAGTTTCAAAGTAACATATCTCCATAATCACTTGAAACACATCTTCAGTCTGTCCTAAAACTACTTCTTCTAAACTGCTTTTTCTGAGTATCTATTGCTCTAGGTGCCTTTCCGTCTTATTTCTCTCTCGAGTCTTCTCTGGAGTGTGTTCTCCTTCTGCTGTTCTTCTCTGATTGTCTGTCCTTCTCTCCTTCTCTTGTCTGGACCGATCTCTAATCACTGACAGTCCTTGTTCCTCCGTCTTCGGGGCTCTGTCCTCTGTCTCCTCTCCTCTACTTCTTCTTCCTTCTTGGTTCTTCTTCCTTGTTCTTATTGTATGTTCTTCCGTCTTCGGGCTCCCTCCTCTATCTCTTCTTCTTCCTCGTTCCTCCTTCCTGTCTCTCCTCTCTCCTTTTTATCTTCAAGTGCAGCTTGATGGATTCTTATATCTTATATCCTTCCCGTGCCGTTAAACGTCACATAGGGCTCGCAAAGTAGTTCGATGGATTAACCAATAAGAATTTTTGCTCCACCCTTCAGATGTCCACTGGTTCCCATGAGCGTTCTGATTGTCCGTCATTCAAACTGCCCCGTTACTTATATGTCGTAAGTCAATTGTCCAATAGGCACAATATAATATTTAATTGGTCACCTGGCCGAGTTGGTCACTCCTTTATTTAAAAACCGTGTGCAATCGCGTCCTAACGCGCGTCACCTAACAGGTGTCAAGTGTCAACTCCGTCTATACAATTGTTATTTACTTACGTCATTATCTTGCTCTTTCTTGTCGGAGGTTTTATTGTGTCCTCGCTTTTCACTGTGTCTGCCCTCTCTATTCGTCTTTTCTATTGTTTACACGTGTCAACATCCAGTCACTGTGTTGTTATCACTGGACCATCCTACTACTGTCTGGCGTCCTTCTTTTGTATTACCTCAATCTCAGAGTCACTGAGTCTCGTCTTTTTCTATTCACTGTTTCCACTATTTACTTTTGTCCGCGTCTTGTTCTAGTGTCATGGAAGTTTTATACCTTTCTCTTCCTTTCCTCTCCATTTTTCTCTGTCGCTGTTCGATGTTACTATTTTCTTTACTGTATATTTTCATAATCATATTCATTAATAATAATAATAACAACAATCATTACTTACAAGGCCATGCTACACTATATGCACTCATATTGGGCGAATTGCCTGAATCGGCTTAACCCAGAGGTTAAGACACTGATGGCGAGATTCTTCGGATGCCGCGAGTGGAGTGAAACTCCTCCAGGCCAATGAAGAAAATGCGAAAAAGAAATTGGGGTTGCTGTGCGGCGCCGATGTGAAAAGGTGATGGAAAGGATAAAGTGAAGCTTAATCGGTATGTCCAGTGGTCTCGCGGCGAGAGCTACTCATACCACAGCACCTCTGCTTTAGAGGCTGGCCACGTCAATTCTACACCCATACTGGTGAAATATGCCTAAACCGGTTTAAACCAGGGGTGAAACTTGATGGCTACGCATGTCACAGAACCTCCACTCTAGGGGTCGGTCAAGTCCTAAATACGCCCAAACTGGGATAATATGCCTAAACCGGCTCAACCCAAAGGTGAAACTTACTAGTGGCGAGGATTCGTCCTACTGGACAAAAGCTCCGTCCTGGTCACAACTAGGAAGGGTAGCGGCCACGACCACAAAATGCTGAAGTCGGAGACACTTGATCAGTGCAGTCTAGATAGGCAACCACCTCTCACCAGGCGGGGATGTATGCGTATCCTAATCATGCTGAGGTTTTCCAGTGAGAAAGTCCAACGCTGAACTGGATGGGTAACCACCTTTCACCCGGCGGGGATACAGATGTATCCCAAAACACGTCGAGATTTTCCAATGAGAAAGGCTGGATGGGCAACCATCTCTCACTCAGCCGGGATGTACTGATATCCAAAACACGTCGAGGTTTTCCGGTGAGAAAGTCCAGCTCTAGATTAAACTGGTGCAACGAAAACCACGGTGTTACGCAGTCCCGCTTCTGGGATCCACCAAGAATACAGGCTCAAGCCCTGCGATATACTCTGAACCTCTTGTGGTCCTCTCGTGGACCTGTCGAGGACCACAGGAGTAAGTTCAGGATGATCATGGGATGGTCTTGGCGGTAGAAGCGAACGAAGAAGAAGAAGAAGAAGCTACGAGACCCGGAAGACAAATGGGGAACCCGATAGGACAAAGAGGTCATAGAGTGCTGAAGCACTCGAGGATGCAGAAAAGTGTGTGTGTGTGGGGGGGGGGGGTGTAAAGAACTCCAGAAACAAAATGTGGAAAGGGGCCCGAACATAGGTTTGTACCGCCTCATAAAAGTCCTATCCGAAGCCCTGACTCCAGATGTGACATAACAACTTGGAGACGTTTATACTTGAAATTATAAGTAGAAAATACTCCTTCTACGGTTAATCGTGTGAATTAAACTTTCAATTCATTTAGCAAGATCTATGTGGTAACGCAGATGATTGTTAGATTGCTATACCTACATGCTTGAATAGTCATACAATCCTGAAGCATCTGCTTCTCGTATGTTGTCAGAGGTAGGAAAGCTTGTGCTATTGACTTGCCAGTATGAGCATCAAACATGAATCTGAGATATTTCATCATATATTAATATGATAGGATTTTAGCTCCATGACGGAAGTGTAGCGATAATACTCCTCTTTGTAGTTACACTGACAAATTCTTTAGTGGTACACCACCTCGGCTCATAATTCAGAAGTTACGCTGAAGCGTCATGATGCTGGCTCATCTCTCTCTATGTATGTATGTATGTATGTATGTATGTATGTATGTATGTATGTGTGTATGTATGTATGTGTGTATGTATGTATGTGTGTATGTATGTATGTATGTATATATGTATGTATGTATGTATGTGTATGTATGTGTGTATGTGTGTATGTATGTGTGTGTATGTATGTATGTATGATGTATGTATGTATGTATGTATGTATGTATGTATGTATGTATAAGGACTTGAGAAATTTTTACTCCATTTGTTGTAAATGACCCTCTTCATGCTGGCTAAAATGAGAATGAAATGAAATATTTGAAACGTGATAAGCTTGTTTGCTCCCCTTGGAACAACTGTGTTAATAGCACACTTATCTTAACATAGTGTTTGTGAGACAGGGAAAATAGATCTGTTTGCTTAAAAACTCTGACCTACTTCTGTAGCCCAGAAACTTGTAGCAATCAACACTAATTGTAATTGTTATTTTTGTAACATGTAATGTCAGGTTGGTGGACGGATGGGGACATCGAGATCTCTGGCGGGGATGAGGGAAGTCTGGTGTGAAACCAATGAATCCAGGACGTGACAAGCCTATAGGTCTTTACAACAATGGCTATCAGAATGATGTAAACAAAACAGAGCCAGTAGACTATGGGTGGCGGGGAATGGATATCGTTGAAGCACTCATCAGATTCCTCATCTCAAAGTCAGAGTGTCTTTGTGGAACTGTCTCAAAACCATCTGACATGGAGAAGGGACTTACATACAGCCACCAGAGGCTGGAAAACAAAGTTTTGGCCAGGCCAGCCACACTGTCTTCATGGCAGTCCGAGCAAAGACCAGTCTGCCCTAGCAAGGAAAGGTGCTGAAGTCGGAGTTACCCAGCCAAAAGGCGCATCACAAAAATCAGGGTAACACGCATTATCGCTAATGAAATGTCTCTATCTGCAGTTTTCAAACATGGTGCTCGCCCTGTGAAGACTAACCAGGCAGGTGCAGTGCCGGGCCCCCTGCCTCGAAAAGGTCCACCCAATGCTACTGGAGGTCCTCTCAGTTCGTCTTGTGGAGTCAGGAGACATGAGAGTAGAGCTACTGGCCAAAAAATACAACGGAAGAAAACAGCCAAAAAGCAAGAACTTAAAATAATGCAGTGGAATTCTAAGGCCACATTTCAGAGAGCAAAGCTGCAAGCCAGACGGGAAAGTTGGAGAGAGAAAACAGAGTCCCTAAACTTTGAAAAGGATGGAAGGAAACTGTGGAAACTAATCAAACAGTTAAATGATGAGAGTACTGGAAGAAGTACAAAGATTACACTAATAGAGGATGGGAAAACTCTTACAGGTAAGCAGGTAGCAGATCACTTTGCTCGCATGTTTGCACAGGACTGCAACATTGATATCCATCCAGAGAAGGAGCGTACAGTGCGCATCGAGCCACAGAAAGAGGAGGAAGAAGTCAGAAAAGTGGAGGTCATGGGTGCACCAATCACCCGCAGTGAGTTAGACCTAGCAGTTAGTAAACTGAAACCAAGGAAATCACCAGGACCAGATGGAGTGTCCAATGAAATGATCAAGAACCTGGGAATGGCAGCAATGGGAAAGCTGTTGGATATTTTCAATATGTGCTGGAGCACAGGTAAGTTACCTCAAATCTGGAAGGAAGCAAGCATGGTACCACTGCTAAAACCAGGGAAAAACAGTGATACTGCCTCCAGCTACAGGCCAATCAGTCTCACTAGCTGCCTATGCAAAACGATGGAACGCATCATTGACCTGAGGCTAAAATGGTACCTAAAAAGTGAAAACCTTCTCGTTCCACAACAAGCAGGATTTAGGCAGTACTACAGTACGGAAGATCAAGTGACCTATTTCTCTCAAGAGACTGAGGATGCATTCCAAGAGAAAAACCTTGTACTAGCAGCGTGGATAGACCTAAAGAAAGCCTTTGATAAAGTATGGAAAAAAGGTCTGCTGTGGAAACTAAGAAACTGCAATGTGAATGGAAGACTGTACAACTGGATAAAGTCCTATTTACACAGTAGAAGAGCTAGAGTTGTAATGGATGGACACAAAAGCCAGAAAGTACTTCTGCGACACAGTGTACCACAAGGAGGAGTCCTTTCACCTACACTATTCCTTGTATTCATTAATGACCTGGTCAAGGAACTTCCCTATGGAATCAAAGCGGCACTGTATGCAGATGATCTGGTCATGTCGTGTACAGATGAATATGCGACAGTTGCTACACAGAGACTCCAAAGAGCAGCAGACATCTTGACATCATGGACAAACAAATGGTGTGTAAGTATCAACACAGAGAAATCAAGTACCACTATGTTCACCCTCTCATCTAAACAGAAAGCAGGTAAGATCTTTGTAAATGAAATATCCTTAAGGATGGACAACCAACCCACTTACTTAGGAGTGACTCTTGACTCAAAACTGACTTGGAAGCAACACATCAACAGTGCAGAAGCAAAAGCCAGAAGAAAACTAGCCATATTAAGAAAATTGAGTGGAACCACATGGGGAGCTAGTGAAAGAATCCTCAAGAATGTATATCAGCAAAGTATTCTACCACATTTAGAATATGGCTCAATATCTTGGTGCACAGCATAAAACACTACGCTGCATAATCTAGACAAGGTTCAAAATCAGTCACTACGGATTATCACAGGTGCCATGAGGTCCACACCAATAGTAGAAATGCAGAAAATAGTTGGTGTTCAACCGCTAAAGGAATGTAGAGACACAAAGGTCATGACCATGGGAGAAAAATTCCTTAGCTCTGTAAGCCATCCCCTGAAGGAGCGATTCAATAACTTGGCATTAGGAAGGCTTAAAAGAAGCAGCTTCATTCATCAGGCCAAGCGTATGCGTAAGCTGATACCTGACCTTCCAACTGTAGTCGCTCCATTATCATCTGTACCAGAGCATACACCATGGAAAGAAACAGATTATACACAAATAACTATTCAGACTGAAGTGAAAGGTGTGCAGAATGGTGATATGCAGAGCAGTCTTGTAAGATCAACAGCCACACTTAGTGTTCTAGATGACAAATATCCATGTGACACCTGGATACGTGTGTATACAGATGGATCTGCACATAATGCCATAAAGAATGGAGGGGCAGGAGCATATATTGAATATCCAAACAACATCATTGACAAGATTTCCATACCCACTGGAAAATACTGCAACAACTTTGATGCAGAAGTTAGGGCAATTATTGCTGCAGTTGAAAAACTATCAGACTCCAGAATTGATACATGTCCTGTAGTAATTCTCACAGATGCAAGATCAGTACTGGAAGCTCTTCAGTGCAACAAACTACCAGACCTTAAGGATGCCTTGTCAAAAATTGGCTTATAACTGAGTCACTTTGCAATGGATTCCTTCCCACTGTGGGATACCAGGCAATGAGAAAGCTGACCATCTGGCCAAAGAGGGCACTGAAATGGAGCAACCAGACATACCAATCACCTATAATCAGAAGAAAAGCATGATAAAAACCTACAGGAAGCCACAAACACCACCACATGATGACTATCACATGCTAAACAGAAAGGAACAAGTCACCATCTTCCGTCTCCGAACAGGACATTGCCGACTCCGAAGTCATATGTATACAAAGTTTAAGGTTGGTACTACTAATCTATGTACATGTGCCCAGGTGCCCCAAACTGTGGAACATATCCTCCAGAACTGCATCAACTACGAGACACTGAGAAATAATTACTGGCCCAGTGAAACCACTAAAGAAGATAAGCTCTATGGTTCCATACACGAATTACAAAAAAACAGTGAAATTTATCCAAGAGACAGGACTGCAGATATAGACAGACAATGCGAACGAAGAAGCAAAAGAAGGCTTGTTTGCTTTATCCTCAGCAACAATCTGATAAGTAGATGGCACAGCAAAACTGATGTGTGTATGTGTGTGTATGTTTTCTATTCATTCTCTTCTTGTTCTCAAGTCAGAGCCAGTGCAGTGCATAAATCTGCCTGGCCGCCTATTTACCAGTCTTATGCTTGCCTACCTACCTACCTACCTACCTACCCACCCACCCACCTACCTACCTACCTACATACCTACTTACTTACCTACCTACCTACCCACCTAAACATGTCTATAAACTATGGCACATGTTCATATAAGCGCATAAGCGAAAAACCGCGATGTAACATACAAATTATATCTAATAACAGTTGGATGGGTCAGTTTGAACAATAAAGGTCAAAATTACTTGAATGACTAACATTCAAAAGGCCTTATTTTGCTACCTAATCCTTCAAAAGGGGCCGGCTAGCGTAGTGGTTAGAGCACTCGTCTAGCAACCAAATGGTCGAGGGTTCGAATCCCCAGCTGAGCGGGATTTTTTTTCAATACGGCCCCGAGGTCGACCCAGCCTCGTAAAATGGGTACCAGAGAAAATCTGGGAAGTAAAGGCAGCGAGGAAAGGAACTGGTCACCCTACCTCATACGCTGATGACCCAGCATAATGAGGTCTCTAACGCTTCACCCCCTACGGCATTTGCTATGGGACTATCTTTACTTTTTAATCCTTCAAATGCCTGTATTCTCATTTCAAACTGAGAAGTTAAAAACACTTTTATGAGATCACAACCGACAACAGATAACATATCTGCCTGCACACAGCAACGATTTCACTGATCCTATCCTTCGTACAGTATTTCCAAAACTGCATTCATCACTAAGGGGCGTTTCCTATATCTCAGTAAGGAGTGTATTTAGTAACTTTCTGTATCTCTTTGCTCCCTGTCATATTTTTTAAGTCTTCATTTTTTATGGGGGGGGGGGGGGGGAAGAGGCATTTGAGGAAAAGAGAGTCGAAAAAAAGATACTGAGGGAACTATGAAAAATCCTATTTTGTAAACGACACGGAATCATTGTTTTTAAAAAAAAAACACGCGATGCTATTGTTTTATTTGACCTTGTTTGCCTATTTTCTAATTATCCAAGTATCATAGTGGTCTATTCTATATA
Organism: Achatina immaculata; assembly: GCA_009760885.1. Taxonomy (NCBI): domain Eukaryota; kingdom Metazoa; phylum Mollusca; class Gastropoda; order Stylommatophora; family Achatinidae; genus Lissachatina; species Lissachatina immaculata. The sequence goes on from CM019719.1 coordinate 16,846,724, forward strand.
GCTATGTCTTGGAGACACCTAAAGGAAAAAGACAGGCCATTAGGAACACAGAGACGCACAGTACAGGAAGAACTAAAGAAAGCGGAGAAAGATATCGTCTGAGGTATCCCGGCTTGCTCAAGACAAGACTGGCTGGGAAACCTTAATTGATGCCGTATGCTCCGCTGGACGTACAGAGGACTGATGACGATGATGATAGTGGCAGCGCGTATTAGCACTAAACTGTTTCGTAGTATTCTTTACTGCCAATTCTCCTTGTTTGGGTTCTGCTGCAAAAAAGTATGTTTATATCACGTGTTCTTGGCATTATTTTATCTGTCGTTGAAATATTGTTCCTACATTGTGTTAGCATTAGCAAATATCATTCACGGAGCATGCTTCGTAAGAGTGAGAAGAATTTGCTTTGAAAAGAATGGATTCATGTTCACCCAGTAATTAGTGTATAACTATACGACTATACACGAAGCACTGCAGTAAAGCTGTGATACTAACATGTATAAAGTAGGAAAAAAACTAGGAGCAGCTTTATTACTTAACGATTACAAAGTTGTGACGTTTCGGCGTGAGCCTTAGTCGTACAAAAACATACAGGTCGAAGAAATAGAGAGAGGAGATAAAGTATAGATTCACATGAATGCTATTTTTAAAAAAAAATGAATAGAGCACTTAGCTGTAACTATAATAAGATGTGGCTTGTATGACGCTGTGTGTCAGAAATGAGAATGGTAGGCCCTAGAGACTGTCCAAATGGAGACTTGTGATGTGTAGTCGGTGGGTCGTAACTGGGGGTGGTGGGTGAGGAAACCATGGAGGGGAGAGAGAGTGGTACAATGTTACCCTAGCCAGGAGAATGTGAAATAAATGATTATGGCTAGGGTATGAAAACTAAAGTGATGACAACTGACAAAACAAACAAGGCAACTGAAATATGTATCAATGAGGAAAAACTGGAAGAAGTGGAGAGTTTTGAATATCTTGGATCATTACTAACTAGTAATGGAGATACAATGAAGGAAATTAAAAGGAGGACATCTATCGCTCTTCAGAAAGTAAAACAAATAAAGAATCTGTGGAGAGGAGCAGACAGAACCACAAAAATAAGATTTTTAAGGCCATGCATCTTTCCCATCGTAACATATGCCCGTGAGACCTGGACACTTAACAAAACAGCTGAGAAACACATAAATGCCTTTGAATGTAAATGCTACAGAAGAGTTCTCCAAATATCGTGGACACAAAAAAGAACAAATATATCTATACTACAAGAGCTTAATATTGAAGAAGGCTAGCTAGTAAACAGGATTAAAGAGAGAAAACTTAAATATTTTGGATACATTAAACGTCATGATAATTTAGAGAAGACCGTATTGGAAGGATACATAATGGGAAAAAGAAAAAGAGGAAGACCAAAACGAAGATGGCTGCAAGACATCGTTGACGATCTGGAAATGGATGCAACAGCAGCAGGCCATCTTGCTCACAACCGAGAGGCCTACAGGAGTGCTGTTTGGGAGGCAAAGTTCCGCAAGGGACATGCAAATGAATGGCTAGGGTAGAGGGGTTAAAATCGCTATTCAGCTACATCTAACATTCTCCTCTTCAACAATTATAATCCTTCTCCACATAGCTCCACTCCCTTCTCATTTGTTACACATAGTTCAGTACCTCTTCATAGCATCACATTACAACCCCTCTACCATAACTATAATCATTTATTTCACCTTCTCCTGGCTAGGGTAACACTGTCCCCCTCCACGGTTTCCCCAGTTACGACCCACCGACCACACATCACAGTCTATACGCCCTACGATGCCACATCTTCTTACAGTTACAGCTAAGTGCTCTATTCATTATTAATTTTTTTAAAAATAGCATTCATGTGAATCTATACTTTATCTCCTCTCTCTATTTCTTCGTCCTGTATGTTTTTGTACGACTAAGGCTCACGCCGAAACGTCACAACTTTGTAATCGTTAAGTAATAAAGCTGGCCCTACTTTTTTCCTACTTTATACATTTTGAGTTCATCTGTTAAACCAGTCAGCGATGAGCCTAACGTGGCTTTATTGTCCAAGGTATGCGAGAGTTACATGGCAATGAAATGGTAGCTAGACTTTATGGACGGGGTGAAATAAATGGCAGAGAATGGACAAGGGCGACATTGCTAAAGCTGTATTGTGAAAACTGCGGGAAAATAAAGAGTAGGAGTGGAAGAACAGTGTATTTGTGATGCAATTGCTGGAGGTAGGATAAATTAAGTGTGTTGGTAGGAAATCTGAATAGTGAGGTAGAAAACTCATTGTGGAGAACCAATACTTGATGGAAACTATTAGTCGTGGATGGATGCTGGCATAAGGAGGAGCATATATGAGGCTGGTCTGAATGCAATGACATGGGAGTCTGATTTTGAAGCTTTTAAGCTTTAGCAAATCTACAGCTTGAGATGAGTGATCCAACGTAAATTAGGAAAAAAGAGAGATATTTTGAAAAACGTGTTAAGAGAATATGTGAGTAACTGTGGTAAAAATACAACGAGAGAAGAGAGACGGAGACAGAAAGAGAGAATGAGAAACAGAGACAGAGCGAGGGAAAGAAAGACACAAACAAAGCGAAAGAGAGAGAAAAAAGAGGGAAAGAGATACGGGGAGAGAAAAAATATCATTTGAAAATACATACTGAAAAATACTAAGAATATCTCAAATTATTTTAACTTCTGTGTATTCAGTTTCAGATTGTGATATGCTGTAAGACCATGTGTCAACTATCGAGATAAAAGATCATGATAAAGATATGAACACCAATATGGTCATAGCACGTTCTTATCACACAATGTATATTAATTAGTCCACTAAACTGTGTTGATATTTTTGCAGATTATTTTTGTAGAAAACAATAGAAGTCGTTCGAATTGAAATTTTGCTCGGTTTTGTTATTTATGCAGTGTGTGTGCATTTCAAACTTTTATACCAGAAACAAGGCAGTCATCTGTGATACTGAGTTCACTAAAATACAAAGCAGAATAATAGCAGAAACAATAACTTGAACGGTATTAAAAGTATCACATGACAGCCATGAGGCCAGTTTTCTGCACTCTTATCTTTGCAGGTAGGTTCATACCAAATTACGAAATTACTAAAATCTAAACACTTAACGGTAAAGTGTGAAAGAAAGAAAGAGAAAAAAATGCAGTCTTATTTTTTATGAATATCCACGAACTTAAATTCCCTTACTCACTGGCTGCAGTTTTGATGTACATGCAGGAAACTCTCTACTGTAGAGAGGGGACCAACAGCACAACTCCTTCAGATCATCAGAGGCAGTACTCCCTCCAACCCCTAAACAAGTGTTTCGGCCCTTTTAAACTCCTAACACTTTAAGGAGATTTTAACAAAAGTATGTAGGGTGGTTTCCTGAATTAAAATATAAGATTTAAATAACAGGAGGCGGGGAAGTTTTTTTTTTTTGGTAATGTTGTGATATAATGATCATGTTTACTTTGTAGATGCAACGGAAACCTGAAGGCCTATATCACTGATATTAAATATCGTTTTTCATCTGCTGTTATATATATATATATATAATATATATATATATAATTCATCATCATCGAATTTTACTCCCTTGAGAGCATAGGCCACGGTCATTCCTGTTCTTGGAATTATTCTCTGCTTCCTTCCATGTGTATCCTTTGTCTGAGTACTGTCATAATTCTCTTCTCCAAGTAAGTCTAGGTCTTACTCATTTTCTATTTCCTTGAGGATTCCGTGTCGGTGCCTGTCTTGCTATGCTGGTGTCGAGTTTCCTCAGAGTGTGGCCAATCCACCTCCACTTCCTAGACATTATTTGTAGGTTCCTGATCTTGTTCTGCCATTTAATGTTTAAAATCCTCCTCAAGCAGTAGTTCATAAATAGTTGTATCCTCTATTGTATTGTCTTGGTCATAACCCATGTCTCTGAACCATATAGTGGGACAATCTTTACGTTTGTATTGAAAAGCCTAAGTTGGTTCTTATTTTGATGTTCTTAGATGACCATACTTTGTTAAGGTGGATAAATGCTGTCCTGGCCTTGGTTATTCTAGCTTTAACATCCTTTTCTGTTCCCCTGTATTTATCCACTATGCTGCATAAATATGTGAACTACTCTACTTCCTCATTTGGCACTCCTCAATTACCATGAGGCTATTGCTTGCACTATTACTTTTCATTATCTATGTTTTTTTGTCTGTTAATATATACCCCAGTTTAGCTGAATTCTTGCTTAAGATTTGAAGTTTCTCTTGCATTTATGTGTGGCTGTGTGCCAGAAGTACCACATCATCTGCTTTCTGTGAGAGTTCCTCCATGCACATTTCTACAAGTTGTTCCCTCATATATGGTCTTTATAAGCTTTGTTATCTTGGCTGGGATACCATAGTGTTCCAGTAGTTTCCATAGCATTCTACGATCTAAACTATCATATGCCTTCTCATAATCAATGAATATAACTAATAGTGAAGAATTCCACTTCATTGACTGTTCTACTGTTATTCACATTGCAGCAATGTGGTCAGTACAGGATCTTTCTTGCTAAAACCTGCTTGCTCTTCTCTTAGTTTACTATCTACTAATGTTTTAATTCTATTTAGCAAAATCCTGTTGAAGATCTTGCTGGGTATTGTGAGCAGGGAGATGCCTCTATAGTTCTTACACTCTAACAGATCTGCTTTCTTAGGGAGTTTTATAGGATGTGGGCTTTCTTCCAGTCCTCTGGGGCCTTCTCTTCTTCTCAAATCCTGCTAAATAGTAAGAGTAGTATTTCTGTTGTTATTTCTTTGTTCGCTAAGAGCACTTCTGCTACAGTTCCATCTGGACCTGGTGCATATATGGAATTATTACTACACCAAATATTTGTTTTGAAAATCAATACTGAAAATCATAAAAGTAAGACAGCTAAGAAACCTAGTGCATGTCAAGAGGCATAGTACTATAATGAAGACCTTTTTTGAGGACAAGATTGAAGGGAACAGAACAAGAGAACAACACCAATAGAGATGGATGGACAACATCATGAGATGGACAGGGACAAGCTTGGCCGAGTGCTTTACGAAGATAAGCAACAAAGCAGAGTGGAGATTCATTGCAGCCAACCTTCCACCTTCCATGGGGAGACGGCACGAAATGATTATAATTTTCTTTTTAAAAATAAAATTCAGCAGTTAATATCTATTTGTCTGTATGTTACAAGAATATATATATATATATTGCATGAATATATATATATATATATATTGCATGAAATTGAAACAGCAGTGAATTTAATGGCTAACAACAAAGCTGCAGGTGAAGATGAAATAACAGCCGAGATGCTAAAAGCTATCAATAGTGACAACATGAGACAACTACAGAGAATGTTTAACAAGATTTGGAAAGAAGAAAAGGTCCCTTCTAATTGGAAGAAGGGAATCATTGTGAAAATACCAAAAAAGGGCAACCTTAGTGACTGTAACAACTGGAGAGGAGTAACCTTAATATCAGTTGTGTCAAAAGTATTTTGCAAGGTCATTTTGAATAGACTCAAAGATATAGTGGATACTGCAATGAGAGAAGAACAAGCAGGATTTCGAAAAGGGAAAAGCTGTCTCGACCAGATCTTTACTCTCAGAATAATACTTGAAGAACATATTGAAAAGCAGAAACCATTAATACTGAATTTCATAGATTTTAAGAAGGCATTTGATAGCATACACAGAGATTCATTATGGAGAATTTATGTCTATATGGAATACCATCTAAAATTGTCAACATCATTAAGGACTTATACAATGGATATGGTTGTGCAGTCAAGACAGAAGAAGGGATGAGTGAATGGTTCCAGATTGAAACAGGCGTGAAACAAGGATGTATACTGTCTCCTTTACTTTTTGGGATTACAATAGACTTCATAATGAAAAAATGCTGCACAGGTAACACAGGTATTGACTGGGTACATGGGACCCAACTAGAAGATCTTGATTTTGCTGATGACATAACTCTTATCAGTAATAATGTGAATTCCATGCAAGAAAAAACAGATAGCCTATCTTCACTGGCTAGCAAAATAGGACTTGAAATTAACAAGGACAAAACAAAAATAATGAAAATTCCCATCAATCAAAATGGAAAAATACACATAGAAGGGACAGATATTGAAGAAGTCAATCAATTTGCATACCTTGGCAGCTACATAGACCAGGATGGTGACACTAGAAAGGAAGTTAGGATCAGAATTGCAAAAGCAGCATCAATCTTCAAGAATCTTGAGAACATATGGAATTCAAAAGTTATAAGCACAAAAACCAAGTTAAGACTATTCAATTCAAATGTAATATCCACCCTCATTTATGCATGCGAAAGCTGGAAAACAACTAAAGAAATAGAAAAGAAATTAGACTCTTTTGAAAATAAATGCCTAAGGAAAATACTCGGCATCAAGTGGAATGAATTCAAGAACAATGCAGAGATAAGACAGATGACTGAACAACAACCAGTCTCACGGGTGATCAGGAAAAGGAGATGGACATATGTTGGCCACTTGATGAGAAGAAATGAGCAGAGAATCCCAAAACAAGCTATCAAGTGGAACACAACAGGCCGAAGAAAAAGGGGCAGACCGCGTGAAACTCTGAAGAGAACATTATTAAGAGAGGCCAAGTTAACAGGCATAAAATCCTTTGATGAGGTTGAAAGACTCGCCGAAGACAGGAAAAATTGGCGAACTACTTTGCGAGCCCTATGTGACGTCTAACGGCACGGGAAGGATATAAGATAAGATATAAGATAAGATATATATATACGCATTATTTCAATCCAACAGCCCTGACTGCTATAGTCTCTGGACAGTCCCTGCTAAGCACAACCTTTGCTCCCAAATCACAATGTGGCATCAGTGCCCTGCAGTGCTACAATGAGCAGCAGGATGTGATGAATGACAAGTTCAATGCCTTAGACTTTGAAAGTGGTTGCCAGTAAGTCTGTGCTTTACCTCTCCTGGTATGAGTGCTCGAGAATGTTAAGAAATTTAAAAACAAACATGATGTGCATTTCTTTTAGTTTCATTGATATTTGTTTACCTTGAGTTTGCCTCTAATGAGAGATACTTGTTCTGATGTCACAGATACTACTAAACAGTCAAAACTCTACAGAAGAGACCAGCTCGCAGTACAACCTAGTAGAGCAGGAATAATTTTTTTTATAAATAGGAAACTACGAGATTTTGGTACGGTAAAGTAAGAGAGCACAGTTTTGTAGGATTAGACCTCGAAAAAATCGTAGACAAAGCACTTTAGTGAGATATGAGAGAAATAAAAATCACACTATTCCTGAAACTAACATCACGTAATAAGTATTCGTTCATTTGTTATTGTTGTTCAGGTTTGCAACAGACATGGCAGGAGACCGTGTGTATGTTTGTTTAAAAGTTGATACCTTATAGAGAGACTGAATCTAAGCTACGGAATTTCTGTGTCACGACCTCCTTTCTTTCCGAGTGTCACGATCCCTCGTGTCTACTCAATAAAACGCCTTTTTCTGGGGAGTGCTAGTTGGCTAAGTCGATAGTACGCTGGTCTCACGTAGCAAGACAGCTGCTCGTCCTACCGGAGTCCGTGTTCGAATCCCAGGTGATTCTTTTGTGATTTTTTCGAGGTCTAATCCTACAAAACTGTTCTCTTACTTTAACTAGTAGAGCTGGACTTTTTTGCAGGTTCCAAAATGGTACCGTTTAGGGTACGCGTTTAGTAAGTACTCATGGAACCGGTTCTTGGAACCGATTCATCAGGTTATTGTCCTTAGTAAATGTGAGTGATGATTTGCATATACGATAAATGACTATTTCTCCATGCTTTTCCGTAAGTCTCCCACACAGGACTACTACTAGATCTTTCAGCCATTTTTTAAAATAAGTAACATTAACAGCAAAACACATCGAATGACAATGAATGAAGTAAATCTAGAAACAGTAATTAAAAAAAAAATTACAGGCCTGTAAAAACGACAGTTTTATGACGGGACACTAATATATTCATCAACATTAACAAATAAAATCAACGCATGTAAGGACTGCACAGTACAGAAATATATGGCTGCTGTGGTTAAAATGGTTCAACATTTAACGCTGAGTGAAATAGGGCTCTAATGTTTATTGTAAAAGGAAGGGGGGGGGGGCGTGAGGATGAAAGAAGAGCTAAGTGACAAGGCGAGATGATAGTACTGTTTTGATGCCACGACTTTGAAATAAAATCTCCTGTAATCAGACGACATACCATCTACCTCTTGTCCGTCAGTAAACGGTTCTACTCATATATGGATGACCGAATGCCAATAATGCCAGCCTATATGGAACTTGTTTTGTTTCTGTTTTCTAAACCGGATCCAAGTTGGTACTACACTGTATCAGGAATCGTTTTTTTTTTTTTTGTCAGTAGGTATCCGTTTTTACCGAAAGAACCGGTTCCTATTTCGGTTCCTGTCCAGCTCCACACTTTAGATTCCCGACCTCCGCCAAAGAGAGATAAATGTAGAATATAGTCGTTTATTCACATGCGGGTACACATAAAAGCTTATAACACGTTACATTATCACACAAGCTGTGAACAAACTGAACTAATAACGACAAAATGACGCTGGGCATTAATATTCGATTTCATTCCTGTAGAGATCTGGGTGAAAACGCAGAGAAGGCAACTTTGGAGCATAGTGAACACGTACATAGCTGAAAACTGTGGAATTATTTGAAAGTCAAGGTTTCTGCTGCATATCGCCTCCTCACGGTTGTTGGACTGTGTCACATCATCCACAATTATTATTGCGTTAATTCATGGGTGAAAAATTTCATTAGCTTATTGAAAATTATTTGATAACCACTGTTGTGACAGACAGACAGAGACAGGCAGGCAAACAGAGAGAGGCAGGCAGGCAGACAGACAGACAGACCCCTCTCTCTCTTTCTAAAAACACACACATGCTATTTGTAACATTCTTTGCTCATTAAACTTTAAAAAAATATATCTGAAGATGCTACTATTGTGAGAATGAACTCGACGGAATGAAAACTGGCTCATCTATTCTATCAAGAAAAATAATCCTTTGGTAATATTGAAATATACAACAGCATAGTGAATGAGTAAGTGAGTGAGCAAGCAAAAGAGAGAGAGAGAGAGAGAGAGTGAAAGGAGAGAGAGATTGGTTGATTGATAATTATTTCAAAAGGGGTAAGAACTGGGCATGCAGGCCCGTCTAACATTCTGCCCTTTATTATACAACTTTCACTCTGTTCCAGACATTCTACAAATATACTGGACATATAACAAACATAATTAACAATAAAGTAACTACATATACATATCAATGACTAACTACATATGCATATAAATGACTAACTGTGTACACGTATAAATGACTATCTACCAAACAAAAATTTCATTACTATTCAGAATAATGAATTCGATGCCTGTAACAGCAGTCTAAAATAAATTTTTATGTTTTACAATTCATGGAGGCATGTAGTTGACATCAAATAGATATTGGAAAAGTTTGTAGTTTTAGGAAGGCGTATAATTTATATTTTTTATACAGGATGGGAGATATTCCAAAGATGAGCAGCAAAATAAGTAAAGCTTTTCTTGTAAAGGTCAAGTCTAGGTTTTGGAAGACTTATGTTGTTCAACCGTTGACTACACTTTGGGCTAAATTTAAACAGGTTCCATAGATAAGGCGGAGCATGCCATGAAAGAATTTGATGTACCAACTTGGCTTTGTTGAAGATGAACCTGTTCTTAAGAGGCAGTATTTTGATACTTTGTGCTGGTTAGTTGTTTGTGCTTGATCTTTGTCACTAATAAGCTTTACTGCTCGCTTTTGAAGTGAGTGTAACTTCTTTGTATTTGACACTGATCAACCATCCCAGATTGTTGAGCAATAGTCTAAATGTGTTTGTATATGTGATATATATTATATCTTCCTTGTGTTTTGATCGATGAAGTGCTTGGTTTTGGCTAACTGGTATACTTTTTGTGCGATAAGTTTTGTTAGATCTTGCACATGAGAGTTCCAGGTCAGACGTTGGTCAGTAATAAGAACTAGTGTTTTGTGCTTTCTAACGTTTTCTATCTGTGATGTTTCAGTATGGAGCCGAAGTGTTGTTTTTGCCACGTTTTGTAGTTTGTCTTGTTGTTATAAGCACTGATTTTGTTTTATCAGTATTTATAATCATGTCTTTGTTGTTGCTCCATCTAATTAGATTGTTTAACTTGACCTGAAGAGTTGATTCAAGTTTTATACAGCTGTAGTCACTGGTGTAGACTGTGCAATCATCAGCAAAAAGGTCACAAGAAAAGTGCTTAAGATGAAGTGGAAGATCATTGATATAGATAGCAAAGAGTAACGGGCCTAGAATAGAACTTTGTGGAACACCGGTGTCAACTACTGCAGAATTTGATAAAGAATTGTTGAAGAATACTACCTGTTTTCTGTCTGCAAGAAATGATGCACTTAATTTTATTAGGTCAGGGTGCAGTCTATAAGTCTTTATTTGTTTACAAGAATATCATGGCCAATCATATCAAATGCCTCTTTGAAGTCAACAAAGATGACCACACATAGTCTGTTGTCGTTTATGTTTACTAACCATTTTCTGTCATTTTGGTGAGAGCTGTGTGGCAGGAGTCTAAATCCTGACTGATGTCTATGAGTAAATTGTTCTCTTGCATGTATTGTAGAGTTATTTTATATATGTGTTTTTCAAGTGGTTTTGATAATGATGATAGCATGGATATTATTCTATAGTTGGACAGATTGCTGGATGAGCCAGATTTAAAGAGAGGATACAGTTTAGCAGTTTTAAAAGTCTCGAGGAAATAACATTTTGCAATGCAATAATTGTAAATGTATGTTAGTGTATGTGAAATGACGGGTGCAGCATAGCATAAGATCCTTTTATTAATATCGTCAAGTCCCCCTGGGAACAACTGTGTTAAGAGCACACTTATCTTAACATAGTGTTTGTGAGACAGGGAACATAGATCTGTTTGCTTAAAAACTCTGACCTACTTCTGTAGCCCAGAAACTTGTAGCAATCAACACTAATTGTAATTGTTATTTTTGTAAAATGTAATGTCAGGTTGGTGGACGGATGGGGACATGGAGATCTCTGGCGGGGATGAGGGAAGCCTGGTGTGAAACCAATGAATCCAGGAGGTGACAAGCCTATAGGTCTTTACAACAATGGCTATCAGAATGATGTAAACAAAACAGAGCCACCAGACTATAGGTGGCGGGGAATGGATATCGTTGAAGCACTCATCAGATTCCTCATCTCAAAGTCAGAGTGTCTTTGTGGAACTGTCTCCAAACCATCTGACATGGAGAAGGGACTTACATACAGCCACCAGAGGCTGGAAAACAAAGTTTTAGTCAGGCCAGCCACACTGTCTTCATGGCAGTCCGAGCAAGACCACAGTCTGCCCTAGCAAGGAAAGGTGCTGAAGTCGGAGTTACCCAGCCAAAAGGTGCAGCGCAAAAATCAGGGTAACACGCATTATCGCTAATGAATGTCTCTATCTGCAGTATTCAAACATGGTGCTCACCCTGTGAAGACTAACCAGGCAGGTGCAGTGCTGGGCCCCCTGCCTCGAAAGGGTCCACCCAATGCTACTGGAGGTCCTCTCAGTTCGTCTTGTGGAGTCAGGAGACATGAGAGTAGAGCTACTGGCCAAAAAATACAACGGAAGAAAACAGCCAAAAAGCAAGAGCTTAAAATAATGCAGTGGAATGCTGAGGGTGTCAGCAGTGTCAGAGATGGCTATAGCAAAAAGGTGGAACTAGAGAACATACTTTTTGCAGAGCAGGTAAGTATATGCTGCATACAGGAGACACACCTCACCAAAGATGCCGCCTTTAAAATCAGAGGCTACCAGTGTTTTAGATCAGACCGACAGGACAGAAGAAAAGGAGGAATACTCACACTTGTTAAGAATAACATCAGCGCATGTCAGGTGGGAGTGTTCATGGAAGGAGCCGAATATCAGATGATCCATCTAAAAAGTAGTAATACAGATTTCCACCTCCTTAACTATTACTGTCCTAATGACCGCCCACTTGCTTTAGAAACAATCCCACACAAAGAGAGACTGATGGTCTGTGGGATTTTAACAGCCATTCCCAGAGCTGGGGCTGTGACCACATAGACAAGAGAGGAGAGGAAGTTGAGCTGGCAGGATGATAATGGACTTCTCCTGATCAACCAGCCAATGGATCCCCCAACATTTTACTCAAGGGCTTGGCGTACAACCTCAACACCAGATCTGGCATTCCACTTTCCAGATCTGAAGTGGAACATTACACATGAAGTTGGAAAACAACTTGGAGGTAGCGACCATCGACCAGTCATCCTGACAATAGAAAATGAACTCCTTAACACCAGTAGCCCTCTCCCCAGATGGAACTATAAAAAAGCAAACTGGACAATGTACAGACATCGTACAGGTATCCTGGTGGGACAGCTGTCCATAGAAGGTAAGGATATTAACAGCATAGTGAAGGAATTCAATGCTTGTATCCTTCAGGCCGCTCGTGAAACCATTCCCAGAGGAGCTCGCAGGGACTATAAACCATACTGGTCTAGTGAGCTGGGAAAACTCCATGATGATGTGGAAGCAGCTCAAAAGCAAGCAGAAAATAGACCATGCCAAGAACACCACAGTAATTACCAACATTCTAAGGCCAAATTTCAGAGAGCCAAGCTGCAAGCCAGATGGGAAAGTTGGAGAGAGAAAACAGAGTCCCTAAACTTTGAAAAAGATGGAAGGAAACTGTGGAAACTAATCAAACAGTTAAATGATGAGAGTACTGGAAGAAGTACAAAGATTACACTAATAGAGGATGGGAAAACTCTTACAGGTAAGCAGGTAGCAGATCATTTTGCTCGCATGTTTGCACAGGACTGCAACATTGATATCCATCCAGAGAAAGAGCGTGCAGTGCGCATTGACCCACAGAAAGAAGAGGAAGAAGTCAGAAAAGTGGAGGTCATGGATGCACCAATCACACGCAGTGAGTTAAACCTAGCAGTCAGTAAACTGAAACCAAGGAAATCACCAGGACCAGATGGAGTGTCCAATGAAATGATCAAGAACCTGGGAATGGCAGCAATGGGAAAGCTGTTGGATAATTTCAATATGTACTGGAGCACAGGTAAGTTACCTCAAATCTGGAAGGAAGCAAGCATGGTACCACTGCTAAAGCCAGGGAAAAACAGTGATACTGCCTCCAGCTACAGGCCAATCAGTCTCACTAGCTGCCTATGCAAAACGATGGAACGCATCAGTGACCTGAGGCTAAAATGGTACCCAGAAAGTGAAAACCTTCTCGTTCCACAACAAGCAGGATTTAGGCAGTACTACAGTACGGAAGATCAAGTGACCTATCTCTCTCAAGAGATTGAGGATGCATTCCAAGAGAAAAACCTTGTACTAGCAGCGTGGATAGATCTAAAGAAAGCCTTTGATAAAGTATGGAAAAAAGGTCTGCTGTGGAAACTAAGAAACTGCAATGTGAATGGAAGACTGTACAACTGGATAAAGTCCTATTTACACAGTAGAAGAGCTAGAGTAGTAATGGATGGACACGAAAGCCAGAAAGTACTTCTGCGACACGGTGTACCACAAGGAGGAGTCCTTTCGCCTACACTATTCCTTGTATTCATTAATGACCTGGTCAAGGAACTTCCCTATGGAATCAAAGTGGCACTGTATGCAGATGATCTGGTCATGTGGTGTACAGATGAATACGCGACAGTTGCTACACAGAGACTCCAAAGAGCAGCAGACATCTTGACATCATGGACAAACAAATGGTGTGTAAGTATCAACACAGAGAAATCAAGTACCACTCTGTTCACTCTCTCATCTAAACAGAAAGCAGGTAAGATCTTTGTAAATGAAATATCCTTAAGGATGGACAACCAAACCACTTACTTAGGAGTGACTCTTGACTCAAAACTGACTTGGAAGCAACACATCAACAGTGCAGAAGCAAAAGCCAGAAGAAAACTAGCCATACTAAGAAAATTGAGTGGAACCACATGGGGAGCTAGTGAAAGAATCCTCAAGAATGTATATCAGCAAAGTATTCTACCACATTTAGAATATGGCTCAATATCTTGGTGCACAGCATCAAACACTACACTGCATAATCTAGACAAGGTTCAAAATCAGTCACTACGGATTATCACAGGTGCCATGAGGTCCACACCAATAGTAGAAATGCAGAAAATAGTTGGTGTTCAACCGCTAAAGGAACGCAGAGACACAAAGGTCATGACCATGGGAGAGAAATTCCTTAGCTCTGTAAGCCATCCCCTAAAGGAGAGATTCAATAACTTGGCATTAAGCCAGCTTAAAAGAAGCAGCTTCATTCACCAGGCCAAGCGTATGCATAATCTGATACCTGACCTTCCAACTGTAGTCGCTCCATTATCATCTGTACCAGAGCATACACCATGGAAAGAAGCAGATTATACACAAATAACTACTCAGACTGAAGTGAAAGGTGTGCAGAATGGTGAGATGCAAAGCAGCCTTGTAAGATCGACAGCCACACTTAGTGTGCTAGATGACAAATATCCATGTGACACCTGGATTCGTGTGTATACAGACAGATCTGCACACAATGCCATAAAGAATGGAGGGGCAGGAGCACATATTGAATATCCAAACAACACCACTGACAAGATTTCCATACCCACTGGAAAATACTGCAACAACTTTGATGCAGAAGTTAGGGCAATTATTGCTGCAGTTAAAAAACTATCAGACTCCAGAATTGATACATGTCCTGTAGTAATTCTCACAGATGCAAGATCAGTACTGGAAGCTCTTCAGTGCAACAAACTACCAGACCTTAAGGATGCCTTGTCAAAAATTGGCTTACAACATGGAGTCACTTTGCAATGGATTCCCTCTCACTGTGGGATACCAGGCAATGAGAAAGCTGACCATCTGGCCAAAGAGGGCACTGAAATAGAGCAACTAGACATACCAGTCACCTATAATCAGAAGAAAAGCATGATAAAAATCTACAGGAAGCCACAAACACCACCACATGATTACTATCACATGCTAAACAGAAAGGAACAAGTCACCATCTTCCGTCTCCGAACAGGACACACCCAACTCCGAAGTCATATGTATACAAAGTTTAAGGTTGGTACTACTAATCTATGTACATGTGCCCAGGTGCCCCAAACTGTGGAACATATCCTCCAGAACTGCACCAACTATGAAACACTGAGAAATAATTACTGGCCCAGTGAAACCACTAAAGAAGATAAGCTCTATGGTTCCATACATGAATTACAAAAAACAGTGAAATTTATCCAAGAGACAGGACTGCAGGTATAGACAGACAATGCGAACGAAGAAAAAGAAGAAGAATATCGTCAAGCCCAGCTGTACTGTTGGTTTTTAAGGATAAACGATAACTGTAAACTTCACTGACTGTTAAGGATGGAATGTGCAACTGTTTAAGTTTAGTACATCTGCTATCCAGGAATGATTGTAGTTCATGTAAGTCGCATACAGGAGCTGGTATTGATGATTAAGAGCGTTGATGTCTTCTCTGAAATGAGTACTGATATGTGTGCATAATGTATGCATGATTGCTGGCTTGAAAATCAAATTCCTTTCTTTTATTTGATAGGGTATTTATGGTCTTCCAAATTGATTTACTGTCTGGTTTATTCTGTATTAGATTCCTAAAGTGATTTTTTTCACAAGAAAATATGGGCACTAACGCCATACTCCTATGTACCTCTAAGGTATGATAGAATTACCTTTGCCTTTACTTTTTATTAAATATTGAACTTTGTTTCTGAGTGAGCGGCAGGTCCTAAAGTCCTTGATTTTGTACACCCGGTCAGTTCTCTCATGGATTGTAATATTTCAAGTGTTATCCAAGGTGACTTCATCTAGTGTTTTACTCTCACCTCTTTCATGGGAATATGTTTTTTCTAATATATCTCTGAAGATCTTTAGTCAGTATTCTATTGCCTCATCAGGGTCAGTTAGTTGGTACACGTGTGTAAGTGAAGATGCTTGCAAATCATTAAGGAATAATTCTAGGTTAAATTTTTTGAAGCTTCTAAATTTCATAATGGTGTGATTGTGTTTAGGAAGTTTATACCCCTTTCTTGTCCACGTACAGCAGACTTGGTAATGATCACTTAACAAAAAATGAGGGATGTTACATTCAATGATGTTTTCTGGATGGGCTAAATATATGTAATCTGATAATGTAGATGATATTTCTGTTACTCTAGTAGATTTGGTGACAATTTGGGAAAAATTGTAGGATAATATAATATTGCTCCAAGTTGAATTTGATTGTGTTTATCTATGTTGAAATTTCTAAGAATGATAATATCTTTGAACTTAAAGGTTGAAACCTCAACAATCATAGTCATGAAGTGATCGTACCACAGGAATGATGCATTTGGATTACGGTACAAAAGTCCAATAACTAATGGACTCTGGTTTGGTAATTTAACTTTCACCCAAATACACTCTCCTCTGATGATTTGAGGTCTTCTCTATAACTAAACTGGATAGCTGTGGAGACATACATTACTATACCTGTTTCTAGTTTTCCAGTTGGGTCACGCCGGATCAGGTTAAAACCATTAATTATAATATCTCCATTGGTTATATTCCTACTTAAATGCTTTCGGAGAAGCCAAAAATGTGGAAATTTTTATTTAATATGTGTGTTGCTTCAGGAATTTTACCTAATAGGTGATATACATTCAGATGGCCTAATCGAAGTCCTTCTTTATGTAACTGTTTTTCGGTAAGTGGGGTCATTTTATATTCTTGTCTACTATTATTGGTTTGAAAGTAATTCCTATTATTACACTTACTACTGAAGTAACTAAACTTTTAAATACTACACACAGACACACTCTGTATATTAAACTTTCAACTGGTACCCAACTCACCAGCTGAAATAACTGGAGAGATGAGAGAGAGAGAGAGAGGGAGAGAGAGAGAGAGAGAACAGAAAAAAAAGAGAGAGACTATTTTCAAAGAGTTAAGAACTGGGCACACATGCCCTTCTAACATTCTGCTCTTCATCATACAGCTTTCACTCAGTCACAGTCATTCATCATTTGTTACTGAACATAATAATCATGAAGAAGCAAACACATGAATAAATAAACAAATATCACACAATCTCTTGTCCATAAATTTCACACTCTGATGTACATGAAATAAATTTAAATATATTCTCACAAACTAACAAATTTATAGAAAATCAGTATAAGAAATACAACAATAAAGTCATACCTTGGATTAAACTAATTTAGACTGACTGACAGTATCTATACCTATATTTTTTAGCCTTTTGGCTAAGATCAAAGTGTAGTTCTGTGCTCTGTAGAATCTACACTTTGTCATTTTGGAACAAACGAGATGCATGAGGCCTGCCTTGCACACTGAATGCTGAGGGTAAGGTCCACGTCTTGTTATGAGTGGACCCGGTTTACAGTACCACCAGGTCACGGCCTGTTGTTTTCGTCGTATTAAAAAGAAAATACCTCATTCATTCATTCATTTGCATGTCCCTTGCGGAACTTTGCCTCCCAAACAGCACTCCTGTAGGCCTCTCGGTTGTGAGCAAGATGGCCTGCTTCTGTTGCATCCATTTCCAGATCGTCAACGATGTCTTGCAGCCATCTTCGTCTTGGTCTTCCTCTTTTTCTTTTTCCCATTATGTATCCTTCCAATACGGTCTTCTCTAAATTATCATGACGTTTAATGTGTCCAAAATATTTAAGTTTTCTCTCTTTAATCCTCTTCACTAGCCAGCCTTCTTCAATATTAAGCTCTTGTAGTATAGATATATTTGTTCTTTTTTGTGTCCACGATATTTGGAGAACTCTTCTGTAGCATTTACATTCAAAGGCATTTATGTGTTTCTCAGCTGTTTTGTTAAGTGTCCAGGTCTCACAGGCATATGTTGCGATGGGAAAGATGCATGGCCTTAAAAATCTTATTTTTGTGGTTCTGTCTGCTCCTCTCCACAGATTCTTTATTTGTTTTACTTTCTGAAGAGCGATAGATGTCCTCCTTTTAATTTCCCTCATTGTATCTCCATTATTAGTTAGTAGTGATCCAAGATATTCAAAACTCTCCACTTCTTCCAGTTTTTCCTCATTGATACATATTTCAGTTGCCTTGTTTGTTTTGTCAGTTGTCATCAATTTAGTTTTCTTTGCATTAAGATAGAGGTTCTGCTCTTCGCTGTTCTTGCGGACTGACATAATTAGTTTTTCCATTCCTTTTTGTGTTGTGGACAGCAATACTGTGTCATCAGCATATCTAATCTCTGGTATTTCATAACCTCCAACTGTTATGGCATCGTAATATTCTTTGTCTACATCTTCTCTAACATTCCTCATTATATTTTCAGTATGCAAGTTAAATAAGTAGGGTGACAATATGCACCCCTGACGGACCCCTTGTTTTATGTCAAACCAACTTGTTGTTTCACCATTTATTCTTACTGCTGCTTGTTGGTCTAGATACAGCAGTGATGTTAATTGTATCAAATGTGTTGGAAATCCCATTTTTTCCATTATTTCCCAAAGTTTCTGGTGTTGTACACAATAGAAAATACCTATATTTTTTATATACACAAGTATATACAAATACATACATTCACACACCCTGTATACATACATGCTATGCATACCATATTTATATATATATATATATATATACAGAAACATACAGAGTTTGAAATTCAAAATTCTCACTCTTCATTTTCCAGCAGTCTGTCCAATACAGCTTCAGCAATGTCCCCTTTGTCCATTGTCAGTCTGCCATTTATTTTAGCCTGTACAGCAAGTCTGTCTGCTACATCATTACCATGTACTCCCGCATGCTCTGGTCAGTAAAGCCATGTTAGGCTTGTCACTGTTTACTGGCTTATTAGATGAACTCAATCTTGTTGAAGCAAATTCTCCCCAATCTTATGAAGCATACTCTGTGAATCTGTCACAGTGAAACCATTAACCACATCATGAGCAACTAACCATTCCATTGCCAATAATACAGCCTCAATTTCCATTCGCGTGTTTGAAGTGGTGACTTTAAAGGTCAAAACATACAAATATCTAAACACAACCTTCAACAGAAGCAACATAGTAAGCAAAAAAGTAAAAGCAGAGTACAGATAGGAAATAAAATATACTTCACCTTGCAAAAACTGTTAAAATGCAAAATTCTGTCCCAAAAAATCAAAATAACAATCTACAAAACTATGATAAGACCTGTAGTCATATATGGATCAGAAATGTGGAGTACTACAAAGAAAGATGAACAACTGCAGATCTTTGAGAGCAAAATCCTAAGAAGAATCTTTGAACTCATAAAGGAAACCAACAGTGGAGAATGGAGAGCTAGAAAGAACACTGAACTGAACAGCTAATTTAAATCCCAACAAATTATAAATGTCTTGAAATTGAACAAACTATGCTGATTAGGTCATGTAGAAAGAATGGTGGAGAATAGACAAATAAAAATTAAGTATGCACATTAAACGTCATAATCTAGAGAAGACTGTCTTGGAAGGATACATAACAGGAAAAAGAAAGAGAGGAAGACCAAGGCGAAGATGGCTGCAAGACATTGTTGATAATGGATGCATCAGCAGCGGGGCATCTTGCTTACAATCGAGAGGCCTGCAGGAGAGCTGTTCAGGAGGCAAAGTTCCACAGGGGACATGCAAATGACTGACTGACTGACAAGAGATGAGGGAAACAAGACCAAGACAGATATGGAAAGACAATATGGATATAAAAAAAAACTGGTGTCACTAATTGGAGAGAGAAGATTAGGAATAGAGAGGAATGGAGGTGAACTTTATCTGCAGCAGTGAGCCTTCTTGGCTCAGAGATAGCAGCTGAAAAGGCGATGCACCTAGGATATTCTTACAACTTACATCCTTCCCATGCCGCTAAATGTCACTAGTGCTCGCATTATAGTTCATCAATTTTTCCTGTTTACGGCGAGCTTTTCAACCTCATCAAGAGTATTAATACTGAATTGGAATCTCTTAACAATGCCCTCTTTAGAGTTTCACGTGGTCGACCTTTTTTACTTAGGATATTGCTGACATTTTAAACACCACACCAGCTGAAGCAGGTATCCTGATTAAACAAGGAGATGTTTTCAGACAGATCAGCATTCTGTGAATGACAGTCCAAATGAACTGATTTGATGATGAATGTTTTATGAAAATATACATTATGCCAGTTCTGCAGTGGTTGTAATACTCAGAATTATGTGACTGTTACAACCAGACTGAGATAATATTCCTTTTTTTTGTTCCATAGGATCTACAAAACAATTGTCATTTGTATGAACAACCTTCCAGACTGTTTAACTGATGCAGATTTTATGACCGTTAGCCAAGAGGTATCAGATGATCAGGATGGAGTCTGTGGTATGAATCACTGTTTATATAATGTTTACTTAATATTTACTCATTGTTAACATAATGTCACTGTTTATCAGCAACAGCATAGATATCAATGAAAAACGTGAGCCTGTTATTTTTGCACGCTACATTCCAGACATATATGAAGCAAATATTTTGCACACAAAATCTAAAATTAAAGCAATAATTGCAAAATATATATATGAAAAGTTGCTTGTTGATATGACTTAGATGCTATAGAACTTCTTCTTTTACTTCTACTTCTACATCTGAGAATTATTATGAGAAGAACAAGGAAAAAGATACAAATGGAAATAGCAGATGAACAGTTCGGATCTGTTGAAGGAAAGGGAACACACAATGCCATTTATGCTTTATGAACACTAACAGAAAGAGCTTTAGAAGTACATAAAGATCTCTACTTATGCTTCATTGATTACACCAAGGCATTCGACAAGGTGAACCATGATGAGATTATTAAAATGCTTGAAGACATAAACGTAGTTGGCAAAGACCTGAGGATTGTAAAACATCTATAATGGCAGCAGGAAGCAGCAATTCAAGTTGAAAATAAAACTGGAAAATATCAACCAATAAAACAGGGAGTGTGACTGCCTTTTTTCTCTGTACAACGAGAATATTCTAAGAATGATAATTGGAGAACCAGGTATAAAAGTAGGAGGATACAATACTAACAACCTTCAGTATGCTGACAACACAGTACTGATAACAGAACCAACAAGGCCTGCAAAATCTCTTGGATAAAGTTGCCAAAAAAAGTGAACAGAAAGGCCTTACTTTGAATATCAAAAAGACAGAGACTATGGTTATATCTAAGAAACAGAATCCACCAAAATGGAGTATAAAATTAAATGGAACTATTCTAAAGCAGGTGAGGAAATTCAAATACCTTGGAGCAGTAATAACTTCAGATGGGAAATGCAAAACAGAAATTAAGAACAGAATAGGCCAAGCAAAGACTACATTTCAGAGAATGAGAAACATGTTATGCAACATATCCTTATCAATGAATGTTAGAAAACGAGTCCTAAAATGCTATATTGAACCTATCTTGTTATATGGAAGTGAATCATGGACAATAGGCAGGTCTGCACAAAGTCATTGGAAGCAGCAGAAATGTGGTTTATTATAGAAGAATATTGTGAATTCCCTGGACAGCAAAAATAACTAATGGAGAATGTTTGAGAAGAGTTTGAGATAGAAAAAATCTTGTCAGAAATATAAATATATTTTTCGAATTATCATCACTTAGTTCTTTTTTGTTGTGATGTTCTTGTAAAGCAACCGTCATCAAGTATGATGTCTCTTTGAAGCAAATTCTTCATCAAATAAGTGAAGTTTAGTGTGTTTTTTTTTCTCACATTTCCCTTATGGTATTATGAATGTTTTTTTGTTTATAGGTTTTTGAAAAAAAATTATTTATAATATTTGTCTTTGTTTGTTGGCCAAATCAAGCAATTTATTCATTTTTGTTCTTTTTATGCTTTACATCACACTTTGACGTGTCAAACGTCATGATAATATCAGCCTAACATCATATTCTCAATATGCCTTAATGGCATGGAAATGGGAATTTTACCTTTTATCTTTTACCTTTTACCTTTACATTTTCATGCTTAACTGAGTTCTTAATAAGAAAACTGCATAGATATTCACTATATTTTCAGTTTATAATTGTCATTTTATTCTGTTCTAATCATTCTGTTCTATTCTAATCCACATCCAACAGTTAAATAAATCATGTTTCCAGTGGTTAACCTGAGATTATTCTGACTATATTCTGAAAAGTGAACTGGCAAAGTTCAGACTAAATTCAACCTGTCAGCTTGATGCCATCATAAAAATGAAACAAATCAGTAAAAACTGTGATAAAGATGAGTGGTTGGTCACATGGACATATCAACAAGAGGAAAGAGTTATTTTGATATCTAACAATCTAAAATAAAGTAAGATGATATCTTAAGTTTATATACTAACAATTAAAAAAAGCCATAGTTTACAACAGGGCATGAAACACTCAGTGTCCATATAAGCAGAATTATTCATTAAGACACACTAAACTGTAGACCTTATTATATGTAAAACTTATTATGCATAAACAGTTGAACATCACCTACTGTGATATATACTCCTGAACTGACTGACTGACTGACTGATTGATCTCAGGAGGCAGCATCACTGCAGTCAAGACATTCCCATATGTGCTCCCCTGCTAGCTCCTGTAACCAGCATAAATTATTCCTGTCATGCATTGATTGTGGATTTTTCACTTCCACCCACAGAGAGAGTTTATTCTTCCTTCAGCTTGCCTCACCCTCAACGAGTTCCTTCCTTGTACAGATGAAGGGATTAAACTCCCATTCTTGATCTTGAAGAATCTGTCCATGACAGCCTTTCAGACATCTCAGTCTCAGTACACCATATGTAGAGATCTTTTCCGCCAGCCAGCCAATTGGCCTACTCATTACTATGAACTCCTGCATGCCTAGCACAGTAGATCCATGTGTGGTCTGCAGTCAAAGTCTGTGAATTACGTTGGCCTACACCCTGTGAACCATACCTCTGTCAAGCTTACAAAGCATGCTTGGAGAGTCCATCACTGTAACTACAATGTATTTACTGTTCAAATGTGCAACTGCAAATGTGGTTGAAATTAGATATGGTTGCGTTTTTTGGCGAAAAAGCGCTCTCGAGTTCCGTGCATGGGGAGACAGGCTTTTGCTCCCTTCCTGGACGGCGAGAGTTAAGGTGTTTCGATGCAGAAGCGAGTGGTTTGTCCGTCGAGCGAAGCACATAAACGGCTAGCCAGCCAGGTTCGTGCTAACGGTGTAGTACGTTTTTATTGACCGATGGTTTCGAAATTGGTCCATCTCTCCCGCTGCTGGCGAGATTCTTCAGCTGCCGTGCGTAGAGCGGTGCTCCTCCCGGCCAATGAAGAAAGGTGAAAAGGGGTTTCCGCGCGGCACCACTGCGGAAAAAGTGGTAGAAAGGAAAAGCAAAGGAAACAGTCAAATCTGGTCTGGAGGTCTGCCACGTCCTGAGTGCAGTCACATCGGGTGGAATGCATGAACCAGCTTAACCCAGAGGTTAAGACACTGCTGGCGAGACTCTTCGAATGCCACCCGTGGAGTGAAGCTCCTCCCGGTCAAGGAAGAAAATACGGAAAAGAAATAAAGGTTGCTGTGTGGTATTGATGTGGAAAGGTGAAGGAAAAGATAATGTGAAATTTAATCGATATGTCCAGTAGTATCGCTGCGAGAGCTACACATACCACGGCGCCTCTGCTCTAGAGGCCGGTCACGTCCAAAATACACCTACACTAGTGAAATTTGCCTAAACCGGCACACACCAGGGGTGGAACTTGATGGCTAGACATGTCATGCCACCTCCGCTCTAGAGGTTGGTCACGCCTGATATACACCCATACTAGTGAATTATGCCTAAACCGGCCCACACCAGGGGTGAATCTTGAAGGCTACACATGCCACAGTACCTCTGCTCTAGAGGTCGGTCACGTCCCAAACACGCCCATACTGGGTTAATATGCCTAAACCGGCTCAACCCAGGGGTGGAAGTCACTAGTGGCGAGGATTCGTCCTTCTGGACAAAAGCTCCATCCTGGTCACAACTAGGAAGGGTAGCGGCCACGACCACAAAATGCTGAAGTCAGAGACACTGGACCAGGGCAGTCTAGATAGGCAACCACCTCTCACCCGGCGGGGATGTTTGCGCATCCTAATCACGCTGAGGTTTTCTGGTGAGAAAGTCCAACCCTGGACTGGATAGGCAACCACCTCTTACCCGGTGGTGATACACGGGTATCTCAAAACACGTCGAGGTTTTCCGGTGAGAACGTCCAACTCTGGCCTCGGTGGGCTACCACCTCTCACCCAGCGGGGATGCACCGATATCCTAAACACGTCGAGGTCTTCAGGTGAGAAAGTCCAACTTTAGACTAAACTGGTGCAATGAAAACCACAGTGTCACGCAATCTGCTTCAGAGACCCACCAAGAATACAAACTAAAGCCCTCCGATACTCTGAACCCCGTGTGGTCCTCTCAGGGATCTCGTGTGGTCCTTTTGGGGACCACACAGGAGACCACGGGACCTAACGAAGATTACAGGCGTAAATTCAGTAGGATCACGGGGCGGTCTTGGTGGTAGAAGCGAATGAAGAAGAAGAAGAAGAAGAAGATATGGTTGCCACTGAATCACCCACCAACACATAGTTACGAACAACCAATAAGTAGTACACATTTATTTACAATAGCATCAAAATCATCAAAAACATACTGTTATCAGTGATTCAAAAACGAAAGAAATATTAAATTTTTTAACTCATATATTCTGTAAATTATTATTATTATGGCTTAGAGATTGAATTTTAAAAAAATTTATTTGGTCATTGGAATTATCTAAAATGAGAAAAATTTTGATAATCATTTTTAATGATTATGCAATTCATTGTTATAACATGTCAACAATTTATGATTGAAGCAGATCTCATTTTTTTAAAAGTTATGTGACTGAAGCAATTTTTATTGCAATAATTCTTATAAATTAATTTAATTAGTTAATTATTAATTTTTTATCAATTAATTATTAATTATTTGTACAGTTTTTATAAGTTCACTAATCACTTGCCTTCATTATGGTTTTGTTTAATTTAATAGTTAATCATAATGAAAGTGTTTGACATTTACTGTATTTTCCGCTAAGGATTAAGTGTTTGAATTTCAGTAACTAGTTTTTTAAGTATGAATTTTGTCTGCCTGTATTTGTTTCAGGAGAGGATGGGTCTGTTCAGAGTTGCGGACTGGATATAAAAACATGCTTCACTGATATAAAAAATGCATTTGCTGATGCATTGGTCAAAAATTTCTCACTGGCTTGCTCGTAAGTTACAAAACAGTCTTTTTTAAACATTTTTTTAAAACCAGATTGCACACTACTAAACAATTTTTTGCCAGTTTGAACATAAGGTGAAAATGGCAAAAAAGATTAGTAATTAAAAACTGTACCGGAGACAGGTTTAAGAAATTGCTGACTGAACATTTATATGAAAAAAACATTTTTTTCTCTGATATGTGTAATAGAAAAAGCTATTAATGTTTTCTTATATTCTTATATCCTTCCCGTTCCATTAAACGTCATATAGGGCTCGCAAAGTAGTTTGCCAATTTTTCCTGTCCTTGGCGAGTCTTTCAACCACATCAAGGGATTTTATGCCTGTTAATTTGGCCTCTCTTAACAATGTCCTCTTCAGAGTTTCACGCGGTCTGCCTCTTTTTCTTTGGCCTGTTGTGTTCCACTTGATAGCTTGTTTTTAATATACTGTTAAAAAAAAAAAAAAGAAACGCAACACTACTGTAGTCATAATGGACACCAAATTTCAAACTTGTATCAAAATTTTATTTGACAGAATTAATGTTTCAATCTTGGCATGAAGAAACTTTAAGACTTTAACAATGAAATGATGTTCATTAAATTTTATTTGGACTTTTATTCTTTGCGACTGAGGCCTCCATTTCAGTAAGATGTATGGCCTCCTCTGGCCTGTATCAGAGGATGAAATCTCGGTGAGCTGCTGTCATTGACTGGATTGTTGAGGACGCAGATGCAAATCGGTTCCTGAGGTGAAGCAGCCATATGAAGCGGTCTTCGGCAGGAGTTGTGACTGTGGGTCTTCCACTGCACGGCCAGTCTGCAACTAAGCCAGTTTCTTGAAATCGTCTCCAAAGGTGACTAATGGTGCTTCTAACTACATTAAATTGTCTGGCCACTACACTTTATAACTGTCCAGTCAGTAAACGTCCAGTGATGATGAGTCATTGTTCTGTAGTGAGATGAGCCACACTTGCGCATTGAATTTTCAAATGAATTGATTTGAGGAGCATCAATCTTTTATAGGCATTCAATAACATGGTCAGCGAGTTTTGTGTTCAATAAGTTTCATGAGATTCTTGTGAACCTGTCATGAGTTATTGTCAAAAATGCTGTTTTGACTAGTGTCACTTTTCTGTTCTCATGAATCATCTGCTGAGTACAATTCAGGTCACCATGTGAAGCTGATGACCAAGTGAATGTTTCAGGCAATTTGCCCTTGTCTGATCAGCAAACTTTAGTTTAAATCGCAGCATTGTATTTGTTGCTCTTCTCTTTTTGAACAGTATATGTTACATGTTAAACATTTGCCATAAGATTTTTTTTTAAGAAAAATTTAAACTGAACTCTGAGAGGAATTACAGAATTATCAAATTCTGGAATATTGTTAGGAGGGAAACAGCAGAATTATTTCCAGCTTTCCTTCCTCTGTAAGTGATTTTTATGTTTCATTAACCATGATATTTTACTCACTTACTTTCAGTTTAACTCAAATTTGCTGATAATTTTTCTTGTCAGCATCAACTATCAACTTAATTTTAATCTTATTTTTCTGATAACTTAAAGCAATTTGGTAAGATTTACATTGTTTGAAACTTTTGTTATGATGCAGGATTTCTTGTATGAAAAAACAATGACAGTAATAAAAATTAGTACTAAACAGAAGAACCATAAACTGAGTTTGTTTAGAGTTTTAATACGCTGCTGGCAAGATTCTTCAGCTGCCGTGTGTGGAGTGGTGCTCCTCTCGGCCAATGAAGAAAGGTGCAAATGGGGTTGCTGCGCTGCACAACTGCGGAACTGGTGGTAGAAAGGATAAAGCGAAGCAAACAGTCAAATCACGGCACCTCTGGTCTTGAGGTCGGCCATGTCCTAAGTGCACTCATATCAGGTGAAATGCCAGAACTGGCTTAACCCAGATGTTAAGACACTGCTGGCTAGACTCTTCGGATGCCGTGCATGGAGTGAAGCTCCTCCCAGTCAAGGAAGAAAGTGTGGAAAAGAAGTAAGGGTTGCTGTGCGGCGGCGATGTGAAAAGGTGAAGGAAAGGATAGAGTGAAGTTTAATTGGTATGTTCAGTAGTATCACTGCGAGAGCTACACATACCACGGCACCTCTGCTCTAGAGGCCGGCTACATCCAAAATACACCTACACTGGTGAAATATGCCTAAACCGGCGTACACCAGGGGTGAAACTTGAAGGTTACGCATGTCACAGTACCTCTGCTCTAGAAGTCGGTCACGTCCCAAACACCCCCATACTGGGATAATATGCCTAAACCTGCTCAACCCCAGGGTGGAAGTCACTAGTGACGAGGATTCGTCCTCCTGGACAAAAGCTCCATCCTGGTCACAACTAGGAAGTGTAGCGGCCACAACCACAAAATGCTGAAGTCAGAGACGCTGGACCAGGGCAGTCTAGATAGGCAACCACCTCTCACGCGGTGGGGGTGTATGTGTATCCTAATCACGCTGAGGTTTTCCGGTGAGAAAGTCCAACTCTGGACTGGATGGGCAACCACCTCTCACCCGGCGGTGATACATGGATATTTCAAAATACGTCAAGGTTTTCCAGTGAGAAAGTCCAACTCTGGCCTCGGTGGGCTACCACCTCTCACCCAGTGGGGATACACTGATATCCAAAACACGTTGAGGTCTTCCGGTGAGAAAGTCCAACTCTAGACTAAACTGATGCAACGAAAACCACTTGAAAACCGCTTGAGACCCACCAGGATTACAGGCTCAAGCCCTGCGATATTCTGAACCCCTTGTGGTCCTCTTGGGGATCTTGTGTGGTCCTTTTGGGGACCACACGGGGTTTAACAAGGACCACAGGTATAAATTCAGTAGGATCACAGGGCGGTCTTGGTGGTAGAAGCGAATGAAAAAGAAGAAGAAGAAGAGTTTTAATGGCCAATTTAATTTGTCAATTACAGGATGCTCTCCAGTGCTGTCACATGTGCAAACAAAGTGACTAGCACCAAAGAGTGTGCAGACACAATCACTAAAAAACTGAGCCAGGCAGAACCTTTGATAGATGAGACTACAATGGCTGCTGGTTGTGGTGAGTCTGTTTGTACTGATCTTTGACAAATTAATAACTGTCTATTCAAGATCTCTGGTTTTCATACAAGAATTTAAAATGTTTTATTATGTAGTTCCTGTCCATCTACAAACTGTTCATTGATAATTATTTATTGCTAGTGAAATGCTTATTTTTGTAGTTCTGTCTGTTCCTCTCCACTAAAAAATCCATGGAGAGGAACAGACAGAACTACAAAAATAAGATTTTTAAGGGCATGCATCTTTCCCATGGCAACATATGCCTGTGAGACCTGGACACTTAACAAAACAGCTGAGAAACACATAAATGCCTTTGAATGTAAATGCTACAGAAGAGTTCTTCAAATATCATGGACACGAACAAATATATCCATACTCTTTCTCTCTCTCTGAACCTTAAGTGCCCAAGGCACATGGGGCTTC
This sequence comes from Achatina immaculata, assembly GCA_009760885.1. Classification (NCBI taxonomy): domain Eukaryota; kingdom Metazoa; phylum Mollusca; class Gastropoda; order Stylommatophora; family Achatinidae; genus Lissachatina; species Lissachatina immaculata. The sequence continues at coordinate 16,875,628 of CM019719.1, forward strand.
CGCAAGGGTTTTCCACAAATGCTTGTCCTTCGCCTTTTTTTCTGCTCTTGCCCAGGTGACCCCTCTATTGCTCAACATCCTCTCTGTTGTTCTTCTCCATGTCTCTTTTGGTCTACCCTTACTTCTGTTCCCCTGTGGTGTCCATCTTAGTGCTGTTTTTGGTAATGAGTTGTCAGTCATTCGGAGCACATGTCTCAGCCATTGCCAGCGTCTTTCCTCAATAGCTGCTGTCAGTGGCTTCATCTGCATCTCTGCCAACAAGATGTTATTACTTATGGTGTTTGGCCAAATTAACCAGTCTACTGCCAAGATAAATAATGTTGGTGATAGTACACATACATGATTCACTCCTGTTTGTACCCTAAAGCTGCTGGAGGTATGTTCTCCACAGATCACTTTGCACTGAAAACCCTCATATAAGGCTTTTATTACATTCACTATCTTATGGGGGAGGCCATGCCATCTTAGGATTTTCCACAGTGCATCTCTGTTGACACTGTCAAAGGCTTTCTCAAAATCTAAAAACAATGCATATGTTGTGCTATGCCACTCATTTGCCTGTTCTAATATTTGTCTAAGTACAGATATGTGGTCGATGCATGATCTTCCTTGATCTTCATGTCCTAAATCCTGATATCCATACTACAAGAACCTAATATTGAAGAAGGCTGGCTAGTAAAGAGGATTAAACATAGAAAACTTAAATATTTTGGACACATTAAACATCATGAGAATTTAGAGAAGACCATCTTGGAAGGGTACATAATGGGAACAGGAAAGAGAGGAAGACCAAGGTGAAGATGGCTGCAAGACATCGTTGATGATCTGCAAATGGATGCATCAGTGCCAGGCCATCTTGCTCACAACCGAGAGGCCTACAGAAGTGCTGTTGGGGAGGCAAAGTTCTGCAAGGGACATGCAAATGAATGATGAGTGAAATGCTTTGGTTAAATGGAGAATTTTTTTTATTACATTTTTTAAAAGCAGAGCCTGAAGGAAATGTTTATTTATCTCATTAAAGTGTCTGATCTCCACAGTTTTAATATATGTTTTAGATTCCTTATATCAATGATCTTTTTTATCAATTGCAGCCACCTGATCTTTGAATAATTAACTATCCTATAAACATGTTAGATAATCTTTGATACACATATATGGTAGCCTTTATGGGTTTAAATTTCTCTCCCTCCACAAGAAAAAAAAAATCTTCTTTAAGATTCTCTTATCTGCTTTGATGAGTATAAGATTAGTGTGAGAAAATCCTTATCTACATGACAAGTTAAGGAATATATTGTAATCATTTATTACAGTGACCTCCATTAAAAAAAAACAAACTAATGGTACTGTGCCTAATTTTTACCAGATGAAATTACAACATGGTTTACTGAGTGGACAACAGATTCTCCTGTGTAGCATGCATTCCAACCTGTGACAAGACTAGTTTTAAACAAAAGTAATCTGTAATCAGAGACTGTCATCAATGGGCATCCCATTTATGCTCCATCTTCCATTTTAACACCCACTGAAGTGTGCGCTTGCCAGTGGAACCAGTCACACATTGGTTGTGGGTAATACACACTAAGCCATTTCATTCAGAAAAACGTCCACTTCCCCTCTTCTCCCCCAATCAATCATCCATCTGATGTGATCGTTGTCATTCAGGCCAATGTTGCCCTCCATATGCAGCCACCTGTCCAAGGTAGCTCTTGCGATCTCCTCCTTGTCCGTTCTAAGGGTACCCTGAATTGCAGTTGTGCTTGCTAGTTTGTCTGCTTTCACATTGCCTTTGACTCCCGCATGACCTGGGCAGTAGATCCACATCAGACTGGATAAACGAGAGGCCTCTAGAAGCTAGGCCCACTCTCTGTAGGAAAAAAATGCCTCTCAGTTCTCTGTAACATGCTTTGTGAGTCCGTCACAATGACTCCATTAAAAAATTAATGAAAAATTGCAAATGACTTATCTCAGCTCCTGGAACACCACACAACACAATCTCCAATGCAAAAAAAGGCATTTTGTTTGTGCTCTTGTTGACATAAAGATGGCTGTGATTCTGTGCTGTTTAGGAGCTAAGTCATTTGCAATTTTTTGATTAGTTTTTTCATTTTTTAATTGTTTGGTTAACATAAAATTAATGTGAATCTTTCATTTTTCTCCTCTCTCTGATTCTTCCTGTTTTTGTTTGATTAAGGCTTACGCAGAAATGTCACAACTGTATAATCATTAAATAATAAAGCTGTTCCTACTTTTTTTTTCTAGTTTATACATTTTGGTATCACAGTTTTACTGCAGTGTTTTGTGTATAATTGTATACCTATACACTAATTATTGTGTGTTTCTCATTTTAAGGAGTATTTAATAGCTTATTCTTCAGATTATACAGTTCTGTTTGTGAAAAATCTATATTTAAGTCCTATTTTCCTTTAAGTAGATTAAGATTAAAAAAATAATACAAATATACCTCATTTATTCATATGCATTAATTTTTAGCAACTAATTTTCTACTGTGCTTAAAATGTTTTATTTTTCAGTGTCCTGAATTATAATAGAATCATTCTAATTGTTGTTGTAGATGGTGCTTGTGCACAAGCAATTGGAAATTGTACCCTAAATGCAGCAACTCTGCCAACTGACCAGTCCATTTCGAATATGGATCTTCGAGGATTTTGCCAGTATGTGGCTAGCTGATGGTGGTAAAACAGTTAATGTCTAAAAAAAAATAAATAGAAATCAGAATGGCACTGGCATCAAGACAACTAGCTAGAGCTGATACCAGTACCGTGTTTGTGGTAAAAGATTGTTGTGATATGAAGCATTACCAGCAGACTGAGCATTAATGTATTTTCTTGATGGTTTTGAAGCTTGTTAATAAACCTTTTTCTTTGGTCCACTCCAGGAAGTAAAGAAGACCTTCATTACAAACTTCTTATCCAATATGATGTCTCCTTTTAGGAAACTGTTCTTCCTCTAAACTCCTCATTCAGTAGGATGTGTGTTTAGAGCAAATTCCTTATCCAGTACAGTGCATACACTTTTAGCAAACTTCTCTTCCAATCTTATGTCACCTCTTTATGTCTCCTCTTGAATCTATAAGAACTTATTTTTCATTTTTATAATAAAAACAGAACACAATAATAGACACATTTTTGTGGTCACTCAGGACACAGAAGCAGTACAGTTTATACAGAACTATTTTATCATGTAAAAATTGTGTCTTTTAGTACTCACTGCTGTTGCATTCGAAGTGACAACTGATGAGTAACTGACATACTTGTGTTGAGAAAACTGCTTCTAAAATTGAACAATATCCCAAACGTTATCACATATTGTCCACTTAATATGGAGTTTTAAACTATGATCCAACAAGCTCATTGAAGATATAACTGCATCTTTCAACAACATGTTAGGAAGTGAGCTATTAAAAGTGGAATCTTTTTGCCATTTATTTATTTTTTGTGGAGAGTCTGTTAAGAGGCAGTTTTTACAAAATATTACTCACTCAGTCTTTTGGACCAAGAAAACAGTATAGCAATCTGCATGACTAGAGTTTTGTAACAAAAATTTAAAAAAGAAACCAGCAAAACTATCAAAAAGAAATAAAAGAATGTCCAGTAGTGGCAGAACACACACATACATTCATTCATTCATTTACATGTCCCTTGCAGACCTTTGCCTCCCTAACAGCTCTCCTGTAGGCCTCTCAGTTGTGAACAAGATGGTCTGCTGCTGATGCATCCATTTGCAGATCATCAGCGATGTCTTGCAGCCATCTTTGCTTGGTCTTCCTCTCTTTCTTTTTCCCATTATGTACTCTTCCAAGACTGTCTTCTCTAAATTCTCATGACATTTATTGTGTCCAAAATATTTAAGTTTTCTATGTTTAATCCTCTTTACTAGCCAGCCTTCTTCAATATTAGGTTCTTGTAGTATGGATATATTTGTTCTTTTTTGTGTCTATGATATTTGAAGATGTCTTCTGTAGCATTTACATTCAAAGCCATTTATGTGTTTCTCAGCTGTTTTGTTAAGTGTCCAGGTCTCACAGGCATATGTTGCAATGGAAAAGATGCATGCCCTTAAAAATCTTATTTTTGTAGTTCTGTCTGTTCCTCTCCATAGTCTTTAGTTGTTTTACTTTCTGAAGAGCGATAGATGTCCTCCTTTTAATTTCCCTCATTGTATCTCCATTATTAGTTAGCAGTGATCCAAGATATTCAGAACTCTCCACTTCTTCCAGTTTTTCCTCATTGATACATATATCAGCTGCCTTGTTTGTTTTGTCAGTTGTCATCAATTTAGTTTTACTTGCATTAAGATAGAGGTTTTGCTCTTTGCTGTTCTTAATTAGTTTTTCCATTCCTTTCTGTGTTGTGGACAGTAATACTGTGTCATCAGCATATTAATCTCTGGTATTTCATAACCTCCAATTGTTATGGCATCATAATATTCTTTGTCTACATCTTCTCTAACATTTCTCATTATATTTTCAGTATACAAGTTAAATAAGTAAGGCGACAATATGCACCCCTGACGGACCCCTTGTTTTATGTCAAACCAAATTGTTGTTTCACCATTTATTCTTACTGCTGCTTGTTGGTCTCGATATAGCAGTGATGTTAATTGTATCAAATGTGTTGAAAATCCCATTTTTTCCATTATTTGCCAAAGTTTCTGGTATTGTACACAATCAAATGCCTTTGAGTAGTCTATAAAAGATAAATTTAGATTCACATTAAACTCTCTGCTTTTCTCTATTATTAATTTTATATTGAATATATGATCTCTTGATCCTCTTCCTTGCCAGAAACCCGCTTGGACCATATTGACTTCTATTTTCTTACCAAGTCTACCCATTATGATTGTTAACAGAATTTTACTGGCATGACTAATCAGGGCAACAGTTCTGTAGTTTGTGCATAATTTCAGGTTACCCTTTTTTGGCAGTGGTATGAATACAGTTCTTTTCCATTCTTTTGGCCAAATACCTGAATGCCATATCTTTTTACATAATGCATGATAGATTGTAGCACATTCCTTTCCTCCTGCATTAATAAGTTCAGCAGTTATCTCATCACATCCTGGCATGCATACATGCACACAAAATTCACTTTAGACTTATTTTCTTCAGAAATCCTATGCTTTTCTTCTTCTTCTTCAGATCTGCCTACAAAGTCTACAACTGCATCAATAACCTCACAACAAGTCCAGCGTGTATTACTTCAGATGGAAAAGTGGATGTTACATTTCTGAAGGCAGCTGCCCAGAATGAGATTACCAAAGTTGGAGACATTTGTTGTAAGTGTATGTGTATATATACATGTACACAAACATATTCATATATCTTTGGATTTCTGCTTCCAAATAGTTTTTGTACCATCTGTTCAGGATGGGGGTAGCAGTATCAGTATTTTAAGGCTAATTCTTAGCCTGTAGAGTTCTCAGTTCTCAGCTGCTTCCTTTAGTTAATCAGGGTTTGCATGCAATACACTGAGGTCTTCTTTCATAGGAAGCAATCAGAGTACATATGAACTTTCCAGTGTGCAGTGATGATAACTCTAACACCATTTTATCATTTTTACAAGCACTTATCTTACACACCCCCCTCCCCACACACACACTTTATTCGATTTGTTGTACTGTAGTTTCCAACAAGAAGGTTAAGGATGTTTTCTGAAAGCTTTTTTTTTTAGATTATGATTTTGCCACAGCGCACACAATAAATGAAAGTCTTCTTGCTGTCTTACTTAAAAAAAAAAATATGAAGAATGACTGATTATAAAGAAGAATTTTTTGGTTAGCATACTGATTTAGATCATGTTGCAGATGACTAAATCCAGCCGTGTCAGACTTATTGAGTTTATCAGTTTTGGTTGTAATTCTGTCTGTAATTGGTTCAGTTCATAATACAAAAGTGTGTCTGGTAAGTAATGGGACTGATTCCATAAAATTCGATGTCTTCAATATTTATTTATATATGCTTAAATTTCCTCGAAATAACATCATTGAGCATCAATACATCATTGCCAGCGGTTGTGCCGTGCATCATAGCTCGCATGGAAGTTTTGACAGGGATCTTCTTCAAAGCACTCATCATGGCAGCTTGCATGTCATTAACAGTCTCAGTAAGGTGGATAGAGGTGTATGGTGCAGTTTTACAAGGTGGCAGAGGGAGTTGGTAAACTGAGAAAAGTGAGAAAAAACGAATAGAAAGTATGAGAGCGAGATGAGAACGTATAAATGAAAAACATACAACAAAGTTCCGCAAGGGACATGCAAATGAATGAATGAATGAATGACATACACAAATGAGACAAAAATATATAACTAAATGAAAAACTTATCTTAATGTGGCATCCTCCAAAAGTAAGAAATACAGAGAAATGCGTGTTCATTAGACAAGGCATAGAGACCATGCGGGGCCACAAAGGATAAGTCAGTAGAACCAATCATAAAGAAGAGTAGAGAGAGGGAGGGAAAAAGGTGGGGGAAGGGCAATAGAAACGTAACAGCCGCTAGAGGAGAAGGTGTCAGGGGGAGGGGGGGGAGGTGTGAAACTGGTGAATAGGACAAGACCTTATACACCTATAGGTCACCAGGGAAGAAGAGAAGGTGGCGATAGGGTGGGGAGCTAGGAGAAAGAAACAAGAAAGTAGAGTAAAAATCACAAAAGGGGTGGGGGGTGGAAAACTAAAGAAGTTAAAGGAAGCTGAAGACATTGTTAATTCCTGCTGGGTGGAGACAGCCAGGCTTGAAAATAAGGTGCTGTTCTAGGACCCTCCAAGATCGTACATCAGCAGAACAAGAGCAGATCACACTAACAGAAATGTCCTGTTTTCCCCTGTGGTTGCTAAGGCAAAAATGTTTAGTCACAGGTGTCCATGCCCTCTTAGAAATGTCGTTAAGATGTTGACAAAAACGATCTCCCTAAGCGTAAACCGGTCTCCCCAATATACTTCATATCACAATGTTTGCAGATAATAGTATAAATAACATTGCGTGAAGTGCAGGTGAAGCCCCCCTGAACTGATAACGTGGACTTAGGGAAGGATATCTGGCTAGCCTCGACAACAAACGGGCAAGTGTTGCATCTATGACATCCGTAATGTCAAGTACCATAAAAAGTGTCATCTGTCCTAAAGTGACTTCAAACTAAAAGGACCTTGAGGTTCTTGTCCCATCTGTAGGCCACCAATAGGGGTTCCCCAAAAAGTTCACGTGTATCAGGCTCAGTCTGGAGGAAATGGAGATGGCGAAACAGTATGTTTTTAACTGCTAAACTATGAGGGCGGTGCATGAGTACCAGTTTAACTCTGTCTGAGCTACAGTATAGTTTAGGAATGAGGGCTTGTTGCTGCGATATATGGCTGATGCGGTTCTAAGATGACGAAAGAACATGTTCTGGATAGCCGAGCTGATGGAAGAAATCTAACATTTTATGGCCTTGATCCCAGAAATCAACATCCTCAGTACACAAACGTCGCAAACTGAGAAGCTGGGAAAAAGGAATAGAGTCCTTACACAATCTGGGATGGGAGGAAGAGTACAAGAGATAGCTGTGAGAGTCTGTAGGTTTATAGTGGACAGAAGTAGTAAGCCCGGTAGGGCCGATAGTAACGGCAATATCAAGAAAGTTAGCGGAAGTAGTAGAGACATGGGAGGTGAAAGAAATGACAGGATTGTACTCCTTAATAAAACTTATAAAGTTGTCAAGGTCTTCATCTGGCATTGATGTGACCCCAATACTGTCATCTATATAGCATCTCTAGAAGACCGGAAAGGGGCCTCTATAGGCTCTCAGAACCTAGATTTCTTCCGTCATCGCGGCTTTGTTTTTTCTCACTTTTCTCACTCCTTCTGCCACCTTGTAAAACTGCACCATTCACCTCTGTCTACCTTTATTAATTAATGAGCACACAGTTGTAACATTTTGGATTACATCTTAATCGTACAAAAACATGCAGGACAAAGAAATAGGGAAATATAAATATACATTCAGCTGAGTGATAAACAACAAATAAGAATGGAAAAAAAATAATAGAAAATAGGAACTGCTTAGCTGAGACTTGTAAGAGGCTGTGTCTGAGAATGCTATTGATGGAGTTTTGTGAATGTTTAAATGAAGACTTGTGAGGTGTGATAGGTTGGTAATAATGAAGGGGTGGAGAAAGAGGAAAAAAGAAAGGGGGACACAGTGGTAATCTAGCCAAGAAAAGAATGGGTAGAACAGATGATTGTGGATGGGGTAGAGGGTTTGTAATCTAGTACAGTTAGGATTCTGGAATATAAGTTACATGTTAGGAAAGAGCAGAGAGAAGGAATATGACTGTGGAAAAAGGAATGTTAAGTTTAGCTGAATTTAGAGTTAAAACTGTGTGGTTCAAGCATCCATATATCTGTATGTACTGTATGTAGCAGTTCTTGAGGGCCATGTGGTTTCATTCATCAGAGTGACATTATTTAATAGCTGTTAATGTAAAATCAGATGGGTGAGGCTGTTGAAATGATCAGAGACTGGCTTAGAGGCATATTGGGAGATGTCTTAAAGATATTTCTGCATGTGGTCATCTAATCTGAGGCTGGCATCTGCAGTATAAGTTATCCAACACTTTTTTGCACACAGTGGCATATATTAATTTCCAGGACTAGCATATGAGTCCCTCATGGAGTGTGATAACAGCTCCGGGAAAAGTAAAGTAATCAATTTCATCTCCCAGATTACAAGGCAGGTGACACAGCATAGTGTTGTTATGTTGTCTATTTCAGACAAATGCAGGATATTTCTTAAGGTGGCTATGGATGAGGATATTTTTCAGATTTGGTTCTCGTTTGTATGCTAACAGGGGGGAGATCAGAGAAAATGTCATGAGTGTCAAGATTGAGGTGTAGCAGTGGCAGATGGCAATAAAGAAGTTTCTTAATCATCTGGTTATGAGAATGGAATAGGGAAATGCAAAATAGAAATTAAGAACAGAATAGGCCAAGCACAGACTGCATTTCAGAGAATGAGAAACATATTATGCAACACATCCTTATGAATGTTAGAAAACGAATCCTAAAATGCTGTATTGAACCTATCTTGTTATATGGAAGTGAATCATGGACAATAGCCAGGTCTGCACAAAAGTCATTGGAAGCAGCAGAAATGTGGTTTATTAGAAGAATGTTGCAAATTCCCTGGACAGCAAAAAATAACCAATGGAGAATGTTTGAGAAGAGTTGGAGATAGAAAAAAATCTTGTCAAAAACATAAGAGAGAGATAATGTACTTTCATAGGACATGCCATGGGAAGAGGGGGCATTGAAAATATTAACAACAGGAAAAATAGAGAGAATAAGAGCTAGGAAAGACCAAGAAAATAATGATACTGGATAGTCTGACAAGATGGTGAGAGGAGATCACCAACTGAGCTAATGGCCTGCATGAAGGATCGTGTACGCTGGAGAAACATAATAGGCAACACATGTTGGCATGGCACCTGATGATGATGATGATATGAGAATGGAAAGGAAGCACTCATTTAATTCTGTCAAATAAGTCACAGGTTTTTAAAAGATCAATGCTTCTTTGTGGCTCACTTTCTGGATATCTCTCTCTCTCTCTCTGAACCTTAAGTGCCCAGGGCACATGGGGCTTCCGCAAGGGTTTTCCACAAATGCCTGTCCTTCGCCTTTTTTTCTGCTCTTGCCCAGGTGAGCCCTCTATTGCTCAACATCCTTTCTGTTGTTCTTCTCCATGTCTCTTTTGGTCTACCCTTACTTCTGTTCCCCTGTGGTGTCCATCTTAGTGCTATTTTTGGATATGGTTGAAGGCTTTTTCCAAAGGACTTCTTCAGGATAGCGGTGGTGACAAAAACAAAAATTATAATAATTTACTAGATTGGTCCATAAAGTCTGAGCCATCCTGCCATAGGCTGTGAAGACAGAAGAGCTGAGAATTTGGGATGGGGTCCTTGCAAGTTTCAGGATGAGAGGAAGTGTAAAGTTGCTATTTATAGCTGTCGATGGGTTTGTAGAACACGTACGTGATAAGACTGTCAGTGCCAGTAGATACTTTAATGTCTAAAATGCTGACAGATTTTGTCAGAAAACAGCATACAAATGTCATAGGGCATTGCAGAATTTTGGGTGCAGAGAAGATGAACAGATTGAGGCCTGCTGAGGATAAACTGTGAGGATAAAGTTAAAAGAATTTGAGAATCTAGACAAAACGAAAAGATCTGCGAAGGCAAGTTAAAAAACTTTTCATATATTTTTAGTGGTTATATCCCTTGATCTGCTGTTACTTTTTTACTTGCTTGTATATTTTTCAGTGATACATCCCTTGATTGCAATTATTTTTTGACTCACAATAAAAATAGGCAAAACAGTCAGAAAAAAGGAATTTAGAACCAAACATGCACTCCATCAAAAGTGATCATAAAAACATATATTAAGTTTATGACTGGGTCATAAGTGTTCTGTCTATTTATGACTTGGCAGCTGCTCAGACTTCATGAGTATAGGTTCAGATCTCAGATTTTGTATACGCCAATTTTTTCAGTTCATTGGATTGTATATATTGAAATATTTCATATGGAATTGCGCAACAGGTGATAAAAGAAAGTAGTGTTTAGTAAAGAAAAATGTATGCTGCAATTGTTTTTATAATTATATATATATATATATAAATTCGGCTGCAACATACTGAACTATGGAGTTTGTACTGTTGTGACTAACTGAACTGGCACTAAGACTGTATAGATGTAATCAGCTGAGATTATTAGCTGAGTTTGTTTAATTGTAATTTGTTGAGTTTATTAAAAATACATTTTGTAACTAACTCAGTAACTGAACTTGTAAGTTTCAGGGAAAGTATATCTTGTGGCATTTTAAATGAGAATGTGTACTGTAACTTTTTTGTACATTGGCTGAAAGCTTTGTTAATGGTTAGGAGTATGTGTCCTGTGTGATAATTGAAATCTGTTTATACTTTGTTCTATTTTTGTTGTGAAAAAGCTTGTTCATACTGGTTTAGAAGTTTGCTGCTGAGGGAAAAATTATACTGGGTGAGGATTTTATTATAAAGAGGCTGCTACGAAAGGAAGATTTATATTGGAAGAGGAGTCTGGTGTCTTCTACATCCTTCTTGGGACTGTGTGCTAGTGCTCTTTGCATCTTATGTGGTGAAGATGTTGAGGCACAGCACCATGTTGGCTTGGGAGCAGGTCATGGCAGCTACTTTTTAAGTCCCTGAATGCAGCTGAAAAAAACGGGTGTGCAGTACTTCTGTAGCAGACTCCAACACCATAGGGATTATTGCAATTCTTGCCCTGTTAAGCAGACTAGATCTGTTACTGAATATTACTTTACTGAATGGAGAGGTGAGACAGGATCTTGGTTAGCTGTGGTTCATCAGCCCTGATGCTAACATGTCAGCTATGGGTCACTGATTGCCAAAACAGAAAGGATCTTTGCTCCTAGGAGTTTGGCATTAAGAGATATCTTATTGGGTGAACTATGTTATGAGACTGTTGGAAAGCAAGTTGTATTGTGAAGTTTGTCACAGAACAGAATTTCTGTCCTCACTAAACAGCGTCAGATGGCACAACCACACCTTGCGTGGCTGATTTGGTTCAGTGCTCTGATGAACTGACTGGAATTACAAGTACTACTGATTCAGCTACAATATGCTCGTAAGTTAGCTCATGTTAATTTGACCTGAGTGTGTTAAATATGGTTTCATACTCATATAATGGCATTTATTATCTTAGAAGGTGGTTTTAAAACAGGCAAATGTTAGTTATATGGTTTTTGTTGAACACACAGTTTGCTTCATTTGGACAATTTATATGGAGAAAGTGCTTTGCTCATGTTGCACTTTCTCCTTCATGACATTACTCCAGAGCAAGAACAAGACGCATACATCTGAAAATCTAACAGAGTTGCAGGAGATGCCAGAAGGTGGATAGGCTAATGAACCTAACCAGAAACTATTTCAGAGTCCTTTTTGGGATTTGCTCCCATTAGATTCTCTCAATCCACTGATAAAAAATGCAGTAAACAGGTACTCGTGGGACCATTGACTGTTCTACAAGAGCAGACAAACCCAACCAGACATATAACAGAAATTTAAATCACCTTCATTTCTTATCTCTAAACAGATAGAAATAGGCACAGGCTCAAAGTCAGCTTCGAAACATAAAAAGCCACAGTGACTTTCCACTATCTTTCTTCAATCATCATATGGGCACAGAAGCTAAAGTCTGTTCCAGCAGTCTTTGGAGACTTGGCACAGCTGAATGAAGCTTGGCATAACAGCTAATCACTTGGTCCCATAAATTTGACAAAAACTAGACCAAAAAGTATTGTGAAGATGCTGGCCACAGTTATATAAAAAAATAGGTAGTTTTTTTTTTTTAGAAAGGACTCTGTCACATGATGAAGCCAAACACTTGTTGAAGTCAAAAATAAATCCAAGTGAATAGAACATATAGATTGTCAGAAGAATGACTTCAGTCACCAGTTTTACAGAAAATAACAGGTCAGTATCTTCAGATTCTGCACAGGTCACAACAGACTGAGATATTACATGTATAATAAGCTGAAGACAGGCACAACTGATGAGTACACCTGTTGAACTGGAAAAAAGACAGTCCAGCAGATGCTGCATCATCATCATCATCATCATCATCAGGTGCCCTGCCTACTGGCATTGGCTATTATGCTTCTCCAGAGTACACGATCCTTCATGCAGGCCATCAGCTCAATTGAGGACCTTCAATCACACCATCCCATCAGACTGTCCAGTATCATTTCTCTTGGTCTTCCTCTTGATCTTCTTCCTTCTATTTTTCCTGTTGTTATAATATTTTCAATGCCCCCTCTTCTCATTGCATGTCCTATGAAACTACATTGTCTCTCTCTTATTTTTTTTTTTTGACAAGATTTTTTGTCTCTCCAGCTCTTCTCATACATTCTTCATTAGTTATTTTTGCTGTCCAGAGAATTCGCAATATTCTTCTAATAAACCACATTTCTGCTGTTTCTAATGATTTTTGTGCAGACCTGCCTATTGTCCATGATTTACTTCCATATAACAAGACAGGTTCAATATAGCATTTTAGGACTCGTTTTCTAACATTCATTAATAAGAATTTGTTGCATAATATGTTTCTCATTCTCTGAAATGCAGTCTTTGCTTGGCCTGTTCTGTTCCTAATTTCTATTCTGCATTTCCCATCTGAAGTTATTACTGCTCCAATGTATTTGAATTTCTGCACCTGCTTTAGAATAGTTCCGTTTAATTTTATACTGCATGTTGGTGGATTCTGTTTCTTAGATATAACCATAGTCTCTGTCTTTTTGATGTTCAAACTAAGGCCTTTCTGTTCACTTTCTTTGGCGACTTTATGCAAAAGATTTTGCAGGCTTGTTGGTTCTCAGCTATCAGTACTGTGTCGTCAGCATACCGAAGGTTGTTAATATTGTATAATCCAATTTTTATGCCTGGTTCTGTGATGATCGTTCTTAGGATATTCTCGCTGTACAGAGAAAAAAGGTCTGGAGATAGTACACGTCCTTGTCGCACCCCTTGTTTTATAGGTTGATATTTTCCAGTTTTATTTTCAACTTGAATTGCTGCTTCCTGCTGCCAGTATAGATGTTTTACAATCCTCAGGTCTTTGCTGTCTATACTGATGTCTTCAAGCATTTTAATAATTTCATTATGTTTCACCTTGTCAAATGCCTTGGTGTAATCAATGAAGCATAAGTAGAGATCTTTTATTAACTGCACGCTTTGTTATTTTATTTTTCTTACACATTTTATTTAATGTCCAAAATTAGGGTTACATCAGAGTTTTTGGAATGCATCAGTAAACTTCCATGTACTAATGCACTTGCTCCACTGGTAGCTAACATGAGGACCTCATTGAAAAATGACGAAACTGAGAATCACTGTCGTAAGTATATTCTTTTTATCTTCCTATTAAAAAGTCACCATACTGCATGCACTGCAGCAGACAAGATGAAGCTGTGGTCACCATTGAAGACGATGGATGAACATCAACATTTACTGTAAACATTTGCTTTCAAATGCATCTAATTTGTTTTCTATTTCTTTAGTTATTTTCCAGCTTTTTCATGCATAAATAAGTGTGGATATTACATTTCAGTTGAATAACCTTAACTTTGTTTTCATGCTTATAACTTTGGATTGCTATATTTTCTCAA